>OX155688.1:0-1200000 GCA_944547425.1 Eupithecia centaureata | reverse complement strand
AAGTATATTAAAAATCTATATTTTATATCAGAATTAGAATTACGTCTATTCAAAAATTCAGCCTTATCCGTTCAGTATTTTTGCATGAAATCATCATCATCATCATCATCAACCTATATTAGTCCACTGCTGGACATAGGCCTCCCCCAATGAGCGCCATAGCGCCCTGTCTTCAGCTTGACGCATCCAGCATCTGCCAGCAGTCTTTCGCAGATCGTCATCCCACCTGGCCGGAGGGCGTCCTACGCTACGTTTACCGAGTCGCGGTCTCCACTCAAGAACACGTTTACCCCAACGGTTGTCAGTTCTTCGCGAGATATGGCCGGCCCATTGCCACTTCAGCTTGCTAATTCTTTGAGCTATGTCGATAACTTTGGTTCTCTGTCGGATGTATTCGTTACGAATTCTATCCTTCAGAGAGACTCCGAGCATAGCTCTTTCCATAGCTCGCTGGGCGACTTTGAACTGGTGGACCAGCCCTACCGTGAGTGTCCACGTCTCAGCTCCGTAGGTCATTACGGGTAGGACGCACTGATTGAAAACTTTCGTTTTCAAACATTGCGGTATGGATGAAGAGAAGACTTGACGTAGTTTCCCAAATGCTGCCCAGCCTAGCTGGATCCTCCTCTTGGCCTCCTTCTCAAAATTGTTTTTACCTAGCTGTACAATCTGCCCAAGGTAAGTATACTCGGAAACAATTTCAAGAAGGTGACCATCTACGACGATCGGTCCCGGAACAATGTGGCCATTGATCATGACTTTGGTTTTATCCAAATTCATGCCAAGACCGATACATCGCGAGGCTGAAGCTAGGCCGTCCAGCATGTGGGTCAGCTCCTCTAGCGACTCCGCCATTACGACTATGTCATCAGCGAATCGCAGGTGTGAGATGTAATCGCCGTTTATGTTAATGCCCTTACCTTTCCAGTCCAGCGTCTTAAACATATCTTCCAATGCGCTCGTGAACAGTTTCAGTTGTATTTTTGCATGAAAGAGTAAAACAAATCCAAACACGTTTTGAGTGTTCCGATATAATTCAAAAGTACCTATACTTTTGCATTAGGTATATCAGAACACTCAAAACAAATCAAATCATGGTAAATATGGTTTTAAATGACTGTAATAAATTCTTAGTCTTGATCTGAAGGGAACATAACTCAGCGTACTCATCATGACTGATATTTTTAGAATAAATTTAGGATTGATTCGGCAGCGACGGGCTTCGAATTGTGAGATGAATCTACAATTCTACATGTTTCCTTTGTTCTATTTGGCGCCATCGCTAATTTTTTAATTAAACTAGACCTTGAGGTGAAATCTCTGTACTCATGGGACCCTGGAAAGTAAAAAAAATATTATATAATACCAAAAAAACACCTTGAGCTCTGAGATTAAACAGATTTTTTTATCAAACAATTAAATCAGTTCCTATGGGATATAAATAACTTTTAAATAAATAAAATGAACAATAAAATCACAGGTGCATTCGAAATAAAGCCTACAGAGTTTGAATTAAATTATACCAGAAATTCACGCTGAAATAAAAATAATAATTACATCACAATGCAATCGACCGCGAAAATATTATAATTGAACCAACACGAGTTCACAACCAACTGAATTTGCTGCCATTAATTCGAACTTTATTATTAAACTTGCAATTTAAATCCGAATGATTAATTACTCTATAAACGTGTTTCATTTTTGTTTGTGTGAATTAAATATGATTGAGCGTGTGGTAGGTACTTGCTTTAATTTGCACCCCCAAACTCTTCCCACGGGGACTAGGGGGGCGACTAAGGGATGTCTAGTGTCTCACCCCATTCATAATCTTAAAACAGTTGCTAAGTAGTGTATTTATCACTTTGACTTATATCAAAATAAAAATACAGAGTGAGATTATTTATTTTTCATAATTATATGTATAATAAATTGTAATAGCCTGACTTTTGATATTTTCATTAAAAAATTGTAGTAATAAGCGTCATTATCAAAATATTTTTTTTTAAATACAATTAATATACATTTAGCTTAAATTAAAATGTATGGTCGTTCTAAATAGGTTCAACCAATAAACAAATTCTTCTTTCTTTTTAATTAGTTTCTATTACAAAATAACACAACATTATGTGTGTTAGATTTGAAACAACCACAATAATATGATAAACCTGTAATAAATAAATCAATGCTATAATATAATTTATAGTACCAACTGATCCAAGTTTATCCATTCAATTATCGCTCTCAATGACCGCACGGTACACAATGTTTGACTACAAATTACCGTGTACCTACGATACGTACATAAACTCAAATGAATGCCGTCAAAAAAGAGAAAAAAGAGTAGGTACCTAACCTACCGTTGGTCGGTTTATGCGTCTGCGTTAATAGTCTTGTTGGACAGACCTATAAGACTAAGTCTGATTGTAATTACTACCCTTATAATTTAAATTTATGTTTTTCTAAGCATATTTTTTATTTTTTCGCAGTGTGATCAGTGAACCTGAGCATTTGATATAAATTTCAGCTTGATACCTCCACGCGTTCCTGAGAAAAGGGTCTTGACAGACAGCCAGACAGACAACAAAGTGATCCTTTAAGGGTTCCGTTATTCCATTTTGAGGTACGGAACCCTAAAAAGAAGATAAAATACGATGCAGGAGATTCAAAAGAGAAACCATCCTCTAAGTATGGAATTCTTGAAATCGTGCATAAAATTTTGGTGAAAAACTCGAATTTCCGCCGACAAAGTCGCGAGGTAGTGCTAGTCTTATAAAACACAATACACTAAAAAGGAATTCCTGTTGGAATAACTTTATACCTACTTGCCGACGCATATCAAGCAGCGCAAAATGCCGGATAATACGACTCTGATTTACAAGAAATGTCCCAAGCGCATCCTCTAGCGGAAACTTTGAGCGAAATTCCAAAGCACGACTGCAGTTTATGATTGTCAATTCAAACGCGAACTATGACTGGGAGGTGGCGCGGAAAGGTGATTGTTATGCTTGAGTGGTTAGGGCTCAAAGTGCTTTGGAGGGTACAGGTTTGAGCATTGACTCTCTGAATTCTTGAGCGCTGTTATAATCCTCGTTCTCATATCTTTTCCATTCGATCATATAATATATGTCGACACATGTCGATGCTATATATACAACCAGGAATTAGTAAATTCCTTGGTTTTTGCAAAAAATTTAAATTAAATAATTTCATATTAACGTCGCCACAAACAATGAGATCCTTCCTACGTGTAAATACTTTCAGCAAAACTTCTTCCTTATTACATTCAAAAGCAACCTGATCTGCGTCGGGAAGGCGGTCGGTATACACACACAATGATATGTCGCTCCAGTTTCGCGCAAGAAAGTTCAATAGTTCTCTCAATAGTGAGATTTACAATAATTTTACTTTGTTTTCATTTAAGACTGTTTTTACCACAATTGGAGAGCCACCACGTATTATAGCATTTCTTTTAACTTGCTTTTTTTACTTTATTAAAAAAATGAAGTAAGTAACTGATTCTTTACAATTCAGTGTTCTGTTATGCACACAATATCTACACATATTTACTTAATTAAAAATAGAAGCATTTCGAGAACTCTGCTGTAACAAAAAGCAATAACCAACGAAGAAAAAGTATGAAACCTAGAAAATAATAATTAACTGTTGTGAAAAGTAACTTTCGTTTCATGAACTCATGATTGTCTTGGAGGTATTCTTTAAAGTTTGGCATCACAATACCGAACATTTTTATTAACTTTACTTTTGATTTTCAAGATAGCAAAATAACAGTCAGAGCCATATAAAATGGTTTCGAACTTAATCGAAAACCTAAAAAATCGCTAAAAGCCATTCTGTCCGATACAAACATTCACTTTTGACCAAACTACCTCATCAAAATGGTGGATAAACACATGTTTCCACCATTTTGATGTATTGTGCCTTCCAAGTCTTTCATAATACAATATACTACACCGTGTAGATGGCATATCCCTGTGTTTTGCGAACCGGGAAATAGGCTTTGCTGCAGAAATAGGATTTAGATAAAGCTCATCTCAAAAGAGGCTGCAAGATGACAATGGTCTTAGCTTGGGGCTTGTTGTAAACTACTTTAGGTTGGGGTGGAGTTTACGGGACGGGTACGGGTCTACTTTATTTGCTTTGCATCCTTAGGTGAAATAGGAATAACATTTGTACGTTTACCGCCTTAAAATAGTGGAAATAATATGCCCGCTGGTGAACGATGGTCTAAATTATTTTATTCATGAACTATTTCCAAAATTTTAAACGTATAGGTACTGCTTAAAGTATAGGACTGTAAATATGTGGTTAAATTATTTTAACTTTCGGGAATCCTCATAAAGTTAAAGTAGGTAGTTATAATAATGCTATAAATTCTTGTATTTCAAAGTTCTTGCATTAAATTCAGTTTATTACAAACCAAAGCGCTTACCTTCAAATCTTAAGAGCAAAACAGACGCAAGTTAAAGATGGTATTATTTGCGAAGCCAGCAAAGCTAGCATTCGAATAATTATTATTCCGTAGCAATTATTATTCCAGCTTTTGCTGATCAACGTTCATTAAAATCCGTTTCAAAGATTTCAAGTATACATTTCGCTTTAGTTCGAATTTCGAAAGATATTTCGACTAAACCCTGATTTCAACCATTGCATTGGAAGCCAGGATTGGACTCTTTGAGGTACAGCAAACCTTACAGAGGTGCAATTTTGCCTCCAAATCGATTCTGATTGGTCTTCGAAAGCTATTTCAGGAGTGGGTTCATCCCAAATTAATTTGTAGAACTCGGAATAGCTTAGATTAGGTACCTACTCGTTTAAATTGACTAGGTACCTACCTTTGAAAATGTTCCTTTATTTTCAGCATTAACATTTTTGTGTTCTAAGTCATTTGAAATACGGTTATTTGTCGGTCTACTTTGTTACAAAGTCTAATTTACTGGAGTGCCTTCGGCTAGTTGTTTGATCTTTTAAAAATATAATATTTCAAAAATTATGTAGTTATATATTCTGATTGTTACTAAGTATAAGATTTACAAGATTTTTTATATCGGGAAGCCAATGATAAGATTAAACTTTGTAGTTACAGAAAAGTGGTCGCACTTTACGGCTTTTTACATTCTTATTAACAGACTTAAAAAAATGATTAGCAAGAAAATACATTTTTGATGCCATTCGACCCTTTTTTAGACTGATCAAAAAGTAAGATTTAATAAAATAAAATAGGCCGAAATCTGTAAAAATCTGTCACATGTTCCTCCATATCACCTAAGGCTCTAAAATTGAGCATTATTGGTTCAAAGGACAAAATCATGAATTGTGTTTAAATAAGTACCGACCCCTAATTATAATAACTCCTTGGTCTCTCCGTCGATTTTGGAGGGCGTGTAGCCTGAGTCGTTGCTGGTGTTGAATGTTGAATCTTATCTGTTACTTACTTTAGTTCAGGCTTCTTTGGCGCCTCACTCCTGCTGGTCTCCGTCCCCTGGCTCTCCTCTCTGAGGGGGGAGGGGGGCGGCGAGTGCTCCTTGGTCTCTCCGTCGATGTTGGAGGGGGCGTAGCCTGAGTCGTTGTTGGTGTTAGGATCCATCATCGGGATCGGTGATGCGAGGTTTGCCATGATCCTGTACGAAGGAGATACGATGATTTATTCCGTACTAGCACGTTGTTTCAGCCCCGTAATTCCCGTTCCCGTGGGAATTCCGGGATAAAATATATGCTATTCTAAAATATAAGCTATAGCTATATAAAATATACAGTGGTGGTCATATAATTAAGAACGATTTGAATGTATAGAAGTTATTTATTTAAATCGTGGTATACACAGAGATGTGGACCTTCTAAGAAGCAACTTGTTATGTTATTAAATAGCCACATTAATAGAGCAACGTTGCTTAGGAATGAAGAATAAAATTGCTAACTATTTTTTTTACATATTATTTATTTTACCAAAGTATAACATTCAAATAGTTCTGAAGCTGGACAAATAATTAAAAACGATTTATTAAAGTGCTCGGAAATTATTTTGTTTGACACTTACATTAAAAAAATCTGAACAATATGTAGCGAAGATACTTTAAAAAGCAATTTCATAAATTTTTCACTAAAATTAATAGTGAATCGGCTTTTGATTACTGCTTTACACCGGCGAGGCATTGACTCTATTAATTTTTGACATTTGGCAAGAGAAATAGAGTTCCATTCTTCTAAAAAAACGTCGTACAGCTCTCTTAAATTCCCACACTGTGTATTTGAAACCTTTTTCTTTACTTCGAACCACAGATTCTCTATTGGGTTTAGATCTGGGCTGTTAGCTGGCCAGTCTAAGACTGAAACTGATTGCGCTGTAAGAAATTCCTTTACGGTTCGTCGGTGTGTTTTGGATCATTGTCATGCTGGAATGTCCAAGTAACCGGTAGAACGTCTTCAGCATAAGGTAACATTGTTTCTTCCAGTATATTTTTGTACTGGAACTGATCCATGTTACCTTCTATCAATTTTACAGGTCCAACACCATGTCCAGAAAAGCACCCCCAAATTTTCACATTTCCTCCACCGTGCTTTAAGGTAACTTTCGTGTACTTAGGGTCAAATGCTGTATTTGGGGGACGTCGTACATATCGTTTTCCATCAGAACATACTCTGTTTATTTTCGTCTCGTCAGATAAAAGTACATTTTTCCACTGTCGGAAAGTCCAGTTTTCATACTTTCTCGCAAATGCAAGACGGGCTTGCCTGTGTAAAGTTTCTACATGGGTACCTTTCTTGCTATCCTACCGTGCAATTTTTCTTCTACTAAACGTCTTCAAATAGTGCGTGCTGAGATTGCTGAAGGGTTGTTTTCACCAAAATATTCTTTTCTCTGCTCATTGGACCCTTTAAAAGGATTTTGTTTAGCAATACGAACGATGTTTCGGTCATCTCGAGGAGTTGTTTTTCTCTGTTTAGGTACACGTGGAACATTCGAAGTAGTTTGATACGTAGCAAAATGCTTTACAGCATGGAAAACCATCGTTGTTGAACATTGCAGATGGTCGGCTATCTTTTTATAAGACCAATTCTTCCGGCGAATTTTTATTATTACTTCCCTTGTAGATTTGTCACAACTTTTATTTTTTCCCATTGTTTTTTTAAGAAGAAATCACTTTTAATCTTTTATAGCACTAAATGGCGACAAAATTATACTAATAATTACCCAACCACTGAGTGTTCTCTATTTAAATTTGAAAAAAGGTATAAAATATTGAGCGTTCTTAATTACGTGGCCAGCCAGTACATAGGCATACTATGTTTAGAAGTAGTGTAAAAAGTTTGTCTATTTATTTTTAGCTAATCATTGTGTACCAATGAATACAGTGGTATTATGTAAAAGTTTTATGATACCGAGAGAAATAAAAAAAATTGCATGCAATTAGTTTTGGGTCTTAGTTTGAAAAAATCTTCGCTTTAAATCAGCGTTCTTAATTATATGACCACCACTGTATGCCTATGTGCTATTCCAGACTATAATCAGACAGACTAATACAGACTATCTCTGTGCCAAATTTCGTCCATATCCGTTCAGTATTTTTTGCGTGAAAGAGTAACAAACATCCGTCCATACTTACAAACTTTCACGTTTATAATATTAGTAGGCTAACAGTTTTAAAGTTGATTTCAAAGGCTTCTGCAAGGGCGCCACCTCTTTAGCGGGATGAGACGGGTGGTGGAAATACTAACACGGCACTATTTATTGACTACCAAGTTGTATACAAGAATACCCATGTACTTTCACTACCTATTGCCACACCCTGCTTGGGTTTCTCTTATACATTGCCTAGAATCCTCAATATTAAGTCCTGTAACGATTGCAATAAACAAATTTCAAATAAGATTATGGCGAAATTCCTTTGTTTGGGCACGTTTAGCAATGGACGTTTATGTTCTTATAATCTTGTTGTATCCGGATTTCGTTAGTGAAGCTGTGGGCAAACGAGTTAAATACTATGAGACTATGATGATGATTTCTTGTACTTACAGTCCAGTTTCCTCAACAACGGCTGCCAGCATGAACCTGGCAGACCGGGTGGTTGCCAGGTCTTCCGGGTATACTCCCATTTCAGATCTGGAAATAGAGACTTCCTTAGTTTCCACTTTTCTATACTAGGTCGTACCGTGTGTGGTTTTTAATAATGGATCTTTCTGCTTTGTTTTTTTAATTTATTGTATTCTGCAAATAAACGACTGATTGACGACCTCAGTGACGCAAGAGGTTGCGGGTTCGATTCCCGCCTCGGAATAAAATTTTGTGTACACTGCAGAAATTTGTTCCCAATGGAACACATTTCTGGGGGTTTTCTATGTATAATAAAAATATCTATCTATGAATATAATGTATTAAATATTTCAGTTATCGCACAAGCTTTGATTAGCCTTTGGGGCTAGATGATGATGTGTGGATTGTCCAGCATTATTTATTGATTGATTGATTTGAAGCCAATCCACTTGGCCACAAACTAATATGTATATCAGAAGCAAGAGTTTGTATTTAGGACTACTTTTAATATGGTAATAAGATGCCGTTAGCAGAACCTGGCTTACACTCGACTTGTATCAAAAATTATCTTGAAGTGTACCGTAGAAAATTATATTTTATCAACACCATTAATCTATGAAACCTTGAACATCACTTCCACTTCGCGTGACTACATCGGCATGTTAATTATATTATAATCGTGTATTAAATCATCGGCTCGTTGGTCTAGGGGTATGATTCTCGCTTCGGGTGCAAGAGGTCCCGGGTTCAAATCCCGGACGAGCCCAATTTTTATTCATCTTTGGGGAATCAAGTTCGTAATTGGCTTAATATACTTTAACCCACAGTGTCTTTACCTCGATCGAACCATGCCGGGTAAGTTTCACGGAGTGAAAAATCATTTGAACGATTTTTTTTACGCTTTTATATGTCACTTAGAGTGAAAACTAAAAATTATTTTAAGGAATATATTTCTTTGCACGAGGTCAAAACAAACCATTTGTTTCCTGCCTTTATATGATTATAGAATCCCGCTATGAACTCCCGAGAGAAGTAAATTGAAAAACAGCGCTGGTTGCATATTAATGCATAACCTACAGCAAAATGTTCAATTTACTCCTTTTGCTTTAGTTTTATTTGTTTTGTTTAGGGCTCCCACACAAAACTGCGATTTGGTGCGATGCGATGCGATGCGATGCGATGTGATGCGATGTCACACGAACTTGATTTGCGAATTTCTGCGATGCGAATTTGTGCGGCGAACCGTTTTGTAGGGTAACCATACCTTCAAGTTTAGTCAGCCGTATTGGACGTGTTTTTAGGAAGCGTAAGATGGATCCCAAAAAGATAATTGAACCGATTTAAGCAAAAATGATCCAACCCACACAAACCTCATTTCGAGATAATCGATATTTAAGTTTGTGGCGGTATTTCTCTAGCTTTGTAATATAAAATGTTGTTATTTTAATTTAATTTAATGCTATGTAAACTCAACTTTTTTGCTATAAATAATATAAAGAATAAATTGTAATAGTTTAGTAGATAATTGGGAAAACTTGCGCCTGGATCATTATTACAAAATTAATTTTGTATGGAAAGAGCTATGTAGGGTGCAAAAATTAAAATGCAAAAATGATTCAAAGTGTGATAAAAATTAGTAATCATTTTTGTGTTTTAAAAGACAAAACAAACAAAATTGGCCCTACTCCTCGTCCAAATCAGAATAAGGTTCATCACATAAACCATCTACATCATCTATTATTGCAGCTTCCCTTCGGTTTCTTAAATTAATCAATGCAATCATCTGGTATCTAATATTAGATCTGCTGGCCCTGTACTTATTTTATTTTATTTATTTATTTTTCGTTAAAGTACGAAACACACAGAAGCCGGAGGCGTGGCGGAGGCGAAGGCGTGCGAGTTGTATTCTATGGAATCCTATGAAAGCCTACACACACACCGCAGGCCGTGGCGAACGCGGTGCCATAGGAAAAACCGGCACGCCTTCGCCTCCGCCACGCCTCCGGCTTCTGTGTGTTTTGAACTTTATGGTTTATTTTGTTTACGTACTTAGATGGAATAGCAATTTCAAATATTAACTTGTCAAAGCTTAACTTGTTTTATATCATCATCATCATAATCAACCTATATTAGTCCACTGCTGGACATAGGCCTCCCTTAATGAGCGCCATAGCTCCCTGTCTTCAGCTTGACGCATCCAGCATCTGCCAGCAGTCTTTCGCAGATCGTCATCCCACCTGGCCGGAGGGCGTCCTATACTACGATTGCCAAGTCTCGGTCTCCACTCAAGAACACGTTTACCCCAACGGTTGTCGGTTCTTCGCGAGATATAGCCGGCCCACTGCCACCACTTCAGCTTGCTAATTATTTGAGCTATGTCGATAACTTTGGTTCTCTTTCGGATGTATTCTTTACAAATCCTATCCTTCAGAGAAACTCCGAGCATAGCTCTTTCTATAGCTTTCTGAGCTCTTTGAACTGATGGACCAGCTTAATATTATAGTTTAAATCATTGTAGCAAAATAGAACGGTTATATGTTAGGGTAACCAAAGCAACACAATAATGATTCAAGTGGCATGAAACACTTATACATTTTAAAAAATGGTCTTCGACATGACAGTTGTGGGTTGGATCATATGGATTTTCCACATTTGTGAACATAGAGGTGTGAGTCTTTGATATGTTAAAATATACCTTATACTGATTACATAGGTTAAAAAAACTCGAAATTGACTAGGTTGTGGGTTGGATAATTTTTGCATAAATCGGTCCAATTGCACTGCTGTTATTGTTAAATAGATATAAAAGAAAAAGAAGATTCTGGATTCATCCATTTAATACGATTATGAACTCTGAAGGGAACTATTTTACTCGACATTACTATGAGTTGAGAACTGAAGCAGTTTTTTTTTTACAACACGAAGAAGGCGGCTCAGGCGCCGCGCATCTTTCGCTAAAGTTGTCTCAGAGCGGACTAAAAGGGGGGTCACCAAGTATGACGTAATATGACAGGAATGCGCGATGCAAATGAGATCGGACGTTATCGTGCGAGCTCGCAGATATTTGCGATGCGATGCGAGCTCGCAGTTTTGTGTTTGAGCCCTTAATGTGGAATTCTTTCACTGTACTTGAACTGTACCTACTGTACTTGAAAAAATATGATAATTTTTTAGTATATTTTTATATTCGTAATAATTTCCCTCAGAATCTATGATTTTATTCTATCTTTCCAGGTTGTCTAGCAGAGATATTAGACTGCCAATTGTAGCTTACATTATAAATTGTTTTTGTAAATTATTTCTTAACTAAATATAGAATGTTTTTACTATATTTTTTGTTAGATCTACCAATTCAGTAACCGGTAACTAGTTCCTGTTGTGTGTTCAATGACGACGGCGGCGGTGCCACTCGACACGGCTGACCCTATCGCCGAGGCTGTCCTGTCATGAGGTGAGCACTGACTTGTCATCATCGTCGTCCTCGTTGCTCCCGGAGGCGGTGTTAGTGGGTTCCTCCACGCTCGGCCCGCGGGTTTGCGCCAGGTTCTCAATGACGACGGCGGCGGTGCCACTCGACACGGCCGATCCTATCGCTGAGGCTTTCCTGTCATGAGGTGAGCACTGACTTGTCATCATCGTCGTCCTCGTTGCTCCCGGAGGCGGTGTTAGTGGGTTCCTCCACGCTCGGCCCGCGGGTTTGCGCCAGGTTCTCAATGACGACGGCGGCGGTGCCACTCGACACGGCTGATCCTATCGCCGAGGCTGTCTTCTTCGCTGAGCGCTGCTTCTTCGCGCGTTGTCTTATGGCCTGGAAAGGTCATGTATTAGATAGATGTGTATGGCAGCGAAAAATTGTACGTGTAACGCGGGTGACAAACGAAGTTAGTAAAACATGTGTTTACTATGTATCGTTTTTTACCCGCGTTACTATTCGAAACTAATATAAGCTTAGTTTAGAATAGTGTTTCAGTGTATGGTAGTGGTAGGTTAAAGTAAAATAAACAGTTTTCTATTCTATTCTTTAGGCTATGTCGATAACTTTAGTTCTCTATAAGTATTCATTACGAATCCTATCCTTCAGAGAAACTTCTCACATATCTCTTTCCATAGCTCGTTGAGCTGCAGAACGAATACCAAACGATATTTCCAAGTGGTTAAGTCTTTGGGAATATCTCACCTTAAAAATGCTACAGTAGAGGAACATCATGACGAGACAGGGTATGCAGAAGCTGCCGAGCGAGGAGTATATGACGTAGTCGGTGTTGTTGAAGAGGCACTGGTCGGGGCTGCGGTGGGGGCTGTCGTTGAGCCCCAGCACCGCGGGGGAGCCGATGGCCCCGGAGACCAGCCACGCGACCCCGATCATGGACCACACGCGACCGTTGCTTTTGTGCTTCGCGTACTTTATCGGCTGCGTTACTGCTATGTATCTGGAAGGGAAAAGATAATCTTCACTACAAAGTATAAAACAAAGTTGTTTTCTCTATCCCTATGTCCTTATGTCCCTTTGTATGCTTAAATCTTTAAAAGTACGCAATGAATATTGATGCGGTTTTTTTAATAGATTGATTCAAGAGGAAGGTTTATACGTATAATAAAACCGTGCGAAGCCGGGGCGGGTCGCTAGTTACTTATATTATACTATTTACCTACTAGTATACGTCCGACAGACGTCGTTAGATAAACTCGGTTCTACGATTTCTACAATGTTGTTTTATAATTAACTAGCAGCGCCTCGCGGTTCCACACGCATATTTCCCGTTCCCGTGGGAATTCTGGGATAAAAATATAGCCTTTGTGTTATTCCAGACTATAATCTATCTGTGTGACATATTTCATCCATAACTCGTTCAGTAGTTTTTGCGTGAAAGAGTAACAAACATCCATTCATCTATCCATCCATACTTACAAACTTTCGCGTTTATAATATTAGTAGGATATCATAATCGTTACGGTCATGACCTTATGTATATTAACAATAGCATACGTAGTTAGAAAATATAACTATATCTTAGCAAGAATAACACTAGAGCAGAGATGTAAACTGAGCAATAATCAATAATAATCAATAATCAAAATCTTTATTTCTTTAGGCTTACAAAATAAGCACTTAGACAAGTCAAATTTAATTTAATTCGCCTCAATTTTTTGTCCACTAGTGGAAGAGGCGAAATAGAAACCACTAGCATGTGTATAACTTATGTGTCTAATACATGTTTGCCTTATAAATAATTACATACTATTGTCGATGTGGAACTGAGCGACATCTGGCCAAGCACTAACGTCATTGATGTAATCATTTATGGAGTAATATGCCTTCTTGGTAAGATTTAGTTTTATGTACTGTTTAAATCTACGAATAGAAAGTTCAGTTGCTTCAGATGGAAGCTTATTATAGAAGCGCACACAATTACCCATAAATGATTTCCCCAGTTTCCGTAATCTAAATGAAGGAATGTGTAATTTGTTCTTGTTTCGTGTATTTCTATTGTGAACATCACAATTTTTCAAAAAGTTACTTTTGTTTTTGTGTGTATACATTAAATTTTCATAAATATATTGCGAAATTACAGTTAAAATATTTATTTCTTTAAATAATTCCCTCAAGGAGTCACGTGGCTTTAATTTATAAATTGCACGCACCGCCCTTTTTTGAAGAACAAAGATAGTCTGAATATCAGCTGCCTGTCCCCAAAGCAAAATACCATAAGACATAATACTATGGAAGTAACTATAATAAACTAACCTAGCTGTGTCCTGATCAGTGAGATATCTAATTGTTCTCACTGCATAGGCTGCTGAACTAAGCCTACCCGCGAGAGCATCAATTTGCGGTTGCCATTGAAGAGTTGAATCAATATACAACCCCAAGAATACAGTAGAGTCAACGAAGTGAATAATCTCATTATTTAACTTGATTTGAGTTGGGAGTTCTCTAACATTTGGTAACATGAATTTTATACATTTTGTTTTTTTAGCATTAAGTAAGAGGTTATTGGCGGTAAACCAATTTAGTATCTTTGACAGCGAATTATTTACATCGTCAAAATTATGTTTATTTCTGTAAACTTTAAAAATTAGTGAAGTATCATCAGCAAATAAAACTATATCACAAAGATCTTTTGCTAAAAAGGGAAGATCATTTACATATACTAAAAATAAAAATAATCTTTCTTTACCAACGTCTACTTTTTGAACTCTATCAGATAAATATGATTGCATAAGATCCAGTGCCTTGTTGTTTATTCCATAGTGTTTCAGTTTCTCAATTAATGTACTATGATCCACACAGTCAAAAGCCTTAGAAAGGTCACAGAATACACCAATAGCGTTTTTGGCTTTATCCCAGGCCTCCAATATATGCCTTAATAGAACTGTACCAGCATCCGTTGTCGATCTACCCTTGGAGAAGCCAAATTGGTTTTCATGAAATAACCTATTAAGGTTGAAGTGAGAAGTTAACTGGGTAAGAATAATTTTTTCAAAAACTTTACTCATGGCAGGAAGTATTGAAATCGGTCTGTAATTAGCCGGATCAGTGTGGCTACCAGATTTATAAAGAGGAACTAACTTACTATATTTCATGAGATCAGGAAAAACTCCTGCGTCGATACAACTATTGAAAATATAGGCCAAACAAGGAGCCATTTCCTTAACAATTGAACTTAATACTTTTGTTGATATACCCCAGAGATCCTCAGTGTTTTTAATGTTAATGGACTTAAAGATTTTCACTACATAATCAGCATTTACATAACTAAAGATAAAACTATCATTACATCTAGCAACTGAAGATTCTAAAAATTTAACAGCCATTGATGCTGAGGAGTTTAGAGACTGGGTAACAATTTTAGGAATAGCAGAAAAGAATGCATCAAAAGCATCGGCAACATCTTTTTCATGTATAACAATTGAATTATTAATTTTTAACCTTATTTCCTTATAACGTGGCTTTGATTTACCTGTTTCGTTATTTATTAAGCCTCATTTACATGATACCATTTTCTTGCCTGTTGCATATAATTAAATTGAAGCAATAAATGACTTGCATGGTCTAAACAATTAATTGTATAATAATATAAACAAAATTATTGCTTTCAATTAATTGCATTCAATTATTGCTCTTGAATATACAAGAAAATGGTATCATGTAAATGAGCCTTTAGCCTCCATGTTGCTTTTATTTTATTAGATGATTTTATTATTACATTCTTTAAAAATAGACATTTAGCTGTGTTGCAGACTTTCTTAAATGTTTTAGAATAGTTGGTTACATACAATAGAAACGCAGGATCGTGTAACATAGTTAGCGAGCGCCGAAGCCAGAGTCCATGCATGCTCACAGATATTTATTATTTTTATAATATTTACTAATAATAATGTTTTCTAGACTAATATAAATATTGCGAAAGTTTGTATCGATGTGTAGATGGATGTTTCTTCTTCTTTTTCGTTTTATCCTTTAAGTATGGAACCCTAAAATAGTGTAACTCATCACGGTTTTTTCACAATATGACAACTTTTTACCATCCTCCTGGAACACAAGTTGCTGGCAAGTTGACAAAGCACTGTCAGAAGCTATACTCTGAAATTTCACACAAACTGACGGGCTGTGTCGGCGGGTTTAGTTTGTAGAGTCTATAAAACAGAACAAACCCAGTATTCCGACGAGTTTTTACACGTAATAAAATTTATGTATAGATAACTGCAAATGTTCAAAAATATTATGAATTTGCAGATCATACCGCAATCCTATTTAGAGCTTTAAGGGGCGCTCATTGGCTAAAATCGCGGCAGAAACTACCAGCAAAGTTGACATGGGCAGCCTAATAGATGGCGCAAGCCTACCGTTAATTAGTATATTGGTATTTATAAGATCGCGTTGCTGGTACCTGCGTAGGTAGGTAATAATGCTTTACTATGGGTAACTTTACCCTGTTTTGTACCTGATGTAACGACCTCCCCAAGTTCCTAGGTAATGCATAAGTAAATTAATAATATGTATGGTTATGCCTAGGTACGTATACTATATTTCATCATTATCATTATAAAATATAATATAATCGCGAAGAAACGACAACCGTTGGGGTAAACGTGTTCTTGAGTGGAGACCGCGACGTAGCAAACGTAGTGTAGTACGCCCTCCGGCAAAATGGGATGACGATCTGCGAAAGACTGCTGGCAGATGCTGGATGCGTCCAGCTGAAGACAGGGCGCTATGGCGCTCATTAGGGGAGGCCTATGTCCAGCAGTGGACTAATATAGGCTGATGATGATGTATTAGTCCACATCTGGACATAGGCTTCCTAATGAGCGCCATAGCGCCCTGTCTTCAGCTAGCCTAGCATTCAGCATCTGCCAGCAGTGTTTCCTATTATCAGCCTATGCATTTTATAAATTCATTTCGAATATCACTTAGGGTCACACTACACGGGCGGTTCTCCCGTCGCGGGTATCCGCTCGGCAAAGCTGCCGTAGACCATCAAACTACAAGGGATACGCGGGGATGATAAACCCGCGCAGAATGACGTATAGCGCGAAAGCGTCCATGTAGTAAGAACCGGTTATCAGCGGTGGTTTGAAGCTACATGTGGCGGTCGTATTGCTCCCGCCTAGCTGTGAACCGCGAAGGAAAATCATATCTTTCATATTTCATATTAAAATGTGATTAGTGCGGTCCAAAAGCGTATTCCCGTAGCGGGAGAACTTCCCGTGTGGTATGACCCTTAGAAATCCGCTGTCAGTTTAAAATGCTGAGATTTTGACAATTAGGGGAGAACAGGGCAACAGGAGCCTACTCCAGGAATGTTTTAATAAAAATTTGACAAACTTGTCAAAATTCTTCCTATTATTATTTTCAATTTCATATATTTGTATAGTATACCTATAGTTAAAATACGACTGTACGGACTGGCATACAAATGTCTCGAAATATGAATAAAAAAAACCATTTTCTTTATTATTAAATGGTACTTAACTATAAATATGTATTAAGGTACAATTTACAGTTTAACCAGTCAGTCGCTCCTTTTGCCTGTCAATTGCAATGAATGAGTGCCCATTTAATGCTAGAGCAAATATAATTAATTTTAGATCAAAAAATTGCAAAACTCTATCAGTAACATTTGTGTTACTGTTAGAGTTTTTCAAATCATAACATTTTTACAATCAAAATTTATCAATTAATTTGGCAAACAAAATGGAGAAAATAAATAGAAAAATATTGATGGAAAACAAAAGATTTTATGGATCCAGACTTTATGGATCCAAACATAATGTACAAAATATCTCTCGAATCTGGACTGCCAGTACACTTTTTCATCATCGGTACCACATCTCTACATGTTTCAGTATATAAAAAAATTGCACATATTTTATCTTTTTCAAAATATTCGCTAGGCTACCATCAATTCAATTTTACCTTATCACTCATTGCCCGACAGCTTTCATTAGCCTACGTTCCCCTATGCCCGTCATTCTTTAGCATAGAGCCTATGCTAAAGAATGACGTAGCTCGGTCACTAGAGTGGATTCGAGTTCAAATTCAAGATTTTACAGAATGAGTCTGCCTGCAGATATAGAAAGAAAGAAGAAGAAAGAAAATATTTTTATTTACCTTAAGACTATGTACAGACAGCTTCACTAATTGGTATCCCCCTCACAGAATATGCAGTAGTGTGTATTCAGTAGCACGCAGGTTCAAACCCTTTAACATAAAAATAATTGATTTAAGTTTACAAATTTCTCGATAATTTCGTATTTTGTTTTGTTATAAATTTTAATCAATTACTTAATCAGAAAACTAAGATTTTTTCAATACCTTTCTAAATTTCTATCGGTACGCACAAGTAACTATGCTAAATTTCGAGACATAATCATATGTAACGTTGGTGTAGTAGTAGAAGTAGCCGAGTTAATCTGGCTTCTAATCGCAAGACCCGTGTTCGATCCCCTTTATCGAATAGATGTCATTTTTATATTTGCCATTTTTTATTTTTGTCTATTCTTGTGAATAGTGAAGTCATTGTTTATTAGTATCAATATAATGATTGAAAAATAAAACACAATTTTAGGTAAGTAAACACACTTTTTCTATTTCAAAATTTATGACTACATAACAAAACAAACTGAACATAATTAGTAGTATAGATTGTTTGTTTGTCTTAGACATTTTTTATTTTATAATCAAGCTTATTTATAAGTAGTTCCCTATCCTGATAAATAATGTTCCATTTGCGATTTAGTACTCGAGAATACACATGTTTTCATTAGATTTTTGTTTACTTTTCTAATCTAAAAAATTAAACAATTTGAATCTCCTGTAAATCGTGGAACATAGTTTAATCAGGTAGGTTTGAAAATGTATATGAGGTCAAAGGGTGTCTTTTTTATTATTTATTTTTTGGAGTCTGTTTCTCATCTGTGTAACCTCTTGATCTAAGTTATGCTTGGACCTCAATTCATTCGAATGCCAATTTAAAACCATTTGACCCCACATATTTTCTCAGACTTAGGTCCGGACTTTTAGCTAGCTAGGAATAACAGTAATGTCTTCTTAAAAATATAATCATTCAGAAACCATTCGCGTACGATGCACTGCACAATTATGATGGTCAAAATAAAGTCCCTCTGGATACACGATCCGCACAGAAAGTAACATGACTTCCTTCAACACTGTCAAATATTGTTCGCCATTCATACTCCCAGTCATTTCTTCTATTTTCCGGGAACCATAGAAGACCCCAATAACCTAAAAATAATAATTTAATCAATTGGTGTTTGTTTTTAGGTGTGTGGGATAAAACACAAATAATTTATTTGCATTGGTCAAATACTATGTTGTTTGTTTGTTTTGTTATAAAAAGATAAGAATAAGATGAAATACCTAATCTTTGATAAATGAAATTGGATTCGTTGAGAAAAATCACTTCACACACATCACTATCACTTACTTTTTTAATTTATTCTGTAGTTACACTCCTGTTGTTTTTTCTGCCAATTCTTCTTACATTCACATCCCCCTCGGATTTAAATTTACGACCTCATAAGCGCAGGGTTTGAATCTGTAAGATAACAAATCAACAATATATTATGCAGTTAAAGATAACAAGTTTTTACTAAAAATATATATAAGTAGGAAATTTACCGTTATTCCAAGCTGACGAGCAATCTTCTTATTACTTATTTGCTGTTCGATAATAACCGGGATCTTAGTTCTCACAAAATTACTGATATGCAACATTTCCTTCAATAATCTTCAATTCCACCAAAAACTTTTGATTTTTTTTTATGAAAATCAACCAAGTAAACACTCGAATTGAGAATGGCAGTAACCTTTTCTTCGTTCACCAAGATTGTATTCAGATCTACCCTCATCTTTTTTTCTTATCCAGATATCGTAAATAAAATCCGCTGCTGAACATAAATAACACAAAATTTCGAGCGTCCGATAACTAGTTCATTAGCTTAGTTGTTTAGTGAAGTAGTTAAATGTCATGCGAGCGATTGGATGCCTGGTTCGAACCCCACTTGATGATACAATTTTTGTTTCTTAGAATTTGAGTAAAAGATTAGCAAATCGGTCGGACGACAAATGTAAACTTTAGCTATTTGAGGGGTTACCAATTAATGATTCTGTCTGTACACAACAAAAAAAAAACTTATTCTATCAAACTTATCTAAAATTACACAATTTTTCTATTGTGTGCGCAACAGAGTCCAAGGCAAATATGGCCTCCACTCAGCGTTGTGCTGGATACACACTGATGTGTCTACCCAGCGCTGGTTTTCAGTGGAGACCAAGGCGGTGAAAACGCCACGACCGCCGAGGGTGGTTTTTATAAATTAAGTTACTTACTAAACAAATAAACGAACATAGAACCTAAACCATATAGAAAAGAAAAGTATATTATGTACTAAAATTTAAAAGTGAGACTATATACAATAAATATATACTAAGAACCACATACTTAAAATCAGTTTTCAATACAAAAAATACAATTACATTTTATGTTCATAGATTAATATTAAAACAAGGAAAGAAACAAAATTAATACTAGTATTTCCAAACTGGAAACATTGAGCCAACCGCAGATGATTGCAAACAGTCTAGAGCTGATCCATATATACACCAGATGGAAACGTCCCCAAGATACAGGCTGCTTTGCATCTAGTTGAAAAAATACATCATAGATACCTACTTATTATGGAGGATTCACTCATACCCTCTATGTTATTTAACGACATTGAGGTAGAGTACATCAATGTCATTAAATAACAGATATATCGTTATCTTTTAAACATTCGTCTTCCTGCTGGACATTAAAGAGGAACCGTTTTAATTTTAATTTGAACGTGTTTATATAATTTATATCTCTAATAGGCGGTGGAATATTATTCCAGCATTTTGTTGCTGCATAACGGAAACTACCCCTAAATGCTGCAGAAAAACTTTGGGGTGTTGCCAGAATAGGATTACACTTTCTCCTCGTTCCTTCCTTCTTAAACCAAATAAGTTTGTCATATAGATAAGAAGGCGCGCTGAATTTAATGACACCAAAAAGAAGCGTAGCTAGGTGTAGTTCTCGGCGTGCCTTCATTCTAAGGATGTAGTGTTGATTCAGGAATGGAGTAACATGCTCCCGGGGTGGTATAGCAAAACAAAATCTGGCGCAAGCATTTTGAACTCTCTGGATCAGACGTTGGGTACGCTTTAGTAAACGGGGGCCGAAGACTGTATCAGTGTAGTTAAATTTTGATAAAACTAGGGACTCTACTAGCTGGATTCGGAGATCTTCGCTCAAATGTGATCTAATTTTATATAATACTTTTAGTCGATAGAAACAGTTTTGAACTGAATTAGTTACATGTTTTTCGAATCTAAGGTCGGAATCCATGAGTAGCCCTAAATTTCGTGCCTCATAAACGCGATCAATTGGCTCACCCATGAGAAAAATATTTATGTGTTGTGGTAGTTGCAATATTTTATGTCTCGAACCGAAAATAAGATATTTAGTTTTTAACGGGTTAAGAATAAGGCTGTTTTGTTTCGACCATGCAACAATGTTATTAAGGTCCCCTGTTAAATTACTGATTGCATTATCTATATCATCAGGTTTGAACGAGATATATAATTGCACATCATCCGCGTAAATATGATATTTACAGTATTTCAGGCACTTGGTTATATCAGCACAATACAGGTTGAATAGAATTGGTCCCAATATGGACCCTTGTGGTACTCCTCTAAAGACTGGTGCTATCTGCGAAACTATTGTAGATCCATTACTATTTTTTAGCTCTACGAACTGAAAACGGTTGCTCAGATAACTATTGAACCAGTCTTGTGCAGATTGATCAAATCCATAGTAGCACAGCTTAGACATAAGTAGCTCTACATTTATAGAGTCGAAT
Organism: Eupithecia centaureata; assembly: GCA_944547425.1. NCBI lineage: Eukaryota > Metazoa > Arthropoda > Insecta > Lepidoptera > Geometridae > Eupithecia > Eupithecia centaureata. Next base: position 1,178,534 of record OX155688.1, on the reverse strand, counting down.
GCTCTAGAAAAATCGAGCAGTACCAATAGAGTACAGAGCCCTTTGTCTTGGGCACACAACAGATTATCTGTGACGTCTAACAATGCAGTGGCTGTGCTCTTGTGCTTCCGGAATCCTGACTGCACCTCGGGTAGGATGTTGTTACTCTCAAGGTAGAGTGTTAATTGGTGGCAAACAGCTTTCTCTACAATTTTAGAAAGGCAAGGCAGAATGCTTATCGGCCTTAGGTCTTTTACCTCTTGCGGATAATCGTTTTTAGGGAGAGGTCGTACTACCGCCACTTTCCAAAGGTCCGGAAATGTTGAAGTTTCAATAGAGCAGTTAATGATATGCGTTAATACCTCCAATGATTGTGGTAATATGGAGAGCAACATTGTCAGTGTAATGCCATCGTGGCCTTCAGCGTTACTTTTCAACTGTTTCACAATTTTCAGGACTTCTTTTCCCTCTATGGTATTAATTGTAAACGTAGAGTCGCTAAATTTATGAAACAAATAATAAGTCAATAACGAAATATCAACTTCAGCACCACCGGGAACCTTCAGAAAGTGTTGGTTTATTTTGTCGGGATCTGTAAAATGTTGCGGCAGTTCGTTACGATTTTTAAAAGGTAATAACTCAGTCTTTAAGTTTTTCCACAATTTCTTGGGGTCATGTATTTGGTTATTTATATTATGCTTAAAATAGGCAGCTTTTTCATGAAAAAGTGATTTATTAACCAATGATTTTAAGCTGATGTAATAATCTTTCTTGTTAGTAGTTTTAAGTTTTCGAAAATCTGAAAGAGCAGCGTCCCTTTTGTGCATCATGATTTTAATAGTATCAGTTATCCATGGGGGTGAACGATTTTTTATTGTAAAAGTTTTTAACGGCGCATGTAAATCAAAAAGAAGTCTTACGCAATTACTGAAAAGAGTAACCATTTCATTGGTATCATTTAAAGATAGTAAATGTTCCCAATTGATACTACTTAGGTCTCGACTGAAAATTTCAGGCAAAATGTTTTTCATGGGGCGATAGTTTATAATATAAGGACAACATTTTTCTTTTTTTATATTAAGTTCGCATGATATAAATGAATGTCCATTTAAACTTCCTATTGGCTCTACAATTATATTTCTAGCTATTAAATCAGTACAAATAACGTCAATTAGTGTTTGGCTTTTGTCAGTGTAATGAGTCGGGATAGAGACCAGCTGAGTGAGACTAAGAGAGGTTGTAAAGATATTAAATTTGTTAGTTTTTCCATCACGATGATCTAACATATTTATATTAAAATCGCCCAGTAATACTATATTATCACATTTTGGCGCAGAGTTAATTGAATCAGTTAAGGCATCAAAAAATATATCAACATCCATCCATGGTGGACGGTAAGCAGTACCTACAGCTAATTTTCTACCATTAACAGACATGGTTAGCCACATTTGCTCTACTGATCGATGAGTTGGATCTACCGGATGTTGCCAGGTACGTGCCTTTATGCCTGACTTGATGTAAAACCCAGTACCTCCACCGCGACCGCCGCATACGAAGGCGGGCCGCGGGGTGTGCCGTAGCCGGTATCCAGGAACGATGGGGGCGCGTCCGTCTTCACCCGGCTTGAGCCAAGTTTCATTAATAGCCATTATATCTACGCAGTGTTTACCCATTTTAACTAAAAAGTCATCATGATTTGTACCCAGAGATCCCGCATTGAACAAACCTACCCTTAGAAATTTAACCATAATAAAATAATAACACAAAATGAGTACACTGTAAATAGTGTACGGTTTGGGTGGATTTGTTCTCGTTATTTATGTAAGATGCAGGGAAGGTACAAACATGTAGAGTATAATCAATATGTAAATCAGAACAAAGTAAAATACAGATAGATATATGACTGCGTGTAGAGAACACTAGAATACAAAATATTTTATAATTTTTAATTGTATTTGATATTACAATTACTACTTTACTTGTAAACTGATTAAAAACTGTGTAATATCCATAGAAAATAGTTAAAAATAGAAGCTTAATAACATAATATACAGTAGGTTTGTATTGAGTTTTTTCAGACATTTTTATATGTTCAAAAAGTTTAAGAGTTTTTATTAGTCGTCTACCATGCAATATATCATACATGTGACGTAATATAGGCACTCTGCTACGCACATATAATATAAAAGTTATTTTGTTTATATAATTATACATACTAGTGCACAATGATTGATTTACAAGATACACTGTAGTGGACATAAAAAAACAATGGGCATGCATTGTAAATATTTTAAGAAGCTCACGTGTACATAAAAAAGTTAAACGGAAGGGGTGCCAAAAACCCGCTCTAAGTCCTTTTCACTGTAAACACGGTTAACCACCGAGCCATGTTCCTTGCGGACGTGGATGCGGCCCGCCTTTGTCCAGCAGTACTTCCACTGATGGCGGCGGCAAGCCTCTCGTGCCTTGGCGAATAGAAGCCGGTTTCCTCGTGAGAGGCGCTCGTTGACATAGACTCGTACAGGGGGCGCCGAGCATACGCCGACGTCGGTAGAGGTGAGCCCGCGGCGAACTCGAGCAGCACGTAGGTACTCGTCATGGGTAGAGCGACGTGTAAAGCGAACTATGATCCTGCGCGTCTTCACAGCCGCCCGTGATGAGTCTTCGCCTGACTGGGGCCGAACCACGGCACCGACTCTCTCAGCCGACACTATATCGCGTTCGTCCAGCGTCATCCCCATGGCAGCACCCAAGACGCTCACAAGATGAACGGGATTTTCACCCTTTTCCTCGGGAATACCGGATACCTCAACATCATTAAGGAGGGCCTCTTGCTCTCGGTCATTTAGTTCCGCTTTCAGCTCAGCTATGGTTTGTTTAAAGACTTGCAGGTTTGTGTCTTCCTTTTGAGTCTGTGCCAGTTCCAGAAGCGCCATCCTCCTCTCAACCTCGGCCGCTCTCTCATTGCATGCCTCAACAGTTGCTCGCAAAGTAGAAAGCTCTGCTTTTAATTCCTGCATTTCCGTGCAGTGACTGCGGAATTCGCGTCTGAAAGATTTAAGCTCGTTCATATAAGTTTCATGCATTTTCATAACATCAGCGGTGAACTCTTCTTTTAACGGCCTAAGTTGAAGCTGCATCTCCACCTCTGATGCTCTCTCTGAAGCGATGATGTTAGGGGCCGTTTCATCCGAAGCCACAGGCTCGACACCAATCTTTGGGAGCTGCTCGGCGGTAGAGGCGTCATAGTCCTGGCTATTGCGGACGGGGGTGGAAGGATCCCTTCCCTTTGGAGCATTGGCTTGACATGCAGCACAACGCCAAGAAGGAAGTATTTTAGCTCGTAGACTAATACCAGCACACGTTCGGTGTGTAACGGAGTCGCATTTCGGACACACAGCGCCATCTATTGCACGTGACGTGAATTTTCCGCAGCTTATACAATTTAATTTAGAGTTCATGGTGCGTACCGAATGTACCGATGGACTTGTAGTACTGTAATATCGACTGTGTACGCAGTACTGCCACTCGACACTAGATGGCGCTTATTGTATTTAGAGTTTGTTTAAAAAGTTTATCTTGTTATGCAAAACCACTTAGGCTAGATTAGGGTTTTTTTAATGCCTTTTCTCACGCCAGATGTACCCACGTAGTCTTTTATGCAGTCCACTGCGAAACGCCAAATAGTTTTGATCACTTTATATTGTCGTCGGAACAATGAGGGTAGAAGACGTTCCCTTTCGTTAGTGCAATTTAGATATTACTTTTAAAGTCCTTTTTAAGCACTAAACACAGTAGATAATAATACCGTCTACGGAAAACACTATAAACTTTTAATTTATTAGCGTTAACTGGGTCGTGGACGTTTTTTACGAATCTAAGCAAAATTAAACTGGGATCAGCTGTACACCAGCTGACGGTCGTGACGTCTCTCCATATAGAGGTAGATAAAGATATAAAATAAGGAAATAATCAACTTTATTAACAACGAAAATTACAATTAAGGAATAGAAAAAAATACAACTAGTACATGTATACAATTGAAACCATTGAGCTAACTGCAGACGATTGCAATCAGTCTAAAGAAAATCTTATTTGCTTTTTAGGTAAATTCAGGTAAAATAAAACATATTGCGAAATATAACGAATATGAGGTATAATTTATAATTCTTTATTTTTAATAATGAGTAAAAAATACTCAAAATTCAAATTCGTTTATTACTTATTTTCAAATTCGATCAAAGCTAACTGTCTGCTGCAAAATAAAAATGCTAACTAACATACCTTATACCGCTAAGGTATGAATATATCCGAAATGCTACAAGATGATGGAATAGATAAAGTTTTGTTATAAAAGACCCGAAATTTCCCGAGAAATAATGTACAATAGCCAGGTTTTGAAATCATCCAGAAATTTCGGGAAATCCCGGGAAATTTAGAACCTGGAATGCCCGGGCGCAAATCCTTATTTATAATTTACCATCATAATAATTTTTGTGCCATCTCTATTACGTTCCAGTTCCACTCTATGCAAAACGATATCATATCTCTGGATGCTAAATGAAATTTAGTTTTGATAATTTGTGTAGCGTAGTGGTATTCTATATTCAAAAATTCGATTTGCCTAAATCCTAGTTGTCAGTCGAAATGAAACATAGTCAATCTGTCAGGGAACGCTAGCTAAGAGCCTGTCCAGATGGAGCGTTTTACTCGCGAGTGCTCTCGCGTTTAAACATTCGCGCTTTCTCCAGATACTAGAGCACTATACCTACATCCCGTCCAGATGCTGGTGCGCGATTCCTCGTCCAGTCAAAAAAAAAACAAATTACCGTACTTTTCATAGACGAAATTGAAAAAAAAGTAGCAGTATGGGAAAATTGAATCAATCAGAGATAATCCAATAGAACCATGAAACGTTACAATAAACTAATAACGGAAGAATTAGTAGAATTGGATGTATGTTAAATCTTTGTAGTGCTTTTTGCTTCCGACTTTTCCAGAACTATTTTATTTGGTTCCATGTTTATAACTGTCTCCGAGTCCCTCCCTAACGCACCGCGCATAGGAGCGCACGTAAAACGCCCCATCTGGACAGGCTCTAACAGAATATTCACGATAAATATTACGTATGGATTGTCATTGATATCTGAGACGACATCAAGCACACGTCCAGCCTTGACAGAGGTCACGGTGGTACTCAAAGAGAATATAAATACTTCGTAAAGTGGTACTGATGCATGGGCGGGGTGAACTCCCAACGAGTCACACCAAATCCGGTCACAGTGTGACTCGTTGGGATTTTTTTTCCCATCAAGTCACACTGTTACACAGGTGTGACACGTTGGGAGTTCTCCTATAAAAAAAAGTTGCAACGAGTAACAGTGTGACTCAATGGGAGAAAAAATCCCAACAAGTCACATCAATTTATTTTCCTACAGGAAAATATAATAATATTGTAATAGTAGAAGGAAAAAGTGCTCCGCTGGAATCAAATGACATATTTATTACCAAAAAGTCAAAAGCGGCGGGCTCAGCGCCTGCTGTAAATCGAATAAGTTAATATTTAAATTTAATGAGAATCTTCATCAAAAGACTAAGCTAACCGGATTCTAGATAAAAATGTTAACTAACTTTAACAATAACTCGCTAGTTGATGTTTATCGTTGCTATCAATATATTTTGATTTTAAATTCTGAAACGTATCATTTTGAAAACATATATTTATTAAGAAAAGTTTCTGCTGTTATGTTTTCGGATTAGCTATTGATCTAGGTATGAACATGAAGTAATATAGATATACAAATTTGAAATGTAGCTTGCTCAGAAGTATTATCTGTTTCTGCTTTAAAATGACCAATTGTCGACACACAGGGCCTTAAATGTAAGGTAAACAAACCAAACACAAGCCTGAGTTATTAGTAATTTATGATATAATCACTGATATTACCCAATTAATATTTACATTCTGTACGCTGTACTATAAAGGAAATTCTCTGTTAATACGTGGTGTAAAGTCAAGTTCAATGCCCTCATTCACTCAGAAATCATTTACATAAATTACGAGTAGGTACTGTCTGTAGGAACTCGTGCAAGCTTCAGACCAATGATCTGCGAACAATCTGCCGCTCACTTCATTTACTTTCGCCTTTTACCGTCTTGCCCCAACGCGCCTTTACTCAGGAAGTGCTTAAGATTTTGTCTTTATTCGTATTTTAATGCCTTGGCGGGCCAGATAATCCAGATTCCTGGCGCGTGCTCGGGTTTGGCCGAGAGAGAGAAGACACCGAATGCACATCAAAAGTTTTGCTTTGAACGGGAATTGGAACCGCATATATCTACCATAACATCGATTGGTTAGTACGTAAATTTCAGCAACAGGCGGTGCGAAGTATTTTAATAAAATGCATTCGAAAATGATGTCTATGATTTAAAAATAAAATAAAAAGTATTTTTTTTTGTTCCTGCTAATTTAGAAGCCAATATTTAGGGGCGAATTTAATTTTAATTTGCGTCTCTGAAATTGACTTGTGGCTAAGGGAATTTGAAACTTCTGACGTTAACATAGAGACTCGCTTAAGGTAACGAGTATTTTGGGTTGGGAAGAGATTTCTAAAAAGTATCAGAAAGGTAAAAGTGTCTTTGGGGAATCATTTTCAATTTCACCCAGCCTTGGCTTACTTTGAACGCTCTCATTGTACAGTGAACAACAATATTAAGGTACAAGGTCAACCACGTTGCTCTATCAACCTTTCAAACCATTTTATCTATCTACTAGCGACCCGCCCCGGCTTCGCACGGTTATATTATACGTATAAACCTTTCTCTTGAATACTATCTATTAAAAAAACCGCATCAAAATCCGTTGCGTAGTTTTAAAGATTTAAGCGTTCAAAGGGACACGATGACATAGGGACAGAGAAAGCGACTTTATTTTATACTATGTAGTGATTAGTTGTCTACTCCTAGTTACACATATATCCTAAAATGTATAAACGCGAAAGTTAGTTTGTATGGATGTGTGGATAAAATGGATATTTGTTGCTCTTTTAAGGCGCAAACAGTACCTAAAGGGGCCCCACTTATTTTATCATATAACTTCGGAATTTCCAAAATTCACACGTACAGTTTGTTGTCTTTAATGCATCTGTAGTAGGTAGTTTTATTTTGTCTAGTTTAGGAGGAGATACAAAGCTGCCTTTGGTGGCCACCAAACTCTGTTTTCGTACTTATCTCTTTAGGATTTGCATAACTGTTGGTCTTGATTTGGAATAACATATAGGCACATACTTTACCATCTAAATCAGTTAACTGAATGAGAACATTCATTGTTTATATCCTATGGGATCCCATAGGTTATAAATGTTTCATCATGTTTTATAAATGTTTATAAATGTTTCTATAGCATACGTACAAAGCTGTGGGCAGATTTTGATTTAATTTTTTTTTGTAAAGTTTTTCCGAATATCACCAGTGTTCAGCACTTTTGGCGTTGATTCTACCTATATTGTGATTGAAGGAAACCACACAGAAAATCCAGAATCCCTAAAAATATTTTTAGGTTAACAACAACGTCGCCCTTTTGCCCGAAGCAAGGACAATGTCGCCGGCCCAAAGGCTTTATTATCGGAAACTTGCTCATGTAGACGGATTTAATTTGCAACATCGAAGCTTTTCACTTTATTTAAATAATTTTACATTGTGATGCAGAATTTTAGAATTTTAACTTATATGCCGAATGTGTATCAGGCGGTTTTTACGGGGGTGTTTTTTTTATTCCACACGACATCATAATATACCCCAAGCTAAGCAAGCTTGTGTTATTTGTACTTGATGACTGATATACTTAATACAATATGGTACATAGAAATAATTTTTTACCTTATATAAAAAAAACCCAGAACCCCCGAACAAATGTTTCGAGATCGTACAGACATTTCTCCCAAGGCGGTTATCGATTCCGCAACCTCCTGTGTCACACACAGGCAGACCTTAGCCCGCCGCGCCGCATCGGTCGTCAAAGTATATAAACCTAACAGATTCGTATTGTTGGAGATCATGCCCTCTAATTATTGAAGCAATTATATGGATTAGCAAAATATGATTTCAGAGTCCTGCGTGGTTATATCGGATTTATTTGAGTTTACTGATCCTGTTTTTGCTCTCGCTGACCATCCTAAATGCAGGCTGTGTTTAGGATGGAGAGGGTCAGCGAGAGCAAAAATGCCGCTCTCTGCTAATTCTACTGACACTGATCCTGAAACTGGCAAAGTCGTAGCTAAAAGGAAGCGGCGCCATAAAAGAGACGTTGAAACAAACCTGTCCACAGAGATAGCGACCAGGTTGAAGATGCTGGAGGTGGAGCAGGTGACGTCCATCGCGATGTAGCAGTCGCAGACCACGGCCGGCAGACCCCACACTCCGTTGAACTGGAATCAAACGAATACTTATTGAATACAATAAAAATCATACACCTGTTTTTAATGCAATAGGCAATTTAATTAACACAAGGCTCCCTTATAGCGTTCGATTTTATAATAATTTAAGGACTTATCAATGTTTTAAAATAGATGCAACAAATGGGTAAACACGAGATAAAACATTGTTTTATAGCGTGGACAAATATTTTGATTTTAAGCTACGAAGCCATTTTAATTTCAATTCTAATTCATGTAACAAGTCCAGGCACCTCGAGTGCAAATTGATGATCCGAGAGGGAATTGTACCTACGGCCAAAAAATAAAATTGCCCTGCTGAGGTTTTCCCTAAGGACTACAACATAGGAATTTAAAACGGGTTTTGAAGTTCTAAGTTAAAAAAACAAACGTACAATCGGTTGATTCTAGTTACTAGTTAGTTTGATATAAGAATTTGATCACAGATTCAGCAAATTACTTTTTTACCCTATTTGGAATTCTGTAATTTTACGGCATAGTATTGCTACGATTTTTCTTCGGCGTAGCTCTATTATGACTTAGCTACGGTGCGGCGTAGAATGTCTACGGCTTAGCTACGGGGTAGCTCTGCTATGACTTCGCTACGGTACAGGTGCGGCGTAGAATGTCTACAGCTTAGCTACGGCGTAGCACTGCTATGACTTCGCTACGGTGCGGCGTAGAATGTCTACGGCTTAGCTACGGCGTAGCTCTGCTATGTAGCAATCTGCAATGTAGCAAAAAAGTCGTAGCTATGCTGCAGCTTGGCTATGTGGCGTAGCAATGGTAATTGCAGCCACATTATAGTACATTGTTACCCAAGGGTTGAAAGTAACTTATTTAGTCCCGAGACGGGGTTACGCCAATAGTTCGAGGGACTACATAAGTTACTTTCACCCGAGGTAAACACTGCTTTTCATTACGAATACAAGGAAATATAAATAAAAAACATGAGAAAACAAATTAATCCAATTGCCGCTATTTTTTTTTATCTATTTGTCCATATATAGGATAGGCGAAAGCCATAAAGCCATACTGCCTTGTCTTTCGTATTTTTTGAACTCAGTGAATTGTCGCTAAGGCGAATTTTTTTTTAGCTTCAGCATATTTTCTACCTCTATTTTCTACCATGGTTCCATAGTAACGTTATAGCTGTCAGTTGAAAACGATTCTCCCTAGGGCGGAAAAGTATCACTTTCAACCCGCTCTTCAGGCATGTTTAGACCTACTTTCCGAGTATGAGTGATGAAAAATTTATTTCAAACAATGTTATATGATATTTTTTTTCGTTTTAAGATATATTTATAATATATTTATATGGAGCGCAGAATAAGTTGTATAAGATTTGTCTACTTAATCTAATATTGTCCGAAATAAATGTTTTTTTTTTTATTATAACACGTCATAGGAATCCTTTTAAAGTGAGTGTATCATATTTAGACGCCTCTCTACAATTTCATTTACGTCGAACATTATGTTTGGAACTCCTAAAATATTACAAAGTCCAAAAACGTTTAAGAAACCCTAACTACCTTAAACTCAATAAGTTACCTTCTTTCGAGTTTCTCAGAAAATAAGACTTTTTCTAGAAAGTTCTTCTCTCCCAACCACCTATTCCACTAAGTTCAACTATAAGTTCAACCGTTGAACTAATTGCACCAAAAAATTCCAAGGTCCCAACCGGCGGCGCTTGTTTGGAATAATAATGAAATGTGCCCAAAGCTGAGTTACGACCTTACCCGTTACAGGTTTAGCATACTATTTATCATTGTAAGGCTTGACATAATGAAACACGCGAATAGGTAATGTCCAAAATTAAAAATGACAATGTATAAAAACGTGTACGGTAAACAGAAATATCACTAACGAGAAACTTGACCTACAATAGAAATGTCCAAGGTGATTAAATTGTTTGATTAGTCTTTGTCTATAGAATAGCAGAATAATTGAAAGATGGGCACGCGCACAAAAAAAAATACTCGCGAGTGAATTCATAGGCACGTCTAGGATTCTTATACAATCAATGTTAATAACAACATATTAACGAAGTCATGCGATCTTTGTTAATAATAATTCGATATTAGTACCATCCTATTCTGCCACAATGTAAAGCCTCATATGTAGGAACTTTAAACATCAATTAGAACAGAAAAAAAACGAATGCGGAAAGAGTCAATAGATCTATATACATACATTATTATACATCTATTTAAAAAAAACTCAGGTAGCGTTCATATAAAGGCTTCAGTTTAGTTTCAGTTAAAATCAGATTTACCCCGTATTTATACTGTTCTGTAAACCTTAATTAGTTGCCAAGTTTGCAGTTCTCACTCTGATTTATGCCAAGACAAGAAATTGAGAGAAAAATATAGTTACAAAACAGTAGCAGATGTTTCAACTTAGCAGACTATTCGGTGGTGGTTTAAGTTTAAACAAATTACAAGTAGTGAATAATCTCGACGCTACTTTAAAGGTAAATAAGTAGTTGGTAATCACTTTTGGCGGTTTCGGTGGTAGGCTATCCAAACCCTTACATATAAAGTCTTTGAATTTTAAATTACACCAACTTTTAGGGCCCGGGCAAAATGATATTAATATGGTAACGCGCAGAGATTTATTCAAATAAGTTTTAAAAGTTGGCCTTTTTGGATCTGCTTTATATCTCTGAGGGTAGTTAAAATAATTATTTTACAGCCTGTATGAATAAGTTTGATCAGTTTTGGTGTTGTTTTAAGGTTAAGCATTTTTTTATTGCCTAGTATGTAATTAAAACTTAACCAACAATGAAAATTGCGATTATTAGTGTGATACCTACTCTTAAGACGTTTGTCGCTTACATTCATAGGATCTAGAATAATCTAGAAATCTCTGTAATTTGGCTTTCCTGTAGGTATATTATCTCTCTACACGCAACGTAAAATAAGCATGCTATCGTGAAAGAAATTATCACTTGTAAGCCCAACTCTGCGTTGCCTGTACGCAAGTTACATAATCATCATCAATATCAGCCTATATTAGTCCACTGCTGGACATAGGCCTCCCCTAATACAATTAGAAAATACTTATCATTATATCTTATCTCCAGTACAACCATTTCCTGTCTTAAATTCACCTAATTCTTTCCATCCAAATGTTGCCTGATAGAGATCGTTCATAAGCGATAAGGCCGCCCATTGCACGTCTTATATAATGTCTCTTTGTAATGATCTATTTCTGGTGTACAATAAAGCTTTTTGTATTTTTATACTTTACAGCGACCCGCCCCGGCTTCGTATGGTTTTATTATACGTATAAACCTTCCTATTGAATCACTCTATCTATTAAAAAAGTCGCCTCGAAATCCGTTGCGTAGTTTTAAAGATTTAAGCAGTCAAAGGGACATAGGGAAATAGGGAGACAGAAAAAACGACTTTGTTTTATACTATATAGTGATTATACACCATTAAATCTTAATATGCGATAATTTTACACGAAATGATCGCCAGCAACTCTTGACTCACCGCTTCTCATTTGCTCATCATTATTCATGTAAATCCGAGGGAGCGTAACCATTAGAATGCGTATTAATCAGTAGTTCAGAACTAACTTATAATGAGATCAGACTTCCCACGATGCTAACACCGAACGTGGTACAAAGGACGTATTCTGATACGGCAGCGGGGAAACTGATAGGTTTGAGCTAGTATACTCAGCATCGAAAGTTGTTGAACACATATTGATGGCAATATACCTACCGTTCGTTGAGTATCTCTATTATTTTATTATCACTACATAGTATAAAACAAAGTCGCTTTTTCTGTCCCTATATCATTATGTCCCTTTGAATGCTTAAATCTTTAAAACTACGCAACGGATTTTGATGCGGTTTTTTTAGTTGATAGAGTGATTCAAGAGGAAGGTTTATAGGTATCATAAAACCATGCGAAGCCAGGGCGGGTTGCTAGTATGATATAGTTTGAGATTTAGATCAAATTAAGACATCTAAACTCGGTTTAGTAAAACTAACAATTCAACTATACTTGTTTTTTGACGACTGTAATTATGTGTCTAATAGACTGAATTCAAAAATATTTTGGTACTTTAATTTTATTCTGAATTAATCTTAGCATTCAATAAAAATGCCTGTACAACGTTAAAGTGAATTAATGATTAACTGATTCAAGATATAAAGTAAGAAACATTCAAAAAACCACCTTATTTTTAAGTCGACGAAATTCTTTTAACCCTCAAAAGCAGAATTAATGGATCTCAGAAGTATAGTAAACATGTTCCGCATCAATTTAAAGTCAAGGAAATAAATCGCAACGTATAAGAGCGCGAATAATAGCCGCGTCATCGGAAAACACTTTGCATCCGATTCACGGTACGGGAGTCAGGGGTGTCACGGGCAACACGTGGGGGTTTACCATAACCACGGCAGACTGATTTCTGATCGCAGTGGAGGTGTTAGAAATTACGCTACTGCCGTATTTTCGGTAGGTCGGCTCTTACAACATCCACGGGCTGAGTGGAGAGGTGTCAATATCTTTAGGGTGACAAAACTAAATCGAGCTGTGCTGCGCTGTACTGCGCTGTGCTGTGTCAACGTCAACTCGCTCGTCTAATACATTAATGAAGATACAAACAAACCATGCTGTGCTGCGCAGTGCTGTGCTGCGTCAATGAGTTGACCAAACATAGTACAGCGCAGTACAGCGCAGCACAGCTCGATTTAGTTTTGTCACCCTTACGCTGTGACTTTTTGCACTACTTTCAAATACACATACACATCAAATTTTTATTTATAATCGTGCAAATGGTATAACATAAGCTACGTAACCAAAACCGATGAAGAGTTAATAAGTTCTTACGTAACTTAAGTAAAAACATTGTACGTCCCTACAAATTAATCTAAGCTTCGCTACGTCGTGACAGCCCTAAAAGGGATATGGGCCACATTTCAATTTGGTCCGGGCCCGATGAGGTGCTTATGTTGTGATTAATTTGGCCCATATTGTAAAGCTTAGGCAGCGTGTCGGTGGCCCGCGATGAAAGCAGCTTGAGTTATTGTACAATGTTCCAAACAATCCCAAAACGATAAAACTAAAACAGTGAAGCTGGGATAAGATTGACATGGAGTAGGGGTAGGTAAACTTGCGTTTTGTCTTTCGTTTGGTTGACTAACTAAATAATAAGAATTTAAACAGAAATGTTTTCTTGACGGTTAACTTCATCTATGTTCTTGATAAATTATACTAAGAATTCAGCCGTTCTTCTTCAACATGAAATCATCAAATAACGACCGTTGTGGCGGAACAGAAAAGGTATACCTGCGACGCAAGAGATTTTGGGTTCGATTCCCTCCTCGGGACAAATGTTTTTCCGATCTACAAATATTTGTTTCGCGGTTCTGTGTGTTTTCTTTGTATAATAAATAAAAACTACCTATGTAATTTAATGTATTAGATATACCTTAAATCTAGTACCCATAACACAAGCTTTGATTAGCTTGGGGCTAGATGATGCTTGTGTAGATTATCCAGAATTATTTTTTTATTTTATTTATCGAACTTTTTTTCATCAAACCTGTATTTTTTTAGAAGTAGACAAAAAACTAGAGACAAGTGTTATGTCAGGGTTTGGTAGATTTTAGTAGTAGTTCAGTCTTTATCCGAGGTCTTTTTACGAGATCTTGACAAAGATATCTTACCCCTTAACCCTAAAATATATCAGTATTTAGTTATTTTCCGATCCATCTCCTCCAGCCCGTCATTTATCCGAAGGTTCACGGCTGACCGCGCGCCCTGCTTAGCATAATGGAATCCGTCAATACGGACCCTTAGGCTTTCTCTTTGCTGGGGAACAGATATTGTTACAAAAGATTTGAAAGAAACTTGTTTCGTGGACGACTAAGTGATACCAGACGCACAACATAGCCTATACGCACTAAACCTGCTACCAAATGGAAAAAGAGTTTCAGAATTCTACAATTTAGGTATTTTATAAAATACTAGCGACCCGCCCCGGCTTCGCACGGTTTAATTATAGTATAAATAATAAATAATGCTGGACAATCCACACAGCACCATCTAGCCCCAAAGTAAGCTACTCAAAGCTTGTGTTATGGGTACTAGATAACTGATATATTTAATACATTATATACACAGATAGATATTTTTTACTATACATTATTAAACACCCAGACCAACGAAACAAATTTCTGCAGATCGTGCACAAATTTGTTCAGAGGCGGGAATCGAACCCGCAACCTCCTGCGCCGCTGACGGACCTTCGCCCACCGCGCCACATCGGTCGTCGATAAAATAAACCTTCCTCTTCGTAGTTTTAAAGATTTAAGCATACAAAGGGACATAGGGACAGAGAAAGCGACTTTGTTTTATACGAGTACTATGTAGTGATTACGGAAGTTGAGTTTTATAGATTCTTGTTTAGTAAGACGTCGATCGATTTTGGTCTTTCGGACCGACTTCAAATTTCAGATATTGATTAAATTTATAAATGGGACAACACGAAAAGCAACAAACATTCATACATTTATCCAAACTTTATAATATGAGTATGAAAATGTATAAAGATCTCGAAATGATAGAGATGACGGAAACCGAACTAATGTTTTAGAGTTAGGTGTCCTCAATCAAAAATTTGAAGTCTAGTGTTAGTTTCTGTAAAAAACAGCAAATTATTTCGAAATCAGTTAAAAAAACATTTACTTATATCTACATAGATAAATGAATAATATCTGTAGTGTTATCTTTGTTTCGTTATCATTATTTCGATAAAAATCATTATTTCGGAAAAAGATAGATATAAGTATAGATAAGATAAAAGTGTAGTCAGGTTATAAAAAGCATTGTGGAGAGGCAGCCTTAATCCGAATCCGGCCTAGTCCTGCGACAATTGAGGCGACATGATTGAACCTCACCAGTTTACCGAAATAGTTAGCACTTCGACAAAGGAGCGAACTTGAATTAGTTTATTGCGGGTCTTACTTACATAGTTGAATAATGGGACTGACATCTTCATCATCATCATTATCACTACCTTTTACAATATTTATTTGTTGTCACCACCAATATTCAATCTACGTTTAAATTATACTACGTCTCCCTTTCGACCTTCAGCTGAACAAATACAAAATAAGGTCGACATTTCACAAAGCAACATGAGCTTGTGTTATGGTTACCAATGTCTTAAAATACAATCACATGTCTTGATAGATATTTTTCTTACACCTACAAAGCAAATACCCAGAATAGACGGAAAAAATATATGCACATTATAAAAAAAAAATATCTTCTCCGAGGTCAGGCGAGTTCGACTATGAAACTAAAAATTAAATACTCGATAATTAAATATACTATTAGATTTTGGGTATATTTTCTATTGATATTTTTCTTATTATGTTATCTGCACGCAAATTACTAAGTCTAAGTCTTTCGTGTCTACATTTTCTAAGGTACATTTACTTCAGAATAACCTTCTTTGAAAATCAAAATTCCTGAGATAGTCCGTCTGCCCTTTATGGCAAAACTTAGATTTGCGAAATCACGTTTCAGAAACGCTTTGGATGCCTAAGGCTTGTAACTACATGCCCGCTTTGAGTCGAGTGCCCTTTGGCGCGCCGCGTCGGACTGCGGTTAGGTAAATAGCTTGAGTGCAATGTTGAATATTTAAAGCTCATAAGCATTCAAAATTATAATAACTCCTGCACGTGGTTTTGCTCGGTACTTGGCTGCACGCGGTTTTGCTGTCCCTCAAAACACAGACGAAAAAAAAATGAAAAAGAGCTGACTGAAGTATAAGTATTTCTTCGCTTTACAGGATAATAAAGCATGTGTTTGGCGGACCAATGAAAGTTTAAAGCAACGTTGGTATTTAAATGGAACTATTTTGAAAAACATATTGCATTCATTTTAATCAAAGTTCCCGACTACGTGTACGTAGGTATTCATTTTAGATTTTAATAAAAAAGCGCTACCATCTTATTTAGTTTAATTTATTTTTACCATAGGAGCATGCAGAACACTTGGTAGTCACACTTCCAGTGGGTATGTACATCATAATTGAAGACACGAGTGGATGAAGGTGTTAAGTCGCATTTTTTGAATTTTCGGTTTTTTTCATGAATGAAGGAGTTATGTCACTACGAAAGTACTGGCATATTCAGATTTCTTACTTTTAGGCGTAAACAATGAGAAAAAGAATGGATGAAGGGTCTATGTACACAAAACACTAAATTTCATCGTGGAAGAACGTGTTAAGGGCACTTGTCACTCGTCTTCAATAATACATCACAAAACCATGTAATGGAAGAAAGTGTTATGTGCGTACATAGCTCCTTCATCCGTGATTTAACTTACCAAAATTGACAAAACAGTTTTTTGATATGGATGAAAGTGTCATGTTGTGTTCATAACACCTTCATTCATGTTTGAACTTGCTTGTGTATGAAAGTTTTCATTCAAATATTAACGGCCGGTCTTGGAAGAAAGTGTTATGTGCGTACATAGCTCCTTCATCCGGGATTTAACTTACCAAAATTGACAAAACAGTTTTTTGATATGGATGAAAGTGTCATGTTGTGTTCATAACACCTTCATTCATGTTTGAACTTGCTTGTGTATGAAAGTTTTCATTCAAATATTAACGGCCGGTCTTGGAAGAAAGTGTTATGTGCGTACATAGCTCCTTCATCCGGGATTTAACTTACCAAAATTGACAAAACAGTTTTTTGATATGGATGAAAGTGTCATGTTGTGTTCATAACACCTTCATTCATGTTTGAACTTGCTTGTGTATGAAAGTTTTCATTCAAATATTAACGGCCGGTCTTGGAAGAAAGTGTTGATACTGACGATGATTATCATCCAAACCCTGGTAGTTATACTTGTGAAGTGGATAATACGTCAATTGACACTAATGACGATGAACATACGCAAAATGTGCAAGACGTAGGTACGTCTACCACTGATACTCCTATGATAATAAATGAAAACACTGGTACTGAACCATCTACAAGTGGTTTGCAACAAAATTATCGAATAAAAAGAAAGCAAAAGGTATTCCCGCCTAAAGAGCATAACTCTAAAAAGCGCCGTAGAAACCCTGAGCAATGGAAAAAAAAAGCAGCAGCATTAGCTAGACAAAAAGGAGAAGAGTACTTATCGTACAAAAACTCAATGGTTCCTAAAAAAAATATTAAAGAAGGTGTGTTGTGCCACGAAAAATGCAGATTAAAATGTTCAGAAAATTTTTCACTAGATCAAAGAAAGCTTATTTTGAATGATTTTTACTTACTAGATGTTAACGGGAAAAATGCACTACTATTTAAAAGCTTAGTAAGTAAACCGATCGCAAGACAGAGAAAAGGATCTATAAAACATAAAACGACTACCTACAAATATTTTGTTACTCAGGACGGTACTATACAAGAAGTCTGCAAGCTTGGACTTTGTGCTCTATACCAGATTGGGCGAAAGAAAGTGGACATTATTAAAGAAAAGATTAAAAGTGGAGCATCAGCCCCAGCCCCAGATCAAAGAGGAAGACATTCTAACAGACCACATAAAATGGACTCTGAAGTGCGTGAGAAGATAAAGAATCACATTTCTAGTTTCCCTGCAGACCAGTCCCATTACTCCCGCAACAACAATGCATATAAACTTTATCTATCACCGTTGTTGAATTTGACAAAAATGTATAACCTTTATATTGAGGGTTGTAACGCTGAAAATTTGCCAGATAAATTCAAGATCCAAAAAAGCACATACAATAACATTTTTGTTACTGAATTTAACTTATCGTTTGGCTACCCGAGAAGTGATACTTGCTCCACTTGCGACGCAGAAGAGTCTACAGAAGAACATAAAGAAAATCATCACGCCGCTGTTGAAGCTATGAGATGTGACAGAGAAAATGCCAAGCAATGTAACGAAGTTGCCTTTATTACCATAGATTTACAACAAACAATGCCTCTTCCGAAAATCCCCACGTCAAAAGCTTTCTATTTGCGACAAATATGGTTCTATAATTTTGGAATTCACGTAGTCACCAAATCCAAAGAAGGAGCATTTTTTTGTACGTGGACAGAAGATATTGCTGATCGTGGAAGTGTCGAGATTGCCAGTTCTCTGTTACGGTTTGTTGAGATAGAATGCAACACTGGCAACCAAAGAAAAGATAACATTGTCATATGGTCAGATTCATGTGCTGGACAAAATAAAAACTTTAACATGATTTGCTTGTACCAATATATGATATTGAAAGGTTACTTCAAGACAATAGACCATAAATTTCCAGAAGTTGGACACTCGTATCTTGATTCAGACCGAGATTTCGGGAGAATCGAAAAAGTACTCCGCAAACACAAAACGGTGCTTGTACCCGATCAATATCGTGAAATAATTTGTAAGGCGTCAAGATTAAATCAAGTTATTAATATGACCGGACATTTCAGGGAAATCAGCTGCTTGCAATAAAAACTGAATCTGGTAAAAAGAAAGATGTTAATAAGGACAAAGTCAATTTCAGAGATGGTATTCGTTGGATACGTGTGGAAGAATTTGGTTCGTATCTATTTAAAGAGACTTATGATGTGATGACACCCTTTAAAAAAGTGGATATACTAAAGAGAAACTCCAGACCAGATGATTTTATTATAGAACGGGTAACAAAGAACTATGGCACTATAAAAACGGAGAAAAAAGATAATATTAAGGAACAGCTGAAATTTGTGAAGGCGGAATATCGTTATTTCTACGAAGATATACTAAAAAAATGATTGTATTTTAATTTTAAGTGAACTTTTACTGTATTAAACACGTTCATACACTATTCATGTTTTATTTACACGACTAACATGTTTGTGAATGAAGGTGTTATGTACGTTTGTTTGTCTATCCGCTCGTGCGCCCGACCGCACGCAAAAAAAACGGCTCAAGTGGCTGTGACGTCACACGTGACGCGCGCTCAGAACAAAGGGTCACTGTCAACACAATTTAGAGTAATAAATAATGCTCGTAGCTATTTGAGCTCTTCTGAGAACTTGTTTAGATTAGAGTCAAGTAGCCTATTCAAATATGTTAACTGACGAACTTTGAGTGGTTTTTTGTTAGTAAGAATGATAACATAAAAAATACGGGTTTTTTATCTCTTCATGCTCGATAAGCATTTTTTTTTTAAATCTTAGACACCGAACAAGTTATCACGTTATTTCCATATCTATTTCAACTTTACAAATTTTACTTTTTCAAAATACCTATAATTAGATAAAATTAGAAAAATTGATTGTACTGATTGATAGAATTGATTGATTGAAAATTGATTTATTGATTACCTATAATTAGAAAAATTGATTGTATGGAAATAAAGTTTTTTAGTCAATTTAAGTACCTTTTTAAACACATAAGTACCTAACTAAACTGCCTAGCTTAGTGAAGCATAATGTCAAGGCTGGTAGTTGGAGCCCAGATTAGTTAAACAAGTTACCTCTTAACTTAGTAACGTAGTAACCTAACTAGAGTTCAACTCAGCAGTTGATCGCTGATAAGGCAGTTCCGCCCTGTCTCAGCTTTAATACTTGACTAGTTGAGAACGAGGCTGGACTTAGGGCGGGAGGAGCAAATTCATGGTTCATTTTGAACAGATTCAAAACTATATTATCCTGCTCAAGTTGTTTCTATGTAAACGTTTAAAGGTGATTTCAATCCCACGGGAACTAAATTCTTGGATAAAAAATAGCCTACTTTTGCTTCTATGTTTATGGCTACACTTTTGTGATTTCAGCTAAATATTTTCATTTGTTTGGGCGTGAAGAAGTAACAAACATCTATCTTTCCACCCAGCCAAACATTCGCATTTATATTTATTAGTGTTGCGGCGTATCCGAAAGATCATTGGTTAGTGCCTTGTATCCGAACGAATTTTGTCATGTGCAGATTCAATATGACGACAATCCCCCCCGACACAATCGAATTGCCGCGTCATAAATACACTTTTTTGTAACATTTCTTGGTAAAATAATTTCCAAACTCTTTAATTTTGTCATTATCAGAAAAGAAGTGAAACTAGTGTGATTGGTTCTAGTTGAATTTCATTTCACTGTTTCCAATTTAGATTTAGCAATTGGGAATTTGAAATCGGCCTACGTTTGCAGTTTGAAATTCTCGCTCATGAAAACTATTCCAATACCAGCTCGATTTTGTAGCCTTTATCGACCCAGTCCGTGAGAACCCACTGCTGGATGTTGTCCTTCTCTCTATTGAATGCTGTTTTTGCAAAATATAATTTATGGAGCTACTAGCTGCACCCGGCCGCTTAGAACATCACTAGCCCCGCTAGCAAAGTTTGTGTTATGGCTACTAGATGACTAAAGTAGAAAAATAAGTTTGTATTAGAATAATTTGACCATCCTATCCCTTTGTAATAGGTAATCTTTGTGGTACAAGATTCATTCAATCAAACACTTAAAAATTAGTGTGAAAATCGATATTTTTTTAGATTTTGTTTGGGATAAAAAAGGAAGAAATAAAATCAAAATTTTGTCTTTTGTTAGCGCAGCGCACGCCAAGCAAACTGTTATCAAACTTTTACAAATGATAATTCTGAGAAGAGAACAATATTAAAACTTTTTCAACAGTTCAGTTCAGAGATCTTAAATACGGGTGACGTCTCTTTTTTATTTGGGTTTTGCGTAGTTCCCAATCCATCACTGTTCCAAATTGAACTCTGGGCTCTGGCCTGACTACATCCCTGTAGTCAGAGATGATCTACCAGTCAGTGGAGGAAGATAGTTCTATAGGTCGGAGTCAACGTATTATACTGATCTGTCCATCTGAACTCGCATTTCAGAGCTCCGACGTTGGAGCCATTTAGATTTCAGAAGCGAATGCTTGTCTGTGACTTCTAATTTATGTCCCTGAGACCTTAGATTTGGTTGAATATTTATCACTACACAAGTTAGTATTGTTTATTTCGAAAAAAGTTAAAACTATATTTGTTTATTTCGAAAAAAGTAAAAACAGTCGATAGGAAAACAAGTGACTGTCTCTTTCATGTTGTATTTCATGTTCGTCGGTTAACTATAAAGTAGGTTGGTATTATTTGACTCAATATGCTATGATGTTAGGAAAATTTTAATAGATTAACAGTTGGATGATAACTGACAATGAGCTTGTAAGTGGAGAGGAATTTTCAGTTCGAAGGTACAATTAAAGCCATCGTCACCGATCCTCTAATTACGATTGAATATACAAGCTCAGATGGTTTTGATGATTCACTGAATTTTGAATCAGATGCAATGTACTTATACTGGTATTTTCATGTCATGTACATTTTATTTGACGTTATTATAAATATTCACGCACATATCGCGTAAATGTTTCGTTGAAACGACGAGAAAAGTATGTAAAACGCATTAAATATCAGTACGAAAACGCATTAAATGTCCGTGAGTATTTATTATAATATAATAAGTTTAATAAACATAAATTTTAATGACTTTTTGAGCAACATTTTCATACATTTGAATCAGATACTATCCACGACGTAGCTGCTAATTAGTCTGATTATCTTTTCAATAACACCACTCTTAGATGTATTGTCTAAGTTCTCTAGTTGAAATGCCTACCATTTAATGTTGTTCTTTAATTTATAAGATTTTATTTCGGATGCGAGAGTTCAACAAGTGTTTTGTGAAACAAAAAACGTACGGAATCCCGCAGTTAATTCAAACTGATTTATTGATAGTTCGTCTTCTGGATTTGCTGAGTAAGCTAAGACAAGTTCCATCTATCTTTACTGTCCCAGGCACATGCGGTATCCCGTACATTATGGATTATCCTTAAGGTTTTTTGTTTATGGATTATCTACAGCTTACTAGGAAAGAGAGAGTTAAAAATAATCTTTGAGTCGAAAGAAAATATATTTATTTGTACCCGTACTTATAACACGAGACGCTTACAAATAAAATAAATAAAATGAAGATACAAGAAACACACAGGTTAATTAAAATTAATACCTAAACCTACTAATAATAAAAGATAGAACACATTAAATGTAATACAACATGTATGTATTACCTACATGTAATTACATAAATGGCCAAGAAGGTGTTTCATAAAAGTTAGTAATAGTTTCAGTATTATTTGACGAAACTGGTTATGTTTTTCGAGCGTCTGATACTCCTTGTTACATCGCAACATCAAATGATTGAACCTATTTTGAATTCGACTTTTTATAGTCCTTAACTTCATTCTTTAGGTTATGCCGCCACATCCGCGAAAACAGTGATAAAGCGGGAGTTGAGCTAAGATTTTACATAGTTTTCAATGAATTACTTACATTCTTACACAAGATAAAAAACTTTTATTTACCCACGACGAAATTGATATCTGATTGTATTATAAGTGTTTTGAGTGAGATGTTATTTGTTTGGGAGTTTGTATGTGCATACATATTGATGTTTCTAATCATCTCCACAGCTCTTGAGTATCGGGTTCGGCATTTATTGTGTCTTGGTTATTGTTTATTACTTCAGTTACTATAAAGGAAAGTTGAAAATCGGGAAAATCTTTTTGCCCCGTAGGTACTATATTTTTTTACGCTAAGTGCTTATTGTACCTACTGACTATTTTAGTAATTAGGTGATGCTAGGTGATGTTGAATACTAATATTTATTTTTAAAATGAACTCAGTGTTGTGTGTTGAGACCTTTAGCCCAATGGCTTGTTGTAACACAATTTGTAGCTCTACAAATAAACAAACCTCGGTTTGATAGTTTGTTTGTTTAGGTCCATTGTGGGAGGCTTTAATTATGACGTAATTGGCTCTCGGGCCTAACTTCGCTGTCAACAAGTTAGGTCGTAAAATACTACCTGTATTGTACCTAATTAAGTTCCTACAATACATTTAAAATGCGAACGGTAATAAGAAAAAATACTGGCGGTTTTGCACCTATAATTAATGATAAATAAATAAATATAGCGGGATTTTTCACAGCATCATCTAGAGGTATTATTATATAATTATGTTACAGGCTACATGTCTTGTTATACCCTGAATTAGTATGTCTACAGCATTCCTTTAAGATTCTTCATGGCAACCTCTGACTAAAAGCCTATCGAAGATCCCTGCGGTTTTTTTTTTCGTTTTTATTTAGTCCCTTTAAGGATATGATTAAAGATTTTCTTCATTTTCTTTTCTCTTAAAACGATGGTTATTGGTCTAATTGATCTAAATAACCGCGTCACGGCATTCTCACATGCTTATCAAGTAATTTATACCTACTTATTTCATACGAAAATACTCGTGAATTGTAAATTGCGCAATCTATTTAACTACTAGTTCCTAAACGTAATTAAAAAATATTAAAATAATTCTGAGTTCATTTGTAAGGCCATGTGAGGATCTTTGGAATAGAATAATTCTTATTTTTAGTCGTCATAACGCAGCATCCATAATGAAGTTTGAGTTAAAAGCCCTGCAAAGTCACCCTTGTAGTAAAGTTGGCATTGGTATCATCATAAAGTACTGGCTCTAAATACAGATATTAAATGTTCCATGTGAATAATGAGGTACACAATAATGATACACTAAAAATATAAATTGGTACCTTCCTAGATAATGAACATTATAATTTGGCACGCTTCGTGATAAAATAGAGCAGCTAGGGTTGTCGGGTTATCGAAATTAATTACTATAATCCACTATTCAACAAAGGATTTCCTCGAAATAAATTGAATTTGTAAATTAATAATATTTAATACCCTATAGGACCAATGAGAACACGTAGTCGAAATATTCTGTAACGAAGTTATTAATTTATTCCTGGATTTAAAAAAGGAATTAAAGAGTTTTTTCTACCCAACACAAAAAACACGTCGTGAAACTGATATTTTAAACACAAGCGAATAATTGGTAGAGACCCAACTAGTTTTTTCAAGGTACGTTTGGAATTCCGATTCGGTATTTTTTTATGTGTCTTTGTACTAAAGGAAGATGCTAAAAAAAACAGAGAGCCGTTACAGCAGAGGGATAACTTATTCAACATTTTTTTTGATTAGTGGCAACGAATTTAAGAATGAGTTGACAAGCATATTATGAAGCATATGACTTCAGTGCTTTCACGCACAGGGCGCGTAAATAATAAGACTTATTTCTTTGGCTACACCTCAGTTGTATCTAGGTTCATCTCATTATTCCCATATTTTTTTCATTATTGACTAAGACTTACCAAATAATAAACTCCAAACGGCATCACCACCACCGCCACCAGCAAGTCCGCCACCGCCAGGCTCACGATGAAGTAGTTCGTAGCTGTCTGCAAACTCCTTTCTCTCGCCACACTCATAATCACCAGCACGTTCCCGAATAATGTCAACAACGGAAACACCAGTAACGATAACGCCCAGTAGTTATAACTATGCACATCACTACAATCAGTACCGTTGCCGATACCGGTACAGTTCGAGAAAAAAGTCTCATTTAAATAAAGAAGCGTTCTGAAGTTCGAATCGTTTCGGTCGTCGATTCGAAAAGTGTTGTTCGGGTCGGGGGGTCGCAGGGGAAAGTTTATTCTCGTGGAGTTTTGACACTGATGGCACAGGTTTTGCTTTGGCGTGTCCATTTTGTAAACTTTTACGTTTTCATTATTTCGTTTTCATTTCTATACGTTGAGCGAATTCTCTCGGCCTCGTTCATTTTGTGAGTGTACCTGTAACAAATAGGTTTTATTTAAATACGGGAGAAATTCGATGAAAAATTCGGGAATTTTACGTTTTGTTTTAGTACGTGCGCGGCGTCCATGTAAAATTTAAGGGAGTGTTGGCATGTTGCTAGTGCTGTCAAATATGAATATTTGAGTCATAATGGATGCAAGGGGGTTAGCTGCGAACCTAGTTTGAGTTGGATGTACTTAAGTAGTCTAGACTTAGTCTTAGCCAGTGTTCGTAGAGATGGAGCGCTCGCGTCTAGAACTTCTAGAAGAAGGGATCAAACGTTGGTGTTTCTTCAACGCAAACTAGGTTTTTAGTCAACTTTCTTACATTCAAAAAGAAATAGTTAAACTAAGAAACTTTTTAAAGAAAAATATTTGTATTTCTACTATTACGATGATTTATTATTTATTTTTGACAGAAATTTCATCTTTGCAGACTATTTTACACTTGATTCTTTAGGTACCAAACTCGTGTTGTACGGTGTACACTTAAATATCGTTCCAGTAAAAAATTCAGTAACTATCCTCGTCTAAACAGATCACCATTTTTTACAATCAATCAGAACGTTCGAGTAAACTGACCCCGACTTTGATGTACCAATCCAATCTGTGATTAATCAGGGCTTTATCTGTTTCCAGTCTGTTATGTGATTGAATTCCAGAGTTTTATGTTGATGCCATCTTTACTGTGTTCCTATATGTACATCCAGTCAATATTATTATTCAACCCTAGAAACAAACCGCTGTACTGACAGGTAACTAAACAGGCACAGGGAGAAGTTGCCTGTAGCTAGCCTTATTTGCTTTGCCGTGAGTCTAGAACATGCTGGTACGGTCGGGACGCATTATTTGTTTCAAATGTAACATCAACGAGATAAATAATGCTGGACAATCCGCACATCATCTAGCCAATCTAAGCAGAGCTGGTGTTATGGGTTCTAGACAACTGATATAATTATACACATTACATGTTTAATTTTACACAGAAACCCGGAACAAATATTTGTCAATCATACAAACATTTTTCCCAAGGTGGTATCGAATTCGCAACCCCTTGCGTCGCAGGCGGTCTCCCTCGCCACATCGGTCGTCGATACTCGATGCTTCATTGCTAACCATTTCAAACGCTTTTTGTACAATCTAGAAATCGGTAGAAAGAAATAGTGCAAAAAGCCTATATATATAAATGTGATATGGCGCTTGCGAAATGATAATCGATTCCCCCAAATCTCAACTCATGTCTTAAGATAACTAAGAAACTTCGAGAAAGACCCTTCCTCTTCAACAGCTTCCATCTGTGTATTTTCAACCGCTACTCTCACCCCTGCCAAGCGTGGTATTCTGGCATTAACCTCTTGTTTTTTCGGAAGTATGTTCTGCAGTGGAGAGCTATAAAGTGTAAGAGGTTCTTCAAAAGTTGGCCAATAACTTGGTGAAGTATGCGAGAAACCAGCGGCTTATGTACAACCGGTCTTTGAGTCTTTGTGTCGATGTTTGGAAAGGCCCATTTCCAGCCGCTGAAGTGATGATGAATAGTTCCAGTGCCGTGTTAAAATAGCTCAAGATAAGTCCCGGAATGAACGGTAAGATCAGCTCTGTCAATATTTGTCTGGCGCGGCGGAAACTCCTACTTACAGAGACTCGCACGGGAGACCCTCGGCAAATAGCAGAGTCTATACAGCTAGAGCTGACTATACGGGTGCACAGCCATTTTAACTACTTATTATAGTTAAGCGTAATAGCAACCCGAACTTATATCTTACTAGCGACCCGCCCTGCTTCTGCGTCTGCTTCACGGTTTTTATAGGTATATAACTTCCTCTTGAATCGCTTTATTTATTAAAAAAAAACCGCATCAAAATCCGTTGCGTAGTTTTAAAGATTTAAGCATACAAAGGGACAAAGGGACAGAGAAAGCGACTTTGTTTTATACTATGTAGTGATTTTGCTAAATAGGTTACTTATGTTATCGGAAATGGCGAGGGTGTCGTCTTACTGTCAGTGTATTGGCACGAGGCCTTCAAATAGAATCTGTACCGTGGTGACTATACTAGACAAATTCACAAGTTCTTGGGTTCTGTGTGATTTCTAAATATAAATAATAAAAAAATATCTATTAATGTATGTAATATTTTGAATTATGTTTTAGTTATCTAGTACTCATAATACAAGCTCTGCTTAGCTTGGGGCTAGATGATGCTGAGTAGATTATCCAGAATTATTTGGTGCTCGTCTTTAGATTTTCGCACGTTCGTAATTTTATTTTATTTTTCGTTTATTGAGGCACAAAAGTTGCGGCTAAAAGAAACATTATAAAATAATCCATTAAATAATCCACATAATGAAATAATCCAATAAAGTAATCAACCAAGAATTGTAAACCCATAATAAAAATCCTCGGTTTTATCGATCTGACACAGTCAACAATGAGCGGCAAAAGCAGCGTGTTATACGCTGCTTTCAATAATTATAGTTGTTAACAATATAACACGCAACTGTTACAAGGAATATTAAAGTAAAGTATTATTAGTGTACGATCGGTTGTTTCAACATCTTAGGCTCAAAAATGTAAAGGGTCACATATGAAAATTATAAAATGAGGATGTCAATAGTAACTATATTCTTAAGTTACTGTGGCAGTAAAGTACTAAGAAAATGTGCAAAAGCATTTCGATATGGACACACGGACCTCTAGCTTGTCTACTATCATTAAATGGCTCGTTACCCACGACTTCAAGCCGTATAACCACATAGAGCTAGCGAAGACGCGGCGAAAGAATTGAGACGCTGTTTAAGGCGCAAACAGTAGCTGAATGGTCATTTTTGGAGGCTATCTACTCATAGAGGAGTCAACTTTATGAGCTGAAAAAAATATATGACTTTAATTGACATTTTATCTATAAATGGTACGTACAAAAATGTTCTACGTGTTCATTTTCACTGTGAAAAAAATTCACAAAGTTCAGCTGTTTCGGACTTTAAATTTGTATCTACTTCTAAACGACTTAGAATTTTGTACTTTTTTTTTCACCTAAATGTCGGCAAGAACTTTGTCTTCAATTGGTACGTACGATTTTGCGATGCGACGGTTTTTCACCTTGTAAATATTATTTTTCTAGTTTTCCGTAGGATTAGTGGGCGTAAGTGGTCGCGCGGGCGACGGGCGGCAGTGCCTCGCTGGCTGTTGTACGGGGAGGTTGTGCTTGTCTGCCTAGTGCTCGCCACCTTACTCGTCGAATTTATGTTTTTAATAATTGATTTGATTTGTTCTAAGTTGTGCGCGCATGGACGCTTTAGACGACCCATGTGGCGCGGTGGGCGAAGGTCCGCCTGCGACGCAGGAGGTTGCGGGTTCGATTCCCGCCTCGGAACAAATTTGTGCACGATCTGTAGGAATTTGTTTCGTTGGTCTGGGTGTTTAATATGTATACTAAAAAAATATATCTATCTATGTATATATTGTATTAAAAATATATTAGTTATCTAGTACCCATAACACAAGCTTTGAGTAGCTTACTTTGGGGCTAGATGGTGCTGTGTGGATTGTCCAGCATTATATTTATTTATTTATTTAGTTTAAATAGTTTGTAAAAATATAAGAAAACCGACTGTACATAAGCTGTACATCACCTGTACATAAATATTTATTTTTATCGCGCAAGGACGCTTTTAGTGCTAAGTTACTTTTATAATACCCTCGCCCTAAATATACTTTGACTGCTCAGTGTTGTTGTGTGTACGTGTAGGTGAATTATAAAGAAAATCAGTAAGCTCAAGAAGACCAGAGCTCTGAAAGCCCAAAAGTTGGTGGAAATAATGTAAGTATACCTAACTACTTCCTTCCTACCTACGTTTATTTTATTTCCCTAATTTTGTGCAATTGCTACTATTAGCAATATTAGATTTATCATGTATTTTTATAGGAGATCGAAGAAAAGGCTAATCCATCAGAAAGAAAATATTCAGACAATGGACGGTGAAAATGATGTCAAGTAAGGAGCTACAAAGTTTATAATAGTATATTGGAAGTCTATGGTGTCCGCTTTCCATCGTCCAGCGTAGTACCAGGTAAAAATAAATGAACGAAGATGTAAGTAGGTATCTACCTAAATACCTACTTCTTATTTATCTACTACTCATTTATTACATAATTATCTTATACTATTATTCATTTACAGATGTACAGTGACTGAGCAACTTGAAACTGAAGAGGAAATGCCAAGTATGCTAGAGGTAAAATATCCAGTACTTAGGACCTAGCTAATATTAGTAGTATGCTGTGATGTAATAAAATATGTAAGTATGACAATTATGTTCATGAATTTCATCAGAATTCTAGTATGGTACCTACACTTCGTGAAAAGGCAGCCGAGCAGACTGAAAGCTAATAAGTAAATACCTGTAGATACTTAGTCACAACGATTTATGTCTGTCCGAAGTGAGACACTAGTAGAGGATTCGATCCCGGTCTTTATTTTCAATCCCGGGATTTTGGGATTTGTGAAAGGCGATCCCGGGATCCGTAGACAGGTAAATAAAATCGAAGTAATATATGAAAATCAACTTTTATTTACTTTCAAAAACAAAGTAAAAATCAATTAAAACCACAATTACTTCTTTTTTCAAATAATTAATAATATATAAAGGGACAAGAGGGTCTCTATCCGGGCTGTCTCTCATCTGCGAGCGTGTTCTTTTATTCTTGTTTTTCGGCTTCGACATTGTGAATAAAATATCGAATCGGTGTTTTGCTCGCCGAGATTATTCACTAGCAAAGAAAGGTATTGTTTCACAACAGATCACTCGTTCGTACAAATAAACAACATTTATCAACGAAACACACAATCAACAGGTACATTTTTCTTCTCGCAATGGCCGCCGCCGCTACCCTGCCACCGACGTTACGTGAGAGTGTTCAAAATGGCCAGCCCGTTTTTATGTCAGGCCACTAGTTCACCCTTTTTCTATACAGATGGCGAACTCGGCTCAATGCGCCGTCATATAATATAAATTTTTTTTATTCTACTTTTTTACGGTAGATGATATAAAATACTAATTTAAATAACCACATAATGGTAACGTCATCAGCAGTGATCGAATATTCAGGCGTTTATTTACCTAAACTTTGAGTGACGACAGAAATCAGAAATCAATATCTTTATTTCTTTAGGCTTACAAAATAAGCACTTAGACAAGTCAAATTTAATACTATAGGTACATAATTATCAAAATAATATAAAAAATAATGTGATAATTGATTTTCAGTTCGCCTCACTTTTTTGTCCACTAGTGGAGGAGGCGAAATAGAAACCACTAGCATGTGTATAACTTATGTGTCTAATACATGTTTGCCTTATAAATAATTCAATACTATTGTCGATGTGGAACTGAGCGACATCTGGCCAAGCACTAACGTCATTGATGTAATCATTTATGGAGTAAAGCCTTCTTGATAAGATTTAGTTTTATGTACTGTTTAAACCTACGAATAGAAAGTTCAGTTGCTTCAGATGGATGATTTGAGTTGGGATTTCTCTAACATTTGGGGTAACATGAATTTTATACATTTTGTTTTTTTAGCATTAAGTAAGAGGTTATTGGCGGTAAACCAATTTAGTATTTGTGAAAGCGAATTATTTACATCGTCATAATTATATTTATTTCTGTCTACTCTAAAAATTAGTGATGTATCATCAGCAAATAAGACTATATCACAAAGATCTTTTGCTAGAAAGGGGAGATCATATACGTTTACTAAAAATAAAAAGGGACCTAATATTGAACCTTGGGGTACGCCTAATTCAATATTTGAGCCCGTAGATCTTTCTTTACCAACATCTACTTTATGAACTCCATCAGATAAATATGATTTCATAAGATCCAGAGCCTTTTTCTTAATTTCTTTATGTTTTAATTACTCAATTAATGTACTATGATCAACACAGTCAAAAGCCTTAGAAAGGTCACAGAATACACCAATAGCGTTTTTGGCTTTATCCCAGGCCTTCAATATATGCCTTAATAGAACTGTACCAGCATCCGTTGCCGATCTACCCTTGGAGAAGCCAAATTGGTTTTCATGAAATAACCTATTAAGATTGAAGTGAGAGGTTAACTGGGTAAGAATATTTTTTTCAAAAACTTTACTCATTGCTGGAAGTATTGAAATCGGTCTGTAATTGGCCGGATCGGTGTGGCTACCAGATTTATAAAGAGGAACTAACTTACTATATTTCATGAGATCAGGAAAAATTCCTGCGTCGACACAGTTATTGAAAATATAGGCCAAACAAGGAGCCATTTCCTTAATAATTGAACTTAATACTTAGGTGGATAAACCCCAGAGATCCTCAGTATTTTTAATGTTAATTGATTTAAAGGTTTTCACTACATAATCAGCATTTACATAACTAAAGTTAAAGCTCTCATTACATTTAGCAACTGAAGGTTCTAAAAATTTAACAGCCATTGATGCTGGTGATTTTAGAGACTGGGTAACAACTTTAGGAATAGTAGAAAAGAATGCATCAAAAGCATTGGCAATATCTTTATCATGTATAACGCTCGTGCGCCCGACCGCACGCAAAAAAAACGGCTCAAGTGGCTGTGACGTCACACGTGACGCGCGCGCAGAACAAAGGGTCACTGTCAACACAATTTAGAGTAATAAATAATGCTCGTAGCTATTTGAGCTCTTCTGAGAACTTGTTTTTTTTATTTATAGAGTATTTTTTATATTTAGAGTCAAGTAGCCTATTCAAATATGTTAACTGACGAACTTTGAGTGGTTTTTTGTTAGTAAGAATGATAACATAAAAAATACGGGTTTTTTTTTGAAAATTTTAATAAAATTTGTTTATCAATAATTATCAATGAAATGTCACCATCTATTAAAAATACTTTTATAATATTAAAGTTCATTCTTTAAACTTCTTGTAACTATAGAAATTATACAAATTAATCCATTATTACATTAATTGTTTACATAATCACCGAGCGCAAACAGTAAACAATTGCGCGCGAAACGCTGATGCCTGACTTTACACACGCACACATACAAAACTATGCGACGCACGACCTTTACATGTACTAGTGAACTGAAGTGAATATTGTCAGACAGGGACGGGAACAAAGCTAAGGCGCCTACGATATAAGGTTAAAAGGAGATAAACATAAATATTCGAGCATTGATCGATGGGATGGTTTTATACCCAAGGTCATTCAACGGACTTTTGCCCTTGGGTATATTTATTACCCAAGGTCATTGGAGCGGATAAGAATTGAATTATTTATTTTTAACCTTATTTCCTTATAACGTGGCTTTGATTTACCTGTTTCGTTATTTATTAGTCTCCATGTTGCTTTTACTTTATTAGATGATTTTATTATAATATTCTTTAAAAACAGGCATTTTGCTGTGTTGCAGACTTTCTTAAATGTTTTAGAATAGTTGGTTACATACAATACAATAGAAACGCAGGATCAAGTAACATAGTTTCTCGAGAAGCATAAAGGTCATATAGTATATTCCTACTTCTATAAATACCCGGAGTGGCCCAATCAATAAACTCGACCCTTTCTCTCACTGTGCATGTTTTAAGTTTGAATACTTCACTGTGTTCCTTGTGTATTACATTCAAAAGTTTGGAAAATAATTCATTGGGGTCATCAGAACAAGGTATATTTGATACTGTTAGTTCCACTCTACTTTGAAAATTCTTGATACGGTTCTCTGTTATTGGCCTGCAGGTATATTTTTCTACAATATTTTTATCATCATAGCTAAAATTAACACTTTGACCATAAGGGTCTGATTGGAAATGCCTAATTACTGCTTTGCTGGTTGGAGTTTGACTGCAGTAAATATTATCTAAACAGGTGGCAGATGTTTGGGTTACCCTAGTGGGATCATTAAAAAGATTTTGTAAACTAAAGCACTTGAATAAGTTAAGCAATCTGTCGGCGAGGGGATTTGCTATAATATCTATATTAAAGTCGCCACAAACAATAAGATCCTTCCTACAAGTAAATACTTCAGCAAAACTTCTTCCATAGTACATTCAAAAGCAACCTGATCTGCGTCAGGAGGGCGGTATACACACACAATGATATGTCGCTCCAGTTCCTCACAAGAAAGTTCAATAGTCCTCTCAATAGTGAGTTTTACAATATCTTTTCTTTCTTTACATTTAAGACTATTTTTTACTAAAATCAAAGAGCCACCACGTATTGCAGCTTTTCTTTTATATGAACTTACAACGACACGATCTTTTATACGACACAACATGAATATTCGGGAATTCATATAAATTCCGAAGAATTCCAAAATGTTCTAGAATGTTATTTATTTCGTTGTAATCTTATTTATACATCAAATATAAAACACATTTATTCCGACTCGTTTTTCACTAAAATCGATATTTCCACAAAAAAATAAATTACTAACAAAATACACAACAGATTAAAGTGACATATATTTTTTTTTATAGAAATTGCTTGAATTTTATAATTCGCGCTCCTTCGGATTCCTGTAAAAGTTGGTTTTAAAAGCTCCTACATGTCTTCGCCCCAACTTTGGGATTTGAAAAATATCCGATCACTAATTTATCAGTCAATAAAAACAGAATTAAATGACGGTTAAACGTATTATTTCAATAAAAAAGGCATGTCATGATTGTTGAAAAAAAATAATTTTACGTAAATTTTACCACGACGTGACAGTAGAGGCGGTTGAGTACCTATTAAAAGAGTGCTTTTTTGTATACTGGTACATGGTTTTATAAATTGTATTATTTGGTAATAAAAAGAACTTTTACTGATAAAAAAATCTAGGAATAATCATTACAGTTACAATCATTACAATCATAATTTAAAAAGAAAACTAAACCGATGTTTACCAAAATGATCAGATGTTCCTTTTTGTTATTTTTAAAGAACTTGGTATAATTTTAATTTTATAATTTATGATCATTACATTTACACGCCTAATTTTTTGTTATTTTTAAAAAAAATTCTCAATCCCGAAAATCCCGGGATTTGTAAAAAATAATCCAAACAATCCCGGGATTTGAAAATTAATCCCGAAATTTTTGGGATCGAAAATCGACCAGGATCCCGGGATCTCGTGATTCAGGATCGAATCCTTTAGACAGTAGGTACACCACTCATTTTACTCCGATCCGATCCAAGAATATTTAGGAACTGCGCTGCCTGCAGCTAAGTTTAAAAAAAGTTCACACTCAATCTCACATCGATAGAGTATGGATATGTGAATTCTGTAATAGTTTCTTACGTGAACGTGTACTTTCTGAAATGAAATGGGAATGGGGTTCGAAATGTAAAGGAAACTGGGTAACGGTACAGTAAAACAGTGCAACTTTGCCCAATTTTCTTGGATTTAGTGGTTTAATGTTAGATAATTTAAAAAGTATGTATAGTTCAAATTATGTTTGCGCTACATTAATATAAATAAATACTGTTCTTTGCAAATAAAAGATTAAAAATCGAATAAAATGGGACGGTATGTGTAAAAAATCATAATTTAGAGAGCGGGCCAAATAAAATAAAAAATTACAAGTTTGCCCATTTTGCAAAAAAAATCGTAATTCCGGTATTTTTGACCGTATGATCTCAAGATTTAAGGAACAAGCAATAGGGGTAATCAATGTTACTTTATATCTTAATATGAAACGTTCAAGCAAGCAAATTAATCGCCTAAATTGAGTGGGCAAAGTCACAAATAATTTTTGGTCAATTTTCATACAAATAAAAAAATGTGCTAGGGTTGTCACATTGTTTTTTTTCGACCATTCTACTCTTTTTTTTTACTTTTTGTTGTTCATTCTGAAAATAACCATTACATTAATTATAGCTTTTTTGCTTTAACAAAACGTGGTAGAATTTTCACCTTAACGCTGGTTATTAGTATCTGACACAATTTTTTTTATTAATAATAAGGTAAGTACCTCATTTAGCTTATAAAACAAATTAAGGGATTAATATACAAAAAAACTGTTGAAATGGTAAATTTTTCATTACATTATTTGATAAAGAGAAATTGAAATAAATAAATACTGAAAACTAAATACTTTCTCATAATAAAATAAATATATAAATAATTCCGGACAGTCCACACAGCATCATCTAGCCCCAAGCTAAGCAGAGCTTGTGTAGGTACTAGATGACTGATATACTTAATACAATACATTTCATAGATAGATATTTTTTATTATACATAGAAAACACCCAGAATAACGGAACTAATTTCTGCAGATCGTACACAAATTTGTTCCGAGGCGAGAATCGAACCCGCTAACTAACTAACTAACGTCGCAGGCGGACCTTCGCCCAACGCGCCACAACGGTCGTCTAATAGGTGGTTAGAAAGATACCAACCGACCTACTAATAATAGGACATACATAAATCAATTTTCATTTAATGTCGTAGTGACAACCCTGACAACAATATTTTGGTGGGCAAAGTCGTAAACAGTACTCCAGAAAAAGTAATTTGACATTGCCCACCTGAATATTTTCGAGTTTAAAAAAGGTTTCGCGTCAGATATTCGACAGTTATTGTTTATTTGTTATAAACTTATAGTGGTAAAATAATTACTTGCCTGCTGCAACTGCAAGTACTGTTTTTCAATAAAGTTTTCCGCACGAAATTTGGCCCGCCAAAAACACCACAAACTTTGACATCAATTGAAGTGAAATTAGCAACAGTCGGTTAATTAGTGTTGTCAGTGACATATTCAGAATTCTACCAATAAATAAGAAATAAAAGCTACTAGAACATTCTCGATAATACTAAGACTTTTAAAAAAAGTACCCTGGTGGGCAAAGTCAAATTAGTTGGGCAAAGTTGCACTGTTTTACGGTACATCGCCTTTTTTGTCATCTTGTAGGTAGATATCGAGTTAGGTACTTGGTAAAAACAGATAGGATTACGATCCAAATTTACAATGCGATGCAAAATGTGCAGGTCAAAATTTTATGTCGATAACGATCCTCCATATATTGACTTGTAAATTTGTAATGTAATGTAAATAAATGAAATGTAGTAGGTAAATAGAGAATATAAAGACTTGTCTTAGTGCTTATTTTGTAAACCTAAACAAATAAAGATATTATTTACTAATTTTCGTAATTTTTTTGTCTTGTTCCATTATGCCCTTTCTCCTGTAGATCAGAAATTTATTGGATCAAATCATTCTACCCGAATTATGAGTACCTACCTATTCGTTGATATCCTACTAACATTCATTTTAGATAAGAGAAGTTTGTGTGAATGTTTGTTACCTTTACCCTGGCTTTACCACGTAGGTAGGTAATCTATCTATCATTATCTTCGTAACTACTAAATAGATTTGAACAAACTATTGAATGATTGGAATATTCCACTTATTATTTATTATCCACATCAACTAATTTTAGTGGTGAATGAAAATTTCAAGTAGTTAGGTAGTCTACAGACTACTTTTGATGGAGGTATATCTAGCTACAACGCGGATAGCAGCTACTAACACCATCAACCCAAGAGTCACATTACATAACTATACCTAAGTATAGCGAGTTCTGTTCCCAGATTAGGTTACTTACCATCGTGGTTCGTGATACCAATAAACCCGAAGACTAGGACAAGACAAGACTAGACTAGAAGACTAGAAACAAATATTTGCAGATATTGTAAAAAAATATCTAGGAGTGGGAATCGAATACGCATTTCTTGCGTCCTGCCATTCGTTTACCACGCCGCCCGCCGCACCCGCGCTGTCACGAATATTTTCCTTTTTTCGGTCTATGCGCGAAGACTATTTCTCAGCGCGACGACAGCGGTTCTGGCGCTGCCCGGAATGTGGGGAAGGTGCGGGGCGAAATGATAGCCGCGCCCATTCTCTCAAGGGCATCGGCTCTAGTTTGCGCCTTAAAGAGGAAGTATGAATTTAATATTCTAAGATGGATTTATTGCTAGATGTGTCACTTTACTATAACCGCGGTGAGCTTTATTACGTTGTCTTAAGGATGAATATAGTGATATTAAAACGATAATTTAGCAAGGTTTCAGATGATTTCTCTTTCAGGAGTTCAGTTATTAAAATTAATTATAGCTTGTCTATTTTATAGCTGACTAATTTCAATCCGTGGCTTCTTACGCAGTGAAAGGATATAAAGTACTCTTATAGATACGTTAAAAAAGAACTTTTGTAGAGACGTTATTCCTAATTTACAAATATTATTATTTATTAAAAATCGTGTGTACACTTTTATAAGCTATTTAAAAAATAAAAATGTTTATCATAAAGCTTATATTATTTACCCCTACATTATGCAAAATTTCATCACACACACAGGAAGAATGGATGTTTGTTGGATGTTGGATGTATACCTATTCAAAGATTTAGCGTTTGAGTTAGGTATCTACTTCATTACGTTGTAATATTTTTCTTGATTGGTCAAGATTAGCCTTATTCCATAAGGATAGGATTAAACGTACCTACCTAGTGCAAAGAACCAGTTATTCAAAAAGTCAATAACAGATTACTTAGGAACAATTTGTTGAGAAAAAAGTAGGTAACAAATTAGGTACCCAAATAGACAGATTAGGAAATAAGATTGGGTACCTACTTATTATTATTTTTGTATGGAATAGTTTTGGAAGCTCTATATATGTATAGACTAAAGTTCTATTTCACATACACGGCATAAAAATCAATTGAGACAAACATAATGTTCCGTGAAAATAGCATTTGTCAATACAAACCTAAACCGAACGAATCTCAAATTCCAAAATTAAAATCGAATTCGTATGTACTTACCAGAATGTACCTACTAAACAAGTTTTTAAAAGAATGTAGGTACGAGCCTTTGGGCATGAAATTATTCTACCACAGTAAAACTATGAAAATTAGTTCTTCTGTATCCGCTAGAGGCGCTGCACGGCACCAAATGGAAAGTGATAACTTATTTCGTCATCTTGGGATAAGGCACAACTGATAAAAAGGTCTCTTCAAAAATTGTGGACAGATCTCAAAGACCGTCCCTTAACTCAACATCAATCAAAACTTAAGTCAATAAACTGGCCTTTCCAAGACTTTTATTTATTTATCCTTGTCCATTATCTGAGGTAATTTAGACCTTCTGATCTGAGAATAAAGCAGATTTTATTTTTAAAGGTGGCTTTTGAATGTGGCGGGAAAATGAGGATTTTGGTTGAAAGGTGACACCAACATTTCAGATTATCTGTGAATATTTTGCCCTTTTGTGTTGTGGGGTCAATTACATGGCACCATTTTGAAATTGTTTTGGAGATTGAACAGTATTTAATGTTTTTTTTTTTGTTTTAACTGACAAAAAAATATGTAACATTAAAAATAATACTTATGTGTTTATTTTACATATACAACAAGCATAGGTACATTTTTATCAAGAATAGTATGGTGACTAAAAGGCTACTTTAATGGACCCTCGCAATAGTTAGGCCTGTTTCAGGAGATCGAAACACAAAATAGTCTGTTTGTCATGAAATTCTAATATAATAAGACTTAAAATTTTATGTTAATAAAAGATTTAATTTTAATTTTGAACGTCGAAATTTAAAGAATGCTAACTTACCGAATATTCCACTTTAACGGTCCGTTTTAAATTCTACCGAAGTAGGCACAGAGTAGGTAGGTAAGCTTTATTAAATACACAATCGGTAAAAAAATATCCAATAAAAACACAAACTTTATGTTCCCGGCATTCTAATTATATTTTCAATATCAGC
The DNA here is from genome assembly GCA_944547425.1 of Eupithecia centaureata. Classification (NCBI taxonomy): domain Eukaryota; kingdom Metazoa; phylum Arthropoda; class Insecta; order Lepidoptera; family Geometridae; genus Eupithecia; species Eupithecia centaureata. Next base: position 1,139,641 of record OX155688.1, on the reverse strand, counting down.
TTATTTCGATACGCTCATAAATATTAGGATGGTTTTTCAAAATCAACACTGGCCATTGTCGTGAGTGTTTTATTCTTCAAAGTTTGATTCGATTTTCAAAACTTAATTACTCTCATAATCACTTGTCTTCCAGGTACAGTCGGAGACACTTTGTTCTCCGAGACACGGCACTAAACACTGTGTACTCATAGACTCGGAGTACAGAGGTCTTGGAATTGAATTAGGAACAGCACCGTTGCTAAATGGAACTAGGAATACGAATGTGGACGGTCAGCAGATAAAACGAATTTAAAGTAGACATTTATTTACAACATATATTATAAAACCTATAAGTTATAAAATAAAACGTCTACACGAAATCTAGTTCTGTGTTTTTTTTTATCACTGAGCAGAGATCCATTGAAAATCTTTAGCCGAAAAAAATCTGAATGGCAGTAAAATACGAAAATAATAGTATCTGCCCGCACCCTTTATTTCTATGGAAACGTTTCAAGGCTATTTCTATCCCATGGGAACTGATTTATGAGCTGAAAATAGCCTGTGTTATTCCAAAGAAACTACGTCTATTATCAGCCTAATCCGTTCAGTGGTTTTTGCCTGATACGGTAACAAACATCCATAATTCCGTACACTTCGCTTTTTTTGCTTTGCCATACACTTAGCTTTTCTTTGCTCAACTTCACGTTTATTAAGTACGTAAGTAAGGATATCCAGAACCCCGAAACAAATATTTTTCACAAGGCGGGAATCGAACCCGCAAACTCCTGCGTCGCAGTTGGACCTACGCCCGCCGCGCCACTTCGATATAATTACAATGAGTATAATTTATATGAAAAGATTTTAATGGGTTTGATTTTAAAGTAAAATGAAATACGACATAATATTGTTTTTTCAGTATGTAATTGGTTGTTCTGTTTTGCTGTCGCTACCGACAATTGCGGTGGCTCCTTGCAACTAAATTTATTTCTGTGCTGACCCAAAAGCGACCAACAAGCAGTACCTAGTCATTGTTACCTCTACCCCCTTAAGTATATTATTATACATTATTTATATGTAACCTTATGTTATTATTATTATTTCACTTTTTTTATTTTTATTATAAAATACATTTTTACCATAGAAAATACAGTATTATAAAACTATTCTACAGTAAAAAAACATATCAAAACGGTGGATCACCGGCCGAAAATCTAGGCTCAAGCAGGCGGTGACTAGGGTTGCAGAGAGAGGAACTTTCTGACGATACCTACGCGCCGAATCCAGGAGAACCGCTTTTTGGATCTGTTGCTCTCGAGAGTCTCTTGAGATGTTTATTGAGGCCCTTCGCTATTTCGCCTTTATCCGAAACGACTATCGGGATAATGATCGTTGAATCAATATCCCATTGTTATTTATTATTATTATTATATTAAATTGGTACATTGTTTATGCAGAAAAGAATAAAAACTTTGCTGGCATCTGTTCGTTCTTATGTAGGTAGGTTAATTTATACGGGGCACAACTAAGAAAACGAACAAGATTTTTTAGATATCTAGGTAGATATTCAATTCTCTGCGCATAAGAGAAGGTTCGTTGAAGATAATCATCGTTCAAAATGAAAATGTTATTTAAATGACCTAGGTAATTAAATTTTAATTTAGGTTCCCTCTATGACCTTTTTCTGTACCTAGCCACTTCATTTTTAATAATTGATTTTTTCACAAAGATGGACGTCAGCAGTAGAATCCGTTGTCTTTTGAGGACCTTCGAGATACATCGTCCGTCGGCCAAATCTTCACTTTCCATCAGATGACTGACATTAAGAAAAAAAGACGCTATTTTGATGATAAAATAGTGTATCACTGCATAGTATAAAACAAAGTCGCTTTCTTTGTCCCTATGTTCCTTTGAACGCTTAAATCTTTAAAACTACGCAACGGATTTTGATGCGGTTTTTTTAATAGATTGAATTATTATACGTATAAACCTTCCTCTTGAATCACTTTATCTATTTAAAAAAACCGCATCAAAATCCGTTGCGTAGTTTTAAAGATTTAAGCGTTCAAAGGGACATTATGACATAGGAACAGAGAAAGCGACTTTATTTTATACTATGTAGTGATACACCGACAACGTTCTGTTTATTTCGTGTTTCTTGCAGCTAATTGTAAATGTTACTCATTTCTCTCATTTTTCCTGATAGTTAATTTTTATGTGTTTCTTGTTAGGTAGGTAGCCATTCAACATATTGCGCAATATTGAAAATTGTGCAATAATATTGATCGTTTAGGGTAAATATTGAACTCGATTGGTATCAGAGCGCCTTTCCATCTTACTGTACAACTAGCTGATGCCCGCGACTTCGTCCGCGTGGTTTTTTACTCCTTAAATTATAATAATTTGTAGATCGAAATACCTTATAATGCTTCTTTGAAGGCAACATTCGATATAAACTGGTTTGGAACAATGGATAGCTGACTTACACAGAGGAGAAACTAACATAAAACCTAACAAAACGTATAAATGAAAATGAAGCATAGTCAATCCTTGGTGAATATGTAAACGCACTTTATTCTTTCTCAATTCAGGGTATTGTAAATAATCTGAATCTTCAGATGAAATCGACATTCTATTGAGCAACTACCGAAGTCGATCAGACTCCAACCGAGCTTGGTGTTGTTCTTCGGTTTCTTGCTGTCGTATTTCATTTACTCTCTCCCTTTCTATTAGTAATAAAGTCTCGCATTCCTGATGTATGCGTTCATTATCATCCCTGGCTAAATTTTATCGTTGCTGGTGTCGATCATCACGTCTTTGTAAAGCTCTAACGATTTCAAGCATTAGGTAAATGCTACTCACGCTGGCTGAGTTTGTGAGGTGTAAGATAATGAATGACTCTCATAATCAGCTGTAAGTCATGCTTCTCTTTCTTGGCTAGTTTTCAGTGATCGAGACGCAGCCGTGCGGCTACGCTGAGAGCTCAAGCGAAACTTTCTTTCACAAAAGGTCTCTGAGACTCGTGACAACGTATGGCGTTCTCGATCAGCTGTAAGCCATACATCCCTCTGGTTTCCAGCGATCTAGCTGCAGCTGCGATTCGCTGATGACATAGTCGTAATGGCAGAGTCGCTAGAGGAGCTGACTCACATGCTGGACGTCCTAGCTTCAGCCTCGCAATGCATCGGTCTTGGCATGAATTTGGATAAAACCAAAGTCAGGATCAACGGCCAAATTGATCCAGGACATATAGAACCGCTATGGCACGTCTTCGTTCTTGGAGAGTCATGAAATGAAATTTGCGACATCTGCATAATATATCGTAGAAATCTTTTCTGTACACCCTCTGAGCGAGAGATATACATATTATTACTTAGGGTTACATACCTAGGCTGTAAACCATATTCCTAGTGGCTGCGCACATAAAACCAGTAGAGTATTTTAAAAGTTTTTACATTTGAGAAATCGCGGGACATCCTGAGGTTGAAACATAACGCTTTCGATGCCTTCCCAACTATTCAAATCAGAGTTTACTATCAAACGTAACGCGCAGATCTTTTATCTTGACTACCCTTGTTAATTGAGTGTTTTGAAGAGTAAAATTTAATTTAAGGACTAAAAGGCTCACGGGTAAAAGAACAGACATAGCATTTAGAAATGTTTAAATCGAGCTTCTTGAGTATGCAATAGTTTTGAAGGCGGTCTAGGTCATCATGGAGGCAGGCCGCGTCAACTGCCTCTTTTTCAGGATAAAGGTTTGAAAACTAAAGTTTTCAATCAGTGCATCTTACCCGTAATGACCTGAGCTGAGACGTAGACACTGACGGTAGGGCTGGTCTCCCAATTTATCTCCCAAAATCGCTCAGTGAGCTATGGAAAGAGCTATGCTCGGAGTTTATCTGAATGACAGGATCCGTAACGAATATATCCGACAGAGAACCAAAGTTATCAACATAGCTCAAAGAATTATCAACTGAAGCTGAAGTGGCAGTGGGCCGGTCATATCTCGCGAAGTACCGACAACCTTTGGAGTAAAGGTGTTCTTGAGTGGAGACCGCGACTTCACAAACGTATTGTAGGACGCCCTCTGGCCAGGTGGGATGACGGTCTGCGAAAGACTGCTGGCGCTGTGGCACTTATTAGGGGAGGCCTATATCCAGCTGTGGACTAACATAGGTTGATGATGATGATAGGACGCAGCCGTACGGCTACACTGAGAGCTCAAGTGAGACTATCTTTCAGTAAAGGTCTCTGAGACTCGTGACAAAGTATGGCGTTCTCGATCAGCTGTAAGCTGTACATACATCCCACTGGTTTCCAGCGATCGAGAGGTAGACGCGTATGGGGTTCTCGATCAGCTGTAATTCGTGCATCTCTTTCTTCACTGGTTTTCAGCAATGGAGACGCATTCGTGCGGCTACGCTGAGAGCTCAAGCGTGCCTCTCTTCCAGTGAATGTTTCAGAGAGTCGAGCGTAGTCCTTGCCTCACTACTTTCCCAGACAACGTAATGACGTTCAAGATCAGCTCTTCATGGATCAGCTGTTCAAAGTCGCTCAGCGAGCCTTGGAAAGAGCTATGTGAGGAGTTTCTCTAAAGGATAGGATTCGTAATGAATACATCCGACAGAGAACCAAAGATATCGACATAGCTCAATGAATTAGCAAGCTGAAGTGGCAGTGGGCCGGCCATATCTTGCGAAGAACCGACAACGGCGACAACCGTTGTCGTACACATGTTCTTGAGTGGAGACCGCGACTTGGCAAACGTAGTGTAGGATGCCCTCCGGCCAGGTGGGATGACGATCTGCTAAATACTGCTGGCAGATGCTGGATGCGGCAAGCTGAAGACAGGGCGCTATGGTGCTCATTAGGGGAGGTTTATGTCCAGCAGTGGACAAATATAGGCTGATGATGATGTGAATCCAACAAAAAATATTGCTGTTACTCATAGAATACAAATTATTTTTTAGAATCTTTGAGTCTTGACCATCCGCAATAGCCCGCTCGCGCGTTCTGAGCCCGCGCGACAGGCAGCCTTTGTGATATTCAGCAGTGAACTGAATTATCTCGGTATAGGTACCTACTATATGTGTACTTTCATATGGGATTAGTAAAAAGTTGTTAATATGAAACTTCATGATAATGGCATACTCAGTATTCTGTACTTAATCAATTAAAGTTTATTAGCTATCCCACGGGAACTCTTTAATTGATCGTGATAAAAAGTATCCTATATGTTGACCAGGGATCTAGGCTACCATCATACAAAATTTCATTAGAATCGGTCCAGTAGTTTCGGAGATTATCCCGTACAAACAGACAGACAAACAGACAAACAGAGAAATAAGAAAATTGAAAAAAAATGAAATCAATTGTATTATACTTCTTACATCTCCCTGACTTGGTTTATGGCATTTTTTTTCATTGTACAGAAATTCGACCTCTACGATTTTATTATATGTATAGATAAAAATATTGTAAAATTTTATTGTAGGTCTAGGGGCCGCCTTACTGTATTTTAATGTCAAAGTGCTTTCAAGACATGTGATCTTAGTAAAAACTCAGCTTAGGCTGAATAAATATCTTTTATTCCAATGCAGGAACGAGGTAGGAATTTAGAGCATTTTCAATGGAAGTCAGGTTCAGGAGGATAATATTTTTCCCAACGTACTCAATGATTTTCAAACTATTACACATCCACTTCTGACATTTTCAAAGGAAAGCGTATTAGTACAAAATTCACTACGAACCTGTCTTCCGAGAAAACAATATTAACTAAATCTTAATCTAGCTTAAATATCTAATAATTAATTCAGCTTAAAATTTCCGTATGAAATGATACCATTAATAAGTAATACGCAATTAATTTTATCCCAAATCCGTGTAATTAAGTAGCGAAAGCTCGAATTAATTGCTACAGCTTAACAATTATATATCTCTGTGACAGTTCATTTGACGCCATCTTGTTTAAATGGAAATGGCGGGAACTTGACACGATGCGACGTGTCTGTCAGATTTAATATCATAAAGCTGTTTCGTATAATCAGTTCGCTGTCCTGCTCAGTTTGAATCGGATCAGAGCGAGACAGCATGGGCGATGCCATCGTTCTCAATCCCAGACTAGATCCAGACAGGCGCAAACAGGAACTAAAGTAGCGCCATAACTTACTCTATCATAATAATTACGTTAAACAAAAGAATTTCCAAAATTCGCGCCTAGGTACAGTTTGTTAAACCTATCATAAGCTTTTTTAATGTATTTGTAGCAGTTTAATTTTGTCTAGTTTAGGAAGAGATACGATATAAGTTGCCTTTGGTGGCCACCAAACTCTATTCGAAGGTAGAACTTAGCGCTATTATTTTCATGGAACATTTTTGAACATTTCAACTTTCCCATTGATACGAGTGTTATTGTTAGATCGTAGGTAACATTAGAATTTGCTAAAAGCTAAAGGTTTTTTTTTTTTTTTTAGAAATATTGGTAAAAGTAAGGTAAACATAAATTTATCGCCATGCACAGTGACACGCAATTTTAATTTAGTGCAGCTAAAGATAATCTAAACATTTTGAAATTGAAAAATAATTTCCGAAATCGAAACTATCAATTTGACATTCTAATTATGAAAGTCTCTTCACGCGCAAAAAATAGTAGAATACCACGTCATTTTAGACATCTTGATTGAATGGCACTATTGAGACTATTGTTTTGAAATTAGTGGAATTCGGCCCCAGGGTGCACGTGAATCACTTAATTAGCTGTTAGATAATTATGTTTATCTACAAGTTTTCTATGGGGCAAATAGTCGAGGGCCGCAAGGAGCACGGCTGCGAGCCACGATTGACGACCACTGGTCTTAAGCAACCTTCATGTAGAAAGCCTGTAGAACTTTTTACTTTCCGCTGAACATTTTAAACCGCACTGAAAGTGCCAAGGTATGGTCAAGCATGATAAACCAGCCATTTCTAAAGATTTATTACTGAAAACAATGTTTCAGCTATTTTCAGCGTAATTTTTAATCACGTGGTTTACGATTGAAACGTTCTGGTATCACGCTATAAGCTTGTATTTAATGTTGAGGTATGGCAGTGTGTCACGGTCAACTCACGCCAACAGTTTCAAGTTAGCCATGTAATGATTATTGTGTCGTTTTTTTATTGTAGTGGCTATTTTTTTCTGGGTAGACCAATTTTGATGATATTTTTAATTTAAAGTTGGTGCTCGTGTGGTGCCATTTAAATTTGATCAAGATCTTTGAACGACTTTGAAGTCATCCTAAATGGTTTTTAGTGGACGAGATAGATGTTAATGCTGATCACAAACTTAGTAGGTATAATTTTCCTCTACGATTTATTTTAGGTGTAAATAAAGTTCAACTTATTATGGATGTTTATCTGTTTAAAATAAATTAGGTATATACTAATATAATAAAGAATAAAGGTATTTTTTGTCTGTAACAAAAAAAACTCAAAAAGAGCTCGGCATATTTCAAAAATTCACTAACCATTTAGAATGCTATATTGTTCCTGAGTCATCATCATCATATATTAGTCTACTGCTGGACATCCCTGATAAACAGGCTATATTGATTACTATATATATATATATATATATAATGAACCGTTCACGGTAATGGTTGATCCAGTACGATTTCTTAAGAAATGTTGATCCACCTTTTTCATGTGTACATTCGACTCTAGACCTAGTAAACAGATATACTTCGATCCGAATTTCAAAAGGACATGGCAACGCTGGATCTGCATTGACTCGTTTTCAATATACTCGCGTTAGAAAATCCTCAAAATACACCAATTTTGTTGATCTTCTAACGGTCAAAAAAATTACACCCAAACGTCATTTTTACATCCGGTACTATATATCTATGCGCCACATTCGCTTAGACAATGTTGATCTACAGTCTCTGGAGCCACAAATTACTACTTCGTCTGTTTTCAAAGCGGCAACGCCGCACGCGCGGTAGTGGGGGACTTTTCGAGACTTACATAATCGAAGTTAATAGACTTGAAAGCGTTCGTTCTTAGAAATTTCCTTCGGATAGTCGAATAGAATAGAGTAGAAATAGCTAAAATTCACTGACCAAGCACATTACATTTATAATATAATATTTTTGTGTAGGTATGTGTATTTTTGAAATCTACTATAGCTCACAAAAAATAACTGAACTCTTTAGCAACCAGTTTGTAGGTCATGTTCTTCTTCGACATGTGCCTTACCTAGGTATGAGAAGTTGGTAAAAAGGTTTTTTTTTTGTAACAGAACCGTTAAATTCTTATGAAACTTCCCTTTATTTTTAACTAAGAACCTAGAGAGAACCTGCTTCAGAGTTCAATTCTACAGCGATCTAAGTATGCCAGAACGCACTACACGTCAAACGAAATTATAAAGAGAAAGATTTTAGAATGTTTCCTATATTTCAGACTCAAATGAACTCCTACAAATATCACGTCTATAAGTGTGCCGTTAACTGAATTTTCATTCACCTCACGAAACTGTCAGGTGGGCAACATTATCATTATTTTAGGACGACATTAGTCCACTGCTGGACTTAGGGTTCCCGTAATGAGCGCCATAGCGCTGTCGCGTCCAGCATCTACCATCAATCATTCGCAGATCGTCATCTCAGCTGGCCGGAGGGCGGGGCGTCCTACACTACGTTTGCCAAGTCGCAGTCTCCACTGAAGAACACGTTAACCCCAACGGTTGCCGATTCTCCGCGAGATAAAGCCTAGTTTAAAGAATTAGCAAGCTAAAATGACAGTGGGCTGGGCATATCTTGCGAAAAACTGACAACCACCTGGGGTAAACGTACTCTTGAGTGAAGACCACGTCTCGATTATGATGAGACCCGCGAAGTAGTTTACTAAAACATTTTTATGATCAGTAACTACCAACGATACGTTTAGGGTAATTTGCAAATCTTACTTTTATAATAAATGGGAAAGTCTGTGTGAATGTTTGTTATAAGTAATCTCCGTAACTACCTATGTTATTTAAATGAAATTTGATAAGTTTATAGTTTAGGACCTAGAATAACACTATATATATGATATTACAACTTGGAAATTAGTTACTTTAGTAATAACTAGATGCGCCCCGCGGCCTCGCCCGCATGGAAATTTATTTCTCAAATTTCAGAAATTTATTGCACGCCTCGTATAGTTTCGTAAAAAAAATACGTGTTTAGTTATTTACTTTTAGTTTATTCATAGTGTTCATTCTGAGTGAAACAAACCAATGAAAAATAATTTTCCATACAAACTTTACCACCCCATTTAATAACCCCTTCAGAGTTCAAAATTTCCAAATTTTAAAAGCCTATGTCCTATTCTAGGTCCTAAACTATCTACGTACCAAATTTCATCTGAATAACTTAAGTAGCTACGGAGATTACCTATAACAAACATTCACACAGACTTTCCCATTTATTATAATACTAGATACTAGATGTGCCCCGCGGCTTCACCCGCCAACCTGTGTTTTTTAAACAAATTTCAGATTTTTTTATGGTAAAATAAAAAATACGTGTTTATTTTGGTTATTTTGGTAAAATAAAAAATACGTGTTAAATTATTTCATACTTTATTTATAGGTACCGAGTTTTAAGTAAATCAAACCAAGGAAAAATACTTTACCCTATTTAACGCCCTCAGAGGTTAATTTTTGATAATTTTATTAGCCTATGTCTTATTCTAGGTCCTACTATCTACTTAACAAATGTCCTTTAAATAACTAAAGTTAATACGGAGATTAGTTATAACAAATATTCACACAGACTTTCCCATTTATTATAATAGTAAGATAAGATTTGAGTCTGACTGAACTCTAAAGAACACTGACTCTAGTCTCTATATAATATGAAAGGATCCTGTTTACCTATGGGAGGTAGCTAGGTACTTTACAGAATTATTTGTGAAGATCCTTGCTAGCAATTCGCATATTGGGTAATTTAAAACTAAATAGTTAGGTATTCATCAACGGTAGGATTAAAAATCGGTACAAATAAACTTCAAAATGAATAATTAAACACGTATTTTTTTTTTTTATGGAACTACCCATAGGAGGCGTGCAGTAAATTTCTGTAATATGACAAATAAATTTTTATGCGGGCGGAGCCGCGGGGTGTAACGAGTCTAAAATAATTGACGTTTAATTAAACATCAATAGATCGAGGCATTAACACTAGTTATTTTTTAAGTCGGTTAACCACGTAAGGTAGGCAACTACTTGAGTTCCCCAAAATAATTTAAGGTAGCAGGTTATTTTTTGTAACAATTATAACGATAGGTAATTATCTATTCTACTCGGGTGACTACCGTGACCTCTGATGTGTAGTTTTTTAGTTTAAAATAAATAACTAGATTATTAATGCTGGACAATCCACACAGCCTCATCTAGCCCAAAGCTAAGCAGAGCTTGTGTTATGATGGGTACGAGATGACAAATATCTGTAACTTAATACAAAATATTACAAAGATTGAGAAATTTATTACACTTAGAAAACACCCAGAACCCCGTAGAAATATTTACATGTCGTACAAACATTTATTGTTCTAAGGTGGGAATCGAACCCGCAACCTCATGTGCCAAAGGCATACCTTCGGCCGCCCACATTTATTTTCAATCCATATAGTTTTAAAAATGAATTAAAAATAATAATAATTAATTTGACACGATACTCAATAATTAAAAAAACAAATTAAAGTAAACGCAAGGAACGTCATATTAAGGAACAAAGTGCCACTTTTTCGGTTTTAGTTTTCAGGTATAAAGAAAAATCAAAATATAGAAAAGTTCTTAGTTATCGTTAAAAAAATATCGATGGATCAACATTTGTCCGTAGAAAAGTATTCGCAATGGATTTTTAGTTTCTAAATAAAATTATTCAGTAAATAAATATCATTATTTCTTTAGACTTACAAAAAAACACTCAATCAAGTCAAATTTTAATAATTGGTACATAATTATCAAACTAATAATAAAAGGACTAGGTAACGCGATGTCATAAATAATAAATGTCATAGAACATAGCGTTACCCTGTCATTTCGTTTCCACACGTGTGGTCATCGACCTCCACGACTCCCACACGAAGCGGCAACGTCGCTGTCAGTTTCGACCAATGCTGCGTTCTGATTGGTTCATTTGAATCGGATCAACTTGTGTAAAATGGATTTGTATATCGGATCAACAAATGGTATTACAATGCCAAAGGCCCCGTGAGGTCAATTGTTGATCTGGTCGGAGCAACATTTGTTACTGAAAATGTATAATAGATCAACAAAAGAGGATCGGATCAACAAGTGTTTTCGGATCAACAAAGTGCTCGCTGTGAGTCGCGCCTGATCAACAATTGCCGGAATGGTATCTCTATATATATATATATATATATTAAATTAGGGATCCTTACTAAAACTTCAACTATGTACCCAATGTAAGTTAGTATGACCATTCATATGCATTTTACCAAAAAGTAGACCATGAAAACCAATTTTAAAATACTTATCCGAAAAATCATTTAATATTTAAGACTGTAAATGTACCAGTAGATTATTTCTGAATTATTCAAATCGGATATTCTACCTAAAAGATATTACGAATTTAAAAATGTCCGTAAAATATAAATATAAAAACGTCGCCCACGTAAAGCAACGTGAGGAAAAAGGGAGCATTTAGTCTACATTTATCCCAGAATTATGTCCAAATATTTAAATAGTGCGAAGCCGGGACGGGACGCTAGTGATAATATATTTAACTAGCAGCCCCTCGCGGCCCCGTTCTCGTGGGAATCCCGGTATAAAATATAGTCTTTGTGTTTATAATCTATCTCTGTGCCAATTTTCATACATATTCGTTCAGTAGTTTTTCCTGAAAGAGTAACAAACATCTGTCCATCCATACTTACAATCTATCGCTTTTATAATATTATATATTTATTACTTCAAGTACCTAGTACCTACATACTTTTAGGCTGTGTCCCCAGTAGGCAAACAGTGAGCAGCCAACTGAGCTTGTGGCGTATCAGTTCAGTACGCCCTTCCATATATTTTAAATTAAGTGTTCATGGTTTGCTAGTTTGCGCTCACTGTACGCAGTATGCAGCGATACGTGCGCCGACTGTCTCAGTTAGCGGCCGACTCGCAGGTTCCAATGCTTGCGATACGCACGCAAACTGATCTGAGTTTGTAGCTGTGCGCCACAAATTTGCGGCTCACTCAGTCGGCCGCTCAGTTTGCCTACTGGGGACACAGCCTTAGGTTACAACAATCATAGTACACATAATGAAATCAATTTGCTGCTGCGTGCGTGACAAAGAATTAGTAACCCTGACATAGGTAACCTTAGGGGTGTTTTATTTTAGTTAACAAGGCTTACAAGGTTGGAATTTATAATACCCTGCGGCCATAATAAAGCCCTCTCAAAGGTAAAGTGCCCAGAATGCTGGCTGCATTATAATGCCTGGTTTATATAAACAAAAAAGGTTCGTATTGCTACGGACACTTAGTAGAATTGGTCATAGAATTAATTAATCCACGACCACACTGCCAACCGAGATCCAGATGGTCAGACGAACTGGGCACTGAGTTCGTTTTGAAGATAGTATCAAGCTATCGAGACGATAGGCCGATACTATACTTGATCGTAATCGTCACGTCTCATTTACTATGGGATTTACGCAAAGACTCAAAAATGACACGTCATTATGAAGTCTCTATGCCATCATCATCGTCAGCCTACATTAGTCCACAGCAGGACATAGGCGTCCCCGAATGAGCGTCATAGCGTTTGATTCCCGCCTTGGGACAACTTTTTGTACGATCTGTAAAATTTGTTCCAGGGATCTGGGTGTTGGCTTTGTATTTATTTTATTTATTTACTAGTTGCGCCCCGCGGCTTCGCCCACATGGAAATTTATTTGTCAAATTTCAGTAATTTATTGCACGTCAGCCTCCTAGGGGTAGTTTCGTAAAAATAAAAAATACGTGCTCAATTTTTTACTCTATTTTATTAATACCGAGTTTTCAGTTAAACTAACCAGATTAAATTATTTTCCATACAAACTTTACCACCCTATTTAACCCCCTCAGAGGTTAAAATTTCCAAATTTTAATAGCCTATGTCCTATTTTAGGTCCTTAACTATCTACGTACCAAATTTCATCTAAATAAATTACGTACTTACGGTAGATTACCACAAACAAAATTACGTACTTACAGAGATTACCACAAACATCCCACAGACTTTCCCATTTATTATAATAGTAAGAAGTAAGATAAGGATAGTAAGAATTAAGATTATAACACAAGCTCTGCCTATCTTGTGGCTAGATGATGCTGTGTGGATTATCTAGCATTATTATTATTCAGGCAGCATTATCATTATTATAATTCAGGCCTCTCTCCAAACTTACTGTTCGGACTGGCCTTCTGAAACCCTGGACCAAGATGTAAGGAAGGTGGGAAGGCCTATGCCTATCAGTGGAATCCAGCTGGTGGATAAGATATACCTACTCGTACTAATAGCTTCCAAGGCATTTCACTATCGCTTATAAACATCGTTTTTTCTGCCTAGAAAATAAAACACATTTTTGCACCAACTTTTTATAAACTCAAAGTTAGAAATAGAAGTTTTATCGCTGAGTTTTCCCAGCTGGGAATCGAACCGGCAACTTTACTGAGGAAACTTGGCAGACTATCTGCAGACATGAATAACAATGTACAAATGTTCGTAGTTTCGGCAGTTCTTGTTTTGTTCGTCGAGGCGTGGAGACATTTTGTATTGTGTTGTTTTGTTCTCATTGAGTGGAAATAGACAAAGTTAAATTATCATTTTTCTAACAACAGAGTGATCATTATTACAAACAAACATAAAAAATAAAGCTAAAATAAGCCTTCACCTAAATTAAAACATTTGTATGAAATTTTGTTGATAGCTGAAAATAAACATTCAGAAAGGTAGGTATATTGTATTCATTTATTTTAGATATTCAAATAGTAAAAACACAACATTAAGTTAAATCAAACTTAAAAGTGAATCACTTGAATTTCAAATGCAAATTATTATCTAGGATAAATCAGACTAAATAAAAAAATAAAAAAAATTACTAAATACAAATTTTATGAAATAACATGTTTCATAAAAATTACTTTATTTCGCTACCTTGAAAATAAAATTTTACATACTTAACTCACAAACTTTATTTAACCTCGGACTTAACTCTATAAAAGGAACGACGACGGACAGAAAACGGTTATAGTTTTTAAAGATAATGTAATTTTTTTATCAACGAGGTAACTATCGTAGGGTTAACACTATAAAAACAAATACCTTATCTGAGAAATTATTAAGTACCAACTAGCGAGCAAATACTCCTTCAAAATTCTAATATTTATTTTGTACTAGCAGCCCGTCTATTTGCTCCATTCACTGCTTCAGAAGTTCCGTTTCATTATTGATGTTCGATTGAGACTGAAATATTTGAACGGCGGCACTCAATATCAGTCTCTCCATGTATATTTCTTTTAAGCTATTTTTATATGCGCAGTTATTAAATAGATTCAAACTGTTTCATAGGTACACGTTTATTTTTATTACATTTATTAGCTTCTTTGTTTTTAGATTCGTATACTACCAATTAACTTGTCCAAACTAAATCCGTTAATTTGCATGGCCAAGTCATACGTCTTTTGTATTTTTTCTTCATAAGCTAATTTCACTATTATCATAAAACTATTTATAGTTTTTATTGAAATTTTAACAAAGTAAATTATAGAGCGATAAGACCGCCAATTGTTGCTTATAATATTATAAATTATAATGTTATAAACTATTCTTCTTCTACTAAGTATTTCAAAATTTCAGCTTCGTAGCTCTTGTAGTTTCAGAGATATCTGATATTTTTAGTAGATGGAGTTATTCAAGAGGAAGGTTTATATGTATACAACCATGCGATCAACCTGGGCCCGAATTCCACTAATTTAATAGCTTCACCAATTAAATAGTATCGTGTCAAAATGTATGTGATATACTCTTTTTGGTATTCTACCTGAACAAACATTTTGAGGTTCATGCATAGCTATGACGATTACCTTTACAAACACCAATTTGACATTTTTATTATGAAAGTCTTTTCAAGCGCATAAATAGTACAATACCAAATGCACAAACGTCATTTTAGACATGTTGATAGAATGACGCTATTGAGACATTTGTTTTGAAATTATTGCGAAATTGAGGCGAATTAAATTTGACTTGTCTAAGTGCTTATTTTGTAAGCCTAAAGAAATAAAGATATTGATTATTGATTATTGATTGATTATTGGAAATCGGCTCCTGGGCGGTCGCTAGGACTATATAAAACACTGGACAATATTTTCAATAACACTGACAGTCGTCCAAAGCACTCTACTTTACATGCCAAAGTGCAAATAGCGATGTCGCTGTCGCTTGCATTATTGCATTTATTGAATGAACATCTGTTTCTCTCTTACCCGTATTTGTACAGAAACACAGACAGCAATGCGATTCAAAATAATAGAAAGCTGGCACATATGGGCTGGATAGGAAGTTTATACGTAGCCGCCTTGGTTGGATTTACAAAATAAAGTGAAACAAAGATAACAATGTACAAGAATTGAATTTATAAATAACTAGCGGCCCACCCCGGCTTCGCACGGTTTTATTATACGTATAAACCTTCCTCTTGAATCACTCTATCTATTAAAAAAAAACGCACCAAAATCCGTTGCGTAGTTTTAAAGATTTAAGCATTCAAAGGAATATAGGGACAGAAAAAGCGACTTTGTTTTATACTTTGTAGTGATGATGTACCTAAAATATCAGTTTCTTATAGATAAAATTTTAAATATTTGTTCCGGATATTCCGGTTGGGTGGTTTTGTGTAGGTATATTTAGTATTATGTACCTATAATGCAAGTTCTGCTTAGTTTGGGGCTAGATCCAGTGTGAATCTTACAGCATTAATTGTTTATTTAATTCTGTAAAATCACACATCAAAATAGCTCCAACAAAGCACAGCTTGTGTTTTGGGTACTACATTACATAAATAAATAAGAACACTCAATAAATCCGGAACAAATATTTGTTACTACGTACAATTCCCGTACGTTCCCGAGACGGGAACCTTCTGCGACGTTAGCCTGCTTCACCACATCGGTCATAAATAATGAATTTGTGCAGATAAGTATATTGTTTATTACGTATATTTCAATCTTAACTTAAGTTAACCTTAAAGATACCTTCACATGAATTGAGTATCTGCAAAAAGTCTATTTGAACATGCATAACTCCGAATATAAATTATCAACTTTTCAGATTATATTATAGTTATTTACCTGACTTACAGGTCGCGATTTATATGAATGCGGAGTCGTCAGGAGTCGGACGTAATAATGACATGGACGAGGTAATAATTATAACATGGATCAATTGAGCTATCTTTAGACTGTTTGCAACCGACTGCAGTTAGTTCAATGGTTTCAATTGTATATAACTACTAGTTGTAATTTTTATTTTCGTTGTTAATAAAGGTACTTAATATGTTGTACATTAAATGTAGAACATACTATGGTTTATGTAATTCTAATTTTTGTAAGGGAACAAAAAAATACTGTTTTTAAAGACCTACTTATAATCGTTCTAATAAGTACTTTTATTTAAAATGATTATCAAATTAAAACTGTATAATTCTTACTAGTCATTAGTGCCTATTGGCTAATTGTACACATGACACGTACAAAGTACACATGTGTTTACACACAAGTACACATGAGTTTAGTGTATTCATCACATCGAAAAGAAACTTATAACTTTGAGTAAAAATCGCACCTTCAGTAATATAATAAAGGCACAACTCCAAATAGAAGTTTTTTGGGAAATCGCATTTAAAAATTCTGAATTCTACCATTCCAGATCAATTCGGGAATAATTTGCCTATTATTTGTTCTTTAATTATGAAATTTGGCAAATTTGTGATCTAATAAATGCACTATTATATTTTGTGATATAAATAAGGAAAAACCATACATTTTTCAAGATACAAGCAATTAAAAAAAGTTTTCGAGTTAAGCCCTTATAGTACAAAAACAAAGAAAAAAAATGGGCCTATTTAAGGTTGATTCCGTGTTTTATTAATATAATTATCATTTTCTAGTTCATAATCAAAATTGGTACCCTATATCACGAAAAAAACCGTAAGTCAGAGCGTATTGTTTCATTTTGTAAATAAAAGATCAGATAAAACTATGTATAAACTTTTATATTTATTATGAAAGATGGACAGCCAAATATTTAAAACATTTAAATCAACATAAAATAATATTGTAAATAAGGAAGGGAACTTTATGAATTTTGAAAAGTGCCTACTTCACACTTTTAATTAGCCAGTATCACACTCAATGTGCATCTACGAGAATAAACATTAAATACTTAACTCTAAATTATCTTAATAAAAACAGCATTCAGTCTCAAAAATAAACAATCAATAAGATAAAATAAACATTCTTTGCAAATGTTATTTCTCAATGTCCAAAATGAATTAAAGATCTCCAACCTCTTATAATCATCAATACAATCACAGCACTTTATTCTACATTTTTGTGTAGGTACAGGTGATTTGATATTACGAGCAGGGACCGATTTCATTGCATGTCCAGTCTAGATTTTTCAAATTTCCGTTAGTTTAATTTTTTGTGTTTTGCTTCCATTTATTTTTTTCATTGGATCAGCTTTACGTTTTCTTGGCTTTATTGTAATGCCATTGATGGTGACTCCTCGGAATTCGGTGCCAATATGGAGTGCGAAGAAACATGAGCTGTAGATGTACATACCTGGCTGCGGCTCAAAATGTTCAAGGAAAAGAGCTCCCGTATTATGATTTTTCAAAGAGTTAGTACAGGACGAAGATTTGCTTGAGTTGCTGCTAGAGCTCGAACTACTGGAGCTATAGGAGTTAGAGAAGACCTTGAGCTAGATGAGCGATGGCGTAGACTGTCTTTCAGATGACAGGGTAGAAGATTTCTCTCTTCTATTACGTTGTGACTTACTGCAGATGAATTCCTATCTTGTATTGTCCTTTCCTCGTAGCTAGACGATAAGCCTCGCACGGCACAATGCTAGCTGGGTAACATCAGATGTGTTTGTTTTTGGACTAGATGATTTTAAAGTATATTCTCTTTTTTTTCGATACAAATCATCTAAAATGTATTAAAATGGAAGTAAAGTTATGATATATTACAGTATAAGCTCAAAAACGAAATAGATAGGTAACTTATTTTACGTTAGAAAAGATAAATTTTCACTATTACTATCACAATCGACGCTGTGTTTGTGGATATTATATGTAGGTCCAGTATACTACGTGACTGAGATGCGATTTTATTATTAAATAAACAATTTAAATTAAAAACTAAGAAAAACAATTATTGTATTCTTACTTATATTGGTATTATATTGGTTATAGTTTAGTTAAAAACTCTAAAAATTAACGATACTATCTGTTAAAAACACTGTGGGTATTATTGGCTAGGGTAAGTATTTTGAATAACATTAAATTGCTATTAGGTTTACTACCCAACTTTTAACTCCGCGTCCTCTTATGATTAAATCTTTTATTCTATTTATTCAAATTAGAGATCTTTTTACAATGCGTGCTACCCTTTTTGCACCTACTAAGTCTTATTATAACATTTGAACAAACATTAATTATCTAAACAAACAAAAAACAATCTAAATTATCGATTAATTATTACTTTTAATTTCATCCATTGGGCCTAATTCAAATATGTAAACGGAGTACTTAAGTTATTTTTAGTATTATAATGGAACATTACAATTTATTTCATAAAAATATATTATTATTTTACAATATAGAGAACTATCATAAATTAGATCCAACAATTTACTACACTTAACGTAATACAAAGGCCCAACTACAAACAGTTCCATATTTAACAAAATATTTTATAAAAACTCACCTGTATTTTACGTCATAGAAGAGCACAAAGACGATTCCGTCCTTCTCACAGTAAGAACGAGGGACGGGCGGGCCGAGTATGAGAGGGACACAAATATTGTAAAAGCGTTATTATTGTATTTTTTCTCTTTCTGTCAGCGCCAACCGGTAGATCACTTCATTTTGTGCCTTTTTAGTTTGAAAAGTCAAATTCCAAAAATTTTGAATTGTGCCCCTATATTACTAAGGGTGCGAAATCTTCAGCACCTTTGTTCATATTGAGTTTTTTTAATTTCCTGGCTCCGCTATATGTACCAAACGAGTTCTTAAGCCACTTTTCTCCCATCACGAATTGATTTTGCTCTCTCCTTTTAAGCGTTCAAATAACGTCTCAGTAATTTGAATACTTAAAAGGGAGAAAACCATAAATTATCGACAAATTCAAGGAGTATTGGCAGAACCGTAAATCTTAGAATTTTTCGCCTTGTATCCTGCCCGACCCACCCAGGTATAAGCCAACCTTCTTTTACGAGTTTTTATTTTGAAGATTATAAAATTGTTTTTGTAGAAAAAAGGTGTTATAAGTAAAAAATAATAATTATAAACTTGAAACCTAGATTGTTTTTATAAACATTTTTGAAATAAGTACAGGTACAAACCGATACCATTCATTAGGTAGGTACTGAAAAATATAATTTTCTGGTGTTTTTTGTTTACAGGCGCACTTTTTTAGTTTTTATTAGAAATGCTAAAAGTATTAGCTTCATACTTGCTGATATATACAAAAAAAGGAGAGAAAGAGTTGTTGTCGTCCCTTTCATATTGATAGATATAATAACACCATTTTTGCTGTAAAATAATAGATATTACTGTCAAGAAATCTGTTATAAAATCAGTAAAAGTAATTATTTCTCAGAATATTCAAAAGGAAAAACGATCTGAGGCCAAACCTCAATTAATATTTAAAATGATTTTAAAGCTGTTTTGAAGCAATTTTCCTGAGTAGAATTAAATAAAAGCCAAAGGAGACCCTTTTCTTTGTCTTTGAAAACAATTACAGTAATAATAGGTCCTCCTTTCTTGTTTTACTCAGGTTGTTAATCGAGGCTCTGGGTCTTACTTCAGTCAGGGCACTTTCGATTATTATGCCTGTTCTAGATAACTCAGTAAGGCTGACACTGGTGTCGATTCTGTTGTTTTAGGAATCCTAACTAAAATCTTAAAATTTCTTAGTTAGATTGACTTAAAATTTATGGTATTCTGTTGCAAGTCTTAAAAATACCTAATTTAAAACGTGTTTGACAATCGTAAAATCTCTCTAAGTTTAGTAGTTGGTGTTGCTGTAAGCATAATAAATATGTTTTCTATAATGTTGCATGTAACTTTTCTGTACCTGCCCTGAATGTTTTTATTCACAAATTACATTAAATTCTAGGTTTTCGTAGTATAAGCTTTGAGCATTCTGCTTGTAAATTTTAATCATGACCAAATTAGGTGCCTCCTAAAATTAAGTTAAACGTCTAATCTTAGCTAAAAATGTGATGCATAGAATACGGTTTTAGCAATTTTAGCTAAGTTGAGTTGTTTAACATCTGTCATCCTAATTTTAAATCTGTCAGTCTAATTTTTAAAACACAGAATAGCATTCGTGGATTTGACGTTCCTAAATCGTAAAATTAACTAATTTTAGCTAGGTCTAAAACAAGAGAATTGACACCTATTGTTAACTTTGATGAAGCTAATATTTATTTGTTATACTTAGTACTTTTTATATTTTATTTAGGGTCCATGGACCCTAAGATTTGCAGAAAAACTTAAATCTAGGATAAATGTATTAAATGTAGGATAGAAGGATAGTAAGGTATACCTAACTAAGAAAACAACGAAAATTTTATTAATAGTTATTTGGTATTTCTATCACTATCGTGAACAGTTTCAAAAAATAAAAAATGTTTGGCTTACATATATTCCCTATTGACCTGTAGGGGAGCGGCATCGTTTGAGCTTGGAACTACGAGCTCGTCAAAAAAAAATATGGCTCAAAATAGAAAGAACCTTCCGATTCCGATTTCTCTTTTTCTTTTTAACAGGTAATAAAACTCATGTAACCTCCAAGTTGAATACCTCTTCAGACTCCAGTTGTAAGCACCGTGATTTATGACTGCAATTAGCTCCTTCTTTCTTCTCGTTGTTATTACGGCTATTTATCCGTGGTTAGTGCAGATCAGACTATTACCAAGCTCACATTAAATTATAAAAAAAAATGCTAGAAAACTCACACAGCGTCATCTAGCCCCCCCGGAACACCCTTGACAAATATTTGCAGAACGTAAAACATTGGACCCAAGGTAGGAATCGAAACCTCAACTTCTCCATTGCAGG
Organism: Eupithecia centaureata; assembly: GCA_944547425.1. Lineage (NCBI taxonomy): Eukaryota > Metazoa > Arthropoda > Insecta > Lepidoptera > Geometridae > Eupithecia > Eupithecia centaureata. The sequence continues at coordinate 1,118,296 of OX155688.1, read as the reverse complement.
CAGACCACTGCCTGCTGTGCTAAAGTCGTCGATTTGGTATAAAAATTTGATTTCCATAATTCACCACAAAGCTTTTATAGGATTTTTAAAAATTCATGATTTGATAGGCAAAGTGCTCTTGTCGAATTTTTACTTTATCTAGATTTCCACAAGCACCGCCATTGAAAAATGGCGCCTGAAAACGGATTTTTTGACAAATCTCCTATGCGACTCATTTTACGATAAATATGTGTAGTAATAAATTAAACTAGAGAAACTACGAATACCTATAAATAACAGAAAATAATCATTTTTTTTTAATATATCCCTACCAAGCAACCTACGCAGTGAAGTTCCATGAAATTCTGCTTATACTAACTGCTTTTAGGAGGCTTCAAATTGCTTCAATGCTATTACCAGCTTCTAAGAAGCGATAGGTAGTTAGATAGTACAGTTTGTATTCTCTGCAAGCATATTCGATAACACACAGACTAGATCGAGATAGCAACGTTCTAAGCTGATACGGTGTTGTTGTTGTTGATGATGTTTGTAATTGCTTCATTATAAATATTAAAGTTTATAATGAAAATATAATAAAAACTGTAATTAATAATCATCATCATCATCATCATCAGCCTACACCAGTCCACTGCTGGACATAGGCCTCCCCTAATGAGCGCCATAGCGCCCTGTCTTCAGCTTGACGCATCCAGCATCTCCCAGCAGTCTTTCGCAGATCGTCATCCCACCTAGCCGGAGGGCGTCCTACACTACGTTTGCCAAGTCGCGGTCTCCACTCAAGAACACGTTTACCCCAACGGTTGTCGGTTCTTCGCGAAATATGGCCGGCCCATTGCCACTTCAGCTTCATTAATAATAAAACCGGCCAAGTGCGAGGGGATTCGCTGACGAAGGGAACCCTTCTTTCTCGAGTAAAGAGTAACATTATCTAAAATATAATGTCTGAGGTGTGGGAGCCCCCTTCAATATTTTTATCTGTTTTTCAGTATTTGTTATCAGAAATACATCATTTGTGAAAATTTTACCCGTCTATCAAGGTTTATGATACACATGGTTTGGATTACAGCCAAGTGAGAGACGCACAGACAGACAGAGAAATCTTAGTAATATGGTTCTGTTTATCCTTTGTGTACGGAACCCTAAAAACAAAAAGCTGCCTTTGGTATTCTTGTCAATCGAGGGAAGTTCATTCGATCTTGTAACTGAAATTGACTTTGATTGAATAGACTAAATTCTTACTGAGTTACTAGCTGCGCCCGGCGGCTTCTAAAATTATTATACTTAAGCTAACGAGGAACGTTTACTGTACAAAGTAACTTAACGAGAGTTGTAAAAGGTTGAAGTTGCACGATACAAAAAGTAAGAGGTTTTATGTTACATGCTTGTCTTAAGGCGCAAACAACACCTAAAGTAGCGCCCCCACTTTTTTATCGTATAATTCCGTTAAACAAAGTAATTTCCAAAATTCACTCGTAGAGTTTGTTTAACCAATCATAAGCATTTTTTAAATGAATCTGTAGTAGTTTCATTTTGTCTAGTTTAGGAAGAGATACGAAGTTGCTTTTGGTGGCCACCTATCTTATCTCTTATATATATATATATAAACTAACGACTCGTCCCGGCTTCGCACGGTTTTATTAAATGTATTAACCTTCCTCTTGAATTACTCTATCTATTAAAAAAAACCGTATTAAAATCCGATGCGTAATTTTAAAGATTTAAGCAGTCAAAGGGACATAGGGAAATAGGGACAGAGAAAGCGACTTTGTTATACCTCTAAACTATGTAATGATAAGGGGGGCAACACTTTAGGTGATATTTGCGCCTTAAGGAAAGAGCTGACTATTATTGTTTCTGAAACTTGAAAGTTCGTCAGTAACTTGTAAGTTACAGCCTGTCCAGATAGGGCGCTTTACGCGCGCTTTACGCGCGAGTGCCCTCGCGCGTTTCAATTTATATTGCGTCCAGATGCGGCGTTTTACGCGCGCTCCACTGTTCGCCCGAGTATTTCGACTCGCGCGTAGCACGCGCGAGTCGAGAGTCCAGCGCTTTACGCGCGTAAAGCGCCCTATCTGGACAGGCTGTTAGTCTTTACGTTCAAAACAAAACGGTCTGAAGGGGCGTTTTGGAGTTTGTAACAAGTTTTTCTCTGAGTTTTGTCGCTGAACATAAAGCCTCGTATTCACTAGGCGACAAATCGTCGCAGAACCTGTCTAGGCACATGTCGTCTACGTGTCGCCGCGACGTCGCGCTCTGTTCTGCGACGTCGCACGCGACTATACAGCGACATCTACGTGTCGCAGAACAGGTTCCGTGTTTTGGCTCGCGAGACAGAACTTCCTGCGACATCAGTCCTGCGACCGTGTGGACAAGCAAAATGTATCACGACATGTTACCAAAATGTATCACGACATGTTACCAAAATGTATCACGACATGTTACCAAAATGTTCTGAGAACACGCACCGTAGATGTTCTGTAACAGTCTCAGAACTTGTGCCCTAGTGAATTCGAGGCTTTAAATTCATTTAAAATGCTACATAAACTTTGTAAACTACTTTAGTTTTTAATGTTTCTAAAAAACGTTGCAATAAAATAATTTCCTGCAACTGGTCCATTGATGCATTATTAAAATGTGCTTTATCTTCTAATAGAATTTTCATCAAGTATGTTTGAGTAGTTAAGTTTTTTACATTTTGATGTTTTGCAGTAGGTACTATTTATGCTCTAAACATACACACAACACACATAGTATTCGATATTTTGCAAACACCGCTTGTATTAATCCACATAAATCTTAAAGAGCAATATGTTTACGGAACCAAAGTAATTAATCAATTCTGTCGCTTTTCTCATCGTTATCTCTTTCAGAATGAACATAAAATCAATTAACTATAGTTCCTATATTAACTATTCTACTCATATATTAACTTCTTCATATATCTATGCTATTCTTCATATAACTTCAAATATTATCTACTCATATAATTATTAACTATAGTAACTATAGTTGCCGTGAAATAATGTTTTGCGTGAGATTACAAAGCTTTTTACAATTTAAAATAGTTATATTTACATAAAGAAGTAAAATAATTTCTAAGATAGTTCATAGAACACACAGTCATATTGATTTATTGTTTTATCTTATCTTTTTTAAAATTAATCAGAACGAGTCACTTACTTTTCATTATTTTTAAATTAAAAAAGTTGCTGGTTGGCTAAAAGTTTATCATGACTTTCAAAATATTAATTAACGCCGCCACAGACAATAAACAAAAATCATCGTTTTATAAAACTAAATGGAGTAGGTACAGTCAACTAAAAAATGATAGTTTTTTCATTATGTGAACATGCACGGTTCAATAGGGTATTACACCATTTTTTAAAAACTGTTTTAAATTAATCCTGAGATCGTAATGAACTTGTGGGAAGGGTTCAGCCTACTACTTATTTAGGAAGTAAAAGTCTATTCAATTTTTATCTGTTTTTATTGGGAAATTATTTTATACATATCTTAATTCTAATCATTCAGTAGGCTACCTAGCGAAGAGCAAGAAATATTTTTAGAACCAATCACGATGTTTGTTGCGCGGGCGCTGATATTCTGATGCAGACGAGGCCGGTGAGTGAGACAGCGCTAGTACTGGCGAGCGGGATGGCGAACGTAAATATATCGCGTGCACTAGCGCGGACCATCAGTGCTATGGCGCGCTCGCGTGCCGCAGTCGCCTCTTCGTATGTGGATGACGTAGGTAGCTAGGTACACTACATCACCCCCCTTCAAGAGAATCGTACGGTACGATGAACGACTCTTCCGTAGCGTGTCACGTAGGGCTGCTCAGGTGGTTTCGCTGCCGTCGTCGTCGTAGTAGCTGGCGCCGCTGCAATGGGCGTGTCCTGCTCCGCGCTGTTGGTTCTGTCGTACACATAGGCCGGCTTCAAGCGATCCATGGATACGACCGTTGTTCGTGTAAGAAGTTGTATTTTGTAGCATTTTTCGTGTCTTGCTATAACTTTGTATGGTCCCTCGTATGGTGGCGTTAGTGGCTTCTTGACGTAGTCGACGCGCAGAAAAACGTGAGTGCATGTTTCCAAGTCTTTGTGGATGAATGTCCGCTGCTGTGCTTGTTCCTGTCCGCGGGATGACAATGCTGCCATGGACTCCATTATTTTCTTGATAAATTCTTGCTCGTTCTCTTTTGATTTTGTAGGCACGAAGAAATCTCCAGGTAGTCTTAACGTTGATCCATAGGTGAGCAGGGCCGGACTTAGGTCGGTATTTTTATGCAGTGAAGCGCGTAGTCCTAGTAGAACGGTGTGTAATTCTCGCGTCCATGTAGTGGTTGCTCCGCGCGCCATGAGTGCTGCTTTAAGCGTCCGGTGCCAGCGTTCTATTTGTCCATTGGATTGAGGGTGGAAGCTTGTTGTACGTAGGCGTGTCACTCCCATCCTTTTCATTAGGGCTTGAAATAAAGTTGACTCGAACTGTCGTCCTTGATCCGTGGTGATGCGTAGTGGACATCCAAATCTGCATATCCAGTGTTCATAAACTGCTCGTGAGATTGTTTCTGCGGTGATGTTTTGTACTGGAACTGCTTCTGGCCATTTGGTGCGTCGATCCATCATTGTGACGATGTACTGGCATTCTTCGGACGGTAGTAGGGGACCGACGATGTCAACATGTATGTGCTCGAATCTTCCAGCTTCTTCAAATTGTGCCAGTGGTGTGATTGTGTGACGTATGATTTTACTCTTCTGACATTTCAAGCAATTCTTGGTCCATTGTGCGATTTCTGTGTTCATCCGTGGCCAGAAGTATCGTGATGTCATCTGCTTTCTTGTGCTTCTAATCCCAGGGTGGCATAGTTCGTGAAGTGCTTTGAATGCTGCTTCTCGATACGCAGTAGGTAGGTATGGTCTCGCTTTTTCCAAATTCGCATTTGTCCATGTTGATGCTCAAACCATATTCTGTAAGGCGCTTGAAAACTTCATGTAGATGTTGCTTGTGTTTTTGTTCGTCCGATGAGAAAATTAAGAGGTCGTCGATGTAGGTGAATGTGAACTCGTCTAGGCCACGTAGAACACGATGCATGAAGCGTTGGAATGTCTGCGCCGAATTTCTAAGTCCAAAGGTCATTGACCTAAATTCCCATAGCCCGAAGGGCGTCGATATAGCGCTTTTCTGGACGTCTTCTTTGCTGTTCATCGGTATCCAATAGTAGGCTTTCTTTATATCGATTTTCGAGAATATTTTCTTCCCATGTAGTCTGAACGTGAAGTCTTGTATCCTTGGTATTGGGTAGCGGTCGGGGATTGTCATAGCGTTGAGGCGTCGATAATCTCCGCAGACTCGTAGTTGTCCATTCTTCTTCTTGACGATGTGCAAAGGGCTGGCCCAGGGGCTGCTAGATGGTTGGCAGATACCCATCTCTGCTAAGCGCTCGAATTCTTTCTTCGCTTCGATGTACTTGTCCGGTGGTAAAGGTCGTGGTCGGACGTGTATGGGAGGTCCGGTGGTCTCTAGGTGATGCGTGACGTCATGGGGCGGCGGCTTCTTCATTGAAATTGGTTTTTGTATCTCTGGATATTGCTTTAATATGTCGACGTAGGGATGTTTCTCGTTGATGATCTGGATGCTTGATTCGTCGGAGTAAGTAGAGAGTGTCTTGATAGATAGCTTGGTCAGCCCGTCGATCAATCTTCCTCCTCGTAGGTCTACTAGTATGTTGTGATGGCGTAGGAAATCCGCTCCAATAATAGATCTCTTGACATCAGCGACGACGAAAGTCCATGTATAGTTTCGGCGTAGGCCCAAGTTCAACTTTAGTGTCTTCTCTCCGTAGGTATGTATGCAACTTCCGTTCGCTGCGTAGAGTTTGAATTCTGTAGGTGTAGGTTTCTTCATTCTAACTGCGATGACTGATATTTCGGCGCCTGTATCTACCCTATCACTTTGACGGTCAGTGACGCTTAGGCGGTTCATTTTATACGTGTTGACACCGATGCCCGCCGAACTCGATGCCTGTTCTAGTTTTCCGACGGCGGCGTTTGAAGTTTCTTCCATGCACACGGTGATTCACATCGTCTTGCTTGTTTTCTAAAGCGGTAGTGGTAGCGGCATAACCAATCTGGGTCCGTTGGCTTTCTCCCGCTTCTATTGGTTGATCTTGAACGAGAACGGCCGCGCCATCTGCTAGGTTGTCGATAGTTCCTTCTTCCCCGTAACTCTGCGACTTCCATTGTAAGCTTCTCAATTTGTTTTGATAGCAGCTCTATGTTTGGATTGTTGACGGTTCTCTGCGCTGATGATGATGCTAGTGATGTTGATAGGGCGGCGATCTGCGGTTCCATGTGCTCTGTCATTTTGTCGGCCATCGAAGCTAATGTGTTCAGTGATGATTCGTCGTTGACTGACAAAACTGCTCGAACTGCCTGTGGTAGTTGGTTGAGCCACATAACTTTTAAGGCGTCGTCTTGTACCATCGTGCCACCGAGGTCTCTCATTCTTCGCAGTAATTGGCTTGGTTTTTGATCTCCCAGTTCTTGGCCACTCAGAAGTTTCTGTAGTTGTTTTGCTTCAGACTCTTGATAAACCGATAACAATCTGTTCTTCAAAGTTAGGTATTTTCCCGTAGCTGGTGGATTCATGAGGATATCGCCAATTTGTTGGATGTCACTTTGCTGCAGAACGCTTAACACGTAGCGAAACTTGCTGTCGTCTCCCATTTTCGATGGTTCGATGAGGGCTTCAAACTGCGCGAACCACAATCTTGGATATTCTCTCCAAAACGGCAGGATCCTGGACTGGATTGACACTGGAGATATGTCGAATCCCCATTCCGGAACACTCTCAGTCGGGGTCACCATTGTGGGAAGGGTTCAGCCTACTACTTATTTAGGAAGTAAAAGTCTATTCAATTTTTATCTGTTTTTATTGGGAAATTATTTTATACATATCTTAATTCTAATCATTCAGTAGGCTACCTAGCGAAGAGCAAGAAATATTTTTAGAACCAATCACGATGTTTGTTGCGCGGGCGCTGATATTCTGATGCAGACGAGGCCGGTGAGTGAGACAGCGCTAGTACTGGCGAGCGGGATGGCGAACGTAAATATATCGCGTGCACTAGCGCGGACCATCAGTGCTATGGCGCGCTCGCGTGCCGCAGTCGCCTCTTCGTATGTGGATGACGTAGGTAGCTAGGTACACTACAAACTAGTAGAAATTTTGGTTATTTTTTTTTAAAACCGAAAATCGCCCTAAAATCTGTTTTTTATTTATGATTTTGAATTTTCGCGCGGAAACGCTAGCCGCCATGCTTTTTCATCTCGTGACGTCACTCGGTTAGTAAACAATACGACTGCGAAAGACCAAGTAATAAGATTCGTGAAAATAATGAGTTATCATTGGTGTCTTGTGCCTGAATGCAAAAATACAAGTGTAAAAACGCATTATTACATTGCTGTTTTAACATTTCTCAACTCGGCAGAACAGAAATCGGGATTGGAGGCAAAAAAATTCGCCACCTTTAAAGTATTAACCATTGGCAGATTTGTACTTTCTGCTTTCACAAAACCGTCTTCCATAGTGAAATAAAGGCTAGAAGTCTACAAACGTGTTAATAACTCGTAAATTTATCAAAATAACAGCGCACAACTTATTTTCAGTAGATTGTTTGCTATCGGAATGACGTCACGGGGGGATCCAATATGGCGAATGGCGTTTTAGACATTTGAAAAACAGATTAGAAAAGACGATTTTTAAAATGGAATTATAAAATTAAAATTGCAATTTTATGAATAAATATCGACGTTTCTTGTTTACTTTTTTCGAAATCTATTATGAACAAACATTTTTATATTTTTCCTTACATAGTGTAAAATACCCTATTAGTTATTATGTTTACAGAAAATCAAATCTGTCGTCATACAAGTCGACGAGTTGTAAAAGACAATAAAAAAACTTCAATTCCGTGTGCACTGTATACCCCGATGACACCAATAAGTAGTTGCTGGTTGACCACAGAAAATAATCATAGATGGATACATTTTCGAATTGTTATAGATTTTGTCTATTTTGTTTTGTTTTTTTGAAAATTTCTCGACCATTTTTCTATAAGTAAATTTAAATGCGGCATCTGTGACCCCTTTGAAACACAAAAATAATTTTCCAAATCGGTTCAGGCGTCTTTGAGTAACCGGTTCTTGAAAAACGAACTAAGATTCGACGAATTGATAAGTTCACCTTTTTTTCTGAAATTGGTTAAAAAGAACTTCGTTTTTGAAGACTTGACAACATGTAGCAACAAAAAATATAATGCTCTTAGTAGTTTTAGTCTATTCAGGTTCCATTGTTAATAGTCCAGCAACGAATAGGCCATCGACCCCTGGAATGTAGCCAAACGTAGCCAAACTCTGAGTTATAGTAATTAGCTGCTGATTAAATAGTTTTCAATTTAACAACTGGTTGTATCCCGAATAGCTTACAGCAAGCGAGGGTAAAACTTTGCTATTTTGTTAAATTGGTTGCCACAGTACAAGCGATAGAATTTTAAAAGACTTCCGAATAATTCGCAGGTTCGCTCCACACACACCTTTGAGCTTTTGTCTGAAAAATAATTTTCATCATTCATTGTAGTTAACTCACCCGCGTGATAATTAGCTTATGTTTCATTCCAGACCCAGAACGATGTCTATTAAAAATTTACGTTTAGTGGTTTAGGCGTGAAGAGGTAATAAACATCCATCCATACATCCAAACTTTTGCATTTATAATATTAGTGAGATATTATTTAAAAGTTGGTCCAAAATTATAAATTGTTGATAAGTTGGTTGGGTAAATTATAATATTTTATCAATTTAATCAAGATTTTCAAGATCAGCCGTTTTTGAGTTATTTAACAATGCGTATGTTAAAGAAAACGATCACGAGGTAACTAAGCATTACGATTTATGCTGTTTTTTAATATTAAATCTGCAGTCACTTTTAAGTAGCATCTAGTTTTAAATAGCAGTGTAAACAGATTCTCAACGATACCTAATTCTTTATCACTGCTGAATGTACCTCCTCAAACAAAGGGGGTATTTGCCCTTTCTGGTACATTCCCTTAGTCCCCTCTTACAACGCGTAACGTCCATAGCTTGAGTTAGAGGGGTCGATTCTTACGTCGCAACCTTCAATACATAAGACATTATACGAGGTTAGTAAACTTAATCACTGCCTGATTCGTCTCTAAATTATGAATTAAGCTGGGTGCACACAATAAGTAGTTAGTTACCCACTTTTTTAATTATAGTTATCTAGTTGTTAGTTTCCCTAAAATAAATAATTAATAGTACATTGTTACCCAATTAGACAGGGCGCAATGGCGCTCATTGGGGGAGGCCTATGTCCAGCAGTGGACTAATATAGGTTGATGATGATGATGATGTTACCCAAGGGTTGAAAGTAACTTATTTAGTCCCGTGACGTTGTTTGGTAATAGTTCGAGGGACTAAATAAGTTACTTTCACCCGAGGTAAACACTGTGCTTTTCATTACGAATACAAGGAAATATAAATAAAAACATGAGAAACAAATTAATCAAATTGCCGCTAATTTTTTATTTTATTTTTAGTCCATCTAGGACAGGCGAAAGCCATAAAGCCTTGTCTTTCGTATTTATTGAATTCAGTGAATTGTCGCTAAGGTATTTTTTTTTTAGCTTCAGCATTTATTCTTCCATTATCATGGTTCAATAGTAACGTTAGCTGTCAGTTGAAAACGATTCTCCCTAGGGCGGAAAAGTATCACTTTCATCCCGCTCTTCAGGCATGTTTAGACCTACTTTCCGAGTATGAGTAATGAAAATGTATTTTTCATCTTTCAACTCTAGATATATGTGCAGAGATAAACGTGGTTGGGAAATGCAAATTGTTTTATAATGGCAGTACAGTCCTCTCGTAGGTAAATTAGTACGTCAGTGCAGGCAAATTGAATAGCAGGCAGTTAGCGACCGTTCACCGCGGTCCACCACCGTTACCGCCGCTATTCGTTACCGCTGCTATTCGTTACCCACTGTTGCCAACCTAACTGCCGGAATTAATGTGCCTGTGTGAAGGGAACTAAAATACTGCTAAGAAAACAAATTCACTCGAGATTTTTTTTGATTTTGGAATGATCTAAGTGTGTCGAAATAAATGTTTTCTATTATATATTATATTATTATTCTTATTCAATCATTTCAAGGCAATTGTTATGTATTTGTGTGTTCCTAGGAAACATGAAGAAATTCAAATGTATATTTCATATTAAACTCATATAGATTGGATTAGACACAGTCTTTACACACAGATAAGTCTTTGATTATAAAACGCATTGTTTTTATGGATGTATAGATATGAGATTTTGTTCCTTTTTCTCGCAAAAATACTGAACGGATCGAGCTGTAATTTTGAATAGTAGTTCTAGCCCTGAATAAAACAGGTTTCTTTTATCACATAAATCTAATAAGATAGAAATAGTCTTGAAACGTTTCCATAGAAATAACGCGTGCGGAGCCGCGGGTAAATGCTAGTTTAAAATAAATTGCCAACTTACGCTACACTCTACTTACTTGTTTTATTCAAATTTTAACCATGACATTGCAAATAATTCGTTGAACATAACGACTTCGTTCACCTTGATAAGGTTACAGTATTTTTTCCATAAATTCCTGAACGCTGCATAAGTAACACTTTGCCTGAACAACGTGAAGGTTGCATGTTCACTGCGTTATGAATAAAGGTTAGTCTGGGTTACTTCGGATAGTAGGAGTTTTTCTGAATACATCCCGTAGAAAATGTGGCCGTATTAGCAAACTAATGTGGCCGTGGGCTGGCCTTATTTTACGAAGAAACAACAACCGTTGGGGTAGATGTATTCTTGAGTGAAGGCTACAATTCGGGAAACGTAGTGTAGGATAAATGTGCGAAAGACTGTAGGTATGCTACTGCTGGACGTGGCAAGCTGAAGACAGGGCGCCAAGGCACTCATTAGGGAAGGTCTCTGTTGCAAAATACTGGCTTTTGTAAAATAGTTTTCGCGAAAGAACTTTACGAAAATTTTTGTCGTTTTGGTATTTTATGAGCAGGGGCGCTGTAATTCATGTAAACAAAGCAATATCGATTATTCTGTAAAGTCTGAGTTTATCGTGGTTTATTGATAACCTTTTATCGTTTCTTACCCGAAGTTTTGAAATATTTGTACCTTCATTAATTTTCTAGATTTTTGTGGTGTAAACCATTTTCTCTATAATACAATAGCAAAGAATTTCATTTATTAACACAACATCGAGTCTCAGAAAAGAAAGTCTGATCGCGAGTTTCTTCAAAAAGCGGTGTTATTCTTATTCCAAAACAAGTACCTAGGTAATTAAATGAAAACTAAAAAAACCTGAATCGGCCTTGTTTCATTTATATTCGCAACGGTTTTGAAGTATATTATAAAATGTAGCTAGGAACTTAAGGAGAGTCTAGACTAGTATTTGGATACCCTATATGTCAAAATAGCTTCAGCAGCTTTGGATACTCCGAGATAATCAAGAGTTTCAGAGTCCTTGTCAAGTACCGGTTTTGCATTAATTTAGGATGACGAAACTTTTTTTTTTGTCTTTCTCTATTGACGCCTTGCAAAGACTGTACTAGATAGAGCATGCTCATGGGCTGTACTGTACTAGAATCTTGGTTTCATACGAACTAAATTTTTGTTTTTGAATCGACAGAGGTAATTTACACGTTATAATATTGTATTTGACATTTTTATTGTACTTTCAGTGAGATAAAACTTTAAGTGTATAGAGCTTTCGATAATAAAGTGGTTCTAATCGTACTGATACCACTTAGTAACATTCAGAAAACATAACCTTGCAGGCGATGGGGACATGACGTATACAAATGAGATGTTAATGAGTTCGAATAAGAAACAAACTTGCAGTTATTCCCTGCAAATCCTGCAGTGCCATTAGGCAATTACTGAACTAATGACTCTGACCTTTCGATAAACGCATTCACCCTTGACTTTTCAAATCAATTACTTATGGTAATTTTATTTGCCGAAGGTTATTATTATGAAGTACTCAATGTAATTTCCTATGCATTTCCCTTGAGATCAACTTATTTTAAAGCAAGGTCTCATAAATGCAAGAGTATTGTGGTGAAACATCGTGATTTTCGATCGGCAATGGCACATGCGCATCTAAAAATTATTACGATTGTGGCTAAGCATGTATCTTCTTCGTTTGACTAGAATTTTTTAACGAACTTCAAAAAATTCATGGAGGATTCTATGAATATTCAGCTTTTTATGTACATTCGTCTATTTCTTCGTCAATTGTGGATCGATTATAATGGTTCTTTTACTGTTGATTAGATAATAATCTCGAGAAAACGATTATTTTAATGAAATCGATTTCTGCATATATATATTTCGGTATATATTGATCCTACAAAATTAAAGAATAGAAATAATATTTTGGAAATTGATGTCGCTTATTTTTTTAGTATACCTAATCAAATCATGTTACCTTGAACTGTATTATTTAATCGGCACCTAATTAAAAGACTTCCAATAATTTAAAATTTTACCCGCGGACACTCGCTACATTCGGTTAGGAGCATTTTCGTATTCATTTGAGAAATTAAATGAAGAAAATGAGTGATCCTTTTTTATCTTATTATTTTCACTGGTTACCTCAGTATGGGTAAAATTGTCGATTATTATTTCCATAGAAACCATAATATAAAAGCGCTAAAAGGAGATTGACCACAAAACCTCCATTAAAAGGAACCTTTCTTTGTGCATTTTGCACAAAGGAACGATTTTAAAGAACTATTGTGTTTCTGGACAAAGAGTCAAGTGAAGATAAGCAAACTCTGTGAATGACAGCATGGACTGGATAAAGTGGAAAACAAGTGAATAACTAGTGGAAAACAAGTGAACTGATAACACGTGACGGGTTTTCACTGTTGATCGGAAAATACTTATTCCTCTAAGGGAAAACAACTATCGGGCGGAATTGGGACGCGGTTTTACGATTTTTATACTGAAATAGTTTTGAGTAACATACAAAGCTAAATTGTTTAAATTTAAAGTGATAATTTTGAAAACTGGAACTTGAAATCTGACATTGAGAATAGTAATCCTACGGAAATATTATTTTCATAAGAACTAATTTTCTATACAAAACCAATAGAATTTTCAAAATTTCAGCCGAACATGATCTTCATTATATTTAAAATTTCATTTATGTACAAATGGTAAGCATAAATAGAATCAACAACGATAATTTTAACAGCGAATTTACGATACGATACCGATAATTTTAATATTTAGAATTAGATCTGTCATCGAGTGAATTTCTGGACGATAATAATAATACTTACGACTTACGACGACCTTATCACTACATAGTATAAAATAAAGTCGCTTTCTCTGTCCCTATGTCATTATGCCCCTTTGAACGCTTAAATCTTTAAAACTACGCAACGGATTTTGATGCGGTTTTTTTTAATAGATAGAATGATTCAAGAGAAAGGTTTTTACGTATCATAAAACCGTGCGAAGCCGGGCTAGTAATAAAAATAAAATAAAAATAATAGTTAAAAATAGGCTTAAGTGTGAGGTATAATGTTTTATTAATACAATAACCATAACATATTTTATTTTGTAATGTCGTCTAGACTGACCAAGGTAACCAATCAGAGTGTAAAGATTAGTTCCAATAAGTTGGCAGCTTGTAATATTTTCTTTGTTTATGTGGCACAGGGACTCATCAAGCCAAGGTATCCAATCGGAGTGTAAAGATAAGATCTGATAATTTGGTAAATCGTAACTAGTTTGATTTGATTGGTGGAAACGAAAGAATGGTGGTTGACCCCACTTGGATATGGCTCTTGGTCAATTTTGTTTAGGCTTACAAAATTGACCAAGAGCCATATCCAAGTGGGATCAACCACATAAAGAAAAAAAGATATTTATTATAACATTCGATTTCAGATTTGGAATGAGAATTTTGAATACACCTTTGCTCTAGGCGGTGTCCTACAAAGTCTTGTCTTGTATTTTCCTTTTACGTGTACGAAATAAAAAAGACTTTTGAATTATGTGATCTGCATGTCGCAATGGTTGATCTTGCAATTACATTTTCGTCTACGCAAGTCCACCATATCTCATATCTAAAATAGCTCCTCTAAAATATTCCGGCCCGCACATCCGCCCTGTTTGCGACAAATATCCCCATTTCAGACGGCGTAATAATTAAATTGGTCTATATAGCATCCGCTAGAGTAACCCGAGGGGGTATCATAAAGCGAGAGTAAGTTCATCGTACGATGAATCCAACTTCATTAGAATACCAACTACTACAGTTCCCCTCGAATCAGTTTCATTATGTTAATACATTGAGAATAACCTCAGTAACACGTCTACATTAGCACGTTGCAAAACATTCCCAAAGTCAAACCAAACACTAGTTCGAGTTCAAGAGCACCTGGGACCGTAGCTTTCTCGGAGGGTTGTGGTCGACAGCTGTGTTGCCCACGCAGGTTTTTCTCTTTCTAAGAATAAGATTATATTAATATTAATAGAAATACAACTCAGTTATTAAATTTAGTATGTTTTTGAAATAAAAATATTTCAAGCCTTTTTGATATTTTTAATGATTTAAAAAACAGATGATTTTATCCATTCGATCCCGCGGATAGATGCTACTTTCATATAGTGCTAACAAAGTGTTGTAATTGAAATAAAACAATAGGCAACAAATAATTTTGAGGAATTTTTATAGTTCTTTAAAGTACTATTTTTACAGACATTGACAACAATTTTGTCTGTTGGCAAGATAATTTAAAATACTTTATTACTTTATAAAATACTTGTAACTACTTAATTTGTGTTGGAAGTACATCAATGTATCATATCTTAATGAGGGATTTCTTCAAGTTGAGTGCGATTCTAGACGCACATCCGCATTACTTCATGCAAACTAGGTTGGTAGTTAACCCGCTTACAATCAAAATGAATTCAAGTTACGAAAGTTTATAGTAAAAAATAATTTATTCAAGGCAAGCGCCACAACTCTGCATTAGATCTTCAAACATTTTGGCGGTAACAAAATGGTCGTATTAGTCACACTGAAAAGTTTGGACACGTTTGTCCCTCAGGCTAAGCAATCGTTTATTTGAATAAAGCGTAAATAGTAGGTACTTAATGGATTTTACGGTTAAAAGTTATTAGATATATTCGGGAAGTTTCGCTGCCCGCTTTTTAATATAAGAGACACTACAGAGGATTTTAATAATGTTGGCTAATAATTTATTAGAATTGGTTATTTGTAATAATGAAAATAAACCATCATAGAGCGCACCAGGGTAGAAACCAACTCCCTAATATTCTCTGATCCGGTAAAATTGAAGTGACTTTTGACTTTTCTCCTATTTGTTACTAATTTCAACTATTTTATATGATTCGTCTGTCGTGTATCAAATCACACGAATCACATAAATGAAGCTCGAATGAATCAACAAGCTCTACAGAGTCTAAGCTAAACTGATGTATACAATCCGACAACGTCACCTGCGCTGCGTCAGATACGATTGTTTTCAACAGTTTTTTGAATACATTCACCAACCAAGGTATTTTTTTACCCATGGTGCCAACCTTAGATCTCCTTACCTTGGTTTGAAAGTCTTAGGTGGCAACAGATTTGTGACGTCGTCAACTAAGCTGAAAGAGTAGAAATAGATTTGTGGTTAAAATTACGAGTGGTCCCACTCGCCCAACGAAATAAACAAGAAAAAACTAATCAAGTAACTGGGACCGCGGTCCCAGTTTTGTAGTGGGCCCAGTCCCCTGTATCCTCAAGCTGTGATTACACTTTTATGAAAAAACAAAAGAAAATCATGCCTAGTTTCCCTAAGCTACCTTTTAGGGCTCCCACACAAAACTGCGATTTGGTGCGATGCGATGCGATGCGATGCGATTTGATGCGATGTCACACGAACGAGATTTGCGAATTTCTGCGATGCGAATTTGTGCGGCGAACCGTTTTGTAGGATAACCATACCTTCAAGTTTAGTCAGCCGTATTGGACGTGTTTTTAGGAAGCGTAAGATGGATCCCAAAAAGATAATTGAACCGATTTAAGCAAAAATGATCCAACCCACACAAACCTCATTTCGAGATAATCGATATTTAAGTTTGTGGCGGTATTTCTCTAGCTTTGTAATACAAAATGTTGTTATTTTAATTTAATTTAATGCTATGTAAACTCAACTTTTTTGCTATAAATAATATAAAGAATAAATTGTAATAGTTTAGTAGATAATTGGGAAAACTTACGCCTGGATCATTATTACAAAATTAATTTTGTACGGAAAGAGCTATGTAGGGTGCAAAAATTAAAATGCAAAAATGATTCAAAGTGTGATAAAAATTAGTACTTAATCATTTTTGTGTTTTAAAAGACAAAACAAACAAAATTGGCCCTACTCCTCGTCCAAATCAGAATAAGGTTCATCACATAAACTATCTACATCGTCTATTATTGCAGCTTCACTGTTTTCTCTGTCTTGGAAATTCGGAAACAAACTTTCACAGACGCTCTTCCAAGCATCTTGCTTAGAAAATTTATTTTTATATTGTTCATCACTTGTGTCCCAAAGGACGGGGCGCTCCTCAATTAATGATATTAAATAATCGACATCATATTCCGCCATTTTATAAAACAAAGAAGGCCTCAACTTCTTTTGTATTTGGCTTGCTGTGCTAATTTGCCACAATTCTGCCAGTGTCCATGTAAAGAGAGTCGTAAACTTTAGAAGAGTTTAAAAAATATGGATTTTTATGGCCGGTAGAATAAGGGAGAGACATAATTATATTTTTTTAATTTCCATGCGGTTGGTTTTTCTATTAATCCTGAATCAACACAGATAATATACCTAGTTATAACTTAATATTATTGAATTTTACAAATTTACATAATAAATATATAATAGGAGCGGAGAAGGAGAGAGAAAGCAGGCATTTAAAAGAAGTAGGACGTGGGATATCTGAAGGGAGGACTTCATACAAAGAGGATCTAAGTCTAGGACAATTAAAAAAAAAATGGTCTACGGTCCCTTCTTCAATACCACATTCACACATAGAATGATCCCGGATCCTTAATTCTGCCAAAAATACAGGGGAAGAACAATGTCCAAATCTAAGTCTACAAAGAGTGGAAATTGTAGATTTATCAGCATTACGATATTTAAAAACCATGGCCTAAAGGGCATATCTGGTTGAATATCAGCATAATGTATACCTTTTTTGTTTGGAAGAATTCCAACTGACTACCTTAGATTTTTCCAGAAATGTATTTGAGAGAAGGAAAAGATCATGGGAGTATGTTCTATAGTGATCACATGAACCAATTTGGATAGCTGTTTTTGCATGTAAATCAACTGTCTCATTACCTGGAATACCAGAATGCCCTGGGATCCAGGCAAGAACAATGTTAATCCCAAGGTAATGGCAATCGAACAATCGCGCGACTTTCTCTAAAGTTGTCTCAGAGCGGACTAAAAGTGGGGTCACCAAGTATGACGTAATTTGGCAGGAATGTGCGATGCAAATGAGATCGGATGATATCGTGCGAGCTCGCAGATATTTGCGATGCGATGCGAGCTCGCAGTTTTGTGTTTGAGCCCTTAGAACTAATTTATATTATTATGTTCTAAAAGGGTTTACCTAGAGAATTAGCAAGCTGAAGTGGCAATAGGCCGGCCATATCTCGCGAAGAACCGACAACCGTTGGGGTAAACGTGTTCTTGAGTGGAGACCGCGACTCGGTAAACGTAGCGTAGGACGCCCTCCGGCTATGTGGGATGACGATCTGCGAAAGACTGCTGGCAGATGCTGGATGCGTCAAGCTGAAGACAGGGCGCTATGGCGCTCATTGGGGGAGGCCTATGTCCAGCAGTGGACTAATAGGTTGATGATGATGATGATGATGAAAAGGGTTTACCTAGAGTGCCTCGATATTATAGTTGTGTTTACGTCACAACCTGTGCTATCAGTAAGTTCCAGCCCTTTCACGAACGGATGCGGAACAATACATCATAACAAGAGTAGCTCGCTGCGAACTGTGATCTCGCGACAATATTATCTCAGCCACAGATATTTCTCCTTAGCTGTGAAGTAAAATTAAAAATAGATAAACATTTTATTTATAATTTATCAAATTACATGTTATTATAATATAAATTATGCGCATCAGCATTGCCATACAGCGTGGTAATGCAGCCAGTGTCTTGGGGACGCTTCCGACTGGTATTGACATGGATCAATTGAGCTACCTTTAGACTGTTTATAAATTATTATAAAAATTAGTAGGTATGAAATATACTTAATTTAATTTAGTTATAGTTTTAAAACTCGTCGTATGTGTGAACGTTTTCTCTACACGCCAGTTCTTTAGTCTTATTTTAAAACTTTCCAGACTCGGTGCGTCCTTGCCTGGGAGCTTGTTGTAGGCAGCTGGTCCCATGACGTGCGTCAATTTCTCCGAATTGGCTATAATGTTGTTAATTTAATGTTTTTTTCTTTTAAATGTAATAAAATAATTAGTAAATAGCCCTGCGTACTTGCGTACTTTTGAACTAGATGGTGACTGTGTAGATTGTGCAACATTTTGTTTCATTTAACCTAACTAGGGACTGTTTGTTAGCTTTTAATATGAAAAGATCAATATAAATACACTCATATTTGAGACTTTTTGTTAAATTCTAAAATTTTACAAAGTCATAGCTAAAGTAAATACAAAATAGGTCAAAACATGTTTATACTGAAGGTAGTTTTATGTTGACTATTTTTATTATAATACATAAAATATTTTAAAATCTTTTTTATTAAGTCACACAGTTTTAGAGATCTCTAGGTGAATTTGGAATAGGTGTCTTTCAGGCCTTCGTGATACATCGTTGGCCACATCGTAATCTTGCAAAGAAATAAGATAGTTGGTTCGCTCGATACCTGATAACAATGTACCTACTACTCGGAGTAGTAATCCTCTTACATTGCAGGCATCGGATAAAGGCAATAATATAAGAGAAAATTTAAAATACGTTTGAATGACCAACTCAGAGCTCATAGTGCGGATTGCTTACGATCGAGTACACTAAATTGCACTAACTGCGCTTTGCTCGAAAGTTGTGATAATATTAAGTATCTTGGTGTAACGATTGACGCAATGATGACCTACGAGACTCATATTAAGTTACTGACGTCGAGAATTAGAAAATTAATAGCGGTTTTCAATAATATTAAGCATGCTGCAAATGAGTACCATATCCTAACAATTTACTATGCACTCTGCCAATCTCTTCTTACCTATTGTGCTACATCATGGGGCGGGGCAGCTAAAACCCACTTGCTACAACTTGAGAGAGCGCAAAGGGCCGTACTCAAGGTAGCTTACTCAAAACCTTATAGGTACCCTACAGTCCAATTATATTCAGAATGCAAACTACTAACTGTAAGACAGCTGTGCATACAGCAAATTATTCTGCGACAGCACCTTAAAAGTACAATTATTAATATTACTCCAACTAGTAAGAGGCGGAAAGACCTAATATATAAAACTGTAAACTGTAAAACTGCTTTTGCACAAAAACACTTCTCTTTCTTAGCCCCTTTACTTTATAACACTATTAGTAAACATATATCGTTAAAAGAATTAAGTTATGCTGAATGTAAAAATAAGACTAAATCCTTTTTACTAACACTAGATTACGATAAAACAGAAAATATGATATTAACATTGAAATAAAAATAATCAACACATATGTATAGTAAATATTAATACGAGAGCACATTAATACACAACACATACTCACGTACACACACACACACCCGAGCACACTCCCACACTGATAGACAACCATTCACACACTCACACACACACACACATTCATATGAACACTACCGGCTGAACCCATTTACATTAAGTTAGATATGTTAAGTTTGTTTAAAAATAGTTGTAGGTGAACCTAAACAATCATTGTATTAAATTAGTTTTTCCTTTTTTTTTTATTCCCATTTTACTGTATTTTTCTGTATTTTTATATTTCACTTTAACTGTATTTCGTACGTTTTGCTCTATTAAAAATGTAACTCAAAATATGCTATGTTAAAAAGAAGCTATTGCCGAGGTAGAGAGCCCTCGCTACTATATTACAAGTCTTGAACTTAGTTAGAGCGAGGGGTTGAAACTAAGACTAAGCAACTAGGTCTAAGCACTACTGTTACTGTTAAGACCTTCTGAAATAAACGTTTTATTATTATTATTATTATTATTAATGAACGCATTATTTCGTTTGTATATTGAATCAATCGTGTTTATTTAATTGTTTTTTCTATTGTTTTGATTAATCTATAGGTGATTAAAAACGAAACATTAATGTATTATATATTATATCAGCTTTATTTCAGACAAACAAGTCCACTGTTGGATATGCGAAGTCATAAATAGTGGTCCTAAACCGCCCTATCCATTGAATCCTCTACATTGTCGGCCCATCGAGTCTTCCAACATTCCGTATAGTATTCTTTCAAAATGTGTTTTCAAAAATTGAGAAGTAAAATTGAGACCCAAATTAGCCATTGAGTCTAGGAACAAAATTATATTATGATGATGTATTACGACGTTTAGTCGCAACGGAAACTAGCCATTTTACGCATTTTAGGCAAATTGCTACTAATGTGCTACGAAGCTTAACGGTTCGTAGCACTATCGTAGAGGGTGCTACGAAAGCAACGTAACGATTTACATTGCTAACAGATAGATTTTAGAGGCCAAACAAAATATATTTTTTTGCCTACTTTGCATCTTCTTCCCATTTCATTGACTTTATTTAATAAATACTTTCATTGCCCACAACGCAAACAACTTGTAACAAAACTCGAGCCTAATAAGCTGGGCAGGGAATGCATTAACTGTGTTGCATAAAATGTAACAGCATAACTGAAAACAGAATTGAGAGAATACAATTGTGTTATTGAAATGTTGTTTACGTAAAAGCTTTCGAGCAAAAATTTCACGGGAAATATCGAAACGGAAACTCTAGTTTTCCCACGTTGTTGTGATTCCTATAAAGTAAAAGTAGAAAAACAAAACAGTTATTGGTCTCGCTAAGCATTTTATGTTATTTATTGTTACAGTGCCAAAATATATTATTTCTTTCCAGTCCGTTTGACTGTTATAGTTAATTTCTGGCTTATAAATGCACCCATGTGACCAAATAAATCCTGCTATTCTACTAATATTATAAACGCGAAAGTTTGTAAGTATGGATGTTTGTTACTCTTTCACGCAAAAACTATTGAACTGATCTGGATGAAATTTGGCACAGAGATAGATTATAGTCTGGAATAAAACATAGGATATATTTTATACTGGAGTTCCCACGGGAATGGGAATTAAGCGGGTGAAACCGCGAGGCGCTGCTAATATCTCATAATATTTTAAACGACTTCAAAAACCGAAGGAAGTTTTAAATTCTGAGATGGATTTTATTAGTTTGTGTAACATCATAACTTTTCCAGAGTCATCTGATAGTTCCTGGTGTTTCCAGTTCAGCGAACATCTTTTATAGCGACTCATTCACGGCTCAAGCTGTCAGACTATAGAACGATCTACCAGATGATAATAATAAGACAGGCTACATTACAGCGCACTTTCAAAAGGTAAGTCTATAATATTTTAAATTATTATTAGGACTTTATAAATAACGAAAATTACAATCAAGGAAACGAAAAAATACAGGTATAAATTATTAGGTATCACATTTAAAACAGTATGTTAAAATTGCAAATCATCATCATCATCATATACTAGTTTGCCAAGTTGCGGTCTCCACTTGAGTGGAGACCGCGACTTGGCAAACGCGACAACGCGACTTGGAGAACACGTTTGTGTCGATGTTTAATATCGATTATGGTTGTCGATTCTTCGCCAATTAATTTCTTGTTTTTCGATAATTGTAAATACTAGCTCTTAAATTGTCTATGTATACAAATAGAAGCCATCATTACATAGTATAAAACCAAGCTTTCTCTGTCCTTATGTATGCTTAAATCTTTAGTTTTAAAGATTTAAGCATACATACTCATAATACTCAACGGTTTTTGATGCGGTTTTTTTAATAGATAGAGTGATTCGAGAGAAAGATTTATATGTATAATTAAACCGTGCGAAGCCGGGACGGGTCGCTAGTATACAATAAACACCAAAATCAAATGATCGTTAGCAACCTGCCCTTTACTAAGTTTATTTGTCCGTCCTTGCGACTTCAGCTGAACAAACGTTGTTTCTATTTCCGTAATTTAATTGTCGTTTTGCCGTAAAATTAGCCATTTCCTCAAGCAGTCGCTTAACAACGTAATCGCTAGATTATGAGATAAAGGCGACCTTGATTTCTTGGACCTTGAACTGAAGTTACATTACCTTATCTGATCTGACACTTTTTAAATTTATATAGGTCACTGATTTTTGTTTAAATTAAGAAAAAAATTAGATTGTAACAAACAGACAAATCTTCTTTTCTCAATTTTTATCTGTTCAAATAGTGATATCTCGTACAAAATTGACGTCCACAACTTATTTGATAATTGATTATTATTTTAAAATATATGTAGAGCAGCAGAGAGAATAACATTGTTTCTAATAATTAACTCAATCAATTTTATAAAACACTTTTTGTCATTTGTTTTGTGAAGCCTTATTTTGAAAAAAATACTTATTATATTCCCTTGCATATTTTTTGCGTCAGGACCAGCGCGTGAAGATCATCTATTGAAAAACCCTTCTTATGGTAAATCTACAAATGATGGTAAGAGCGATTTATGACATGGCGATCCTGAT
Organism: Eupithecia centaureata; assembly: GCA_944547425.1. Taxonomy (NCBI): domain Eukaryota; kingdom Metazoa; phylum Arthropoda; class Insecta; order Lepidoptera; family Geometridae; genus Eupithecia; species Eupithecia centaureata. The sequence continues at coordinate 1,095,378 of OX155688.1, read as the reverse complement.
GCAACTTGAAATGAAAGAGTATCAAAGTTTTTTTACATAAACCCGTATGAAAAGTCAGATCAATAGCATTTTTTCTTCTATCATGGACAGTTGGATTCGGCTAACCTTCAACTTATGCGATTTAATTTTATTTCATTTAATTTATTTTAAAAGAGAGGGACAAGCTGCCTTCATTATTTAAAATAAGAACCATTTGTTTTAATTTAAAATTAGAATTGTAAATAGCTCTAGATTCCGTCTACCTCATGTATTGTTCATGTAGTATTTATACAAAAGGCATAGTTATTTTAATAGGAGCCAAGGATAAGGACAACATTTTAAAGAACATAATTAAAATAAAATAATTTGAATAATAGTTTTACTAATCTAAATAAAAAGATTGATGAGAAGTTAACGAACATTGCCCTTGAACGATGCATTAAATAGCTTCCCTAATGTGATTGTGGTATGGCGTGCGTGACCTTTACCGAGAGAATGGCTTCTCAGATTGCACTTATGGTGAACATTAATTTATTGCACATACATAAGCAAAGGACAAACAGATGCGCAGTTCATTTTTATACAGATACTCGACTTAACCAGCCCCATCCGAGATTTCTAGTAAACAGTGTTATATTCGGGGAAACCTTGATTGAAAAAAAGGTTCGGATTCATAAAACATAGTATTTTTATATTTACTATATTGTTAACATTTTAGAAATTCAGTAATAAACTAATAAACGCTTTAGGAGTTTTGAGGAAATAAAGTAGAGTCCGAATTTTTGATCCAGTTAAATCGAGCGGTCCAGAACCGGTGGTATTCCGATAAAAACTTATGATGTGAATCACAGTCGGGATACTTGCGTTTCCGGAGCTTCCCGGATTTTACCGGAATGCTCGTTTTGTTTTTTATACAGTGTCTTTTCTATCGTATCACAGAAATCCGAAAGCGGAAGAGATATAAAAAACTGTCCTATGAAGGTCTAGTTAGATTATGTAACGCTTAGTTCTACTTTGGGTCGCTGAGCCAAATGCGTATCAGAGAAATGAAGTGTAATTTACGATCATTTATTAAAACCCTTTGATCCCGCATGCCTGCGAATCGAACAATTGTTTTTTATTTTCTGCATATATTTATTCAGAGTATTCTGAATTTTTTTCCAAATATAAAAAAATATATCTATCAATATAGTATAATGTGTATATCTACCCATTACACAAGTTCAACTTAGCTAGGGTTTCATGATCGTGAGTGAATTAATTATAATACAAGTGATTAAATAAAGTAATAAATTCTTATGTTCTAATCTATCTAAAATAACTCATGATTATGATACGATAGCATGGAGAATACTTGTCAATTCCAATAAATAATGATCAACTTGTTTGAATAAACAAATTAAATTGAATAATATTCGTATCGAAAGTCGTTGTTGCCTTCAATACCACCAAAATACCTTTAGACATCTTAAAGTCCATAAAACATTTTATGTTAATTATCGACTCTCCGAAGAGGGCCCCTAACAACTCAATTATTTTAATAGGGACTTCTCTTGCACTTTAGCTGCTGTTATAAAAACAATTATTTTTCGAGGGAATGCTTCCATTAAGGTTATGAACACGGAGCTATAAAGACGATGCAGTGCAGGTCCTTTCACATGAAGATAATAAGTTGTAAAGACATTTCTTATATAGTCTTGTGTAGAATTCACGTTCTTAAATAATGTTTTAGTGCTATATTAGTTACTATAGTCACTTCATGTAATCACTGGAAGAGTTTGAAGTCATCAAAACATTCACATGGACTCGAAGAAATCATTTCAAATCAGTCATTCGTTTCTTTTTACTCTTTCAGCACTCTCGACAATTTGGATTCATATGTCTTGTACATAATATTTTGAAAAGTTTTTGTTTGGTAAAGATACAGTAAGGATAAAACTATGTGAGTAATTCAGCTGAAATATCGTATTAGGCATCAAAATGTTAAAAATTAATGAAAACCTTTTAATTAGACGATAGTTGTATAAAGCTGGAATTAAATTCAGGCTACTTTCCATCCATGAAGAAAGATGAAAATCCGCGAGCAAAATGCAGCTAAAATAAGAATCTATTAATACCCATTATTTTAATCAATCTATTTTAACGTACAATTTAATTTCACTAACAACCTGCCGTGAACAAACAAACCACAAAACCACATCGTGTGCCAGAGCTTATTTAAATTTAACGGCGAAACATAAAAGAGTGCAGTTCAATCAAATTGATAGTTTGCTCAGCGGTTACCAGGTTATACTCGTAGCGAGCAGTTTTATGGGTTTCAAGGGAGACATTTACGTGATCCTACTTATGTAGTTTCCGCCCGCAGCTTCGTATACGAGTGCCTAATTGAAGCGAAAAAATTGATACTGATAATTGATAATAAATTGATATTGATTGAATTGCACAAAAAATTTAAGCGAAAGGGAAATCAATTATCACTTTATTTCTTAGATTATTTTGATAAATATGTACCTACCTATAGTTTAAAATTTGACTTGTCAACTGGTTATTCGCTGTTTATTTTAAATCCACAGAAGAAAGCTGCTGCCTTACGAGAGGAATTGTTGTTGCTCTTAGCCAGCGTTTCTGCCAGTCTGGTATAATATAGCGAAAATAAGTACCTATATATTGGTATTGGTACAGAAAGATTGGTATGAAATCTACATACAATCTGAAAAAAATCCTAAATGATGAAATCTACAACAACCTTTAAAAGCCTCCGGACGCATTAGGCTAACGAAAAAGCGTCGCTTAGCAAAAACCTTTTAAAAGAATATGAAATGATTTTCCTAGAAATATCTTACAGTTTGCAGGAACCCGCGGCTATATCCCGATTTTATGTCTCTATATAGCTTTTTAACCCTGTAATCCCTCCGCGTTGTTCTGAAGCACGTGTAAATAACGATATAACTTTGCGTTGGATACAGGTACTTAGAGGTTGATGTTGAATACTCACCAAAAGGTTAGACTGACATTTAAAACTATGTGAACGTGAGTTCTGGGAACGTTAAATTGAGGGTGTGAATGGCAAATACTGGGAGTTTCCTGAGTAAACTCATTTGCTAAAGTACTTTTGTGTGAATGTCACCAATTCGTCATAGTTCGATTGGTTGAATATAAATAAAGCGTCATGTAGGTACATTTTCAACAAAGTCTAAGCTGTGGGTGGCGAACGAATTTAGTTTTAGAATCAGAAGTTTAGTCTTAAAAAACTGCGTGGTATACTTTTCCATGTAGAGTCGCAAAATTAGTCTGAATGTATTTGATTTATTTTGATTCATCCGCACTTAGTTAATCAAAATAATTTCATAGCTTCACCAGAGGCTACGAAAATATTTGAGATAAGAAACAAAGTGTCTTTTTCTATTTTTCTACTGTATTCAGTTAAACCCAAAACAACAGAAGCGGATCGCTTTGTGTTATAATATAGGCCAAAAACATGGTGTCGAAATAGGTATTCGAGCTTCAATTTAATGTTTTACTCATCTCCGTGGTTTTTTTACGTTGAAATAACAGAATACATTAATAATAAATCAGCCAACTTTACTACGAGTTTTTTTATTGGCTGAAATGTGATGTTATTTTTGACGTTTTCTCGTAAAGCAAATGTTTTCACATAACAGTTACAGCCCATCAATTTAAAAGTATCCTTGTACAGTCAGCATCAAACGTTTTATCGTGATTAGAACTTTTTTGACCATAATTCAACCATGGCCGACGATGTATCATGATTGTCTAGAAGAGACTCCAGATTGTTGCTGTGTCTTTCAACTCCTCAGTGGTTAATTTTCCAAAATTTGATTTGCCCATGCGCTATTCTAGCTATCTTTAACTATCTTCATACCAAATTTCGTTTAAATAAGCTAAGTAGTAACGGGTTTACGTCTTAGCAAACATTCACATTTATTTTATTAGAAGGATTATCAACATATTACGCACAAGGGCAGCTGTGCCCGCTACGTGCCGAAGTACCTACCACGCAACTCTACGTGTCGCGCGTCTTCTACACCGTGACCGCTGAGGATGTGGCGAAGTACCTGAGGCAGAAGACCGGCATCGCCATGAGAGTTGAAAAATTGGTGTCAAGCCGTAATGTGAACTTCGGTTCATTTATGGTGAGAGTGCCGACGGATCAACTCTCCACGTATATGGACAGCGGGTTTTGGCCGAAAGGTGTCGTTTACAGGAAATTCATCGGACGCCTGTCAAACGACACCGCGCGTGCGTCATCGGAGCGTCGATGACTCGAATGTGTATATTATATCTATGTTAGTCTGTAAGGTATTTATTATATGGGCCCTAGTTAAGTTACATCTTGTAAATTTTCTTTGTTGCCTGAAATAAAGTTATTATTATTATTATTTCACTTTATTTATTTTAATACTCGTTAAAAAATACATTTTTTACTATAGAAAATACAAAAATATTATAAAACTAATCTACAGTAAAAAATATATCAAAACGGTGGATCACCGGCCGCGAAGCTAGGCTCAAGCAGCCGGTGACTAGGGTTGCAGACAGAGGAATTTCCTGACGATACGTGCCGAATCCAGGAGAACCGCTTTTTGGATCTGACCCTTGATCCAACTTCCTAGCGAGAGTCTCTTGAGATGTTTATCGAGGCTCTTCGCTATTACCCCGTTAACCGAAACGACTATCGGGACGATGGTCGCTGAATCAACATCCCACATGCTGACAACCTCGTTAGCCAAATCAAGAAATTTACTGAGTTTATCTTTCTCAGCTTTAACGAGGTTAACATCATATGGTATGGTGACATCAGCAAGCACCGCCCATCTTTCTAACCGGTCTATCAGTACAATATCAGGCTTATTTGCAAGAATAGTCCTGTCTGTAATGATAGACCGGTCCCAATAGAGCGTGGCACGGCTGTTTTCGAGAACTGGCGCCGGTGTGTATTTATAGTATGGAACTTCAGGACCAGTAAGGCCATATCGGAGAGCAAGTTGTTGATGTATAATTTTGGCTACTTGGTTATGTCTGTGCAAGTACTGAGAGTTTGCAAGGTGCGAACAACCCGAAAGTATATGACGAAGGGTCTCCCCTGGAAGGTGACACGCTCGACAGATATCGATCGTGCCATCTTTCATGATATACTTTCGGTAATTGTTCGTCTTAACTACCTCATCCATAATTGCACAGACAAAGCCTTCGGTTTCCCCAAAGAGGTCACCGAAACGTAGCCAATTTACTGAACTTAGGAGATCTACATCAGGTCCTGTGAGGACCTTGTAGAATCTCCCATGTAGCTCTTTGCTTTCCCATATAGCCTTCCTGTTCTCAATGCTCATCACCTTAGGCTTGCGCCAGTTCTCGTTAGCTAAGGAGAGAGGAGTAAGGTTCTTATCAACTGCAACTAAATCGCGATGCATTTGGTATTCGGCTTGAAGGAAATAATTTCTGAGATTGCATACCTCACGGTTGTGTAGGGTCTTAGCGCTTAAGAAACCTCGACCGCCACATTTCCGTGGGATGTACAATCTCATTACCGAAGATCGGGGGTGTCGCATGCGATGAGTAGTTAACAGTTGACGAACCCTACAGTCCAAGGCGTCTAGTTCAGTCTGAGTCCATCTTAGTATGCCAAAAGTATAAGTTAGCAAGGGCATAACCCAGCCATTGAAGGCACGTACCTTGTTGCCACCCGACAATAGGCTATTTAGCACTTTTGTAAGGCGGCAGAAGAAGCGTTCCTTCACCGACTGTTTTATATCCCCGTCCACTATACCCAAGGCTTCTGGCATACCAAGGTACTTATAAGTTTCACCCTCTGAGAGAAATTTGAGGGACATAAGCTCTGAAAGTTGCAAATTATTAGAATTTACAACTTTCCCTCGTTGTATTTGTATGACCGCACACTTATCAACGCCAAACTCCATGTTAATGGCACTACTGAATATCTGTGTGATGTTCAGGAGGTCCATTAACTGTGTTTTATTCGGCGCAAATAGTTTGAGGTCATCCATATACAATAAGTGAGAAATAACCTCACCTTCTCTCCGAAGGCGATAACCTATTCCTGAATCTTTCAGTAGAGTACGGAGTGGATTCAGGGCTAGACAAAACCACAAGGGACTCAGACTGTCGCCCTGGAATATACCCCTCTCTATCCTTATCAGATCATTGGTCGCAGGTGAAATTAATCGGCTTCCTGGATGACGAAGAACCGTAGTCCACTGTCTCATACATGATCCCAAGAATGATCTTAGAGTAGTATCTACTTTATACAACTCTAAGACCCTCTCAAGCCAAGTATGAGGCACCGAATCATAAGCCTTCTTATAATCAATCCAGGCAGCCGATAAATTTCCTCTGCCACGTTTGACCTTCTGGCTAATGGCCATGTCAATGAGGAGGAGCTCCTTAGTACCACGGGACCCAACCCTACATCCATTTTGAGCAGGTACCAAAATATTGTTCGTAACAATATGTGTGTTAATTTTTGTGGTCAAAATGGATGTAAGTAGCTTATAGATCGTGGGTAAGCACGTTATGGGTCTATAGTTCTTTGGTTCCGCAGTACTACCAGACTTATGGAGCAGGAAAGTTACACCCGTCGTCATAAAAAGTGGGAGTGACCCGATCTCAATTGCTTTCTGGAATTGTGTGGCCAGAACCGAATGTGAGCATCGAAACCATTTTAGCCAAAAGTTATGCAATCCGTCCGGGCCAGGGCTTTTCCAGTTTTGGGCCGGGCGGATTGCATTACTTACATCTAACGCACTGATAGTGATCGCGTTCATGGTTTCGATGTTTTCACATTCAGTCCTTACCACATTCATCCAGTCCGCCTCCGTGTGTTCGACCGGCAAAGACCAGATGCCTCGCCAAAAATTATTTCCAGTTTCGGCATCCGGTACTTGACCATCGGACACACGTAGATCGGATTTTTCCCAGTTACGGTAAACTTTCCTTTGGTCACTTTGAAAGTTGCGATTCTGACAAAACCTGTCAACTCGCTTTTTATACCTTCTTATTCGGTTTGCCCACGCATAGACTTTTTGTTTTAGGTAGTCTATGCGCTCTGTAGCACAGGCTAAATAGTCCTGAGGTTGAATTTCAGTTCCGTCAAAAGCCTGTGTCACAAAGCGCATAACCCGAGGTCTATGGTTGCCTTCCCTAAAACATATTAGCTTAGCTATGAGGGTCCTAAACCTACTGATACGCCTCTCTATCCTCTGTTGCCAATTCGGGGTACTGCTAGCCTGGCGCGGAGCACGGTCAAAGTCCGGGAACTTTACCCGCGCAACACGACAGGCCGCAATAGCGCCACAATAGAGGATAGAGTGCGTATCAGTAAGATCACTACTAGTCACCTAAACATACGGGACCAAATGTTGCGGCTACTGTGTGGGTGGTGCCAATTAAAAAGTCCAAGATGGTTTTATCGTTGTATTAAAATTTGTTACAATAGTTGGAAGTTGTAAAAATGACGAAGCGATTTGGTAAGTCTAGAGGTTTCCGCCATATTGTTAATTATTCTTGAAGAACGTTCGGATACACCGCACTGCTCGAGATGTGTGTTCGGATACGCCGCGACATGCCCCCGGCCTTGGAAGCACCAGCTCCAAGTTGTACGCCATCCCGTCACTGCGCTGATGGCTCCTCTTCCTTGAACAGTGGACAGATCTTTGGGTAGCTGCGCCTCACGATGCCTGAAGCTGTCCTGATGTCAGCCACGCGTGATATGCCATCATTGCCTGTGATGGTGCTGACTATTCTTCCGAGGGACCACTTCAGTGGGGGTAGCTTGTCGTCCTTGATAACCACGAGAGTGTTTGGCTCAAGACTGTCGACGTTCTCCCTCCATTTGCATCTTGTCTGCATCTCAGAGATGTATTCCTTAGCCCATCGTTTCCAGAAGTTGTGTCTGATCAGCTCGACTCGCTGAAACCGGTTGAGTAGCGTGCCAGGGTCGCCTCGCATGTCCTGGTATACCGGCGAAGTGAGCGGCCGGCCAGCCAAGAAGTGTCCTGGAGTGAGGGGAAGGAAATCATTGGGATCAGATGAGAGTGGGGATAAAGGACGGGAGTTTAGGATGGCTTCTACTTGAGTTAAAACCGTAGTCAACTCCTCGAATGTTAAATGAGCGTTGCCTACAATGCGTGACAGATGAAGCTTACACGATTTAACTCCACTTTCCCATAAACCTCCAAAATGTGGTGAGTAGGGGGGAATGAATTTAAAATTGATTGATTGACTGACTGCATATTCAGATAGATCTGGGGAACAAATTTGTAGAAATCGTTTTAATTCGTTGCAAGTACCTACGAAATTCTTGCCGTTGTCTGAATGTATCGTATGCGGTTTACCGCGTCGTGAAATGAAACGCTTAAGTGCCAGTAAATAAGCTTCAGAAGAGAGATCGCTTACGAGTTCCAAATGCACCGCGCGTGTTACAAAGCAAACATATAAACAGACGTAGGATTTTTGCAACCTAGCGCCCCTGCCCTTACGGTTTAACGTGAGTATAGGCCCTGCCATATCTACCCCACATTGGTTAAACGGGTAAGTGGGAGTCAAACGATTCTTGGGTAAACTGCTCATAATAGGGTTCAAAGTTTTACCTTTCAGTCGCTTACACACAACGCATTCGTTCACTATCTTGCGCGCAAGGTTTCTCCCCCCAACAGGCCACCAACGTTGACGAACGTCGTATAGAAGCGCCTGAGGAGCGGCGTGTAGCAACCGTCGGTGCTGGTGTCGCATGAGCAAAACTGAAAAACGATGTTTCGCACTCAGCACGACGACGGGGTGTTTCTTTTCAAAGTCATATTCCTCAGAATTAGTTAATCTGCCGCCGACACGCATAATTTTGTTGTTGTCGAGGAACATGTTTAATTTAAAAAGACTCGGTGTCTTTTTTACCGACTTTTTTTCATTTATTAATGTGTATTCTTCGCTAAAGGATTCTATTTGAGAAATTTTAGCTAATCTCAGCTCAGATTCTCTCAGGTCGTCCACTGTGAGCGAGCCCGACTTGCGATTTAGTTTGTTTCGCGTGTTGTAAATAAATCGAAGTACGTACGCAAAAGAACGTCTCATTCGTTCGAACTGAGAGAATCGCGAGAAAGGAAAAATTTCATCGTTTTGTGTAGTGTGGAAAACGTTCACTTTGGTTGATTTGACCTCGGGTAAATCGTCCTGCATTGCGATTGAACTGTTTTCAGATGATAAATCATCGCAACTAAAATCGAACCTGCGAAGGAAAGGCGGTCCTTCCCACCACAATGCCGAGGAAGCTAGGTCCGGTAAGTGCGCGCCACGCGATACTAGATCGGCTGGATTTTCGGTACCTGCTATATGTTTCCATGGTAAGCCCTTTGTGAGTTCGTTTATTTCAACTACCCTATTTTGTACGAATGTTTTTAATAAATTGGGAGCCATACGTAACCACCCCAATACGATTGTGGAGTCCGTCCAAAAAACAGTTCTCTCAAATTTATAATCAAGCGACTCGCTTATTTTTTTATACAATCGAGCACCCAATAGAGTGGCGACTAACTCCAGCCGTGGGATGCTGACTGGTTTCAACGACGCAACCTTGCCCTTAGAACATAAAAGTCTAACACTAGCCTCGGTGTTATCATCGCTCACCGTGCGAATATAAGCGGCAGCTCCGTAAGCAACTTGCGACGCGTCGGTGCAGATATGCAGTTGTACATAGCTAGGCTTGCTACCTATAGTGTACCGTGGTATTCGTATTGACTCGAGCGCAGTTAGATCATTGGAATAGTTAGGTATATTGTAAGAGTTAATGCGCTTCATATGACCTAAAGCTACGTACTCGTGTATGAAGTCGCTGTATAGCTTTTTATACTCTGGATCGCGCTGTAATCTTTTTTCCAATGCTAGAAACCGATTTAGAGCTTGAGGACAAGTTTCGCCTAAGCTTTGTGGTGAGGATTTAAAAGGTGCTGACACAGAACCTTCCGTCGTTATTTCGCGTCGTAGTTTTGACGAAATGTTCTTCGCAAGCTTTTTCGTCTTCAGACCGTGTATCGCCGAGCGTAGGTACCTCTTCAAGCGCCCAGAACTTACGTAATTGTTCGTCGGCCGATTGGGTAAAATTACACCGCATGTAACTCTGTTTGTGCATAATATTTAAGGGACCCGATATGACCCATCCTAACTTTGTGTTCTGTAGGAATGGACCTTTAGGTAAACGCATTTTTCCCTCGCTTAATAAATCCCAAAATATATCCGTGCCTATTAGGATATCGATTGTTCGAGATTTATAGAATTCGGGGTCAGCTAATTGAATATTACCAGGGATACCGAACTTCGCATATTGTTCGGGTACCGCTGGCAATGATGATGCAATGTTATTTAACACAAAGCATTGTAATCGCATATTGTAGGAGTTAGTGCATGACCTAACATCAACTTCACATGTTTTTGTTGATTGTGAGATCGAGTTTCCTACCCCTCGTATTTCTTGAGTGGACTGTATTGATTGAATTTGTAATTTATCGAATAATGTTTGAGTAATAATGCAACGCTCAGAACCCGAATCAAGGAGCGCGCGTGCAGTGTGATAGTTATCATACCTATCTTTGACTTCCACTACGGCCGTAGATAACAAGACCGGTTGCACACATTGATAATTAGCGCATAGGACGTCAGTGTGTGTACTCGATTCTTTTATTGAAGGTTCGGGCTGTGCGGGGGTGAACTGAGGCGCGGGGAGGCACGCCTGCATTGATACTGACTTCACGTTATCAGCTGGGGCCGGAGGAGTGCTGACACATGCACTAACTTCGCTATCGCAGATAAGCGAATTGTGCCTTTTGTTGCATTTCCTACACGGACCGAACCGACAGTCAGTCAATGCGTGCCCAGCGCGTAAGCAGTTCTCGCACAGATGTTTTTCTTTAATGTGTTTTAGCCTAGCCTTTATATTTAAACCGAGAAAAGTTTGACATGCGTAAAGTGGATGATTCGATTTAGTGCAAAGTGAACAAAGTGGCTTCTTTGATTGACCGGACGAGCTATTGGTAGAAACGTTACAGTGTACCTTGTTGTTACTATGCGTGTTTGTACTTTGTTTTTTGTAACTAGTGCTCGCGTGTGACACTAGTAACGTTTCTAACATATCTGCCCTGTCTCTCAAGAAGTCAAGTAAGACTTCAACCTTCATCATCGACTTGGAGTCACCAGATTTTTTTAGAAATAGGGACTTGTGTTGTTCCCACTCGCGTTCAGTTGTTTTATCTAATTTAGTGACAATAATGTATATAATTAAAGTGTCCCAATGTTCTACAGGCTCACCTAATAGTTTTAAAGCACGTAAATTTTTTAAAACTGTGTCTATAAGAGTTCGCAATGAATCTGGTGCCTCTTTTGTCAACGATGGAATGTTGAACAGCGATTTGACGTGGTTGTGAACCAATAACCTGCTATTGTCGTACCTAGTGAGCAGTAGTTCCCATGCTACATCGTAATTTGCGGCTGAAAATTCGATTGCTTCGATTACCAACGCTGCACTGCCTTTTAGTGACGATTTTAGGTAGTGAAACTTTTGGATTGCAGTGATATCTGTGTTGTGAATAAGTGACTGAAAGGTATCTCTAAATTCTAGCCACCGCTCGTATGAACCATCGAAGGTAGGTATGGTGATAGTTGGCAATTTTACGTTACAAATCTCACCGGGTGCCTTTTTGGAACCCGTGGGAACCTCTCCAACAGTAAGCATACATTCTGCCCTAGCCAGAGTTTCGTAGTACGTATCCTCAAAAGTATCGCGTTGATTCATTTGTTCTTCGATATCTACAGCTAAAACATTTTGTTCTAATTGTGACTGAAGACTATTAAATTCGGTATACAAACTTTCGACTGCTTTGACACGTATTTTTAGTGAGGTTAGACAGATAGGGGATTAGTAGTGGGTTCAAGGCCCCCACTATAGCCAAAGCACGTCTATGTGTGGGGAAGCGAGGTAGGCGTGGCCTCATACTGCAGTTTCTAAAGTTAAGAATCGCTTCTTCCAAAGCCCTCCTCAATTGCTCATTACTTTGGGTACTAACCTCAATATTTTCGTGGTCGACATCTTCCACAGTATAATCAGGCTGGGGAATCACTGGTGTTGGTGTAATTGGCGTTGTAACAGCTTGGTTACACTGCGGATGGTCCACCACTTGAGCACTGAGGTTCTCACGTCTTAGTTGATCAAGTACAGTGTCATCCAACAGTTTTGAGCGTTGGATGACCCGTACCTGATCCGATAGTCGCTGTGCATAAACGGCGATAGTTGGTTCAAGGGCCTGAAACAGGGGAAGTATCCTGGAACGGTAAGCAGTCAGGTTAGTTCCTTCGTCTGTAGCCCTATAGAATGCGCGCATGACGTTCTCGTTGATTTTCTTTGTCCACTTCATGCGCCGCACTCTTCCGTCAGCGGCGGGGGCCGGTCGCGGGGCTGTGAGCCCTGCAGGTCCCAAGCCAGCTGACAGTGGGGGTCGGCCTCGCCGCACAGGTGATCGCGGCGGTCGAGGCGACGGCGGCAGCTCGTCTTCGCTGCTCAACACATCACTCGTCTCAGGCGGCGTTTGGAATTCCTCTTCATCAGAGGACGAGGATGTGGAGCTAGCCGAGGCGAGCTGCGGTGGTGTTATCTTGAGTGCAAATTTCTGTGCCGCCTTCTTTTTTTGTGATCTTGTTTGCATTTCGTTTGATTATGCATCTTTATTTACATATTTACATAAATAAAATCAAAATTTTCGCAAAAACACGTATGTGACGGGCGGTGTCATATTTTTTTTATTATTATTACAAGAAATAAGATGTTAATTGATTCTCTTCACTTAATTTTTTGACCACTAGTCGAAGAATATAAAAAAACTACTAGCACGATTACTTAAATGATATGTTGACACTTATAATTTTTTTACATACTATTTATTGACGTAGAACTGAGCAACATTAAGCCAAGCATGAACGTCATTGATGTAATCTTTATAAAGAAATATGACTTCTTGATAAGATTTTTTGGAATATATTTAAATCTACCAATACGGAGCTCAGTTCCTTCAGGTGGAAGATGTTTTTAAAACCGCACACAATTGATTATAAATGATTTTCCCACGTTTCGGTATCTAAATAATGGGTTATAAAACTGTTTTTTATTTAATATTATAAAGGGACTTTGTCGCTCTGCGACTACATCGCCCTACATAAAATATAAAATTATGCAAGTAAAAAACAATTTGGACGGTACATATTTGAGGAATTACTGCAGCACTACTACCAAGAGCGTATTATCCGCCATCTTTATTATTTGTGAGGCTTTTAGGAACTAAGGTTTAGGAAAAATACTTACAATAAAAAAATAAAGCTAGGGAAGGGTTTTACTCCAACTTGAAATCAAAATAAACGAGTACAGGATTTTTTTTCCGTCGTACGTATCTCAAAAAAGGTTTAAGTAAAAATATATCAAGGCGATCACTTTAGTTTCAAGTTCTCATTATTTACATTGAATTTTATGATGTGACGGCTTAGTTATGAATGGATTAGTGGAGGATTTACTCGAATTAGCTACTTTTGACACCGATGTATATTATTTCTAGTAGTATTCTCGAGTTTTGATTCTGACTGTACCGTGTTTATAACACCTACGTTGGCCTTTTGGAGATTTTGCCGTAAACTTGTGTGTGTATTGTGAGGGTTGAGAATAATTAAAATGGTTGCTTCAAAGGACACTGTTTCATATTTGCGCATAAATAATTAGATTTAGAATTTCAATCTCTCGAATGTCTTGACACATGTTTGTACAATTTACGATTTTTTATTTCGGGTTTCTGGGTATTTTCTATGCATTATAAATAAAATGTTTTAAGTACCTATATAAGTCATCAGTTATCCACAACATTAACTCTGCTTAGCTTTGGACTAGATGATGCTATGTGGATTGTCTAGCATTATTTATTTTATTTCATAAAAGCTCAAGCTCGAAATGTTAACTTCGTCAACAGGATAAATAAAAATACTAGCGAGGACTGGCGGGAAAGTAGCTTCACAAGACAGGAAAATATGGTGAATTCTCAGCGCTTACCCTGTCACTGTAATTTTCTTTGCATGTAATAATTTACAAGTATAATTTATAGTATAGTGTAAGCAAACTAGCAATTCACATTTAACCCGATGCTGTGGTGTGGAAATGGACTCAATTATTTGTTTTATTTCCTCTCCATCTTGCCAAATGCCATTTAACCCAAGAGGGAATCTGAAGAAGAGGTTATTGATCCTCTTCAAGAGTCTCGTTGAAAGCCAAGCAAGGCAAGGAGGGAGATTAATTTAGATCGCGGGTGGGCTACTCCCGACTCTCCACCGAATTACCGTACGATACGGTAGTACGGTTATATGGTCGGTCGATTTGGTATTGAATATGCTAGCACATTCGCATTCATTTTCACTAGATTTTACAAAACACTATGAGGTTTTTATATTATAAGCTTAAAAATTCTTAAAACAAGTAATTTTTATATTAAATATAGTGTCTGGTCGATGCGACGCGTGACCCGAGAGCTGGTGAATATCTGGCTCAGCGCATCAGCATTGCCATACAGCGTGGTAATGCAGCCAGTGTCTTGGGGACGCTTCCGACTGGTATTGACATGGATCAATTGAGCTACCTTTAGACTGTTTGCAACCGTCTGCAGTTAGCTCAATGGTTTCAATTGTAAATACTAGTTGTAATTTTTCTATTCCTTTGCTTGTAATTTTCGTTGCTAATATAGTGTTATTTTATCTTCACTTCAAACTTGAACGGAAATTGTGATAAAGAAACTTCTAATAAGTTTTAACAGCAGGTAATGTAGAGGTACATTTGTGTTTATTTAAACACTGGCAAATGACACAAACATACTATTAATTGAGTACCTAAGAATTAAAAAGGCGACCTCAGAGGCACCTCGGGTGTAGGTCCGCCAGTGACGCTGAATGTTGCAGGTTTGGTCAAGATCTGTACGATCTGCATATATTTGTTCCAGAGAGGTTGCTTTCTAGTGATGAAGAAATGGGTGCTTTCTATTTAGAATAAAAACGTTTAGGTATCTGTGTACCAAGAAATAATGTCTTATTTAGTAGCCTTCAAAGAAGCTAGCATTTGCTCTGAAAGAGTTTAGGTAAGTTGTGTGAATTGTTTTATATTATTTATTAATATTTAGTAGAGCGACATCATGATTTGAGCTTAAAAGAATGATAGAATTGAATTCTACTCTTGTAGGTTACGGTACAAGTTTTATACACAGACTAAGATAATATCTTAGTCTATCTAGATATTATCTAGATAAAAAACAGAAGTGTGATCTGGTAATCATAGGCCTAAGTTATTTTTTCCTTTTTTAAATTATGTGTTTATTTTTTCTTACATGTTATTTATGTAAAGTTTGTGTCGTTTCAAATAAAGTATTTTCATTTCATTTAATTTTGATTGTTTTCGAGAGTAACCCCCCGAACGAAGGCAACAGGGCACTTAGATCGAGAGGAAAGGAAGACATTATAAAGTGTAATCGCAAGATAGCTGAGCCTTTATTTCATTTGTCTAAGCAATTCTGAGGGTTCAATCTGAATCTGGAATAAATTAGTAAATTTGTTAGTCAAAATAGCAAATTCAGTTTTATTTTATTTTAATAAGCAATGCTGGAAAAGCCACAACATTATTTAGGCCCAAACTAAGCAAAAGTATGTTCGTACGTCCCTTCCCTGCAATTGCAACTCTACCCTACATATTATGCTAAATCACTAGCCACTATCACTAGTCACTACATAGTATAAAACAAAGTCGCTTTCTCTGTCCCTATGTCCCTTTGAATGCTTAAATCTTTAAAACTACGCAACGGATTTTATGCGGTTTTTTTAATAGATAGAGTGATTCATGAGGAAGGTTTATACGTATAATAAAACCGTTCGAAGCCGAGGCGGGTCGCTAGTATAGTATAAAACAAAGTCGCTTCGCGATGTCTGTCTGTCCCTATGTATGATAAGTAAAAAAACTACGCAACGGTTTTTGATACGGTTTTATTAACAGATAGAGTGAGCCAAGAGAAAAGTGTACATGCCCGTGCAAAGCCGAAGCGTGTTGCGAGTTTAATTATAATTTAATTAAACATACGCATCGCGAAACCTTTTTTACCTTTAACCTTTCTCCAGTTGTTTAGACATAAAAAGGTAACAGATAAACAGAATTACTATAACGTTTATGATACATATTAGGATTAGGTACGACATCATTAAATATATCCCTGTTCCATACTAAAATCCATCTCTGCCCGTTAACCCTTAACTCTTAACCCTTAGCTCTTTAAGGTAAAGGCTTTGTGGTCTTATTCGTACTTTATGATGAACCCAAATGTTATGTTAATATGGGACTGGACCCTTACATATTAGGAACTTAATGTGGAACATAATTTTAGTACAAACTTAGTTCTTGTGACGTAAATGACATTGAACTGCGTTGAGTTTTGCCCTCGGTGATGTCGTTTGTAGATAGTAATAAGTAGGTGGTGAATAAATTATACAGACAAAAGGTCAACTAAGTTATTCTCGAGGCGTCTCTTATTTATTATTATTAACGGATTTTTAATAAACATGCTATTTACTATGACTAACTAGTTAAGTTAGGAAGTGGGGGTCAATTCATAAGGCCTGGGTTCTACACCAACTCTACCAACTCTCGTGGCTGACGTAAGAATCGACTAAGAAAACTGACACGAGGCAGGAAAGCTTCATTTTGTGTATTTTAAATAAGCATGGTCTAGCCCCCTGGATTGATGGAGGCACGTTCAGCAGTGGACGAAAGTGTGCTGAAGAGAAAGAAGTACGAAAGTTGCATCAAAGCTTGCCCTGTTTTAAGATTATTGAATGACTTACAGTTTCCGGATTTATTTGTATTTCATTTTTTTTAATACTTCGTAATTTTAAAAAGTGACAAATACTCATTAAATAATGGAGGTAGTTTAGTCGTTCTCTCTTCAACCAAAAGTTGGGACCGATTTCTATTACATTTGTATGGAAAATGTGTAAATGAAATCCTACACACACACAGGGTCATATTATTATGTAAATCTTTTTGAAGTGTTATGTCCGGGACAAAATTATTTCGCAAGCTTTATTTTGTACTCATAAATATTTTATAAACATCATCCACGACACGGGAAATGAGCCACTCGTGACGTTTATGTAAAGATTCTAAAAAATCGTTATCTTGCGCCAAATCCTGATAGGCAACCTAGTAGATACATATTCTCCTTCTTACAAATAAACATAAAAATTTGGTTTTAGGCAAAAAGCGACCCATGCACATACTTACCACATTGCTTCATTTCTGGTCAAGTGTGAGTCAGGGGGATAACGAGTAAACGCAAATTCCTTGTCGTCCCCCTAGGGGAACATCTTGGGGGGACCACGAGTCACTCGCGAAATGAGCCTAGTGTGGGGTGGTAGCCAATCCATTACCTATAGTTAGATCCTGTACCACCAATTATAGTTACCTAAGTCCTGATTACTTTTCAATGCCTAAATGCGATTTAAACAGCTAAATAAAAAAAATACAATATCTAGGATTTCCGAGTCAAACCTTTATACCTAGTCTTAGTATGCAGTGTTGTATGTAATGTTTTCTTTGTTTGTGCGGTGGGTATATTATAAGAGTTTTCTCTTCTATACTATTATTTATTTTGGCAGTGCTTGTATGTGGACAAACTAGCGCTACTTCCTTATTAGGGACTCTTCTCGTTGTCCACGCACCACTTAGAAGTCCCTCAATGAAGCACACAAAGTTTTTTTTTATTTGTGCTTTTTCCTCTGGTGAGGGACAATGGCACAAACATATTAGCTAATTACTAGCGACTCGCCCCAGCTTCGCACGGGTGTATTAATGTATTATAACATAATAAATCTTCCTTTTGAATCACTCTATCTATTAAAAAACCGCATCAAAGTCCGTTGCGTAGTTTTAAAGATCTAAGCATACATAGGTACAGACGGAAAGACAGTGAGAAACGATTTTGTTTTATACTATGTAGTGATTGAGTTATTTATTTATTTTATCGCCCCCAATTTCGGAACTCCAGGATTGTATAATACCAATAATAACGTTCCAAGTTCCTATGGGAGGCAATAGTAAAGCTTATAAAAGTTTAAAATATTATATTATGTTTTAAATATCCAAGTCAGTCACCTCAAAGAACGATTAACTAAATAATAAAGCAAAGAAAAGTACCACTTAAACGGTCACATTGCTTCAAAATAAAAATAACAGCAGAAAAATATTAAGATTTGAGTATTGTACTGAAAAATGTTTCGACTGTAAAAATAAAGTTATTAAAAACGTGCCCTTAAAGGGTTTATTGGTTTCGTCTGTTTTTGAAAATAAAACGCGATATTGTATTTATTTTTACAGTTATTTTTATTTGAAAGTAAATAGTGAATTGCTAAGAATTTAATCTATAACACTCGAGTGGCCCGTTTCACTAAATTTAATTCCGTTACAAAAAATTTTTCGCTATTTCTCTTGCAAACTAGCTACTTGTTTGCGTTTGGAAAAAGGACTTAACTAGCCTTCGCTTGATTTTAATTAGCACAGGATCACAACGGATTTTTTTGTTTTTGTCTACCGCTAAAATGTCACTTAAAGATAAAAACAACAAAGACGACCGATGCGACGCGACGCAGGAGGTTGCGGTTTTGATTCCCGCATTGGAAAATTTTTTTACGATCTGCAAATAAGGCGTTATGGTTCTCATCACGGGAGGTCTATATCCAGGAGTAGATTAGTATACAGAATGAAAAACCGAACGTATTATGAGGAAACTTGCATTTTTATTGATAGATTAATTATTTATAGAAGTATTAGGATAAGACACAAAAAATGAGAATCACCCAAAAAGTTTGTATATTAGTTACAAAAGAACAGTTACGCAGTTATTTGAGGTAAACCGGCTTGAGCCCAACCCGTAGAAAAATGAAATAAACAACATTCTCTTTTTTATAATACCAAGCGAAAAGGTCATTCAAAAATATTAATTTCTAATAAATATCACAGTAACATCTATATATATAACAGAAAGTCGTGTTTGTTACAACACTTATAACTCGAGAACGGCTGGACCGATTTTTATGATTTTTGTGTTTTTGGATTTGTCTTCGTCGGGAATAGCATATTATGTAATATTATGTGTATAATGTAATATTATGTAAAAATATGATATTTGACTAATAAATAAATTTCCCTGCGGGCGACGCTGCGGGGCGCAGCTAGTTTAAGATAAATGAAAGGAGGAATTACCAAATATTAGTGATACTAAAGATGAAGAAAAACGGTCAAAGGCTTCAATGAACTTCATCCAAAAACAATTTAGACAGAGATTAAACAAAATAAAAACAGAAACGACACCGCACCATATTTTGCCTGATCACATTCGCTGCGTGTCTAGCGTGCGAATCGAACACATTAGATGCCTGAACAAATGGCGTCGTGCTGCGAATTTTTATAGATTTTCATGCAGTATTTACATTTAAATGGTTAAATGGTGGCGCAAATCGTACTATAACTAGTACGATTTGCGCCCTAAAGTCAGGCCTAGAATCTAGGATATTATTTGTAAACAATGTAAAAAAATGACTAATGAAAAATATAAAACAGTAATAGACAACATCAAGAAAAAAAGATCGTCATCGAATGGGTCCCAATTTGAGTATAAAAATGGGTAAGAGACAAACAAAATTATAAATGAAAAAGATTAAAAGCAACAATTGCACCTGTTCTCAAAAGCTGTCCTATAATAGAGGTAGACTATGACTTTGCATAGGTTGGTACTTGGGTTTTCTGTCTAAAATATAGCGATCTAGGACCAGGATCAGAAAATAAAAAAAAACGAATGGTG
This sequence comes from Eupithecia centaureata, assembly GCA_944547425.1. Taxonomy (NCBI): domain Eukaryota; kingdom Metazoa; phylum Arthropoda; class Insecta; order Lepidoptera; family Geometridae; genus Eupithecia; species Eupithecia centaureata. The sequence continues at coordinate 1,075,459 of OX155688.1, read as the reverse complement.
ATTCCCACAAATTTATAAGCCTATTTTCGTTTGTCGTGTCTTGCATTTCGATATCTGTAGTATATAAGCTGTATTGAATTTGACTATACCTATTTAAGATATCACAAATATCCATGAAGGAGATAAACAGAAGCCACCTCCAAGTAGCAATGCTTTAGTAGGTTGCCCAGCAATTATGTCCGATTATTTCTCCTATATGAGCTACATTATTATTGTAAATGTTATCCGCCAATATTTCTTTGATTTTGTTACCCCTTTGCTTACACAAAATATCTTGTTTTCCAGAACCGAGTATAGTATTCATAGCTGAGAGCATCGTTGGCAAGCCTAATATAGAACATGTGGAATGTGCAGATAAGGTTCTATAGCAGTTTTGTGTGGGCTGTGTTTTATGCATTCCCTAAAGCACATAATAAGAGGGATTTAGAGATCATTTGCTAAATTATCGTACTAAAATTCACTTGATAGTTTAGCTGTAGTTTTTGCTACCCAGGGGATTCGTCGAAAGAGCTATTGAAAAGATGTTTATCAAAAAGACTGCCTAGTTTCTGTAGATATATTCTTCCCGCGCCTCAGGCTTGCCTCGTACGAGCCATCAGATAAGTGTATCTCAAAAAACTTAAAGCAAATAAATAATTTTGTGTTTTGTATTTGTATGTCTCTAGTACTCTCTATCTTACCGTCAGGCCTCTTAATATCGTCACGGAGAAGAACAATCGGTTCAAGAATAGCTGGTAGGTAGGTTAGCGGGTACCCGAATATCAATAAAGCTTGCATGGCAAATGAATAATTAAAATAATTAAATAATAATCTATTAACAACGTAAAATACAAACAAGGAGTCGCGATACCCTAGTTCTATGGGGTAATAGGTATCAATAGTACGGGTCTATCCTACTAATAAATACTGTAAAAACTACTGAACGGATATGGATGAAATTTGGCAGAGAGATAGATTATCTCAGATATGTCTGGAATCTGGATCCACGGGAACGGGAATTATGCAGATGCAGAGAAACCGCGAGGCGGTCCTAGTATGTTATATTCTAACAACAGTTGTTTTATATTTAGCGTAGTTTTATCTACAAAAACATCCAGTGATATGAACATAACAAGAAGATCACAATGGTTATAGCCACACATTCGCAGATTATTTTCGTTGGATCCCATTAGATAAGTGACCGTCGGCAGGCGCGAATCCGTACTTACGTCAGTTTATCAGATTTACGAGGGGAGGCGTGACAGCTTGTACTTATGGTGTTTTCCGAACATTTTCCTCAATTTATATGTAGTTGAGGGAAAGTTGTAAATCATTTGAATTAGCTTTGAATCACTTTCTGTCGACTTTGAATTGCTTTGAAGGTTTCTCTCCACCCCACTGCCGATTTCGATGCGCGTCTTGTGTGACGCAATTTCTTGCTATTTTTTGTCGCCTTATACACGACTGCGTTTTTGTAAGCGTGATTTCTAGACGACGCGCCGCCAAATCGCAAAACGGAAGACTTAGTTGTGTGAAAATGGCATGAGTCTTAGTACAAAATTTTATCGCAGGATGCTGAAACGCGTTTGATAACTTCAATCACGTCGTTGAAATCGCAGCAGTGAGACAGTGTGCGTCTTATTACAAAATGTAGGGACTGCAAATAAATGTCGCAACAAAAGGCGCGATACAAGACGCGCCTTAAAATCGCGGTAGTGGGGTGTAGGCTTTAAGGACACGTGAAGTAAGTTCGAACAAACGACCTCTAGGGCGTAGTGGATTTCCGGCTGAATGCCAAATTATTGGTACGTTTCTCTCCGCAGACAAACATTTTTCTATGGAAGTTTTTACAGAAAATTTCAAGACAATTTATACCTACCTCATGGGAGGAAAAATATGTTTTAGGTATTTAAAATTAAACTTACTATTAAAAATTTGAGCCCGTTTCTTTTTTGCGTCAAAGAGTTAAAAACATCCATACGTACAACTTGTGCGTTTATATTTATATTATTAGTGAGGACTATAAAATCAAAAATTAATTTTACGTGAACTTTCATCAACGTAGTACGAGCTCCCTATTCAACACTGTATAGTGCGAGCTCTCGCTGCAGTATTCAAAGCGTGTTACCGCCGCGGTGACATCTAAACAGCATAGTTGAACCTAACTAAAAGCTTGTGCATAGTACAGACTGATGACTAGTAAAGCTAATTCCATGTTGCCTTAGGTGGCCACCAATCTCTGTTTTCGTACCTCTTCCTATACTAGACAAAATGAAACTACAACAGATGCATTAAAAAAAGCTTATGATAGGTTTAACAAACTGTACCGGCCTTAACACAAAAAAAAAGTTACGACTTGTTGTTTAAAATGGTTTTATACGATGACTTTTGCTAAACACGTGTCTAAGTCGTGATTTTGTTTTTTGTGGTAAGGCTGTTTGAGTTTATTTTGTTTTTAACAAAATTTTATGATAAAATCAGTGGTGACGCTACTTTAGCTCCTGTTTGCGCCTTAAGTGTATAGGTAGACGACTTCTATGACGCGGGCAAATGCGCTGTGTAGCGGTTGCGTTGCGGGTTCGAATCCCTCGAGATAAATGTTTGTACGATCGGCAGATATACCTCAAGCGATCTTATAAACGATCAAGACATAGAAAATACAAAATAGAATAGAAAAATGTATTCAAAAATATTTTGGAACTAAAAGCGCAAAAATATTTTGCGGTATAAAATAATGTGTGTGCCTGAATTAGGTATAAAATAACAAAGCTTTAGTCTCGTTATAACCGTATACTAGGTTATAACAAGACGTATGTAGGTACGTATATTAAGTTATAACGAGACTAAAGCTCCATTCATGTGTATTCCCATTTACCTGAAAATTGACATAAAAATTGACACGTTCTTAGTTATATGTTCTTATAAAAGTACCTACGTTAAAACTAAATAATTTTTAGCCAATTCTGTGGCTACATTATTGTGTATCTAACATATTTTTGAATATGTTTGCTATTTAATGAGAAAATAGGTTGAATATTTTCAGGAATGGAAATGTGTTAATCTGTAAAAATATAATCATTCTCGTTATGTTATTTAAAATAAAAAGAGCTGGCAAAGTAATCAGTACCCTCTTAGTTATGTGAGTAAACCACGGAATATCTCGTAAAAGGAGGCTTCTAAAACGGTGTAAAATTTTATGAGCAAACTTGCCAAGAGAATCAAATTAACGCAGCTTTTTGGTACTTGTGTGAATCTTTTTAGGGATATAGGGGATGAAATTACTTTTGAAAACATTATGAGTAGGTACGAGTAAAAGGTATCAAATATTCAGAACCAGAATCGGCACTATACTTACTAATTTTATAAATGTGAAAGTTTCTTTGGATGTATGGATGTTTGTTAATCCTTCACGCAAAAATTACTGAATGAATCGGGCTGAAATTTGGAATAGACGTAGTTCTAGCCCTGGAATAACACATAGGCAACTTTTCATTCCATAAATCAGTTTCCATGGGATAGAAATAGGTACGCGAGCGAAGCCACGGGCAGATGTTAGTATTATACAAGGTTATAGGTATTTAATGATTAACCTCGGCTTGGGTGAATCAAGACTAACAACTTTTGTTCTATGACTTTTGCCAAAACGTAATACATCTGTAGTTTTTTTTTAGTTGAAACTAAAAAACATATAGGGGGTTGATAGAAAAGCCCGAACCGACATGTCATATGTCAATCTGTGACGCCTAGACAGAGCTAAGAAGATTAGAACTGGAAATTTACTTATAATATTATTTTTTGTACTTAAGGGGAAAAAAATCATTGAGAGAAAAATCGTAGAACAAAAGTTACTCTTGAGTCATTGCATACGGGATATTTACCATAATTTGTTTTCTTTTGAGTTTTTCGATATTTCGGCACCGTTTCAGGTGCCATGATCACGAAATAACTGAATAACTTTTAAAAGTTATATTGTTAGGTACTCTTGATTTACCCAAGTCGCCTTTTCGAAGTGAATCATTAAACACCTAACCCTGTATAAATTAAAGTAAATATTATTTTTTTCGATCCAGAATGACACTTCACATTTGCTTTACCTACAACGTTTATTTAACACAGTGACTGCCCACTAAGCAGGTTTGAGGTATCTACGCTGTGTTGTGTTGAGCTACTGCTTTTGCAGATACAATGTATAAGTTTAGAGTTCGGAGGTGAAATGACTTCAGCGGGCATTGTTCGGCTTTTAAAACATTCAAACCTGTTAGTTCAGGCATGCACGTAAGGCTCTCTTTTGTTTGTTTGTATGTTTTCAACTCTTTCCTTCCCGGCTTCAGCATTGCGAAAAACGTTCTACGACTATCATTATGTTACGTATAACATGCAAATGCGTCACTAAACATAAAAAAGTACTTATTAAAATAAATAAAAAATACTATTTCAAAAAAATACTATTATTACATTAAACATAAACATAAAGCTAGAGGTTTCGATTGAACTTCTTTATTCATGATTGTATTAGGACGCTATATCCTAGTTTAAATTATTATTATCACTATATAAATAAACTAGCGACCCGCCCCGGCTTCGCACGGTTTTATTATAAGTATATAAACTTTCCTCTGGAATCACTCTATCTATTAAAAAAAAACGCATCAAAATCCGTTGAGTAGATTTTAAGATTTAAGCATTCAAAGGGACATAAGGACATAGGGACAGAAAAAGCGACTTTGTTTTATACTATGTAGTGATGTAGTATGTAGAATAAAACAAAGTCGATTCCCGTTGTCTGTGTGTCTGTCCCTATGTATATTTAGATCTTTAAAACTACGCAACGGATTTTCATGCGTTTTTTAATAGATGGGAGTCAAGAGGAAGGTTTATATGTATATTACACTCATCCGAATTGGCAGTTTACATAAAAATGGAACAAACTGATGTTTTAAAAGCCCTATAAAATAATTATAGGGTGTACACCACTATTCTCTGCTTCGGCAAACCCGTCATTCGCCCTTTCACGATCCTTTCAGGAACCATAACATTCTTCACAAACAGAGCCTCAAAACAAAAGGCCTTTGACGCCGATGCTCTATTTTTACAGATTTTCACAGAGCGGGATGTTCGTCGACCCAAATCTCTGCGATAAATAACTGGCGTCCGTATTCTAGAGAATCCTACAGGATTCCGTGCCAGTAACGCGTTCTGTCATTGTACAAACTAAGTTGTAGCCTTAAAAAGTAGAAACATACTCGTAGGTATATAAAGTACCTTAGTATTGAACTTCTTCTTTGTATCACTATAAGGTTGTCTGAGAGAAATCGCTCTCACCTATAGGGCAGCCTTTTTTACTATGTTCATTTTTAAATTAGATATAAGTTTTTGTGTATGTATGTAATATATAGTCTTCTTTTAGTGCGATAAAGAGTTTATTCATTCATTCATTGTATGTTGCCTTTTTATGATAAAAAAGAGTAACTTACAGGCATAGTAAAAAGGTATGTATATTTTGCGTTTGCTCGTAATGTGAATTCCATTAAAACAAATCTTAGCTATTGTTTAAAGTCGAGATTGGTTATTGAGCAATGGGAGTTATGTTTTGTATTAATAAAAATGCGTGGAACCGCCAACATAGCCCGCGGCGATTTGGTGAGACATTTCAGACTATTGTGTGAATGAATATCGTATAGAGTCCATAACTGCGTTAGCGAATAAGCGCTCAGCCGTCATTCAAATGTTAAAAAACATCCTTTCACAGGCTTTAGCTGGCAGCTTTCGGAAATACGTCTGTTTTGAATAAAGCCTTGATTTTTGTTGAAATTTGGGTTGTCGGACAAGAACAGGCTAGAACGGAAAATTTACTCCAAATTACAGCATTACATTAACAAAATACATGATTTTCTTTGTTTTGGATACGTATTTTATCAGAATGTATCCAGTACAATGGTGATTTGTCATATTTGTCTTTGTGAAGTATCTATTTAGTAATATAAAAGGATCTACTTAGTTATTAAGTTACTATTAATTTCACGACCGATGTGGCGCGGTGACGCAGGAGGTTACGGGTTCGATTCCCGCCTTGAGACAAATGTTTGGCTTGATGATTCTGTGTGGATTGTTCAGAATTATTATTATATATTTGGGTATTTGAATCAGCTCAGAAATATTAGGTAGGTGATTGCAGCTGTTGTAATAACATACATAACGATCAATAATTAGTGAACACTACAGTCATAAACACTGCTACATCACTACATAGTTTAAAATAAAGTCGCTTTCTCTGTCCCTATGTCCCTTTGGATGCTTAAATCTTTAAAACTTCACAACGGATTTTAATTGGTTTTTTTTAATAGAAAGAGTGATTCAAGAGGAAGGTTTTTTACGTATAATAAAACCGTGCGAAGCCGGGGCGGGTCGCTAGTGTCTAATATGTTAGAAATTTTGAAGTAGAGAGTACTTATGCATGAGTGAGTGGGAGATGAGTATAACTCTATGATTTTACGGTACGAGTTAGGCTTTGCCGGGACAGAAATATGTTTATTACCGACCAAATTTCGCTCTAGACTTTGTAACTTTCATTTGGACACTGCTGGCTTTGAATTCTCAAAGTGTACCTTATTAATAAAACAACTTATGCCTAAATAACGTCATGAATAATGTAAACTGGTCTAGCTTTCAATAAACTAAGTGTATTCAACCAAAAAACAGCTGAGAATTCCCAAGCGTAAGTTAAAATTTCACAAGTAAATCCTGAAGATGTTGTGGTAGACATTTTATAGGCTTTAAAATATACGACTTCTGTCTTTTAGCCATTCTTAAAATGTCTCCGGAAAATAAAGCTAAAATAACACCGCTGAAACCAGCATTGCAATGGCACCTGAAGCACAAAACTCAAGATATTACTTTTATAATATATGTAAACTAGCTGCGGGCCGTGACTTCACCCGATTTATACTTGAAAATTAGCCTTCGTTTGTTATACATAAACATTAAGAAAAAAATTAAGGATTTCCACAATATATTTTCATGGATGTCAATTGTCATTATCTGACCTTTTATGAGTACAATTACTTTTTCCTTTTTAATTGTGTGTACTTATCCATTGCTGTTAATCATACTTTAGAAGACATGTCAACAAGTGTAGCGTACAAGGTGGAATATATATGCCGAATACTCACCGTAATCAAAAGACGAACTCCTAAACTATCTTTAATACATTATAAGTGTAGAAATGTAAGGTATTGTATACAGACGACGACATTAAATTTAACTCCGTGACTGTACCAATATAAAAGATTGAAATGTAAGTGGAATATTCCAGAGCGATCGGAGATTTCCTACCGCAAATATAGAAATTTATTTCAATTCAGCTGAATGCGTCCTCCGGAGATCTAGCCAAGATTTTGTAAAATAGTTCTATAAAACTTGGGGCGGTGGCGTGAAGAGGGAGGCAAACGAATGTCACACCAATACTTTGCATGTGAAAGTTTGGATGTTTGTTATTCCTTCACGTCAGAACTACTGAATGGATTGGTATGAAATTTTGGCGTTGAAACAGACCATGATTTGAACCTACCTACTAAATAAATAGTATTTATTTGTTCTTATATTTATTCGTATATTTTTTATTACTTCATTACTTTCTCGGAAAGTAGCTCTGAAGTTTCCTGAAGAGCGGGTTGAAAGTGATACTTTTCAGCCCTACGGAGAATCGTTTTCAACTGATAGCTATCATGTTACCATTAAACCATGATAATGGCTGAATGAGAAAAGTAAATGCTGCAGTTAAAAAAAAAACAACTAGTTTTAGTGCAATTCACTGAAGTCTAAAAATTTGATAGACAAGGCAGTATGACTTTATGGCTTTCGCCTGTCCTAGATGGACCAATTATATTAAAATAAAAATTTCGGCAATTCGATTCATTTGTTTTCATTACTTATACTCGGAAAGTAGGTCTAAACATGCCTGAAGAGCGGGTTGAAAGTGATACTTTTCCGCCCTAGGGAGAATCGTTTTCAACTGACAGCTATGAAGTTACTATTGAGCCATGATAATGGCAGAATAAATGCTGAAGCTAAAAAAAAAACAATTACCTTAGCGACAATTCACTGAATTCAAAAATACGAAAGACAAGGCAGTATGGCTTTATGGCTTTCGCCTGTCCTAGATGGACTAATAAATAAAAAAAAAGTAGCTGCAATTTGATTAATTTGTTTTCTCATGTTTTTATTTATATTTCCTTGTATTCGTAATGAAAAGAACAGTGTTTACCTCGGGTGAAGTAACCTATTTAGTCTCTCGAACTATTAGCCCCCTCGCGACGCTCGGGCGCCAAACCCCGTCTCGGGGCTAAATAAGTTACTTTCAACCCTTGGGTAACAATGTACTATTTCTCATGTTTTTATTTATATTTCCTTGTATTCGTAATGAAAAGCACAGTGTTTACCTCGGGTGAAAGTAACTTATGTAGTCCCTCGAACTATTGTCCCCCGTCTCGGGACTAAATAAGTTACTTTCAACCCTTGGGTAACAATGTACTATTTATTGATAAAGCAATACTAGAAATCATTTTTCAGATTCATGATAATATCAGTTTCCTACTTAGTACATGAAAAACGGAAAAGAAAAAGAAAAAAAGCCACTGAGAGGGAAGCTTTAATGAAATTTCATTCCGAGCAAGGTGTCAAAAATGATGACTGTGTCACAGGAATTTCAGCAGAGACCAATTATCAAAGGCCTTTGACAAAATTCTTCCTGTATTGCAGATAAAACAGTTTCGTGTGCGAGTGTATTTCTTAAATCAAACAGTAGAATAATTATTACTTTTCGCGATTTAATTTAGGGGGCTCTTTATTTTTTCTTGTTTTTCTCTTTTTTTCTTCCTCGACGCTCTCTGGGTTTTTAAAAAATTATCTGAGCGTCTGGTCGATGCGACGCGTGACCCGAGAGCTGATGAGGATCTGGCTCAGCGCATCAGCATTGCTATACAGCGTGGTAATGCAGCCAGTGTCTTGGGGACGCTTCCGACTGGTATTGACATGGATCAATTGAGCCACCTTTTGCTGTTTGCAACCGTCTGCAGTTAGCTCAATGGTTTCAATTGAATATAAGTACTACTGTAGTTTTAATTTTTTCTATACCTTGCTTATAATTTTCGTTAAAGAATGTTAAATTTTTTAATTAATAACACAAGCTCTGCTTACCTTGGGGCTAGATGATGGAGTTTTGAGTGCCCGGAATTATTTATTATTTTAGTTGATGTTTTCCATACCTATGTTTTAGGGCGCATATCTATCTGCCATATGCGCCGTAAAACATACTTCGAGAATATGACTTTCCTAATAGGAGAGAGTACCTATCTCAGAATCATCCTATTTTTTAGCTCAACTGTTTCAATTGTATTTACAAGACAAGTTATTTTTCTATTCCTTGATTTTTATTTTCTTGGTAACAATGATACTTTATACAAAAGTCACGAAACTTCCATTTTTTAAAATTTTCCTTCTTCACTACTGATCTCTCATGTATAAATTACCGATTTTGTATTATTATCTAAACAATTTTGTGTCATTCAAATTGGGAACTATTGGCGGAGATATCAAGAAACAAATAAAAACATAGACGAAATTAGATTATATGAAGAAAGTTAATTATAATAATCTACAGATAAAGGGAAGTGTGTCAGGTGTCTCCGTTCAAATAAAACCGCGTGCACTATTAAATAATAATAATAATAAAGCCACAGTTTCTTTCAACAAAGGATTCTACGGCCAACTCTTTTCAAGCTTGCTTTATCGTAGCAATATACGTGAAGGTTTATTTATCTAGGATGACTATTACCTCGCAGTCACGTCACGCACTATCGTAACTAGCCATTAAATAAATAATAATAAATAATGGGACATGGTCTGGACAATCCACACAGCATCATCTAGCCCCAAAGTAAGCTATTTAAAGGTTATGGTACTAGATAACTAGATACATTATTAATAACGAATATTACAATAAACGAATAGAAAAAAATTACAACTAGTATATACAATTGAACCCAATTGAGCTAGCTCAATTGATCCAGTCGAAAGCGTCCCCAAGACACTGGCTGCATAACCACATGATAAGTTATAATATTAGATAATAAACATAGATAGATACGTTTTAAAAAACACCAAGACCAACGGAACTTTCTGCAGATCGTACACAAATTTGTTCCACGGCGGGAATCGAACTCGCAACCTCTCGCGTCGCAGGCTTACACTCACCCGCTGCGCCACTGAGGTCGTCGAATACCATGCACTTAATATTATCTACCACATACTAAATTAAGAAACCTTAAGAATTTCGAGGTTAAGAAATAAAAAAATCACAAAAAAAATACTTTGGCGGGACTTAAACCCGCGACTTTTGCGTACCAAGTCGAAAATGTTCTCCTGGACTCGGCGCGTATCGTCAGGAAGTTCCTTCTGCAACCCTAGTCACCGAAGCGAAGCGAAGGTGGGCGAAGGTCCGCCTGCAACGCTGGAGTTTGCAGGTTCGATTCCTGCCTCGGAACAAATTTGTGTACAATCTGCAGAAATTAGTGCCGTTGGTCTGGGTGTTTTCTATGTATAGTAAAAAAAATGTGTGTGTATAATGTATTAAATATATCAGTTATCTAGTACCCATAACACAAGCTTAGAAGCTTACTTTGGGGCTAGATGATGCTGTGTGGATTGTCCAGCATTTATTTATTTACTTTATTATGGCACTGTCCTGTTGAAATCCAGGGTAACCTAGTCATTTATCTTTTAAATAAGAGCTAACAACATATTTTTCATTTTCCCCAACGGCATTTTTCTCTAAGAAGTGGACTAAAATGAAATCACGGAATCCACTCAAAAAGATTAATGGCCCCAAACAAATAAGAAGCGGTTTTCTTCAATATTTATATTAATTACTGCCTCCAGGAAGCCAGATGCTCCAAAAAGGTATTTTATGATATTTTCCGTGGTTTTGTACTCGTAGCTTATTTTCCTCTCTGGATGATTTGAAAGTGGAAAGGGAATTGATTTCCGAATTGTTTGATTATTGGAACCGATCTCTGAGGAATAAGTGGAATTGAACATTAATATCACCTAATGTTAATATTATATAGAAAGAAGTATATATAAAAAAGTGAAATAAGAAGGTATAACCTTGGAATTTAGGTAGGTACTCTATTGTCGCGGTATAAGGCTTAGGGATAGATTTCAATCATCACTATCATCATCTTCATCAGCCCATATTAGTACACTGCTTGACATAATATGCCTCCCCCAATGAGCGCCATAGTGCCCTGTCTTCAGCTTGCCGCATCCAGAATCTGCTCGCAATCTTTCACAGATCGTCATCCCACCTGGCCGGAGGGCGTCCTACGTTTGCTAAGTCGCGGTCTCCACTCAAGAACACGCTTACCCCAACGGTTGTCAGAGATTTCAATATTGCAGCAGGAAAAAAGATACAATTCCTATGAAACCTGTCATGTCATGTCATGTCAGGGCAAAGTAAACTCTCGATATCTGCCAAAAGTGAACAAGAAATCCAAATAACGGGCAGTCACGACGTCTCGGATCGCCTTTTGTTTCCTAGAACAAAATCGAAATCCTTTGATGCCACTTGGATTAAGTTTTTATAAAAAGGAACTTCGACGCAATCACTGCGATTGACTTTTATTTAACTTAAATTCAGTCTTCATTGCGATATAGTTCCTTTATACCACAGATTTTATAATTTTATTCTGAAATTGAAAACAACAGATGGAAGTGACAAATTACAAAGCTTTTTGTTAAGTCAAATTAGCAGCTTATTAGCGTAATTTGTTGCATGGAGATGAATTCTTAACGAGGTTTTAATACGAGTTGCGAACTAATTACTTTTAACCACGACTAGAACTTCCTGTGACTTTGTATTATTTGTTTGTTGCATTTTATTAAAATCTTGTCTCTAGATTTCGTCTTGAAGACGCTCTCTTGACCTAATTAAATGTACACGAGATTATCCAAAAGCAAGGATCTTTATAGTGAATTTTATGAAAGTAACAAAATTTGTCAGATAGAATTGAAATAGTAAAAAGTAAAATAGTAAACGTAGACCTAACGGCTCGGTACCTACAACATTGTACATATGCTACGTTAAGAAACTTAAATAGATTAAGAATTAATAGAAATTTGAATATTGGAACAAGGTTAAACTTTTGAATATCGTCGGCTTACTGCAAGAAATCATTAACCGACAAAACCAAAAGTTTGGCAAAAGCAGTTTTAAATTTTTATGACTTTAAGAGCCTATATCTTCAAAACTACGACAGTTATCAAAATAGTTTAAACTCAAATATAAAGAGATATGTAATTATTTTCAAAGTACTTAATTGAAATCAGGACAAATTCGAGCATTGCAATTTTTTTAAAAGCTAAAAATGCAAAGATACTGACTTCTTGTGATAAAAAGTTTTAACTAAACTGGAGTTATTTGTTTTGAAAGAAGTCATTTAATGCGAATAGTATTTTTTTATTACTAATTATGTTTCTAAACAGTAATTAAGTGTTAATAATGAATTCTATAAAAAATTTAAAAAAACTCAATTTAGACGTTACTCGTTTTGATAGAAGTCATTACAAACCGTTTAATAAATTTAAGCGAAACCTATTCAAACGTTTGTGAACGTAACAGCATTGTTAAAATGTTGATAAGTCACATAAATGAGTTATGTATGAAAGTAAAAGTGACAATTTTGTTTTATTTTCTTTTGTTAAAATCTATTAATGTAAGTTAATGAATTTCATGAAACCAGATGTACCAAAAATGAAGTTATCGACTTTATTACCAAGCCATAACTTCTAAGTTTGAAAAGCTACAAATAAGTGAGTTTTACCAAGATGTAGAGCTCATCGAGACGAGCTCATTGGTTTATTTAACGCAGTTAGTGACTTCTTGCGACTAATGACTTCTGGCAATAAGCCGACGATATTTGCTAAATTTCGATACCTGAAAGTTTATTTTACAACGCGACTTCAGCTGATTTATTTACGATTCCAATAAAAAGAAACATGTCCAAATGGCTTGCAACCTACTTTACTTGGAAACTAAAATTCAAAGTGGCATCCAACATAGTGTCAGTTGTCGTCTGTCAGACCTTTTTCAAGAATATTAGATATCTTTTGCAACCTGTCTTGAATCTTGAATCGACCCCCGTCAGCGTCGAGTCAGGGTCGGACCACATTTAAAGACTCTAAATCGCCTAGGACTTCTAATAGAAAGGTCGCAAAGGGTTACGGATTCGATACCCTCTCAAGACAATTGTCTATTAAATAGACAATTGTCTTGAGAGGGTATCGAATTGTTCAATCTGAAAATATTAGTAAAGAGTGTTTTCTTTGTATAGGTACTTAAAAAAATAATAGTTTTAGTATAAATTAGATCCCTTTATCAGTTACTAGCGACCCGCCCCGGCTTCGCACGGTTTTATTATACGTATAAACCTTCCTCCTGAATCACTCTATCTATTAAAAAAAACCGCATCAAAATCCCTTGCGTAGTTTTAAAGATTTAAGCATTTAAAGGGACATAGGGACAGAGAAAGCGACTTTGTTTTATACTATGTAGTGATCTAATACCCATAACGTAACAAATCTCTGATTACTTTGGACAATCCAGAGCATTATTTTTGTATGATTTCAAACATCTAGAAAATGTAGTAATGTGTGAAAGAAAAACTAAAATTCTGGTTGCTATTTTCTGTAACACCAATAAACTTTCCGAGCCGAAAGGTTCGACAAGATCAGAAAAAGCTCTCTGACATAACTTCAACGCCGAGTCACGTCGTCCCAGTAAAGCCAATGCGAGTCGAGCAGGAAGCAAGAGTGAGTGACGTAATAAACACCTTTAATGTTGATAAAATGAAGCTTTCTTCTGACCGGCTTATGCCGACAACGTGTCGATAAATATGGTGAAGCCCAGACGGTTGGCCATTTTAAAATGTACGCTGAGGAAATCTTATTATTTTGAGAGGAGAGTAGATAATGATTATTTTAGTTCTTGCCATTAAGATATTAGGTAAATTGCTTAGATGTATATATTTCCAATTTTATAAAATAAATCCTAAAGTATTTCTTTCTCTATGTTTCCTTTTCCCACAAAAACAGTCGAACAGATAACATCGAAATTTAGCCCGGAGGTAGATTAGCTTATAATTTAAAGTCTTCTGTAGGTCTACTACGAATTTGCAAAAAAAACAAACGATAAGTTTTCGAGAACGATAAGGTTTACCGATTACTAGATTTTTTTTATAAAAACACTAAAAATCATTGAAAGGCGTTTAATTTATTGTAGCAAGCGTTCATTCATATTGATTGCTCTGATGCATGGGATCCAACAATATTGGTGGCAAAATAGGAAATCCTATATGATCTGAGATACAAAGTTTCAATGAAATAAAAACCTAGTAAAATCGTATCCTAGATAAAAAGCAGGAAATACGGCGTGGTCTAGATGCTTCGATGAAAATAAAAATGGAGGGCATCCTCAATAAATCGCACGCTTCATGTTGAGTGGTACCTACTACACAGGGCAGACTCCATTAGAGGGGTCTTTGTGATTCCGCTGTGTTATATTAGACGGACAGGGGTGTATTAAGGCGAGGTCATAGACATTTATAACATCGTTTTTTACGTATTTATAATGAAGCTAATCAAGGGATCAAAATAGGAAGAAATCATAAGCTGAGAACTCAGAACACAACAACTAATATTTCCTACAAAATAAGTACTTAAATAAGTCAAATTTTATATGTAGAATTTTTCTAAAAAGGAATAAATAATTAACATTTTGTCCACTTGTAGAAGAAGAACTGCAGCGGTAAAATAAAAGATTTTTTTATTATTTAAAACCATCGTTGCTAAATTAATATCCTATAAAAATAATGCAAAATATATTTGATCAGTGAGTTCCTTTTAATCATAGTTGACAGTGATAATAAAAATAACATTGACTTTGATACTTGCATGGGCAATTAAAGAGCAAAAATTGCACCAACTTATTAGCTTTGGAACACTTTGAATTATCAGATTTTCATCATACTTCTACGAAATTAGTTGCAGTATCAGTTTTATAGGGTAGGTGGCCTCAAATTTGTAACAACCTTTTACTTCTATCCCCTGAAATGGTCATCCTGGCTCCACCCCTGGCAAACTATACCCATTTTATTTATTCGACTCGCCTTGCTCAGGAGAATGCATCCTATTTCTAGAACAAAAGCGTATTCTTGCCGTAGTCTTTATAGGTTCCTTTTAGAATACCTTTAGATAAGAGCAGTTTGTTTTGGAAAATGCTTTTGTTTAGTTCCGGATTTCTATGGGTTAGTTTTACTTCCGAAAAGGAATTTAAGCGGAGATCAAGATAAAATACTCTGAGCGTAATAAGCGATAGATGTGATCTTATTAAAAAGGTTGTGCCTGGGCCGTACCACTGAACACAATGAAAATTCATATATTATGGCTATGATAAAATTGTATTCTTATAAACATTTTACAGTGGCAGTATAAAATGGCAGACAGCGTCCGGAAAACGAGCTTTCCACAACCAGGCCACTCGATTATGCCTACAGTTTACGCCTTGTTTACGCCCGCGTGCTGCCGCCGCGTGGTTCTCTTGCCCGCAAATTGTACGATGATACGGTTTTATGCCGAACGCACGTGGACCAGCTTGAAACTCGTGGACAGCTTGAAGTCTTTACTTTAAAATAATATATAAAAGATTGAAACTTTAAGTGTTTTCCAGGAATATCTTCGCTCGCCCATTCTTCAAGAAGATAATTGTATCTGTAACCGCCTTCTTCGTCATCTTTAACGCCAGCTGTGTATGGTATACCTACTCATCACCACCTGAAGGAGTAGGCGAGTCTCGGAGACACAGACCAGAGCAAAGGTTGCAAGTGGTACAGCGGTGGCTGAAGAAATCAAAGAAAATGGTTCACATGATGGGGCCCTCCGTTTTTTTAAAACTTGTGAATTTACATGGGTTATTACTTTTGTCAACGTCACAGGATACTATTTGTTTGAATATATAATTCATCATTATCATCATCAGCCTATATTAGTCCACAGCTGGACATAGGCCTCCCCTAATGAGCGCCATAGCGCCCTGTCACAGATCGTCATCCCACCTACACTATGTTTGCCAAGTCGCGGTCTCCACTCAAGAATACGTTTACCCCAACGGAATATACAATTACGATTGCATTTCTCTTCTTTTTTCGTGTTCGTAGTAGGTACGAACTAAAATTATTTACCCGTTTAATTTTTTTGGCTCATGTAGAGGTACCTCCCTACTCATGTGTTATTTAATTGAAAGTTGTACAAAAATTCACGAGTAACTAACGAAACGCAGTTCAGGTTAATTGAGTTGAGTTTATTCCCATGCGTCAACAGCAAAACGAGTTTCAAACAGTTTCATTTAAAATTAAACTACCACTTTTGCTCAGAATCATGAACATAAGTTTTTTGGCAAGAATGAAAATATTTAGGTAAATATATTATTAGGACAAAAAGAGGAGAAAAGTGATTAAATCGCTCAAAAGAATTTTAAATTACAAAGAGTTTCGGCAAACTTACTTACGAAATGTTTTCTTTTATAAGATTGGTGGACAATTTCATGATACTCGTTATTATAACGATTGAATCGAGAGAATTAAAAAATGAACTTATCATCGTGATTAAATATGAGATAATTATAATACAATTGAGAACCTATTAGATGTCTTAAAAGCCTGGACTTTTTAATCAAAGATTCAAAATTAACTGAATTTTTAGACATTTATTAGATCGTAGTAGCTTATAGATGATTAACTGAAATCCATTTGTGAGAAAGTGCAAAGTCATGAAAATATTAAATAGGTACTTAGTACAGTAGTAATTAAATATTTATGTTTAGACTCAATCATTTGTCATCCACTAAATTAAGTTTAGAGAACTTTATTTCTCATAAAACATTACACCTTGGTCATTTTAAATGGAATAAATCCAAACAGTAAACATTTATTAAATCTAAGTTAAAGTAGGTTATACCTCCTGGACTTTTTGGCTTAACTTAAATTCTTAAGTAAAAGTAATCATAACTAATTATTTCATTTAATAGTGATGATAATATCTTTATTTACAATGAAAATTACAAGCAAGGAATAGAAAAATTACAACTATAACTAAATACTTACCTATAAACATGTTTAACTTAAAAATTGGCTACTGGAAAACTGTTTTTATCATGTCACAGAATATCTAAATTTTAAGAAATGATTGGTACTGATAATGACTCATAGGTATTCATAATTTAATTCTAATTTCATTGACATTTTATAACTGATTATTAGCAAACCATTTCAAATTTTAGAATATACTTTTAATGACATTTTTGCACACCTTATTAGGTAGTTTGTATTTGGACATAATGTAATATTAAGAACTATTGTACATACATTCATGCAAATAAAAATTTATGATTTAAGATTTATGAAAAAAACTAGTATTTACAATTGAAACCATTGAGCTAACTGCAGATGGTTGCAAACAGTCTAAAGGTAGCTCAATTGATCCATGTCAATACCAGTCGGAAGCGTCCTTAAGACACTGGCTGCATTATCACGCTGTATGGCAATGCTGATGCGCTGAGCCAGATATTCACCAGCTCTCGGGTCACGCGTCGCATCGACCAGACGCTCAGATAATTTTTTAAAAACCCGGAGAGCCTCGGTGCCCCACGGACATATATCAATAGTGATGATTATATAATCATGATCTTTCTTTCATATCCTCTGTACATTTAGCTGTCATGACTAAGCAGTTAATATCTATTCCATTTTGTGGTAAAACTATCCAAAAATATTGTTTGTTTGTTCAATCCTTTCTACCATATTTCAAGTTACTGGCAGTACCTATTTCCTCGTTATCAAACTATCAAGATTCAAAACTCTCTTCCCAGCTCGTTATTCCACATAGTGGCGGAGTCAGCTATCTTGACTGATCTAACCACTGCGCTTTGACCTCGACGTAGCAAACTCGACAAGCTCAAGATACTGTAAAAGCATATCATAAGGAAATGTTTTTGGAACTACAAGGGATACTGGAAAACTAGCTTCTTCTTATAGCTTAGCTCGCACATTTCATGTATTTAGCGTTTTTATAGAAGTCTATAATAAATAGACAACCTTCCTGCCAAATTTCTTACGCGGTGCTTTTACTTATAGACAGTATAGAACGTAACTGAAAAACGGAGAACACGACGAACTAAGAAAGAATTTAAAAAAATAAGCATACCTCCCCCAAACGTCTACAGTTAGCTTAATTGTTTCAGTTGTTTGTAGCTTTTTCTTTTCTTTGATGATTAAAATTTTCATTGTCAATAAAAGCCTACGCTATACGCCTATGTCCTATGTCCAGCTGTGGACTAATATAGGCTGATGATGATGATGATACGCCTATGATAGAAGTGTTTTGTATATTACATTTTATTTTTCATTAATTGTACGATTTTTATTGAATGATACAGAAAATATTTTAAATAAAGTTCTTCCAGATGTTATCCAAGGCTGCCAGCTCAGCTAAAGATTATGCTGTCAACTCGTCAGTACTTTGCTTAAATATATACTAACTGCTGGATAACAAGTAAATTTTAAAGGTAATTATTACTAAAGTTGGAATATTGAATCAGCTAGGGAGTTTATTGTGATAAGTTCACCAAAGTCTGACTAAGTGGAAATATCTAGAGAACAAAACTTTAATAGCTCTGTGATTATGCTTGTCTTTCTCAATAAAATTTTTATTTATTTACTTTCTCTTTAATTGACAAGGCATCTTAATCTATTGTTGTTTCTTGTGCGGGAAATAGTTAATTGTTAATTGCTTTCCCATCGGTAGTGGGAAAAGTTTACTATTTGTGAAGTTATGTTTAGTATTTCTAGATCAATGCGGATGGGTTAATATGGAGTCTACTCCACTAAGTCATCGATAAGTTCACGATAAACTCGGTCGTCTACAATATTCATACACTTTATGTCGCATCAGCCCGCCTGGTTGGTGTCACCGACTTTGGTTTGTACCGATAGATAAAATACTCTTCAACTATATCTTATAACACACCACTATAAAAGGAAAGGAAAAGACAATGGTTTTTTCCACATACTTACCAAACAAGACGAACAAGATGCCAAAAGTAAAAATAGAAATGAAATAAAACTCAAACTACAGAACATTTTAAAACTGTGTCGATTCTGCAAACAATATAAATTTCAGTTTCAGTTTGCGAAAGTCGAAAACTAACCGAATTCCGTTGAGTTATGGATGAATTTCGTTAAATAATTCGATGTCAAGCTTTCCGTGTAAAGTTATTTGTTTTCTTAGCGTGAAAACACTCGGCCAAACAGGCAATCAGTAGGCGTTGATTAAATCACAGCCTATGACTATAGCAGCTGGGAAAGTAGGAAGGTATAAGGTATATTTACGTTCCAATCGCAGCATTGCAAACTAAAATAGACAATGCAAGTGTCTATGTTAGTTTCCAATGCTCACATTGCAATGCTGCATCACATTTTACTATGAACTTAAATAAACTAACCTCATAATATGATATAACTAACAGACACCAAACATACACATTTTGTTTTTCTGCAGATTTTGCAAAGAGGCGGTGGAAACGCCTCTCCATCTGCTAGGTATGTGTGGAGCACTAATGCATCTATCTGGGTTAACTAAGCCTAGATGAGCTAAGAGACCGTAGGTAACCTAAAGAAAATCTTACAGTTCCTTGCAGTTGCAAGGGTAGGTATGTGGCGAATTATGAAAGCCGCGTCTTCAAGGGTGAACACATAGTGGCGATCACAATAGGCCTTTCATGGCCGCAGCGATATAAAAACCACCTTGAGCAAATAAAATAATAAATAGACAATATGTTTTATTTATGCTAAGAGATCGCTGTTAGCGATAAGGCCGCCGATTGTGTCACTTTAGTTTTAATTAGTATTAAGATGCTCCGATGTTATAATTTTGATGGTGCAATAAAGTTATTATCTATCTATCTATCTATCTATGCTTCGTACCTAATCCATAAAAGTGGAATATGTTAACATAATTGTGGAGCTTTCTGTAATACTTATGTTTCATAGTTGTGGACATCTCAAAACGTTTATGGTAAGGTGACACTGCTTGATTCTTCTCGTTGTTTTTATTGAGATACTTCGAATAGGATATCAAATTATCAAAGCAATACATGAATAACTGCCTGCAGTTCATAACATCGTAATTTTCAATGATCGTATACCCACTCAAAATGTCACAGAACGTATCGTCATGGGGTTATTTTATATTTGCCACAAAGTAAGTTCGTCACATTTTTGTATGCTCCATACATTGAAAGAAAGTTCGTCACATGAACGTATTAAAACAGCCACGTCTCGCTTACCTGTAACAAAAAACGTCAGCTTTACAAAACTGTAGCACAAAGTAATTGACTTGTACGCCATTTCACGGCAGGTCAGGCAAAACTTTAATTATTATTCGGCTGCTGAGAGATACCTGCTTTTTTCCGATTGTAATTAAAGAGCTTATAGCACCTAAGGTTGCTAATTAAGGCTGTTCATTTCCAGGTCTATAATTTTGTAAAAAAAAGAGAAGTGAATTACGGAAGAAATGAAATGCGGAAATATTTTGTTATGTTCACTATTATGTACGTAGTATATTTTTATATATTTAGTATGCATTGTTTTATAATCTTTTCATAAGCACACAAATCACATTGAACCATCCAACGATTCTATCCATCCAAGGTTGTCTGGTAGAGATCGCTCTTGAGCGATAAGACGCCACTTGTGAATTAGTGTAAGAGTTTTTTTATTAAATTTAATAAAGAATTTACCCATTTATCTTTATTGCTTTTATAAGACAGATTCAATCTTTGTCTCAAACGTAGAAAATACTTTGGACCTAGGTTTATCGAGTTTAATTTCGTTGTTTATGTTTTAGAACAAACTCTAAAAGCATTAAAAACTTGATAAAGTCTAAAATCAAAGCTGATAAAATGTTTAAAAACGGCAAAACAAAATCATTTCAAATATTCAGGGTCTAATGATAACAATTAAATATTAACATAAAGCTAAGGCACTCGGAAAAGTTGTTAGAACCCTTCCACCACATTGTTTTCAGTCATATGAGTTTCTAAACATTAGAGATACTACCATAAAGTCGCATGAAGTCACGACGTGTCATGACAAAGGGATAAATACGTTATACATAGAACGAACTTACGACGTTATTGCTTGCTCACCGTATGAAACCATTAATACAACAAACATGTTTAGACATTTATGCTGTACATAAACTTACAAGTTGTTTATTTTTCGTTTTTTCGTATCAATTTGGTGTTTTTTCAACACAAATTAGGTTCTAATTAAACGCGCTTACGTAAACGAACGATTAAGTATTTTACACTCAATAACCCGTTTGGTTTATCTCATCACCATTACCCTAAAATAACATTGTTTGTAAACGAATGTTCTAGATCAATAGAGTATAATGTTATTTATGTAGAGCCTGTACAAGTTTTCCCAGAATGTTCCAGTCTTTCCAACATAAGCCTGAAAGGTGACACGTACGCCTTTGTAGATAAAAGCGTCTCGCAATATTCCATTATACCTAGAAAATAAAAAACAGACATTGCAAAATCTAGGGACCGGAGTAAAAACGAGTGCTTTTCCAATAGCCTGAAGGCTGAAGTCCTGTCATAGGTCTTTGCATGCATCGACGACTCTGACGGTTTTGTTTTTTTGAAAATACACAACTTAAACTAAATACAGCCTGGAATTTGTTTTAATGTACGAACCATTGATTAGGTTACACTATATCTTGCGATAGCGATCTACAGTGTTTAACCGGCCCACAAACTGTCTATTTAATTGAAATGGCAGACTTATGTATAGTATAATAGTAAATAAATAGATAGTAAATTTATATCAAGTCCATAAAGGATAGTCGATCTGAGATAAAAATTGCCATATGGCAATATTTATCTCAAATCAGCTATTAATAGTTAATTATAAAATACATAGTTCCATTCTTTTCAAACATCAAATGGAACATAAAAATTTGTTGGTAAGTTTTGTTTTGATAATTAAGATCAAACTGCGTCACTGAGACAGGAGTAATTCAGCAATTTGATCAGTTTGTGGAGGTAAATACGACATAATTACATATTGAGGCAGAAATACCCGACAATAGGCATAGCAAGTTCCATAGTCATCATATAAACGAATATTGTCGGGAATATCCGCTTTGAGCCTGCAACCCTCAGTTACATTAGTACATTCCCGCAGCAAATTGCAATCGTGTTGCAAACTAACTCAGATCAGTGATCAATTACTTTGATCAAAGCTTACCTATCTAATCTGACATCACTGTAGATGAATTTGATACCATTGTGGAGTAATTACAGGTACAGTACATACATGCATACTATATTATAGTTCCTTTTATATCGTAGGCTTGAATGTACTCGTAGTAAAAAATAAATGACCGATTTTTATAAAAATCTCAGTCTTTTGTATCGTTCAGCTGGCTGGTCAGGTTTTGAGTGAAAATCTGTGTTTTTGCTAAAAAATAAAAAAAACACTGAGCCTGGCCTTTTTGTCGTGTAACATAAATTTAACTACATTTTTTTTATATTCTGATATGTTTAGTTTGATTAAAATTGAATTTGTTTATTTTATGTGTATGTCTGACATAATATAGTTTTTTATATTCAATTATTAGTTTATTAAATTGATTAACAACGAAAATTACAATCAAGGAATAGAAAATATTACAACTAGTATATACAATTGGAACCATTGAGCTAACTGCAGACGGTTGCAAATAGTCTAAAGGTAGCTCAATTGATTCATTTTTAAATTAATTAGCACGGTCATTGAGAGTCAATTACACTTACTAAGTAGTTAATTAAAATCAACTTAATTAATTCATATCTATCTTACAAGCTTCTGAAGACATCGGTGATACAATGGGATGTAAGTACCTATAGGAGGTTCGTATCTACGCGTTATTAGATACCCAGACCAGAAGCGGTAAGCATCGCTTCGATTTCGAGCTTGAATTCGCGTGGTTCGCGGTATTATGTACTTTAGTGACAGTCGGATTACTCTGGATACCAGACTGCTCTGTTCTTTAGCGGCACAACTAAAATCAATAACGACCGTAACTGAACCGTCACGCTCGGGTCAGTTACGCGAACATTCGAGTAGACAACTTAAAGGCGTGAAAGCTTGCTGAGTCAGACTTTTACAACTTTGATCAGACTTTTTAAAGTTTCACGACTTTTTAACGAAATACGAATAACGATTATTTATTAGATTTCAGTCCGGTCCATTCAGTTCAAGTTTTAGCTTGAACTGGTAAAAACCATCCATCCAAACCTTCGCATTTATAAAATTTGAATGATGGGATTATGTTATTACGAAAAATAGGACAGCTCTCTGCTAGATTCACATTAATTTAACGCGTGAACATCAATCTACGGATCGTTTTTCACAGGCCGGGAAACCGAATCCGCAACCTCCAGCGTCGTAGCCGGACCTTCGCCCGCTGCGCCACTAAAGTCGTCTGATGGGTGATCAGATCAATCACATCTCAATACACCATCTGATCTAACAAGTACACCTGGGATTAAAATATCTACCTAGTAGATATCGGATTAAAATATCTACCTAGTAGATATCGGATTAAAAGATCTACCTATTAGATATCGGATTAAAAGACCTACCTAGTAGATATCGGATTAAAAGATCTACCTAGTAGATATCGGATTAAAACTTATAATATATTCCCACAAATCACGGTAGACACCCGGTAATAAGTGCTTTCATAGCGAAGATCTCCCAACAATGCCTTATTAATGCTTACAATTTGTCGGAGGCCATGTTGCCGCCTGGGAAAACTAATTTACTCAAGTTATTAATGGAATCTTATGCTTTAGCTTCGGCAGCTGTTCATTTCCCGTAAGAGTGATTTTTTAGGCTAAGAACCAAAATAATAAGGAACAAAAGAGTAGATAAGGGCTATAGACGTGTTCTTAAGTTTGTTTAGATTTCAGAATCGAAAACTTAGACAAGGACACCCTGTTACTTTGTAGAACGATTATCTGCGAAAAACTGCTGGCAGATTCTGGATGTAACAAGGTAAGGATGATACCTATTGTATCGTAATAAAATCTTAGGCAACTATGACGCTCAGAAAGGGCATTGTAGTTCACCGCGATTTCATTCGCGTAGAATTAGATTCTTAACTTGACATCGCAAAACTTTCTAACCTAGCAAAACTTTCAGGAAACCGCTAATTGAAACATATTGTGTGTATATTTGTTAAGGAGACCTTTTGTAAAATTTTGTCGGTCTACGACTCACAGTTCCTGAAATACAGATACGAACTCAAAGCACATTCAACTATGTCTGGAAATTTAATTTTTTAATTTTTACAGAATTTAAAAAAGTAGCGGGTTCGATTTGCACCTCGGGACAAAAACTTCAGCGGATATTAGAATCCGGTTTTTATGGATGTTTTCAATATATACATATAATTAGAGGTATATAAATCTATGTCATGTAATACCTTAATACCCACAAGGTTATTTTGGGGCTAGCAAATGCTGATCTATCATTATTTATTTTATAGGTTATTAACGGAAACCTGAATAGATACGTTTAGACATGGTTTAGACCGTATCTTAAGATGTCTGTCAAGTTAAACAAAGACTGCTATAGAACGCTTGTCCATCTGACGTATACCGTCTTAGGACATTGTCTCAGAACTGATACTAAGACCCATTATTCATCACAACAATAGTCTAGCCTTCATCAAGAGTCTAAATACAAATAGAGGATACCTAGAACAACAAGTTACACAATTCATTTCACACGTCCGTCGACGCGTATCTACGAAATACATCTCGTCGAGAGTCTTTCGAAATGTGAGAAATTGGAATTCATACGACGTTAAAGTGAACCTTATTAGCTGATCTGCAAGTTAGATGTGTATAGGTAATAGTAACTTTATATACAAAGAGTCAAAGTACTAATAAAAGCAAAACGAAGAGTTGAAGAAATGGCGTCATAGAATATTCCTTGCACGAAATCATTTAAAAACTTGTGTGATTACGTGTGTGAGACCCAAAGAAATTGGGTTTAAGGAAACTTTAAATTTGAATTTCATTAATTTTCAGTTTAGCTACCTTTCGACTGTTTGCTATGCAGTGAGAACAATTAGACATCTCACTGATCAGGACACAGCTAGGTTAGTTTATTATAGTTACTTCCATAGTATTATGTCCTATGGTATTTTGCTTTGGGGACAGGCAGCTGATATTCAGACTATCTTTGTTCTTCAAAAAAGGGCGGTGCGTGCAATTTATAAATTAAAGCCACGTGACTCATTGAGGGAATTATTTAAAGAAATAAATATTTTAACTGTAATTTCGCAATATATTTATGAAAATTTAATGTATACACACAAAAACAAGAGTAACTTTTTGAAAAATTGTGATGTTCACAATAGAAATACACGAAACAAGAACAAATTACACATTCCTTCATTTAGATTACGAAAACTGGGGAAATAATTTATGGGTAATTATGTGCGCTTCTATAATAAGCTTCCATCTGAAGCAACTGAACTTTCTATTCGTAGATTTAAACAGTACATAAAACTAAATCTTATCAAGAAGGCATATTACTCCATAAATGATTACATCAATGACGTTAGTGCTTGGCCAGATGTCGCTCAGTTCCACATCGACAATAGTATGTAATTAGTTATAAGGCAAACATGTATCAGACACATAAGTTATACACATGCTAGTGGTTTCTATTTCGCCTCTTCCACTAGTGGACAAAAAATTGAGGCGAATTAAATTTGACTTGTCTAAGTGCTTATTTTGTAAGCCTAAAGAAATAAAGATATTGATTATTGATTATTGATTATTGCAGCCGTCTGCAGTTAGCTCAGTGATTTCAATTGTGTATGCTAGTTTTAATTTTTTCTATTCCTTGATTGTATTTTTTGTTATTAATAAAAGTACAAATATTGATTTCGTGAAATATGATTATTTCAAGCTTTTATTCTCGCATTTGTTTGACAATAAATATCCATGTGGTTCTGTGATCTTAAAAGATAGATTGTAACTAAAATAAAATACAATCAAAGCGACGTAGTACCTAGAAGGAGCATTTTTATTACTTTGGGTGATCACCCAAGTACCAGATAAGTTTTTTATAAATCAATAGATATTCGTTTGACAACACTCTCTGTTAGAAAGTAGCTTTCTGTCTGACGATTAATAACAAAGGTCAGACAACTTAGAAGACACCTACTCACTCGAATTTCGAAGAGACTTAGTTTATGCAAAAGTGTATTCTGTAAATACGCGACGTCGCCTTGACCTGAACCCTTCGTAAAAACAAACACACAAATCTTCTGATAGTCCTTGTCTATTATGGAGCACGTAAATATCCTGGCTGGGGACCGTTATGGGTTTCTTATACTGTAACGGGTTTAGCGAAGAGAAATAATTTTAGTGTAAAGAATACTTGATAAGGTATTTTAGTATTTAGGTAACTGATCAAACTTGGACATAGATGATGAAGGTTTCTTCGTTAAAAGGACGGCAAAAATCTAGAGAATATAATGTATCTACTTACCTCAAAACGTATAAATGAGAAAAGTAATGATTTTTTTTCGTGCGCAGTACTTACTTAGTAGGTACGTGGATGGGTGACCGGCGGCGACCGCGTCATATTTTTTTTATTTTAAATTCTCTGAATAAAATATGTTATTATTTAATTTTAAATACTGTATCTAATATCTATACTATTAACTAGATAGCCATCATCATCATCATCATCATATTCCCTATTATTTCACTGATGAACGAACATAGGTATCCCTCATAATTACGAAACCAACAATATCGGTCCTGACTAGAAAGAATAAATTCAAACATTATTTTCCGAGAAAAGTCAGGTACGGGTTATTTAACGTTTTATTTTTAACAAGTTGGGCCCGGCGGCTTCGCCCGCATGGAAATTTATTTAAAAAAAAAATGCATCTCTTAGGTGTAGTTTCGTAAAAATAAAAAATACGTGTATAATTATTTACTTTGCAGTTTATTTTATCGAAGTTTTGTGAATCAAACCCAGGAATAATATTTTTCCATACAAACTTTACAACCCTATTTAACCGCCTCAAAGGTTGAAATTTCTAAATTTTAATCCTATGTCCTCTTCTAGGCCCTAAACTATCTATATACCAAATTTCTTTCAAATAACTTGAGTAGTTACAAAGATTAATTATAACAAACATTCACACAGACTTTTCCATGTATTATAATAGTAAGATAAGATTTGTTTCTAAATGATGTTTTTCTGACATAAAACATGATCATAATTTAATTTATTAACACTAGTTCTAACCATTCCCCAAAAAGAACACACCAGTGTAAACACACTGCAGGTAATAAAGAGATCTTCAAACATTATTTTTAATATAACTTCGTAATATAAGCCCGGAAAAAGAAATTCAACCACTGAATAGATAATACGGATTATGCGCTCAAACGTTCTGAAGTGCTCTTATTTCTGTAAAATATTCTTCGAGATTTTCCTCTTTGATCTGAGTTAATTGACATTTTAGATGATTTTCTAAAGTCGAATTTGAAGATAAATCAAATAAAAAGTAAGGTAAATCAAGTGCCCTTAGCATTTGTATCTATAAATCTTCGAAACATTCTAAAATAAGATTTAGTCAAAGGCAACCAATGACTTAATCTGTCTGCCTGTCCCTACACAATAACAACTCAGAACTCAATTATTTATTTCTTTAGAATTACAAAATAAGCAAAAACACAGTTTAAATTTAAAACTAGAAATTACTTTGAAGTAAGATTAAACGTTATTTGCTTGTTATCACTTTTCTGATTTTATGTTAACTAGAACTGAAAAAGAAACCATACTGACTTACTCATAGCAACTACAGCTTTTAATCTATGTATACAAGGTATAACATATTACCCCTACTAAGCCGAAGGGGGGGGTTTCAGGAACCCATGGTGATCAGTTGTGGGGGGGAGATAATTAAAAATTCCTATTTTCAGTTTCCCATACAAAAAGTTTTCATTTCCTAGTGCCAAAATAAAGTGACAACCCTATTCGCGCAACCTGTACTTACCTACTAACTTTACAGGTATGTAGGTAGGTATTTATCTTCGTAGATTTCAGCTATGGCGGGAGATTACTAGACGACCTAATAAATTCGTGATAATAATAAGATGCTAGTATGTAAGTTCCTAGGTAGTGTTGAGAAAATCTTAAAATGCTGAGTTAGGAAAGTTGTAAGTGTAGGTACAAGTTACAAACCTCATATTTTCTCGCTTGTCAGCTGTCTAGATGGCTTCTTACGAAGGGATTTATGTATGTTTTGGTAGGTCACTTGTAGGTACACAGTCACAGACAATTCACACACTTCAGCACAAGGTAGGTTTCTTTTTAGGCATTAACATGTCTCACTCACTTTAGCACTAGTTAGGTTAGTTAGTTAGTAAGTTACACATGCATGACGTAGGTATCGATACCTATGCATGTAAGTAAGGTTCGATATGCCTCCCTTCTTCCAAACAACACACATTTTATGGAAGTAAGCACACGCTTCCAACACACGCTTCCAAACAACACACATTTTATGGAAGTAAGCACACGCTTCCAACACACGCCTCTTCATCTCTTCAGCTCTGACACTCCGATGCATACACCACACCCGTAAGGTATTCTTAAGTCCTAGTTACTTGTTTTTTAGGCACGAAAGATAAAAATTGTAATTATAGCACGACACGGCACCGCGACGAAGGTCACACTAAAATAGTTCATCATTCATTCTTTTGATTTCGTTCGCCGAAAAGATGGATAATTTTTAGGGTTCATTTTCAATTTTAATAAATCCCTAGTTGGCTACATGAGTAGGAGGTATTAGGATCACAGTCGTGAAATAATAGGTATGTGGTAGAAAATTGTATGAATACGTAGGTAGGTACTGGTCTTATTTTACATAGGTATTTCACAATGTAGGTACCTACCTGCTACACACACATACACTTTGCGTGAATTCTGATAGTTGGTATACCTAATACAAAATCCCGTAGAAAACGGATTTAAGCTTTTTTTTTGATTTTATGATTTTAAACAAACGAACTTCTTTAAATTTTGGTATTAAAAAAATTACGGAACCCGTATTAAAAAATATTTCGACCCGCTTGGCAAAAACAGCACCGCCATGTGGTGTATCCAGTGTTGCCAGATGGAATTTGAAAAAAACAGTAGAAAGTTCAGTAAAAAATCAGTAGATTGGAATAAAAATCAGTAGGTAGAAATTAACGACTGAAAATTCTAGAGGTACCATATGTATTTGTGTTTCGCGAGTATTTTGACTCGCATTTTGGCTGGCGACCTTTTTTTTTTTTAGGTGCATTCGTAAAAAGGAAGCGATTCTTTGCATTTTTGCAGACAATTGCAGCTAAAAAAAAAAAAAAGGTCGCCAAGTGGTTATTTAGTCACGGAGCTATAGGCGCGGGAAAATCAGGTAGATTTCACGAAATTTTAGAAGGCGCTCGGGACATCAGGTAGATTTCACTAAATTTTAGAAGGCGCTCGGGAAAATCAGGTAGATTTCACTAAATTTTAGAAGGCGCTCGGGAAAATCAGGTAGGTTTCACTAAATTTTTGAAATAAATCAGTAGATCGGTAGACGCCTAAAAAAGCAGGTAGATCTACTGCTAAATCGGTAGATCTGGCATCACTGGGTGTATCGCATGTTGATAGATGCCGACAGTCAATGAATGAATGAATGGTTCTCTAACTTGTCTATGATTGGCGGTTGGCTGGTTGCCATGGTTTTGCATAGTGCTACAGCCAATAAAATTTAGTCGCGTTCCTTTGTGGAAATACAAGTGTCAAAGATTAATGTAGGTACAGAACGGACAGATAAACTACATAATGACGGAAAGAGTCATTTGGTAAAGTTTTTAATTAAGTTAACCGACCCATGCGACTCAGCTCGTCGTATGTCGGATGTCGTAAAAGTCGACCAAGGGGCTTCGCCAAATGAAAGGCAGCATTTTTATTGTGTGAATTACTTATACCGTTTCTTTGATCAGCAATCCCCAGCCAAGTGATTATGGCAATACCCGCCAGATTCACAGCTCTTTTCAGTAGTGGACATCAATGTGTATTCAGTCAGTAGGTTATTATGATTAGATCAACACACAAGAAAGAACAAACAGTTAGAAAAAGACATAACTGTGTTAGCGTAGTTTAGTTCGTATGTTTAACTACACGTAACTCAACCTTCAAATTGAAATGTGATTTTAGCCATGACTTACGACAATTTGCCTCAATGATGCTGTAGGCGTTTTTCTATTTCAAGAATATGAATCTGTCACTCTTTTCTACATCTATTCTGTGACCATACTGAGGTCATCGTCGCAAGTATAAGAAACAGCAGATTTTAGGGTTGTCACTTCGTAAAAAATCAGCTGGCCATGTGAAAACTTTGTTTTAGTTTTTTCAGAGATACCAATCGAAATTAGAAAAGTCGTTGAACAAAAGTTGTTCCCCGGGGGGGTAGAAATACCCAGCTTTTCGCTTAGCACATGTATATTGTTACACCATGTATACAGAGTAATTTTTTTAAATGGGACAGTATGGGGAAATCCTAATCTAAAGGAGATAGAGGAAAAGTGTCTAAGGAGACATTAGGTGTTTTTTTATGTAAACAAATTTGGCTCGTTCAAATTTGTGGTCAAGCGTGAGTTGTTCTTAAAAAATGATAAAGTTGGTCAATTTTTTTTTTGACGCGGATCGACTCTGTTTCATGTAAGGATTATTTCATTGTTTGGAAAGAAAAAAATCTGAACAGCAGAAGTTGGTCAAATTTAATGAAAACTAATCTTCATACAGTTGGTTTATTACTTGAGTAAATGTTCGATGTGGCCGCCGTCTTGTCTTATGCAGGTACGAGCACGCTTCAAGACACTTCTAGTTGCATTTAACAGAGACTTATGGTGAATTGTATTTAAAGTGTTGTAAACAGCATCTTTTAATTCTTGTACGGAGTTGTATCGGGATACATAAATTCCAAATAATAAAATTAGGAAAACATCTATTTCTAATAGTCTGAGCCACATACCAATTACAGAAATGTAACCTGCGGTCTTTATCTCCAGGTAGTAACGCTTGTACAAGTCGACCTTCTATGTAACACTTGTATTTATGAGCCTTCAATATCTTCCTTACAGTTGATTTAAGAATACCGATAGTTTCAGCTGCTTTCCGTAACGAAGCTTTTGGGTATGCTTTAAAATATTCCAATACGGCAATAGTTATAAACTCACTATTGACTATTGTCGGCCTTTTACGCTTAGGCTTGAAACAGCCTTCCTGTCTTAGGTTCTTTATTAAACTATCAAATATCTTGCGATTCGGTACTACACGGTCAGGATAGCGTTCTTGATACCACTTAAGTGCATTATCTTTACTGCGATAATTAAGAAAATACGCCTCAATCAAATCAACTTTATGTGAATTAGTTAACGCCATGATGAATAAAATTACAAGCATGAACTGATTGGAAACAAAATCACAGCTGCAGAAATAACTTACGTTCCAAATTTGAATTCTTTTTTTTATAATTTCAAGACTATCGGTTGCCATGATGTTTACGAAGATTAAAAAAAATGTTCTTCTCTTGAATCATCTGGAGCTCTTATCGATTATCAAAATTTAAAAATGGAATAATTTTTAAATATTTTTTTACACGCCTAGGCACTTGTAACAATATTAAAAGGCGAATACTGCAACTGTATGAAGATTAGTTTTCATTAAATTTGACCAACTTCTGCTGTTCAGATTTTTTTCTTTCCAAACAATGAAATAATCCTTACATGAAACAGAGTCGATCCGCGTCAAAAAAAAAATTGACCAACTTTATCATTTTTTAAGAACAACTCACGCTTGACCACAAATTTGAACGAGCCAAATTTGTTTACATAAAAAAACACCTAATGTCTCCTTAGACACTTTTCCTCTATCTCCTTTAGATTCGGATTTCCCCATACTGTCCCATTTAAAAAAATCACTCTGTATATATACATGGGATTTTTTATATTTATACTAGCATCAAGGCTGAAAGTTATTTTTATAAAATGGGGATTGATTTTTTGATGAAAAGTGGCCTGTGTGTTAATTCAGAGC
This sequence comes from Eupithecia centaureata, assembly GCA_944547425.1. Lineage (NCBI taxonomy): Eukaryota > Metazoa > Arthropoda > Insecta > Lepidoptera > Geometridae > Eupithecia > Eupithecia centaureata. The sequence continues at coordinate 1,043,153 of OX155688.1, read as the reverse complement.
TACGTCTATTTCAGCCCGAACTGAAATTTTGAGAAGAGAAACTAACAGCCGTACAAACTTTCCCGTTTATAATATTCACCGCATCAAAATCCGTTGCGTAGTTTTAATGATTTAAGCATACATAGAGACATAGGGACAGAGAAAGAGACTTTGTTTTATACTATGTGATAGTGATGTGAAATGTACTTGTGTTCATTGCCAAACTAAATTATCTTTAAACCGGAGTTCATAACAGTGGAAATGGTACTCCGAATACAAATTTATCGTACATAGTTTTATGGGACTAAGACTGTGAAATAATGTATTAAAATGAATACTGCAGCATATAAAAATACCAACATAAAACCAAAATATATCTTGACCTCGCGTAACAAAATTTTTACCCCGAAACCCTTCTAAGTAACAAGACCTCAAGGACAAGTATGAAGTGTCAAGGCGTGGAATGGTCCGCAAAGTGAACAAGTTTCAATGCCACGCATCCTTTCTACGTGAGGACGTGACTAGAAGGGAAGTAGACCGTGATCTTAGGAGACGTAAATCAGTGTCAGTGTACGGTTATTACGGATTATCATATTTATTTCATTATTTATTAATTTTTGGTAGTTTGAATGATCATTGATCAAATGAAATTTGAAGAATTCTTAAAGTTTCTACCAATTAGTATTAACAAAGTGGCTACGACGTAACAAAAGTGCAACGGCGTAGCAAATGTGCTACGTCGTAGCAAACGTGCTACGACGACTCGTAGTAAGAAAAATGTCGCTACGGGGAACGGTCTACGAAATCCTTTATTTTCTGGAGAAAGTTGCACTCTTTCACTACTTAGAACCCATATTTTATGTCACAAATGGAAGGTATCTAGAGAAAGTAATTCGAAGTGTCTGCTCTACATTTAGCTGGGTTGCAAAACCTGAAACTTTAGAGTACGAGTTTGTTTGTTTTAGCCTTTTTTGGATCTTTACTGTTAAAAATTCAGAATTTAATCACAGAATGAAGCAATGTTTGCACAGTGGCTTATTAAAAACTTGGATTTTCATAACGAAAACGTCGAGGAAAATGATTTATGTCAAGGATGTTCAATTTATGACCCTTTGAGCGCCTGTTACAGCAAATCGCGTTTTGACCATTTCTTTATATGACTTCCATCAAATTTTTTACGAATGTATCAACTATTTAATTTTTTAAGGGATTCTGATAATAAGAAAAAAAATCTTTTGTATCAAGTTTGACGATCAGTCCTGTAATAAAGAGACCGAACGTTCGCCTGCAACTAATTTATTTATAACTAGCATCTGCCAGCGGCTTCGCATGCGTTTTCTCTATGGAAACGTTTTCAGGTTATTACTATCCTATTGGTTTTTCTGGTTTATGGGATGAAAAATAGCCTTTGTGTTATTTCAGGACTAAAACTAAAACTATTCGAAATTTCCGAAGTAGTTCTTGCATGAAAGAAGAACCAAAATCCATACATTTATACATCAATACATACATTCATTATAATAATATTTGTAAGGATTATTTTGTGTAGTCAGTACTACTATACTCAGTATTCTTAAACTGCATGTTGTCTTAGCAGCAAAATCTTTTATAGCTCGCTAGAATTTTATAGTTTCCAGCTAAAATATCTTAACAAAATAACATACAATGTGTGGAATCAACCTAAATTTTACCAACTTTATTATGGCTAGTAAAAACTTTAGTGCCCCCTCAAAGTCTTCTTCCTGGAAATAGGATCCATAATCAGATTACCATCACTCGAACTCTGGTCTTTATTTCTGTATACATAAGACTGGTGTTGGTTACTACGGTTTGGACATTAGGAACTTTATTGCCCCACTAGGTGGGTTATTCCCATCTGATCATATGATCCGTTTGTGGTTGCATCTGATCTCACCAAAAGTTCCCAACGGATCTCAGATCCGTTGCAACTACTTTTTTGAATTAAATTTAGTGCCAACGGATCACAACTTTTTTTAGTGTGTAATATTAATAAGCAAAAAGAACCTTTTTCTATACGACTTCTTGGTACCTACTAACTATAATATAGCTCCTGCCAACAGAGTTGAAAAATTGAACCAAAAATAATATAATATAGTAGTTGTTAGAACTATATTTAACAAAATCTACCTTTCAATAGGGTATGAAGAGGGTTGAAAAACAAACACAAATAATACCTATTTAAAATATAATATACCTATTTATAATCTTAACATGTTTACCTATTTATTAAATTGCTACTTGACATAAATTGCCACCATCAACAATCCAATCCCGTCTCACCACCTCTACCTTGTTTCTTTTACCTAGACCCGAGCCGAGATCATAAACGATCTACACGGTCATTTATGTCACCATACCTGGCGTTGATGACGTCATATCAGTGGTCAGTTCGCAAAATATTTCTGTCCTAGACAAGGACAGCTATTATTTGTAATGACTTAATACTCCCACAATACTATTTTCTTTTGTTTACCATTCCTGTTTTATGTTCGACCCTTAAGCTCAAGTCACTCAAATTAGGTTATCAGTGCATTTTCAAAGTTTCTGGAGGATGGTTGTGATATTAAAGTTTTTTGTAATAATATTTACGTCGCTGTGTTGTGCAAGAGATTTAGTGTTCTGGAAAAGTAAGAATTACCGACTACCGATGGGTAACAATAGACGAAATTTAATAACTGTTTTAATTTTTTTTATTTAAAAATGTCTGTGTTCATGCTAAACTTATTATTTTTTTCCAAGCATCAAGTTACAACTCTACGAATACTATAATGGAAAACATTATTTTTTGCGTTTTATTTTTTTATAATTTGAAATCTTAATTTTTAAATTTGTACTTTTAGATGTCTGAAATACCACAAACCCACTTTGCTACATCTGTTAATAGAGCTGAAAAAAGACAGTAATTATTATACATTGCGCTTAGCACGCCATGAAACAAGTGAAAAGTTGATTAAACATATATCACGTAACAGATATATTAGTAAAGTACTCGAGCAATTACAAAACAAAGCGATAACTGTAGGTCACTGCCAAGAAAAATTGAGAAAATAATAATTTAAACTAACAGTTAGTATCCAATTACATTGCCAATATTACATATTATTGATTGTTTGAATATGAATAAAAGACCGATTTTATAATTAAAATATTTTAAGTTTTGAAAAATTAAAATAATAATTATGTAAGCTAACAATTAGTACATAAAAGTCAGGCCTAATTTCAATATCTATTTAAGATTATTTTGTATACTTAAAATTTTAAGTACTTTCAAAATATACAATCACAATTATTTTGTTTTATATTTAGTCATAGATTTTTAAGATTATTTTTTATTTAATTTACCTGTTTTACGAATTGAATTTACTATATATACCATTTATTTATTTTTTTACGAATTGATTTTGTTGAATTAAGGTTTTATGTATTTTTGCATTACTTGTAAGACTGATTTTTTTATCAAAATTATTTTGTTTAAGTATTTATTATTTAAGATTGTTTTTGTACTATTTTTATGTTTGATTAATATTGACGTGTTTCACTGTTAATTTTATAATATAATATTTTTAAGAAGTATTTTTGCAATTATAAGACTGATTTTTTAATCAAAATAATTTTGTTTGTATATTTTTTAACCCTGTTGGTAGGAACTATATAGGTAGTTAGTAGGTACAAAGAAATCGTATAGAAAAAGGTTCTTTTGCTTATTAATATTACACACTAAAAAAATGTTGTGATCCGTTGGCACTAAATTTAATTCAAAAAAGTAGTTGCAACGGATCTGAGATCCGTTGGGAACATTTGGTGAGATCAGATGCAACCACAAACGGATCATATAATCAGATGGGAATAACCCCACTAGGTTTGTGGGTGAGAAAGTTATTATTATGATTGCATTTAAGTTTCGAGAGATAGAACAATTGCAGGTCTTTGGGATGAGTGTCATCGTTTTGTTTATCAAGTTTTATTAAAACTATCAAGATTTATTTGAAAACTTGATTCTGAAATGCCTATGACTTTCTGGATGGTTTTTCTTGGTAATGAAAAGTAAAAACTGTCTGTCGGACTGTACACACTGACTGACTGTCACCTTATGAGGGTTCTTTTGATAGAGAATGTCTTTACAGTAGTTTTGGTTGGAAATAATAAGAATTTAAAATAAACTAGCACTGTGGGAACACATGAAGGGTTGGATACTATTCGTTCAGAACGCGAAATCCTTAACAGAATTAATTGATATAAAAAAATAGGAGATAACTAACCGCACCCAACTTCATTGTTTTCAAGTTGATGTGGATGTGTGTGTCCTTTTCATTTAATTTGTTTTCATTTTAGTATTCATTATTGTAGCAGGAATTAAGAAACTAACTTAACTGCTCTACTCTGATGAAATTTAAACTGCTTATCTTTTACGGTCCAAAAGATAGGATACTACTATAACCGTAAGAGGGATAGATACTTAGATAGAAATGCCAAACAAAAACATTTTTTGAATAGGAACATATATATTTTAAATATTTATTTTATGTGGTGGTATAAGAGCAGCATAAGAAATACACATTCGGTGTAAATTTCAACGCTCTGTGGCTTTAACTATCCCTCTTACGGTTTATAACGTAGAGTTCTCTCTGACAGACGGATGAGCAGACGGACAGACAGACGGGTGGATCTGTTTGTCTGTCTACCGTCTGTTGCGGAAGTTTAGTAAAAAGTAGTGATGAAACGATTCCGATACCGATATAATCGACAAGCCGATATATCGGCATCACCGGTTATATACAACCGATATCAAGAGTTTACAAAACTTATCAACTGAGCTCAGTTGCCTCAGAGCGTCTGTTTTCAACTGCAGGTCTCATACAAAATGATTTGTGTAACAGATTATCTGCAAATAATTTAAACAAACTATGTTTTCTTAACAAAAACATACCAAAAGTTAACTTTAAATACTAACTGTATCTCTTGTATCGGGTTACTTTACCACTCTGTGTAATGATAGTTAATTAATTACTTTCATAATTAGCGCTTTCATTGCTTTTTTATGTTGATTTGACTTTTATGCATAAAAAATATAATTATTCATTATTGTATTTTTATCTTGTTATAATTATATCGGTATCGGTATCGCCGATAATTTACCACAATAATCAGTATCGATATCATATCGGCAAAATTGGGTATCGTTACATCCCTAGTAAAAAGTAGTAAAAAGGGTTCCGATCTCGCAAGGTTTATTTCGTCCATTTTCACCACTAAGAATCGTATGTACTTAAAACCACACCATGATTTATTTTACAGTTCTTTTACAACCAAGCTACAAGGATAATCAGACTAATTGAAAAGGAAGGATACAGTGTACAAAGTAAACAGAACTACAAAGTACTAACCGTAGAGATCCGGCCCTAACATTAATGTTCAAAGCGCTAAGCTTGTAGAAACGGGAACGCAACATTGCAATGGCTGCCTTTGCCGAAAACCGACGCCGTTACAGTAAAGTTAATGTTGTTGCAGTAGAACTAACTGAAAATAATAGTAGTTCCAATGTAAACTAACCAGTTGCAACTATGTAAGTAGAACTGATTTAATATAGTTTTATTTAAAGTGAAGAAGAGAAGAGAGAAAGAAAGTAAATTTATTTGAACCGAGAATACATAGTAAAAGGTACCAAATACAAATACCACCCATTTAAAAATATTAAGTAAATAACGATACAAATTAAAACAATCAAACAATGTGTTACATGACCAATAAGATGGCGCTACGAAATAATATTTCACTTGATATGTATATTATGAGATTACTTATATACTTATGTAAATGTTTATGCTTGGTAGCAATATTAGTTTTGTTAGTTTATCAAAGAAGCTGTATAATGGCACAAAAACAAATTGAATAGCTGAACGTAAGTGATGTACATGATTCGCAGAAATACTTAGTAAATATTATTTTACGAAAAATGTACTTGTCCTGTTACATGTTACATCATACTTTATTACATTCTCCTTAGAAATAACATGACAGTGGGTGTAGAAAATAGTAGACTACTTTACTATCAAGGTAAATGGGATTTTTGTGTAAAATTATGAACGTGAAGTCTTACCATAAAGTTTCAGGACGCTTTTAAAACAGAATGCTATAATAATATTACATCTGCAATAAGAAACGAGGTTACCTACTGTATAATTATACTGGGGAAACTACCAGTGTCTCTTTCAAGCTTGTTCATTACGAGAACTCATTGGCAATTTGAGAATATAATGATCCTTTGTTACAGTATACAGTAGGTAATACCATTCACTTTTGTCGTTTGCAATTTGCATTAAAATACAATAAATAGGAAAGCGAAAGTAATGCAACTTCAAGGATTATTTTAAAAAAGTGACACGGAAATATCAGCAAAAATGAGAGAATAATTGCTAGAAGTAGGTAAAGCGTTGCATTAGGATGACGTAAAAACTTATCATCTTCCATGCATTTAGCGCATTGCAACGCCTCTATCGGGTAGAGAGGAATTCATTATCATAATTTAAAGCGGTAAAATACAGTCATAGTCATAATAATAATGTAGCCTGGTCATAGAGATTTTAAGGAAGCTATGAAAAATTGTGTATTTCTCAAAAAAAAGTACTTATAAGCGAGAAAAAGTTTTTTTCGTAGGTAATGAAATTGTGTAGGTACACCTTAAGCTTAATATGGAGAGGAGTTATTTAAAAATTTCAAATCAAAAAATCTTGCCATCAAATCTTTAATCTATTAAAATCAAAATCTATTAAATGACAGAAGTGGTACTATTTTTTTTCACACAAAATAATATCGTGCATGACGTGTGCCGGAGTTTACAGTAGGTATATAAAGTTTTTTATTAGAAAGTAGGAGCTTCATAATCAGATGTACGTAAGCTTTCTTTTATTTTAAACTGAAATCGGGTCTTAACGCTATTGCTTTATTCTGATTATTAGAGCTGGTTGTTCTTACTCTGATTATCTCTTTTACTAGTATTATTAGCTAATTAATCGATGATTAAATCTCTTGTCAACATTTATTCGGCAAGAGAAAAACTTACATAGTTCTTCTCTTGCCGAATTCACGTTGGACAGGAGATTTAATCATTGATTATTTAATCAGCGAACCGACATCATACCCGGCTGTTGGCATTCCAAACTTGAAATGTGAAAACTGAACAAACTAAGGAAAAAGGAATAGTTAGTTGTCAGACTGTTTTTATTTTAGACTGTGGCAATGATTCCTTTGAGAGAATGGGACGACTACAGTAATTAATATTGGGACGTCGTTCAACATGGTTTGCCTTTTAACTTGTCTTTTGTTGCTGGAAGCGTACGAAATAGTATTTTGAATTGAGTTATTTCATACTATTTATTAGTACTATAATTTTATAACTTCTATAACGATTTTAAAGAGATATTTGCAATTTAATGTCCTACATCAAAAAGCTTGTCGACTTTTTACGTATTATTGTGATTCTGTCTTACTTTTATTCAAAATTGGAGGGATTGAAGATATTTTTATGTTTAATATTATGTAAGAATTATATGCCATGAGACTACCAAACTCAACGATTATTTCAAGATGCTCAGAGACACAAATAAAGGTAAATATGGCCTGTGAGAACAAACACAAGCAAACACAACACAGCATTCTTATTTGTAGCTTTGGTAATACGAAGCTGGGTGTAGATCTCCAGTATAATTGTTAAAATTGCTTTCATAAACATCATCAAACTATATTATTATTAGTCTACTGCCAGACATAAGCCTCCCATTATGAGCGTCATAACGCCCTATCTTCAGCTTGCCATATCCAGCATCTGCCTGCAGTCTTTCGTCGTCGTCGATCGTCTTCATATCTGGGCGAAAATTGCTTTACGTCTATTTAATATGACGTGTTGTAGATGCTGGATGCGAAGACAGGGTGCTATGACACTCATTAGGGGAGACCTATGTCCAACAGTGGAATAACATAAACTCATGATGAAGTTGTAGATGGTCGAGGCTGTAGAATTGACCCCTTTAAACCAACCCGTACCTAGATGTCTTTAGTGTTGACTCTTTAGCTTTTTTTTTGCGAATTTTAACACCTCTACTGCAATCAAAAATCCGCCACCACCTTCTTCAAGGAAGGGTAGTTCAGCATTGGACGTGTACGTTCTGATAAAGTGGAAGGTTTGTGCCTAAAATACCTGTCAAGTGAAAACTCCGTCACACGGTAATCATGCAGCGAAGGTAACAAAGATGAAGCGTCTCGAAACTTCCAGGGACTCGGCAATTGCCAAGCCGTTTAGGCGAAGTACATTTTAAAAGTTTTCGTCAAAGTTTGTATGAAACGCTTCTTACCAGATTTGATTTGTTGCGGTTTCTTTGGAACTTGTTTCGTATGAGATGTCCCACGATTATCTAGAAAGTGGTGAACTTACATGAGTAACTTATGAGTTAAGCCTGCTTTAAAATGGGAGATGTTTTTCTTAACTAAAAATGTATTAAACTTTAAGACGTGCCAAAGTCACTTTAAAATTAATAATCGCTAGAAGTTATCAGTAGAGTCGTATTTACAAAAAAAATACAACTTGTTAAGAAACTGGCTAATATTTCTCCTATAAATATCATATCAACTACTCTGCTACGGTACAAAGCTAGTACGAGTGTCTAGAAATAGTTAATTTAATGCTGGACATACTATTTTTAATAATTTGTCCCGCGGCTCAAAACAAAACTTTCGGAATATCAAGTAATGCCCGTCAGAGTTCGTCAAAAATAATCAATAGATACCGGTAAGATAAGAATCCAGGTCAATCTTAAAATATGGCCTCTACCTAAAGGATAAGGGAGGCCAAAAGGAGAAACAAAAGGCTTCCATGAGTAGTTTGTGAGAAACTTCCCGTTGGAAAGGCCCGGGCGCCATTTGTCAAAACTACGATAGGTATGAGTTACAGATCTTTTTGCTTTGGAAGTTTTTATCTTATTCCTTTAGTGGGGAGTCAGCAGTACTCTTGTTAAGTACCTTTTGATTCGAGAGTACTTAGGCTGGATTTTGTGAGCGAAGACTGAAATTCAGTAGAATATTTTCAGTAGGTACTTAGATATAAGTATAAATTAAATATAAAGTATTAAGTATATCAGTCATCTAGTACCCATAACACAAGCTCTGCTTAGCTTGGGGTTAGATGATACTGTGTGGACTGTCCGGAATTATTTATTTATTTATATCTACAGAACGGGACGGGCGAGTTTATTTTTTGGTGTTTTTCTATAAATAATAAAAACAATATTATCTATGAATGTATATATAATGTTTTAAATAAATCAGTTATCTAGTACCCATAACACAAGCTTTGAGTAGCTTACTTTGGGGCTAGATGGTGCTGTGTGGATTGTCCAGCATTATTTATTATATGTATTTATATTTATTAATTCCGTTACAATTGTTGTCGAATGTTTTGTAACTTCTATTTTAAAGACAAATATGTCATGACAACAATTTAAAATGACTAAGGCAGACGATTTTTGATGGTTTTTAGAAATATAAACAATTTTCCAAAATTAATAAGTGCAAGGTAGAAAATGACTAGGATCCTTAGTTTCACGTTAGGAAAACTTTTCTACTTAAATAAATAATTAAAAGCAATAATAAATAGGTAGGTATTAGGTATGTATTAAAAAAAGGAGTAAGTAAATAATTTAAAATCTTTAAATATTTTTATCTTCAGCTACTAATGTTTTTTTCGTCCCGTGCGTAGTTTTATCTTGTTCTAGTATAGAGGTACTGTGCCACCACCTTATTTTTCGGTAGTCGTCTTTTTGTACTCCGTATAGGACTTTGAGTCATTACTATCTCAGTCCCGTATTCATGTCATTGGTTTCTAGCCAGACATTCGCTCGCCGCGCGCAATTTTCGCAATGGAAAATTCTTTCCCCACTCCAAACACAGTGACAGTAAAGTGGCAGTGTGACGGCTATATCTCGCGAAGAACCGACAACCGTTGGGTAAACGTGTTCTTGAATGGACACCGCGACTTCGCCAAAGTAGTGTAGGACGCCCTCCGGCCAGTTGGGATGACGATCTGCGAAAGACTGCTGGCAGATGCCGGATGCGGCAAGCTGAAGACAGGGCGCTATGGCGCATTAGTGGGAGGCCTATGTCCAGCTGTGAACCAGTAACATACATAGGCTTATGATGATGACTCCAAACACCTTTTGGAAACCCACGTACAACCTGTCGTCACCATAAACCTCCATAAAGCATATAAACCTAGCAATTACTCACCTTAACACCAAGGGTCGTAATCGTAAACTCAAGGTTCATATTCTGTAGGTCTATAATTAACTGTTTCCAGCACTTGTTAAAGGTATACCGTTCCCATTTTTTTGATTTTTTTCTGATTATTTAAATGTTAAGGAAATTATCGACCGAATTCAAAAGGATATAAGTTATTATTGCAAAAAATATTACGAAGATTTGAGAACTAGGAGAGGTTTCTTTTTTTCATCAGTATATTTTTTTTTTAATCTTACTATCTTATTTCTAAGTCTGTGTTAATATTTGTTTTAAGTAAGCTCCGTAATGACTTGAGATATTTAGATGAAATTTGGTTACGTATATAGTTTAGAACCTAGAATAAGACATGGGCTGATAAAATTTTCAAAAATTAACCTTTGAATGGATTTAACAGGGTGGTATGGAAAATTATTTTTCTTTGGTTCGATGTTCTCAAAACTCGGTATATAAACTATGAAATAAATAATTAAAAACATATTTTTTTTTTTTACAAAATAACTCATATGAACCCCTAAGAGTTATTGTGTAAAAAAAAAAAATTTAGTGTAAAAAATTTATGAAATTTTTATAAAAAAATCTGGTTCGCGGGTCGCATTTATAAATTGTAAAAATTGTTGATATTTTCTGTGATCGATAACTACTTATTGGTGTTGTCGCATCGGTATCATGATAACAGGCGCGTAAAAAGTGTGCGTGGAATTAATCCGTAAAAGTCCGTGTATTGTTTATTAAACAGGTAAAATGTAAAAGTTGGTTTTACTGTTCGTGTAAAACCAATTAGTCTAAAACATAAATCTCTACATTTTGTCCGAAAAAATTCAAGCCACAATGTTTGTAAATATGACGTAAAAATATTTTTTGCTGTTAATTTTTTGACAAAGTTTGCGCTTTTTTCGATAGATATTTAATATCAAGCAAAAACAAGATTCTCGCATTCGTGTACTGTTTGTGTGTTACAAACATTATTTTTTTGAGAAAAGCTAAATAATATAATTATGTTTGATAAAAAAAAAGTAAACGCAACTTTGAAATAGTAACTTACACTTCGCTTTTTTAAAGTGGCTATAGAAAAGAAAATAGGTCAGGACATGTCCCGCTCCAAGACATCGTTACATCTCCCTAAAACTCGGGAAAGCACCTGACGAATGGTCCAACTTTCCCTACATAAACAGATCAGCGACATTTCATTCTGAATCTTACGTTAACGTGATAGAGATGTGTTTCGAGTGTTGAAAGTGACTTTGACAGGTTCGTAAGTTTAATGTTCTGTGGATAATGAGGGTTGCCAGGTTGTTTAGGGGTGTTTTAGTGAGCTGAGCACAACAATGATATAAATTACCCTGCTTAACTTTTCGCTTTGAATTTGCATATTTTGCTTTTCGCCACAATTTAGACCTCTGTTACGCAGTGGGCGAAAGGTTCTAACATGTATAGAATGCTAGTTCGATTCCCGCGGCACGACAAGAGGTATCATCTCAATCGATGGTCTTGGCCTTTGAATGTGAAAACAGTTTGAAGTTATGAGTTAAATGTTTAACTTCACAATTTAGAGACGGGAAAAGTAATAAACTAATTTATTTCAGGACATAAATTGGAACCCATAGGTTACTTATCTATGGAAAGAGCTATTGCTTGGAGTTTCTCTGAAGGACAGGATTCGTAACGAATACATCCGACAGAGAACCAAACAACATCAACATAGCTCAAAGAATCAGCAAGCTCAAGTGTCAATCGTTTTAACACCTGTACTGCGATCAGCAACCCGCCTACCAAGCGATGTGATTACTCACGGCAAACTCCCTTCGTTTGGAGAGACATGTTGGTAATATTATAACTTCTTACATATAAATTTCTAAGTAATGTCTTAGCTATAATGAATAAGTAATATTATTCTTCGTTTAAGTGACATAAAACTTTTCCACTAAGGTGCAAGCAATTGTTAATTCAAACTTTATTTAATCCAAGTATGTTCACTGTAAATCATTTAACAGTTGAATTTAAAGTTTAAGTAGCTGTCTAGACATTTTAGAAACTCTATTTTCGTACATTATGCTTTTTATGCATCAGTGAGAATATTAAAGAAAGTTTGGTTTAAGTGAAATATAGTGTATCTACAGAGATACTGGCACCAAGCGTTGAACAGATGAATACTTTTCTTATGTTGAATTTGTCCAGTGAATTCTGAGTAGCGGCTTTAGGGATTAAAATATACATAGACATACCATTTATTAGTCACCGTATGACAAATAAATGGTAATAAATAAAAAAAAATATTTTAGGTATTTGAAATGTATCGGTGTCAGGGTTCTTGGTGTATTATTCTATGTATATATATAATTCTATGTATTATAAAAAATATCTATGTAATGTATTGTATTAAGTATATCAGTCATCCAGTACTAGGCTAGATGATGCTGTGTGAATTGTTCAAAATTATTTATTTCTTTCTGTAGAGGCGCTGCAGGGTGCCGAAAATATAAAAAGAGATGAAAACTTTTTACGTCATCGTAAACTAATGCACAAGTGATACTAAGGACTCCGCGCTCTGATGCGCGTGATGTGATACAGTGTGATCGTTAACACGTACGAAGTTAGTGTTATCTTGCCCCTTTTATTTGTGCTAAGCCTTTTCCAATAGCATTAACATCACCATCATTATCTTTGTGAAAGCAATCTAAAGTAGGAAATATGGCGTTCTTTTGTTTTTTACGACCTTAGTGACTCAGTGGTTGAATGACCAGTTCGCCGAATAATGATTTGTGGATTGTCAGCATTATTTTAATAGGAGAAATCAACCCCATACATTGATTGCGGACTGTTCTTGAGTTATATAATAAAATTAATGCTGCACAATCAACAAGCCCCAAGCTAAGCAGAGATTGTATTATGGGTACTAGACGAATGAATGAATGAAAAACGTTTTCATTCATTATAGACGACTGATATACTTAGTGGTATATGGTTCTATTTTTTAGTAATTATGTAATTTACTCAATGTATTTGTACTAGGCATAAAGATTTGTATATACAGGGTGTCCCATAATGAGTGGATAACCTGAAAGATGCTTATGCGGCAAGTCAAGGCCAATCCGAAACAGTATTTATTTTTTTTCTAATTTGACCCGTGCGGAAAATATTTAATATTTTGTAAATTTGGAAAAATTTGTATCTTTGTTCACATTTTTGGACTTTGTGCCTACAATTTTAACAATTTTTTTATTTTTATTTTTGGGATATACTAAAGACAAACAGCTTTTTTGAACACCGCTTGAAATATTTTGGTAACTAGGACCAGTAATTTTCAAGGCAGGTTTAAAGTAGAAAATTTTAATTTTTCAAATTATTATGCAAAGTTTGAGCTGCTGTAGTTAAAAAAAAAGATAAGGAAACCTAAGATGCCAGCTACTTTAAAAACATGTCCATTTCAAGAGCATCCTAAAATGATAATAAACGTTGAAATTTTGTAGGGTAAAAAACTGAGATATTGCTACTTTTGTGCCAAAAGGGGCCAATGCTACTAAAAATAATATTGAACCAACACATCAAAAAAATATCTTTTTCGCCATTCTCGTTCTAAAACGGTTACTTTGCTACTAAAAATCAGTAAGTGAAATCTCATCATCCATACAGCAATGTTTGAAAACGAAAGTTTTCAATCAGTGCGTCTTATCCTCCTACCCCTGATGACCTACGCAGCTGAGACATGGACACTCACGGTAGGACTGCTCCACCAGTTCTAAGTCGCTCAGCGAGCTATGGAAAGGGCTATGTGGGGAGTTTCTCTGAAGGATAGGTTTCGTAATGAATACATCCGACAGAGAACCAAAGTTATCGACATAATCAGAATAATCAGAATAATCAATTTATTGGTAAGAGTTTTACAGGTCGGTCATTAAATTACAATAAATTAAATTTACATAACAATTTAAAACATTATACATTAAATTAATTACAAATTATTGTAAAAATTCGTCAACATTATAGAACGCCTTCTCGATGAGCCACAATTTAAGCTTGCGCTTAAAGGAAGAGAGACTAGGTGCATTGATTACCTGCTCCGGTAGTTTATTGTATAAAGAAGGTCCCAGCACGTGCGTCAGTCTGTCTGACTTAGCCAGTCTGTGCGACACCGCAGACAGTTTGCTCGCTCCGCGGGTGTTGTAACAACGCGTGTGGTGATCTCCGCGCGTTTTGAACCGCTCCAGGTTTTGCCTCACGTGCATTACTACCTGCATAATGACAATTGATGGCACCGTGAGGATCTGGAGCGATACAAAGTACGGCCGCGCCGGCGTGTCCCACGCTGTTCTCGCGATCGCTCTCACAGCACGTTTCTGCTTGCGGAAGACGCGCTCCCGATCAGCAGCGCGCCCCCACAGCTCTGCGCCGTACTGGAGGAGCGAGTGAACGGTCGCGAAATAACAAGTGCGGACCACGTCGGCGGACACCACACGCGATAGTCTGCGGAGAGCAAAGCATGCGCTACCCAGCCTGGCGCACAAACTGTCTATGTGCTTATCCCAAGTAAGGCCACGATCTATTTGAAATCCCAGGAACACGGTCGTTGGAACCTGTACAATGGTGTTTGTTTCTATGGTAACGGACAAGCTCCTAACCTGACGCCCGGATATGCAAAAATGCATGAAGTGCGTTTTGTTGTGGTTCAGAGCGAGTCCGTTCCACTGAAACCATTGCGCGACCTGGCGAGCGACCGTGTTCAACCGCCGCTCGAGCTGGTCCAGTGACGGGGCGCTGACCACCACGGCCACATCGTCCGCGTACATGTACGCCTCCCCTTCCGTCACGTGTTCCGGCAGATCATTGAGTAGCAGCGAAAACAGAATGTTGGACACCGATGATCCCTGCGCTACGCCCATCACCGTCCCGAGAGGGCCGGACTTCGTCTCACCACCGTCAGCGACCACCATCTGCGTCCTGTCTCGCAACAGGTCTGTGAGGAGCGAGTGCGCCGGGCCTCGAATGCCGTAGTGCCCGAGTTTGGAGGCGAGAACATTGTGGTCTGCGACATCGAAGGCTTTCGATAAGTCGCAGCACAGGAGTGCGACTTGCCGTCTCGCCTCACAAGCCTCCAGCACTCGCCGCAAGACCTCGCGGGTGAGCGAGGTGGTCGAGCAGCCGGCACGGTACGCGTACTGTCGCTCAGATAACGCTCCAGTGGCCGCTAAGTATTCGGTGAGACGAGTGCTCAGACCGTTCTCAAAAATCTTCGCGACGGCAGGGATTATAGACACCGGTCGGTATCCGTCGATGTCTTCACGTTTGCCCTTTCCCTTAAATAAAGGTGAGATTTTGCTTACCTTTAGGGTTTTTGGGTACTTACCGGTCTCGATGCAGCGGTTGAACAGGCCGGCTAGACACCAAGCTAGAGGTTCCGCGGCTGAGGCAAGAAGTTCCATCGAGATTTCGTAGATGTCCCGTGTTGGTTTCCTTGGAATCTTTGACTTTATTATGTGGAAGACCTCTTCTGCAGTGAACTTGAGCACCCGCAGGGAGCGGTCGCAGGCGGGCCGCGCCGCCGCGAGCGCCGCCTCGACGCGCGCGAGCTGAGCGCGCGGCGCGCCGCACGCCGCCGCCGCGCCCACGAACCTCGCGTTCATCGCGTCGGCCGCACACTTCCGGGACTTAAACTTCCTCCCCTCGGAGTCCTTAGCAACCTCTGTGAAGCTCGCCGACGTACGAGAGACTGTACCTCTCTCCGTGTTAACGACCCGCCATATAGCCTTACTAGAGTTAGCACTATGAAGGATCATGTTCTCGTAGTGGCGAAACTTTTGCAGTTTTATTGAATCCTCGTACTGCGAAGTGATTTTTGTAATAAAACAATCTAAATTTGTGTCCGGGTACTTTTCTTGTAATTTAATTGAGTCAAAGAGGAGATTTTTTAAGTCAATGAGTTCACGTGTGACCCAGGACTGTGTTCTCATATTTTTAATTTTGTAGGGAAAACAAATATTATATTTATTTATAAGAATGTTAGTCACAGATGTTGCTAAGGTCTCCGCAGACGATGAGCTTTGTAGCAGTGCGAGCCAGTCAATAGAGTACATGGCCTCGCGGAAGGCCATCCTGGTAGCGTGCGAGTAGTCGCGGGCGCGGCGAGTGCGCGGCGGCGGCTGCGCGCGCGCGCACGAGACCGCGGCGCGCACGGCGTAGTGGTCGCTGAGCCGGGTGTCGAGCGGACTCGTCACCACCGACCCCCGCGGCAGGTTACTATATACGTGGTCTAGGCACGATGATGACGCACCCGCCACACGCGTAGGGAAGTCGACTTCGTTGTTAACATTGTGCTCAGAAAGAAGGTCAACCAGCTGTTTTTTAACAGAACATAAACTACCGAGCCAATCAATATTAAAATCACCCATAAATATAAAGCACTTACCACTCTCATTGGCTCGCTCGAGCAGGCGTTCCAAATGCGACAAAAAGTCAAATGAACTAATTAAGTTAGTTCTATAAATACATAAAATTAAAACATTAAAATCAATAAGTTCAACAGCTGATACTTCGCAAACTCAAAGAATTAGCAAGCTGAAGTGGCAGTGGGCCGGCCATATCTCATGAAGAACCGACAACCGTTGGGGTAAACGTGTTCTTCAGTGGAGATTGCGACTTAGCAAACTTAGTGTAGAACGACCTCCAGCCAGGTGGGATGACGATCTGCGAAAGCCTGCTGGCAGATGCTGGATATGTCAAGCTGAAGACAGGGCGCTCATTAGGGGAGACTTATGTCTAGCAGCTATGTGATATGGGCTGATGATGGTGATGATGATGATGAAATGTTCAAATTGATGTCCTCCAACTCTGATGCAGGTTCTGCATTTTTTTAATAAAGGATTTTTTAGCTAACTTTCTTAATTGCGGTCGTTAATTTTTTCCGCATCGTTTTGGACTTGACGTCGAAGTTCTACTAAGTTATAATAAATGAAATAAAATTAAGTTATAGTATTTAGGGAATAGGTTTTTTGTACACCAGTTCCTTCAAGTTGCCCCAGTAAAAGAAATCCAACGGGTTCAAGTCCAGCGACCGCGCTGGCCACTGGGAAGCGCCACCACGCGGAATTCATCTGTTTGCATACGCTGAATCTAAATAACGCCGTTCCTGAACGGCTTAGTGTACTGGACACCCGTCATTCTGTAGTTTGTCTTCTTACCAAATTTATATCACCAAATTCGTATAGCCTCATAGGACAAACTCTCTTTACGTTCGGCTAGATTATTGTTTATTATTTTTTAACATTTTACTATTTTCCAGCATGAATCAGCAAAAATAGATTTCACTCACTGTTTTTTTTAAGTAGCAAAGTAACCGTTTTAGAACGAGAATGGCGTAAAAGATATTTTTTTGATGTGTTGGTTCAATATTATTTTCAGTAGCATTGGCCCCTTTTGGCACAAAAGTAGCAATATCTCAGTTTTTTACCCTACAAAATTTCAACGTTTATTATCATTTTAGGATGCTCTTGAAATGGACATGTTTTTAAAGTAGCTGGCATCTTAGGTTTCCTTATCTTTTTTTTTAACTACAGCAGCTCAAACTTTGCATAATAATTTGAAAAATTAAAATTTTCTACTTTAAACCTGCCTTGAAAATTACTGGTCCTAGTTACCAAAATATTTCAAGCGGTGTTCAAAAAAGCTGTTTGTCTTTAGTATATCCCAAACATAAAAATAAAAAAATTGTTAAAATTGTAGGCACAAAGTCCAAAAATGTGAACAAAGATACAAATTTTTCCAAATTTACAAAATATTAAATATTTTCCGAACGGGTCAAATTAGAAAAAAAATAAAAACTGTTTCTGATTGGCCTTGACTTGCCGCATAAGCACCTTTCAGGTTATCCACTCATTATGGGACACCCTGTATGTATATGTGTAATTTTATGTTCTTGTGTAAATAAATAAACAAGAAAAAAGTTGCAGATTTCTCCCGCGAACTCAGGTTGTGGAATGATCTAGAAGTTTTCTTCGGTTGACAATACGTATTTAATGACTCGAATGTTGCAGGAGACCCTAGGCTGCGGTAACCGCGTCATACATTCATTCACTAATCGCTTTCCATCAGGAGGGCCGCGTGCTTGTTTGCCACCATGATAGCATCAAAAAAATATAAGTCCTAGATAGATCTGTAGAACCAAATTTGTTCCTGAAAAAAAAAACAGGGTACAAAAGAAAACATGGAATAAATAAAACTGGCAGATTATTGATTTATTCCTAAGCTAAGCCAACATACTGAATTATACCATTTTTGCGTTATTTCGACGAAAATCAGATGAAAATGATCGTTAACACGTACGGCGTTAATGTTCTCTAGATCGTTTTATGAATTCAAAGCCTTTTCCAATACTATCATCATCATCATAGAAATAACGATCTATAGCCAGGTATAGTACGAAATAAGAATGGGATAGAATAGAAAACATTTATTTATTTCGACAAATACTTAGATAATTACAAAAACTACAATCAAAGTGACACAAATGAATACGCGTCAAATCGAGTTTTCGCCTCTATGAAATATTGCTTACTTTTGTTTTTGGTCAGACAATAGGGGGAAGTCCCCTTAGCCCGGACTGCTTCTAATTCGTGTGTGTGTTTAGAATCATCGCCAAAAAGCGCGCTAGGCGCTAGGCTAGGTATTTCAAGTGTAGGCCAGTGTCGACTCTTTCGTCGTGTAGAGTATTGAAAATTTTACGGTAATAATTTTGTTCAAAGTATTTTTTTTTGGGTCTGTAAACCATATTTAAAGTGTGGAATGGTATTCGTGTTGATGATACAAATATTTGTACCATAGTGGGACTCGAACCCGCAAACTTAATCGTTACGAAACTTTGCACACTACACCATTGAGGTCGTCAAACTTGGATGAAAGCTCATAACATATAATATATTGCAATGAAAGCTGTGTCCTGGAAAATAGAGCTCTGTAAGCTTTGTACAAGTTAGGGTAGGAACTCTAAGGGTAGGAAGCTCTCCTATAACAATGCGATAAAGTTCAATTTTGCTCACTCGTTACACTGGTTTAGCTTTCAACTTCTGTGAAATACAATATCGACTCTCTAGACAAAGTTTCAGATGTCATATTAATTGGACCTAACTATCTACTCTCGAGCCCGGAATTCGTTTTCGAAATTAGAATAAATATACTAGCGGTTCGATTTTCCAGTTCCCATTATGTGCTCTCTGAGTGTTGCAATAAAGTCGATAATTGAATAATTCAACTTTTAATTTTACAAGAACCTTAACAATCCAACTCTTTTTTTGAAATCTTCGATACCGTTGATGTAATATAGATCTTCCTTCATTGATTTAAAGCTCGTTCTAAACTAGAAGTGTATCGAACCCCATGTCATGACGCGGCGGGAAATAGGATGGTCAGGGCATAGAACCAATTTCCGTTTTAGATAGTCCAGAAGATAGCCGCGATAAAATACGGATACGGAGAAACATACACACTTTATTTTAACGGCTTCTACAGCATAGTGACTACTTACAACTAAAGACTATGATCTTTTTACATATTCTATTATTTTTGTTCTTAACGCTTAGTACTAAAAATGTACTGGAAAGAGTTTTATTACGAAAAAAGTCTTTGAAAGGTCGATAGACTCTAAATACAATATGTTTGAAATACAATATTCCTAGAAAATAGCCTTGGTGGCCAACTCTCTCAAAACTATTCGAAAACTTAAATCGAATTGGTATGAAAAAAACTCTTGACTTAAAAACTATCAAACAGATGTGCTAAAATTTTAATGACATTTTTAGCTCTAGCTTTCAAAAGACACCATTTACAAAATTCGCAGAATAAAATTTTGTGTACAATTTTGTGCAAAACAAAGGAGTATAATGCATTATTGACATTGATAAAACAAAACAATTGTGTTTTACACCGTACAGCATCAGAAGTGGGATTATTGTGTCAGTGTTATTCCAACGCAATCGGTCACGCCGCCGCGCCTGGAAATTGCTTTACATGATTTAGCTTCACGCTCGTTGTTTAGATAAGGTTTGGCGCAAACGAGCCAGATGAAGTGGCAACTTGCGTTTGTTACTTGCAAATCTTTTTCTAAATGAAATCATTTAAAGCTTCTGTAAATATTCCGTTCTATGTGATTCCATTGGGCGGTTCGTGAAAGTTCGTAACAATCATCTACTCAATAGATTATAGATTTAAAAACCTCAATAGCTACTTAACATTCCCAATATTTATAGAAGGGTTATTTAGGGTTCCACATCGACATCACCGTATGTAATCACAATATAGTATAACACAAAGTCACTTTTTCTGTCCCTATGTCCCTATATCCCTATGTCCCTTTGAATGCTTAAATGTTTAAAACTACGCAACGGATTTTGAGGTGGTTTTTTTAATAGATAAATAAAATAAATAAATAAATAAATAATTCCGGACAGTCTACACAGCATCATCTAGCCCCAAGCTAAGCAGAGCTTGTGTTATGGGTACTAGATGACTGATATACTTAGATAGAGTGATTCAAGAGGAAGGTTTATGTAAAATATGGCAGGTATCTAGTTATTTATGAAATAAACATGTAGAGGTATTTGGCTCATAATTAATACATTAACGTACCAGTTATTTTTCCACAAGTGAACAAAAATATGAAGCTAAGAGAAACTCAATAAACACCTTTTTTCTTATATTATTTTGATAATTATTTTAGTTTAAAATCTGTCTTGTAGGTATAAATACGTATTCTAAGCCTAAAGAAATAAAGTTAGGAATCTAACAATTTTTTAGGTGTTCAAATCTAAAACATTTTTATCACGTTAATGTGAAAGGAACAAACAGTACATTCAGCCCATAGAAAAGGTGCGAATAGGGTGAAAATGTAAAATTCAAGGCCAAGTTCAAGCAACATCCTCCTGAGCTCATAAAAGACTTAAAGTCTTAGGGCTCAGGTATCCAGCTAAACGGTGTACCAGAATACATTTTATCAGATTGGCAAACATATAAAATTTACTTCGTACGGCACTTAACTGCACGATTTTTTCTGGGTGATTCAAAGGTGTATTTCAATCCATGTCCTTAGCAATTTTACTAAGATCCGTTCAGTTCCAATAATGAAGTTGTTTAGTTAATGCACAGGAAGTCAAAATTTTAACACGTGAACGGTCCTTAATTATTATCGTACCTACAAAGTTAATTTTATTTTAATCGCATCATTGACTCCATAGACAAATTACAAATTCTCATCAATCTACTTTCATGTATAATTTCAATATTTTGATTATTTTTTGTTTCCTATGTATTATATATTATTATACTGAACATTTAAATATACAGAAATTTTAGCTTCTAAAAAAACAACACAAGATATTGGTGCAATTTTCATTTCCACATTTTATACACATATTCTTGACCACCCAA
The DNA here is from genome assembly GCA_944547425.1 of Eupithecia centaureata. NCBI lineage: Eukaryota > Metazoa > Arthropoda > Insecta > Lepidoptera > Geometridae > Eupithecia > Eupithecia centaureata. Next base: position 1,021,457 of record OX155688.1, on the reverse strand, counting down.
TATCTAATATCGATAGTCATTCTGTATTCACAAGATACATACAATACACCCTATTTGCGAACTGATAGTGAATCGGTTATGTTGGGGCCACACTAGCGTTTAACGTCAATGCCCATTATCGTGTTAATTATTGCAACAATTTTTACCGCATTAAAGTGGGTGGCTACACTTCAACGGTCAACGTGAATGCCCATTATTGGCGATAAAAACGGCGTTGAATTTACTTCAATTCAAGCAAGATGGACGTCGACAGAGCTCTATATTTCATGAGTGTAAATTTATATTATTTGACTTTATTGAATCATTACCGAATAAAGAGAATCTCGAATCAATCAGAATCTCGAGAAAAGTAAGAACTTTCTCGTTTCTCCACTCCGTCGCCATAGTTAACACGTCCGCTCCCCTTGCGCTCTCGACGCACACTGACAATACGTAGTGTGGCCACTTCATCGCATCAATTCTAGCGTTAATCTCTTTGATGTACCGCCACTTGACCTATCGCCTAACGCCAAACGGCATTGTTAATGCCATTGTCAAATTATCGCGTTAAATTGTGGCTACACCTATGGTAAACGTCCATTATCGCGTTAATTAATGGCATTTCCCGTTAGTGTGGCCCCAACATTATGGAGCTTACTTCATCCGTTTAGCGAAGTTTATCGTTATGTCCCTGTTATTCATCGTTATAACCGTTATTTAATTATTGACAGCGCGTTGATTTTGAAGGCCCCTGATTAAATATGATATCGTCTTGATATTGGAAATACACTAGTACACCCAGACACGAAACAAATCATAAAGTTTTGTTGATTTTAAATTCATAATTGACTACTGGCAGAGGCTGGATGCGGCAAGCTGAAGACAGGGCGCTATGGCGCTCATTAGGGGAGGCCTATGTCCAGCAGTGGTAATATATGTTGATGATGATGATGAAATTCATACTTACTGTGGCAGGAATCAAACCTGCAACCTTCTTTGTCTGTGGACTAACCTCACTACGTCTCCATATTCGATGTTTTAAGACGACCTTTATGGGGCAGTGGGTCAATATCTTGGTCTGATATTTTTTCCATATATAATGAAATTAAAATCAATCGTAATACTTTTATAGTATCCATAACACAAGATCAGCTTGGGGCTAAATGATGCAGTTTGAATGATGTGACTAATAATCCAGTCCAGTTTCAATACAAATCCAGTAAGTACAAACCATCCTATAATTATTAAACCGGGAATTGCAGGAGCATTCGAAATCAATAGTTACCGGTGAATACAATAGCCCCGGTATTACCACAGTACCGTCCGATTTATCAGTATTGTTCTCCACATCCAGAACAGTATTCAACGTGTATTGATAATGAAATAGGTCCTCCTAATAGGATTCCAACACGAAACACGGATATTGGACTAATACTAGATAATTGGTGAACGCACAGAAACCAGAAATCCACATCGTACATTACTAACCGTCTACCGTAGGCCTCAGCCACTTTATCAAAAAAGCTTTTTCCCCTCATCCTTTCCTCTGCATGAATTATTATTATTTTCGCCAAGTAATTCCAACAATACCTTTTTTGCACAAAAGATACATAATGAAGATAGCCATACACAGTCTACCTTCTATACCTTATTCTTTCTTCAATTAGGAGTCCATTGTGCTATAACGCGCTAACTCCCGCCGTTATTCCTGTGAATGGCTGTCTTTATCTTCTTGCAAATAAACATTACATTCCATTGGTATAATGGATATCTCGTGTTTTCGACAGGTATATGATCCACGAAAATTTCTGAGAATGACGACCGTTGTCTTTAAGCTGCCAGTTATGTAAAGCTTGAAGCATACTTAGGCCGCATCCCTCCAACAAGAATCCCTCAACTACAACAACCAAATCGTGTGAACCGCACACTTTCCACGCGATGACTGTTCGGCCTTGCAAGGTCGCATAACAGCGCATTTGCTTTAGCTTTTGCAGAAAACCGAGTTTTAACCATATCCGTCCCTGCCGTACATAGTCATAAACACAAGTTCAAGTAAATACTCATACAGCAATCCACGCGTTGTCACGCGCTTGAAGCTTGCGGTAAGAAAGGCTTTTATTAACGAGTGGTAAGTTTATGGCAAGCGAGTGTGGCCCACGCGTTGTCTGCTATTTTATGCTATCATTATAAAATGTTTCTACATGTAACGGATTCAAACACATGTTTGTAACGTACGGGGTTGTGCGGTCTATGTCTGCGACAACCTTTAGCTGAAAGATGGTGACTCTGAATCTTAATTTGAAAATCCGGAGGAAATCCAGCTTGTTTAATACACGGCACGGATTTCACTGTTACTCTGAAATCCACAGTTCCACAATTTATTCTCTTGTTAGAACTTTATCCATGGACAGTTGATTTAAAACTTCATTTTCTTCCACTCTGCGACGTAGACAAATCTACAAAAACTTTAATCAACGACATTGCAAAGCAAAGAACGTAATAACCGTTGTAGAAAATGTAGCTAGAGTAGTACAGTGTGCCTGACAAAGAATAACTGCGAAGATGGTACTCGCATTAGGGAAGGGTGAACAGGCTATGTTGCCCTGTCCTATTTCATCGGGACACAGGGACGTACTTAGAACTAGTTAAAGGCTCTGTTATCTAATACACATAGTAGGTACAAGTTCTGTTTATTGTTAGTATTATTATTTGGATATTCCAAACTCGGAGAGACACTGATAGGTTTAGATTTTTCTGCGGCATCCTAGGACGTTGTAAAGATGGATCAAAGAGGTCTTTATGCATTTTAAGAATAATACGGCAGAGTTAACAAACCTCTGTGTTGTTTAACACTGTGCTTATTTTAGTTATTAGCTACTTAAACAAGTTAGTGTAAACACTAGCGACCCGCCCCGGCTGCGCACGATTTTATTATACTGATAAACCTCTATAATCACTCTGTAAAAAAAACCGCCCCTCAAAATCCGTTGCGTACTTCTATAGATTTAACCCATATATTCCCAGAAAGATTTAGGTCTCCGATTTTCATAATTTTTGCATATGTTGTTGCTAATGAAATATTATTAGACCCATATTTTTTTATTTTGAGTTTCAGTTACTGAAAGTATCTTTTTTTTGAAGGGTCGCTATCGACCCCGCGGGCAAATACCTATCTGATAACAGTGGAAAAGGTAGGGATCAATCAAACGCAGTATGTTATTGTTACACGACAGTTTTATATGTTTACTAATGTATTAATACCTATGTATGTTCAATAATTAGGAAAATTACTTCCTAATCCAAAAATTCGGTAATCTGAATAAATCAAATTAACAATATACCTAGCATAGGAATCACAATAAAACTACGAAAAGACTATGCTAATTTGGCAAACCATTTGTCAGGAAGATTAAAACAACATGTGCTTCACATTTTACCGTTTTATTCTGATAAACAGCACGCAGTTTTCTGTACTGAGTAACCATGATCATATGATTAGCTGCGTGTCTCCTCACGGCTAAAGGTACGTTCGTCATAACTTTCGCAGGCTGCCCAGGTCGAGTTTTGTCTGTTCCGAACTTTAATAGCAAAGTTCTTACTAATGACCTTCGGAAATCTGGGGTATCGACGTTGGCTCCCATTGATCCAGCCAGCAGAGCTGAGTTGTTCAATGTAATATCAATAAGCCATGTCAGGACGTGTACACTTCTTGCCTCGAATAGCAATGCGATATTTACTAATGTTGGCATCGAGTCGATCAACGCCACCCAAATCTGTTGTATTGGCCACATTTGGTTGATCAATTTCATAGATATATCCTTTTTCTTCTTCTATCATCAGAAGATAGAGTGACCCCGTATTCGAATCTTTGCTTACAAGTTACATGACCGAATTTCTCACGATGACGTGTTTTACCAATTCCTAATCGAGAAATAATTCAAAAAAGTCAATGAGCTCACTTTCTGACAATGTATGTACTGCTCATGATAGAGGAACAGTCCATTTCTTAGCTGACTCATATAAATCCTGCTTGATCTATTTTCTTGGTTGTGGTTGAGATGCGGCACTTCGTGGTTGTCTCGAAGTGAACGGGATGACTGAATCAGTAGGTATTACTTGAGTTGCTGATTGAATCCGTGAAAGTCTTGTTGATGACTGACCTGGTCTAGCCTAACCTAGCAGTTGAAACAGCTTCAGGAACATCGCACTCTTGAATATCTTGGATGTGTTGTAGTATCAACTCGGCGGGATCAAGTAACTGAAGTCGGTTCAACCTCTCAATATCGCCGCAGTTTTCATCTCCCGAATTACCATCCATACAGCTCCATCACAAGGCGGGTCTAAATAGACTTCAACGTTTTGAAGACCTTCGTTATCACGCAAACTTTCCTGGATATATATTATTTCATTAGTAGATAGTATTCGGCGTGACCTGAGAAAAAAAGAGAACATTCGGTATCATATCTGTCCAGAGGGTCGGTAGTAGATGGGTAGTAGACCCATCAAAATATTCGTTCTAATAACGGAGTGAAAAACATATTATAATCAAAATGTAGTACTTACGTACCGAGAGTATTATATTTATTTTACTAATCATTCAAAAAAAGAAACGAAAATCCTTATAAATAAATAGTTACTTACAGTTTTGTCTCAGCCGGTGCAAAAATTTCGCCATAAAAATCAAGTCATAACTTTCACCACTAATATTCAACTGAAATTGAGCTTTGTTGATGTGAAATTTGCTTCAGGTGATTAGGTATTTTATTATAAAATGTGTAAATGTCATTAAACACAATTTTTTATGAATAATTTTCAATTTCGAGGCGTCCAAGCGGGAGAAGAAAGTTTGGGTCGTTTTCGTGCTTTTGGGCATATATGGGTTAAGCATACATAGGGACATAGAGATATAGGGACATAGTGATATAGGGACAGAGAAAGCGACTTTGTTTTATACTATGTAGTGATACTGTAATAAAATGATGTATTAATGAGTTTTAGAACTCGCCCAGCTTGTATTTAACTTACTCCGGCCCTGTGCTTTTGGTCACTGCAATGCCATCCTTTGTGCTATGTGTCCATTCATCTTATTGTGGAACAATGGAGGTTTATAATATTTGTGTTTTCTTTGAAAATGGCTGATTCCATCCGACCGTTATGTCGGCGGGAGATTGTCTTTTAGAAAATAAATAAACGAATCGGGTTTTGTGATCATTGTGAAATCTGTGCGGCGTTTTTGTAACAAAAGCAGGTAGTGGAAATTCTTGCGCAAGGGGAAACCTTGTCTATTTCTGGGAAAGAGTTGCTTCACAATAAGTTAAGAATCATAGCGATTTCCGATTACATAGCCCTGAAAATTAAATAGCCTGTAGCGTGAAAAAGCCTAAAATTTTTTTCAATTGAAAAAAACATGCATTATGACAGGCAAACCATTATCTTTTATTAAATGTATAATAATTAAACCATAATATATTATACCTACGGTTTAATATTATATTTATAACCTGCCGTACAAATGAAAAAAAAATGTCCTCCATGACTTATTCCTATCAGCTAATGAGAGATTTAACATTAAAGTGAAGAACAAAATCCTATTATAACAACATGGAAGCAACCCTTTTTTCGACCCTTGATTTGCATCCCATCAACCGTTAACATTTGGCTTGCAAATTTTATAATAACTAGGTAGGCAAATTCGCTAGAGTTATGTTCCTTAAATTTACAATTTTTACGTGGTCATAAATCACGGGTAATCCTTTCCTTCTTATATATTAAACAGTCTAACGCGCCCGAATAATGCATTTTCGAAAGATTACCTAAGTAAAATTGAAAATGTATAAATGCAGACATAGCATACATTTTGTTAATAACACAGTATAATGCATTTTAAAGCATTCTCAGTATAAAGTAAAGTACCTTATTTATATTATAGTATGTAGGTAATGATTTCTGAATTACCTATTCGGAAAAAATCTTCGTCTAGGAGATGAGATTTAACACTACCAGATAGCTGCAAAGCTTCGGTGGTGTTACGTGTATGTAGTGTAATGAGCCTGTTAAACTTATCCTGAATACATTAATTTTGATTTAATTTTAATAAAATAATAATTATTTTTTGTGTAAAGACGTTTGTGCGATGAAGAATGCCTAAACGATTGAATGGGACCGTTGATATTATGCGTAAATAAAGTTCTGTACCTGGAATAGCGAATACTTTGGGCATAGAATATTACAGTTATCCTAAAATTAGCTTCTTTTATCTCTCTTATATGTATGCGAAGTAGCCGGAGGAAGTTATACCATAAGTTTCCTAAATCAAATATGCCAGGTAAACCAAAGAAATTAAATAAATCAAGTTTTACGATTATTCTGTCTAGGTAGAATAAAATGTGTGAAATTTCATATGTAAATTTTTAGTAAAAGTCTTGGCTTTTAACTTAAACCTGACCTTTATATGATCTACCTACGGTCATAATACTAACCTTATGTAACCTTACAGTCAAAAGTTACCTACTAAAGTAATTTAGCCTTTACGTAGTAACCTTCGTAGATAATTACGTATAATCAAATAAAAATAGATTAAGTTTAAAATTTTATTGATTGAAGAACGTGAGACTTTGGTTTACTTTTTACACCTGCACGTGAATATCTTCTTGTTAAATAATATCATCTTGTAATATCTATCTTGTTAGGTCTAATGTGATGGGAATAAAACACTTTTTGAATTTGAGCTTGGTGTCATGTCAATAAAAATCTCCGGCGGTTCACTGAACATCTGCAAGTAAACAGCATCGTCTACTTGAAAATGGTCAGTCCATGTTACATAAAATAGGTTAAATTAGATCTATAACTGTCTTTAGTTGTCTGAAATAAATTATTTAATTACTATGCTACCCATTATATTTTACACTAACTGGCGTCATCTATGGAAGCAAATATAGGCCAACGACGAAAATAATTTTGATGAAGTTGACTGAGCTTGTATCCGTTATTCACTAGTTCGACAATAATGCTGGAAATGGCGTACACTTTTTGCCAACATTCTATTCAACAAAAGTTACAAAGTTCAGTGTAAAATTGCGAACGTCATTTTCACTTCCATCTATTGTCTATTATTCATTCTCACTGCAAAATGTGAATGGAAAGTTTGTTCCTCGCTCTGTTTGCGAGCTGACCCTGTCAGTACCTACATTGCGAACTACTAAATAATTTACAGATGATTCGAGAATGAACAGACTTTTTCTGAAACAACAAACACTACCAAGTAGTTTTGGTTTTTTATGAACTCCGAACTATATTTTATTGTATTAGGTTTACTTAATAAGCATTGAGACAAGTCAAACTTTAAAGTAAGTAAATAAATATGATCAAATTATAAATTAATCTGGATGAGACTGGCAGGACCGTGTGGTGTGACTAAAAAGGTTGGAAATCTAAACCCAGCAGTGGATGAAGTCTGATAATGAAAAAATAAAGCAATAATTCATTTTCTGATCATTTCATTTTTAATCCAAAGTGAACTGGAAAAGAATGGTAGTGTCGACACTACCATTCGTTTTCAGTTTCTTTAACAAAAATTTCACACAGTTTCTTTCACAAAAATTATATGACCAAAAGTATATACTTAATCAGACTTTTTGTTTGGCCTCCCTTGATAAATACCCATTAGAAACCGTCAGTTAAGCCTAGTTAGTCATTGCGTTAAATGCAAAAAACTAAATTAAAACTGCCCCTGTAGTCATTCAACTTTAATGTTATTCATTTTTTTAAATCTTGCTTTTGTCTGAAACCGTACAAGTAATTTGCCAAAAATATTTTAGACCCCTGCATCTTTTTAAGATGAACAACCTTAATGGGCCAAAATAAATCAAAAACAATTACAGTTCTCCGGGTCAGTGGCCCATATGTCCCAGTGATTGATGGCCCAATATGCCTTATTGTCCCGGGTGAAATATGGTCCTATCGATTTTAATATTAGTTTTGCTTACGTAATTGTTCATAATGAGAATTTGATGATTTGTTCTTCATTTTGTGATAGAAATCCTTATTGTTATTTCTATAATTATCTATGACTATTTATATTGCGGTCGGAAAGCAGTTATAACCAGAATCAATGAAAAATAATAAAAATATTGCAAAGGCGCGGTCAAAAATGAGTTTCTTCTTTAATCTCTCGAAAATATCATAAGGATTAATCATCCACGAGATTGCGATTTTGTTCCTCACTTTCTTCTCCCAAGGAAGAAATAAAGTCGCATTCCGCTAAGCCGACGACGGCTCTAAGGGGCACTTGCCGGGGTCAGTAAGTCTCGACTTGTGCGACCCAGAGCCGGTTCGTCCCCTCGGACTTGTTGCGTTTTATGGCCCATGGGCCCGGGGGACCAAATTACAAGCTAATGAGCTTACTTAGCCAGTGAGGCGAGTAATGAAAAAGTGCGTGTTGTAAGGTATTTTGTATGTTAATGTTAACTAGAACCTTAGAGACTAGAGTAACTACATCTAAATAAATAAGTGTAAAATTACTTTTTTACTTGAAAAGGCATCTCGATGGAGAAAATGTGTCTTCGCTTTCGGTAATACTACCGGAATATACAAACCTTACCTTACAGATTGTGATGATGACTGTAGCTGTAGCATTCAGTTAGAACCTTTTTGGAATCGAATCTGCGGGTCCGACTCACAAACTGTAATCTCTGATCAGTAATCTGGAACTACGGTTTGGTACGATGTACAGAAAATATGCCCCAGAAAATCTTTGTACCTATAAGAAAAGTTTTCAGAATTAAAACTATTTGAAATTTTCAGGTAACTGAAGGAACTTTCTTTGTTCCTACGATAATATCTCTATAAATATTCGATGATAAACATATGAAAGAACAATGTGATTAGATCATTGAGTTAATCAGCGTACGAACCACCGGCTGTAAGAGTTCGATCATAGAATTCAAATTAGCAAAACCAGCAATAATTGCAAAGTAAACCAGACCAGAAAATGTAAGCAGGGTTACTTGTAAGTAGACCTGAAGATATTACTTGTAAGTAGACCTGAAGATATTTTTGATGAAAGTCTCTGAAGTCCAAGAACGATAATATTTTCTAAATTACATATCTTTTTGTAGAATTTTCAGTGTTCTTTTATAAAACCTGAATCACTATATGGCTTTGAAAGTCTGAGAAATATGGTTAACGCTAGGGCCGTATAACCTAGCTTGAATGGCTTATTCCTGTTTTTTCTTTTGCTTGATACCACAACCAACATTCAATTGCATAACCACAGAGTAGCTTCCCCCTCTCAACCTAGCTATACCTACGTAGGTAGGTACGCACTGAAACCAGTCACGTACTTTCTTTACGAGCAAGTTCAATTTTCAATCACTCACAGCCTCTCTCAAGTACCGCCTAAGTAAAGTACCTCCTACTTTACCAAATGTAGGATCTTGGAATTACTTCATGCAAGTGATTTTTTAGAGCAGCGCAAACGGGCGACTTTCGTTACCAGCCATGCGCCATTTTTATCCTCTGAAAAAAAAATAGAGGTATATGAAACAGCCTACAGTTAGCTCAATTGTTTCAATTCTAATACTAGTTTAAATTTGTTTTTGTACGGTGCTTGTAATTTTCTTAGTGAATAATGAACAGTGTTTTCCTGAAAACTAAACAACCGTGTTGCTATCCCAGTTTTGATAGCAAATGTCAAGTTTGCCCAATCATCTGAGCCTCGGGGTCTACTACTCTACACGATTGCGATACGTTCCAAACAAATCGACAAGTAATTTTTCAATCGTATCCTATCTCATTACCATCAAAGGCTTTACTTTTCCCTGCTCTATCGCTGAATGTTTATTATTCCAATGCTCGTTCTACGTTGTAACTGCTAATCACAATGAATAGTATGTATTAGTTGTCATTCGGAGTTACCCACGTAAAATAAGCATTGAAAAAGAGTGAATTGTGTTTTACCTTCCTATATACCTTCCAGCCCAATTTCTCGAAGTATCGGAATGATAATTATTTTAATGTTCATGTTTTAAACATCCACTCACTGAATAAAATAGGTAGACAAATAAGAAATAAATGCCTGTTTATTATTTTTTATAATAAGTACCTTTTTTTGTAATGATTGTAAGGTGGTTTTATTGATACTGAGTCCTATATAAATAAAGTAAAATAAGTATAGCAATACAGAGCAATTTTTTATATTTTGTATAGCTATTTGGCAGTTTCGTTTTAGCATCTCTATAAAATACAAAAGACATTTTTATATTCAAGTTAACTAAAATTAAATTACATTGCATAAGCATAAGGGGTAGTTTTATTTCTTTGTGCAAGTTGTACCATACATTCGAAATCGTTTTACATAGTAGACGCTCTGAATGTATATTTGAAGAAATCGAGCTCAAGTCGAAGTTGAGCATTATTTACCTAGGCTGACGGCAGAGTAATATCTAGTGCGTAATGCGGGTTCGAATTTCTGAAAATGAAGCTTTGATAAAACGTGTTTGGTTTACGTACTTCTATGTCAATGATAAATGGACAAATGCTATGAGTTTAGTAAAATAAATAAGATGGACGAGAAAAATAATTCAAAAGTTTTGATAGTACCTACTCGTTACTGAATAGTGCGTATAAGCTCAAGTTACGAAACCTAGGTTAGTATTATGATTTATTATCAGGGTTAAGTACCAGTAAAATAATAAATAAGTAAATAAAGGAAAGAACCACCACGATGAGCGAGAGTCTAGCTTGAGTTAGAAAATTGCTACGATTTTATTGACATGTAGTATCCTTATCACAAGCTTTGAGTAGCTTACTTTGGGGCTAGTGCTGTGTGGATTCTCCAGCATTATATTCTATTATTGTTCCAGCCAATACACAATCTTGAAAACCGTTCAAACCAGCCACTACATAACTAAACACCCGATAAACCGGCCTTTTCCAGTCCATCTGTCTCCGATTCTATTCCAATCATCACCACCATTGAACACACTCCACAATACTGTATACGTGTGTAATTGAATACGTATGTGTAAATACTACTTACTCTCTGTGTGACCAGCTAACCGAAAGGAGTAAATTGAAAAACATCGCTAATGCATCCTGTAAAGCAATTCAGCAAAAGCACTGAACTCTTTTTGTCTTAGTTTTTATTTTATTTTATGAATAGACTAATTATTATTGTAATTGATTTTTAAGGCAATAGGTAAGTATTGTTTTTCTTTTCTAAATAATACTTGATAATCAAAAAAGAAATTGGAGTTCAGGCTTGTAAGATGAGCATAATCGAAGATCTTCTCATTATCATCTCTGAACTTTGTTTTTTATTAACCTTAAGAAACGTTTCCTTCCTTTCTTTATGCCACTTCACAGGCAATAACCAGGCAATAACTCCAAAAACACCAATAATCTGTTTAGTGGGTAGACAGACAGAATCCGAAATATCCGCGGCACGCAAATACTTCGCCATGTCGAGAGGATGCGCAATTTATGAGACAAGAACACATTCTTCAACCCCATTGGACTAGGCGGGTCATTTATCAACCTGCTTGGGACCGTGACGGTATTTTTAGGGTGACGTAAGTTTTACTTGGTCAACAAAATCCAAAAGTCACCTAAAAACGAGAATGGTGGATATGACTTGTATAATAAAAAATCTTTAATAATTAATGGTATAATACAATTACCGTAACTATGTCGTGATTACGGTAAAAGACAAAGTTGGTTCCCGCCATCTTTCCGAAATAGAAAAAAAGTCTTCAAAACTACGCAACGGATTTTGATTTTTTTTTGAGTGATTCAAGTGAATGGCTTATTATGTACTAGCGACCTGCCCCGGCTTCGCACGGTCTATTATACGTATAAACCTTCCTCTTGAATCACTCTATCTATTAAAAAAAGCGCGTCAAAACCCGTTGCGCTTACAAAGGGACATAGGGATGTACGGACATAGGGACAGAGAAAGTGTTTTATACTATGTAGTGATACACCCGTGCGAAGTTGGGGTGGATCGCTTGTAATTAAATAGAATATTAAACTTAAATAGTAAATAATTAGCCATGGCGGCCGCGGCGCGGCGTAAGAATAGCCCCTGTATCTCGGCCTGTCTCGTAAGAAGGGACCGTGCCAGAGGTAAGAAGTTTTCTTTTCTAGGTTATATGGCAAATACCCCTGGTTTGGTAGAGGCACGTTCAGCATAAGAACACTTTAATTATAACTAGTTGCACCCCGCGGTTTCGCCCGCGAACCAGGTTTTTTTCATAGTAATTTCAGAAATTTATTACATAAACCCTAGGGGTTATTATGTAAAAATAAAAAGTACGTGTTTAATTATTTCTATCATACTATATTTCGAGTTTTGAGTAAATCGAACCAAGGAAATATAATTTTCCATACAAACTTTAACACCCTATTTAACCCCTTCAGAGTTTAATTTTTGAAAATTTTATAGCCTATGTCTTATTCTAAGTCCTTAACTATCTAAGTACCAAATTTCATCTTAATAACTTACGTAATTACGGAGATTACTTATAACAACATTCACACACATTTTCCCATATTATAATAGTAAGATAGTAAGATGTGTGCATATACAAAAATGGCATGTTCAAATGATGAAAGTACAAGCCCATACTAAATATGATTCATAAAAATTTCAATGATAAAACAAAAGCCACTACCTATAATTTTATCTGTGATATATGATTTATATAATGGGCGTAGTATAAAAATCTGCTCTAAATTTTATGGTTAAAGGTAATTTAGCTTTAAGTTTCATATGATTATATTCAACAGGCATGGAAACCTCTCTTGTCAAGCCGGATTGACCGATTTCGATCTCTAATTATCCAAATTACTTCTGATAACAATCTCAGGATTGTAGACTTTGATGAACTTAATACTTACATAATTTTAAATTTATATATTCATAAAAATTGTTAAATAGGTATTGTAAAAGTTCTTCAGCTACCAATAGGTATCGATAGAAAACTATATTTTTTGATTTTGTAACAAAATTGATGTAATAAAAACTTCTATTAATCCATACAGCTTAAAACTTGCTGAAAAGAAAGTAAACATTCCTTGTAATATTAATATCGAAATATTCTATAAAACCACATACCTTATACAAACTCAGAAGAAACTCAGCAGCTAGTAAATCAAACAAACACAAACTTTCACACACGAAAACTTCACCAAGCTCAACTAGTTTCGAGTCGTAAGGCGGGCGGGCGGGCGGACGTGGCGTCTCGCTGGGCGGCTGTAGACCGACTGGCTTCTGTCCTGAACCCAAGGTGCACGCAGATACACCGCGCATACCTATTTGAATTAATTAAATTTCCCCTTTTTTGCATGATTAAAAAGTTGGAGATAATTTATGAAAAATGTGCCCAAGTTGGAAATTGATGAACGTATTTTTAATTCATTAAATCAGATACCGCGGTATCTTTTAATTTATAGAAGAGATCCATTTGTATGATGTTTTCGTCAGAAGTTTTCGATCAGTATAATATAATTTTATTAGTTTTGCTATCTAACCCGCCCACGATTCATTAGCATGGACTTTTGAAATAATAAAAACATGTTTCTTTCCATGCACCATCATCGCCAAAGTTTGGTTTCTTTCGCTGTAAATCTACCAATTGAATTAATAAACATAGAAAGAGTTACGATGTTGAATGTACGATGTTGAAACGACACAGAAATTTCTAAAATCAACGCCTTACTTAGAAAAAAATATTAGAACCAATTACAAAAAACACGCCAGTTAAGCTAATTAAGCTATTTTGACTGCATTTTCTCCCCTTCATAATTGAAATTTATAAAAATCTAAAATCCCTTTTGCAACCATTTCACGTACTTCCAAAGATTTCATGATAAGTTACCACTATCACTTATCATGTCAATAAGCCTTAGAACTCAATTTCGACCATCTAAGAATTTGAATGACCTAAAATCCGTTCTATGTAATAATTTAATATCTCACACACCACAGTAAAAAAAACATTTTTAGCATTGTAGCTCTAGTTGCTCTTGAGATTTCTTCATATGCCAGTCCGTTTATTCTCTTTTTTGAATACAAATTGAAAGCTAAATCTACTGACAGCCTGATAATCTTTATGGAATCATCGCATCGAATATAGTCCAGGAAACAAATCCGAACAATCCTTGATTATTTTACTATCAAGGCGTAGGTATCTGATTCTTTATTTTGTAAATATCTTTGGGCACTAAGTTATATTACGAAATTTCTACCCTTTACCCTAGAAAAACATCAGTTGTCGACCCCGCGTAAGTTTCCACTTATGTTTTTCATCTACTTACTTACATGAGCGTTCTAAAACACTGCTCTTTCTCAAGTGGTATGAGATATCTGCCACACCATTCAAAGATAATGTTTTTTACCTTCCTCTATACCAAGGGCTTAAAGTACATTCACACACATCGCATCACACTAGTTCACTGCTTGACATAATGCCTCTCTCAAAAACCGCCGTATTGGGTCGTGTATTCGAGTGTTTTTAAAATTACTGCTTTTATTTTGATACGACAGTTTAGTGACTAGCTAATTCCGTTAATTATTCGGTTGGGTGAAACATTAACGAGACTTTGATGGCTTCGTAATAGTCATGTTATAATAAAGTCACAGGCAGAAAACGTGACGGTCTTTGCTGGTCTAGTAGGCAGCATGACATTACAGTTTTCATAAAATTCAAAAAACTTACCAACATATAGTAGCCTTCTGTGTGTGATAAAAGGGGCGTAGAAGGTTCCTGGTCTGATTATTGCCAGAAAGCAAGGAATTTAATGACTCACAAAATGCTTTTTTTTATTCTGTTTTTTTTCTGTGGGATAAAAACAATATCTAAATACTATATGTATATATATGTATATATATAAATAAATAAGTACAAGTTCCAATTTCTGGCCAGTTTATACAATGTGAAATGTTTAACATTACTAAATAGGGATCCTTAATGAGACCTAGAGTCTGTTCTCATTAATCTACATTAAGGTACTATATTGAGTCATACGCAGGGTAATGATGACTTATTATGCTCCATTATTACTTGATACGGCAGTGTAATGATGAAATAATTAAGTTCATTATGAGTTTTCAGTATTTATGTCAACAGAAATGTGAAGGATGAGAGTAAAGCTAAAAACCGACTGATTCCATGTATATCATGTCCAGTATGAGATTTGGACGAAATATTTGTATGAAAAGAGATGGCCAAGAAACGCACTGATCGTACGCCACGCCATCCGATATGTTTCCCACATTTTGTCACGTACGTCACGTGGCGTGACGGGCTCAGTCGGTTTCTAGCTTTAATAAAATAGGTTAGTACTTCTATACCTACTATTGAATTAATAATAATAATTGAATAGTACCTTATTTTCTAATAAGTAATATTTCGTTTTAAACTTATGACTGTGACCTTATGTAAAGTTATATGGTATGGATTTTTGATCGACTCAAAAAATATACAAGTTTCTCATAGCTTTTGGTTATTTTGTCTACTGCCGTACAAAATGATAGTATTTTAAAGTTAGGAAGAGTATCTTCACCTTGATTTTAACAGGAGATCACCCCACTTTTTTATTAGATAGTTCATGATTTTCAAGTTTTATATTACATACAGATTGCGTGTGTAGCACCATCACGTAAAAAATAGAAACCTTAAAACCTTGGCAGCAGTTACTTAGTTATTCAAATGAAGCTGCACTCATGGATCCAGTTCAAGCAATATTCGTGCTGCGCTCAATCTGCAGCTTGGGATTAACCCGTGAATTATTCCAGAATTTTCTCCATGAATTACCAAATAGAATGGTAGATCTGAGTCTAGCTGCACTGGCAACATTGTTAAACTGATGAAATTTCTGAACTGCCTTAAAAATGCAATGTTTATATTGTGAATGTTTAGCGAAAATGAAAAAAATGATACAATAATGCACTTATACTAATAATTGTATATTTCTTTTTTCATTTTCGCTTTGTTTCAGCACTGTAATGGCAACGGAAATAATGATACCTACTTAAATAAATAAATAAATTTTAAGCAGACTATTTTAAGTAGGAAGGTATCTTTTGGACTGCAAATCTCTAGGTCCAGGTAGGTCTAGATTAGGTACGGCAAATTTTAATTGAACAAATTCAATTTTATTCTATAGTGGTTACATGAATAAATAAATCAAATCTGGTACTTCAGGCTCTTTAATATTGTTCTGCTATTAAGTATTTTCGGTCTCTAAGAACTTTTTACTGCTAACAAGAAAAACTTACATCGAACTAAGTTTTTGGTAGACAACAAGAAAGGAGGTATTAACTAGGTCACCAAACACAACCTCCTTTGAAAATTCATTAGGATTCATACGACGTCCGGGTCATCGACCCCGGGAGGCTGTATTCCGATCGTGTTTCGATTTTCAAATTCATAAAAGGAATTGTTTGGAAGGAAGAGGTCCATCCATATAATATAGGATGGTTCGTTTCTTATTTCGTCCATTTGCACTGAATTATTGGCAAATAGATAAAAAACACCCGAATATAGACGTAGGCTAAGGACGTAGATGTTTTTCCAATACAAACCACATTCGTAACCATGGAATCACATAAACTAGGTTATAAGTTCACAACTTTTGTACTGAAAACTTCAAACGAAACAGAAAGTAATAAAATCATCTACCTCGTAAAATAAAAAACCTGTTACATTTTTTTGAAAGCTTTCTTCAGTCCACCATCGCTTAGAAATAATTAACTGTAATTAGCTCTTAAGCTTTGAGCTATAATTATTTACGTTTCGTAAGTACCTTCACTTCAGACTTAATTGTAACTGAAAGGTTCAGTCAGGTTTCACCAAAAAATGTGTAATTTGTAGAATTCACTCTCGTTTGTACAGTTAACTTTACTTCGGCCAAGAACGATGTGGACTGTTTGAAAATAAGTCGACACTTAAACCATAAACCACTTTGTTGTCATGTATTTTCTTCTTCAGCAGCCCAATCAACCACCAAAGGGATGTAGGATGTATATGGCCAATCCAAGCGCGTTACACACCTAAAACAAGATAGAGGCGAGCAATGGGACGAAATTGTATTTAGAACACATTGTCACGTCACACTATTTGGACGTGGAATCTCCTTATAGTGAATCTCGCCCCTGAAGGCATAAAGTAATTCTGTTACAATAACTAAAGATGTCGCTGTTAGACAATTTTTGGCAATGAAATGCCACTTGGGACACTGAAGGCGTTATTTATCAACACGATACACCATAGATGTAATTCTCCACTTTTCTCGAACCTTCCAAATGTCAGAAGGCGCACATTCTCGCTAAACAATTACCTCAATTACCACACTCGCCGCCCACAGCCGGCTAATTGAGAAGAATAATCACGTTACAATCCTCCTGTGATATATTAGTTGCGTGAGATGTGAGTTCTCTTACTATGAGTAACAAAAAACAATACGTTATATCCTCAACCAGTACCTACTGTCCTGGTAGTAGTTTATTTACGACTAGCAACTCGACCTGGCTTCGCACGGGCGTACAGACAGACAGCAGGAAGTTACTTTGTTTTAAACTATGTAGTGATGACCACAAAAGTTTTGGTCTTTCAATCATCATCAACCTACATTAGTCTACTACTGGACATAGGCCTATGAGCACCCTAGCACTCTGTCTTGCAGCTTGCCGCATCCAGTATTTGTCCGCAGTGTTTTTTAAATTCTTTATTAGTAAAAAAAACAATTTTTTGGTAACTAGCTACGATAGAGATGGGTGTCAATTTTACTAATTATTTATAATCAGTTATACTCGAATTCGATAGTCAAGAACTACTTCACCAGTGGTAAGGCTTGTTTGTAATCTAATTGTACGGTACTGGATATCTATTTGTTGCGGCTATTTTGAGCTCTATGCCTTTGTAACTGGGCTGAAGAGCAATGCCAATGGAAAACAATTAGTTTCTCTGGAGCTCTGAGCAGGTATGCCTTTGTACAGAATATTTATGGTTAATTGGTAGAAACTTACAGTTTGTTTCGTAATGTTAACTTTTTAAGGTTCCGTACTGAAAGGGTAAAACGGGACCCTAATTAGAATCCACTGTCCATCCGTCTGTCTGTCTATCACCAGGCTGTATCTCATGAACCGTGACAGTTGAAATTTTCGATTTATGCCATATTCGTCCCTAGAAAGTTTGGCCCACATGAAAAAATCTTCGTTTGTCCCACATTGTATGCCTTACTCGGTCCATAATTTATTTTATATCATAAAATCTTATTTCGTTCCACTTTTCAGCTCCACATTCGGCCCACTTTTTTTGTATAGGCAAATTGACATTACGATATATTACTATTATCGCAATAAAAAAACTCCCATACTATAAGACATGAATTTTTGACCGTTTTTACAGATAACAGTAGAAACTTTTGCATAGTGTGCGATAGAAAAATAAAACAGGCCAATAAGGTCGCGCACTTCGCCCGTTTTATTTTTCTAGCTTAATTGGTTGTCTGAGTAAGTATCATTTGTCTCTTATAGTAAAATCTTCCTTAATTTATCTGCTTATATTTTCAGTGTTTTTTCTATCAAAAAAATCACCTCAGTAGCACAGATTCTGAAAGTTCTTAAAGTGTTCCACCCTGTCATTCAGAAGAGTCCTTTAAACTGTTGGTCCGGCGCCTGACCACTGGGCGGTTGGGTCGGTCTGCTGTCCCATCGGAACAGTAAAGTAAAGAAAATTATTAATTTATCTAGTCACATGAAATACAAAGAAACACGAAACCTTATAAGGATAAAATCGCCTTACTATCTGCATGAATATGCACTTGTTCCCCGTTATTCAAACTTGACTCTCTTCCAATAACGTTTGATGGAAGATTTTTAGGGTTAATCTCGCCTTTGCCATTACCCAGTTTTAAGATTTCCTTGTGTTAGTTTTATTTGTGCAATAAATAAATAAAATAAAAAATAAAAAGTTTCTTTATTCAGACAACTTGTGTTCACACACAATTAAAAAAACACAATTAAGAAACACAATTTATTAAAAAACACAATTAATTAATAATAATAAAGAATTAAGAACACAAAAATGGAAATAAATGATGATAAAGGAGACGTGATAATGGTAATCATTCAGCGTGTTATAAATGACAGAGCTAATAACGATGGAAATAAATACAGTTGAGCTTATACTCTGTATAGACGTAGTTATAGCGTTGTAAAAAAACATAGAATTACTTAAATTTCATCCCATAAACCAGTTCACATGGATAAAGCTTTTATTTCTTCAGCATCTCATCTTAAAAGTTATAGGTCAGAATTAATCATAAGAACGTGAAAAACTATTTTAATAACGCGCAATGAAAGTAGCAAAATGCAATCAAGTAAAGTTTTTAGATCAAATAATTCCATTTTTGTCTTTGCACTGTAAACTTAAACTCACTAAAATAGTTGACGAAAGTTTTATTTAGTTTGTAATCAAGAAATGTGAATGTTTAAAATTACTAAAGTTGTCTCATTTGACTAGACTCTAGACAATGCAAACAGTTTGATCCATTTCAAGTTTGTAACCATAGAGTATTCACAAAATAGAGTTGCCAAGTTCAACCTTCAGTTGAATTGAACCACACTATTGTGGTTGGTGTGTCGTGACGCGTATGAAGCGTATCGGGGTTGTACATTTAGTTAGTTAAAACACATCATTTCTGTGTGTTGTGGTGTGTTTAAGTCGCTGTAATAATGTATACCGGCTCGTGTTATGAAAGCACGTGTTATCAATGCTTGAGTAACTCTCACGCAATACAAAATAGTTACTCGAGTAATTTTTAAAAAGACTGGCAGTGATGTTTTTTGGCATATTAAATATGATTAGTACCTATTATTGCAGATGTATGAATGTATGTATATATGTAATTTCTTAGGAGGTTTATATGGCTACCCTACTTTTTTGACTATAATTTTGTATGCTTGAATTATTTATTATAAGTTCAATATATTAATATTGAAGTTTAAAATCATAAAAAGATAAGCCGTAGACTTAAAGATGACAAAGAAACAAAATAGCATCAGAAAATCAAAATGTGTAATGCTCATATAATAATATTATAAATGTGTGAAACAAAGATTTTTAGTAGCTTACGAACATGCAACTATTCTACCGCTATCAATCTACGAAAATATGGTTTCTCTCTATCCAGTAGAGCAGTAGGCACTGAAAGCTGCCAAATAGAACGAGACGTAAACTTTTTTGACATCATAGACTTATATAAAACCATTACAAAGGACTCTATTTGTAAAATTTCCCCATCTAAACGGTGAATCTAATTTAAATTAGTCCTAAAAATATGTTATATACATCTTGAATCTACTGTAATAGCATCATAGAATGGCCATAAACACTTACTCTTAGTGTTAAGTGCCGCTCTAGTAACAAAAATAATTGGTTATACACTTTGTTTCTAAATTGAAGAGGGGAAAATTATTTTCAATCCTACCATTAGGTAAACCTACAACAGGTTAACCTATAGCTCAACCTAAAACCACAATGGCTTTAGGTTGACCTATGGGTTAACCGTCAACCTATAGGACCACATTTAGGTCACAGACAGTAACAAGTTACTAATACGCTCTTGCGGTCGAGTCGAGATCTCGATAAGCCACTGAAATGGTAGGATAACAGTACTAGTTTCTCTGATTCAATACTCATCATTTGCAATAGGCAGATAGTGATAAATATATGGTTAAAAACATCTTATAATACTATATTAATAGTTGCTGCCAGTGTACCCACACGCGTTATTTTTATGTGTTTTGTTTTGTGATTATTAATTTTATTTTATATTTATTTTAAACACTGTACTTTCGCTTCGATTGTGAGAAAATAAAAGCTTAATCTAAATACTGTAAATGGGGACTCGATGTGCTAATAATTTCTCCATGGATTTTATGCTCTATGGTTCCATTAGATAGACTTAAAAATAAACAATTTGACAAACTCTCGGATTCTCCATTCTCTGGAGTTTAATCTCTTCATGCTACTCGAGTTTGAGTTTGAGTTCAACAAGATACGGGTTTATTGATCTATATGTCAATTTAAAGTCTCAAACAATAGTAAATACAGGTAACTTAATAAAAAGGTTGATAGTGTTGATACCTAATTTTCATCTAACTCTATTGATAGGGGCTAGATGATGCTGTGTGGATTATCCAGCATTTTTAATATTAATTTAATTAATAATATTGCCATACATCGGGGTAATGCAAGCAGAGTCCTTCCTACAAGTATTGATATGGATCAGTTGATGTACCTCTAGATTGTTAAAAAGTTTGCAGTTTACTCAATTATTTTAGTGTCAAAAGTTTTTCTTTTTGTTATCATTGTGCATAAGCATCACACTCAGGAAAATTACTAAGATATGAAATCATATTCCGATATTTTTCGAGTAAGACGGGAATCGAACCCGCAACCTTCCCTGTACGGAAATGCGCTACGAAGTGAAACGCCAAAGCTGATTTTGATTTGTTTCCGCTATATTTAAGAAAATAAAATATAAGGGTGATTCTACGAAAACTCGTTTTTTGTCTGACTTCTGTGGCACATTTTTTTTTGTTGAAATTGCACATAATGATGGTATATTGTAAATGAAGATTTAATTTTGAATTTTTTGGTAGTGAAGGGACCTTTATTGGCTTTATGGTTACGAAGTTATTCAATTTTAAAAATATGGTGTCCACGGAAATCAGAATTTATATCACCAAAATTAAGTATGGGTTAGTTTATCAATAAAAATATGTGTTTTCGGTAGTAAGTAGATTATTAAGCTTCTTAAAACTAAGGACCAATTATTTGATGTTTGTAGTTTCAATCAGTTTTTACAAAAACACCTTTAAATCTTTACTGTAAACATTTAGTTTTTAATCAGTTTATTAAATTACATAGGTTATATTATACAAGTACTAGGTTTTTCAAATATTATTTATATCCTGTAAGACGTAGGTTTATGTTCTATAGAATATCAATGAAAATGGAACTAAGGCAATAGTTTACATCTACATCGAGTTCACACAATTTTATATTCAGTCATGTTGCTAGGTTCTATTCTAAAGATGGAATAATAGATCAACTACTAATCAAAATAGGCTTATCCTATCCCTCTCTTTTCTTTTACATAGAGAAATAGGCGTATAGTATTGAGTAAACCTGGCAGAAGTAATTTTTTTAATGATATTAAAGTAAATTTTTAACAAAAGTCACACTAATAATGTTTATCTTTGTATTAAAAATATTATAATTATTCATTTTATATTAATTATAAACTTTTATCCTAAAAAACATTATAAAAACATAAAAATATTATTATTGAGATGTTAATCAACCCGCAAAATCCACGGAAATCAGTACCACGGAAATCAAAAATAATTACAAAATCCTAGAAATTTTCTGAATTTGCTGGTTTATTTTACATTGAAATATGCAGTCGAAATTAGGAACACAAAAGGCATAAATTATTGCAATTATTATAACAATAGGATTAGTATGAACAAATTTATAGTCAACATGATAATCAGAATTTCTAGATACCAAGCCACGGAAAGTGATTACGTACCGAAATAACAGAGTGACGTGGAGACCTTTGTTGTACACACCACTGATGGGGTGTGACTGATAGTTTCTCTCAATCTAACAACTATTTACGCAGATATTAAAGTACAGTATTTATGAATAATTTAGTGCGCACCACGGAAATCAGAGCTAAACGACGGACGCGAAGTTATCTCGTTGTAACTTGACAATTAGAGCTTAGTTTTGCGTAGTAATAGCGTCAAATAAGCAAGTAATTATCTGGGTTATTGTGAACCTATGTAAATTAGTACCAGAGTTTTTAGGAAATGATATAAAAATTTATTAACACGGTCATAACGGATACGGATTACAGTCATAATTTCCAAGGATTTTATTTATTTTTACTTATTTAAAATAATAATATTAAAAAACTAAAAAAGGCCTCCCCTATTATCTTTGTCTAATCTACTATCATAAAAAAAATCAAAGGGCTAGGGATACTTTTTGTATGATTTTTCGAGCCGGACATGTATTTTTGAAATCCGGGAGAATCACCCATAAATATAATGAAAATAACACCATTATTAGCTAATAAATTTTAAAAATATGATTGGATGAACCAACAAATAATAAGAAATAAATATCTACTTACAATAATTTATACTCTTAATAGGTAGGTAGGATAATACATTACTTTTGTCCAACATTCAAAGAATCATTTGAGAAACCTATCATTTTAATTACGCAGTAACATAATTAAACCATTGAAAGAGCTCGGGGCAATATTGACCCATGACTCACTGGAAGTGACTTGTGTAACGTTTATTAATATTTATGAAGGACTAGAGGATGTTTAATATAAGTACGTTTTACGACTGTTGATTTAGATTTTGTTGTAATAAAAGATACTTGTCGAAATTATATAGTTTTAATAAACTCAATCCGAGTCTTAATAGTAAAAGTCCCTAAGGTTCTTCCAAAATTATTTATACGAGTAGCTACCTTTTTAACCTTTTAGGCTGTTTATACTATTATAACTTATTACACAGTACCTCTAGTTGTTTGTATTTAGTAGGCATGCAACCCGATGATCACTACATAGTATAAAAACAAAGTCGCTTTCTCTGTCCCTATGTCTCTGTGTACATATGCTTAAATCTTTAAAACTCTGCAACGGATTTTGATGCGGTTTTTTGATAGATACAGTGATACAAGAGGAAGGTTTATACGTATAATAAAACCGTGCAAAGCCGGGGCGGGTCGCTAGTTTTAAATATAATTGATGTTTGGACTTGTTGCACTTGAGTCGTGGGATGTTGCGGGTTCGATTCTCGCCACGAAACAAATATTGTGTGATCGAGAACAAGAATTGATATCATCTCGCAAGCTATGCTTAGGGATCGCACCCAATCCATACTACGTGACCTGTTCAGAGGGAGAGAGGGTTATTCGAAATACAACTCTTGGTCACAAGGGCGGGGTAGGGTCTTAGGTTTTCGTCACGTAGTATACGTAGTCAATATCGTCTACAGAAATCTCATGCTTGTTTGGAAATAACAAAATATTATTCCACCTTTTTTAATTTATTTTTTTTGTCAGCAAAAATGCTGCTATAAAGATATGTTTATAATTACTATCGATAGATTTATGATAACTACGAGAAATCTAGAGGTTGGCATATACTACTGGTTGTTACTAAGGAAGGGAGGGGCATAAAAAAATTAAAAAATGGCTTTTTAAAAATGTATGTAGTAGGTAAGGGTACACGTGTCCTTACTTCGGGCTAGAATAGTCCTGTGTAAATACCCCAGCATTATTTACCTAATTATTTATGTACTTAACTAGTTTTTGAGACAAAAGATTTATTATCCAAAGCCAGCCTTTTGCAGGAGCATTGTGTTTTAATTCTCTACAGAATCTACAGGATGGATAAACAAGTTACGAGTTCGTAGCTTTGTTTCTAGGGGCAATGCCAGACGCAGGTAAGGACAAACAATAACAAGACCTGTTTGCTGTACCGCAAACTTACATTGTTGGGTAACAACCCTTGCAAGGTAAAGGTATAGGGCGGGCGAAAGGAGGTTATCAAGACTGGTCTCATTAGTTTTGAAATGACGTCACTAGGTTTCATGAATACCGCCTGCCTTTGTCAAAAAACAACAACTCTGGGCCCGAATTCCGCTAAATAAATCGCTTCACCATTTAGATAGTAAAGTGTCAAAATGTCAGTGTAATGTATAGTAAATAATGTTCTACTAACACAAACTGTTCGAGGTTCATTAATAGCTGTGACGATTACCTTTATAACAACCAATTTGAAATTCTAATTATGAAAGTATCTTCAAGCTCAACAAATTGTAGAATAAAAAATGCACAAACGTCACTTTAATCATCTTGATTGAATGGCACTATTGAGACCTTTGTTTTGAATTCGGCCTCTGATGTCGTGGTATAGATAGAAAGACAAAATACATATCTATAGTGACGATTAACGCGATCAGAAAATCAAATAAAAAAAAAACTTATATTATTTTGATGATTTTATCAATGGTTAAAATTTGACTTGTCTATTTGCCTATTTTGTAAGCCTAAAGAGATCTTTTTTCACACGGCACAAGACTTGACAAAGAAGCGACCAAGCAGATGGGAATCACTACATAATATAGTATAAAACAAAGTCGCTTTCTCTGTCCCTTTGTCCCTATGTTCCTTTGTATGCTTAAATCTTTAAAACTACGCAACGAATTTCGATGCGGTTTTTAGTAGATAGAGTAATTCAAGACGAAGCCGGGGCAAGTCGCTAGTAGCATAATAAAGTAATTGAATTATGATTACTGACAAAGTGACGAGAAATCAATTCAATCAACTTAGTAAGTTAAGAACTGAACAATAAAGCGAATTCATTTATTTACCGGTCATATCGAATTGAAAGCCATGTCATCTATCTAGAACACATAAGCTCTGGTAAGCTTGGGGTTGATTCTATGTGGATTGTTCAGTACTATTTATTTATTTATTTTAGTAAAGTAAAATCAAGACTATTTTTTAAGAATTATATTCAAACTCTGGGAACTCTTACGGCCATTTAGGCTTAAACGAAAATTTCAGTCTTGTTTTTATAAACAAGATTTCAAGACCACTTGTTTCCAGCACTACTCACTACTTCCAGAGACGAACAACTTGCGGCCCGACTTTGTAGCCGAGTCTTGAAATACGCGGTTTCTTGAATATAATTATGTTTACGCTCTTCTAATATAAGATGCGAGCTTTTAGAACGTGACACCTGCTTAGTCTACGTGACTAAAGCTCTGATGTTTACGCTTCGAATGGTTTATAACTAGCAAAAAATAACTTATCCCTAAATTAGTATAACCAGCAACAAATTACTTTAAGTCATTTCTAACTTACTAACTGAAAATTATTTCTTCTTGTTTATATTAATTGAAATGTCAAAAAGTTTCATATTTCATTTGTAAAAAAGAAGCTGCAGGAAAAAGCTTTTACAAACGATGCAACCACAAAACGACGTGAAACAAAATTATCAACCAGATAAATTCCAATTTGTGACGTTTTTAATTTAAAAATGCACGGTGCACATTTTCGTGGCGTATCGTGAATTCACCGTGTGTAAATGAAAGCTGCCTTTTCGTGGTTGGTGACCCCTGAAATATGGCCAACAACATCACATATTCTGTATTATTATCACGTTCCATTTAAGTATATTAATACTCAAACTAATACATAACTCTTGTAAACCAAGCTTTATATTTATGTAACGCGGGTGACAAACGATACAATATAACACAATGTGTTACTACGCATCGTTTGTCACCAGCGTTATATGTACACTTTTTCGCGGCCATACCCATTTACAGTTTGATTCATTGATTTTTTTGACCAAATTACACGATAATTGTACCAATTGAATCTTTTATTCATGTACGTAATCTCAGATAGCCATTAATAAAACGAAATCATAGTTAAAAGCTTAGATTAAAAGTATTAAGATACGACAGTTAAATCCGCAATGCCGAACAGGAAGTTTGTACTTAACATTAGCTATAATTCGGTCTTAAGCTATAAGTAATAAAAAATAAAATTTGTTCACTTCGGAAAATAAGGATCCATATGAGGTTAGAGGCACACTGAAATATAATAAAATGGAAAGAGAGTTAGTAGTTACATAGCCTATGTACATACTGGCAGAAATAAATGAAATGAAATTCTACAGAATATATTCTACCCTTTTAATCCGGGAATAGAGCGTGTGCAGTGCAGCCGCAGACAGAAGTATCTCCATAATATATCTAGTATCTCCATAAATAGTTTCTAGAATCTTCTGACTGAATGAAGCGCATTTCTCTTCAAAGACTCACAATCTGAGCCGTATCTACCAGGACAGCTCAATTGCTTTAGACCCCTTTGAATCGCTTCCCTTTACGGTATCTGTAAGCGACTTGCACGATTGGTGGTTCTTTTTGTTTTACGGCTTTGGTCGGTTATCGCGGTCTAGGAAGTTACGGTTGGGGTATTTCGATTTCTGTGTCTTCTCAGCATTATTAAATCACTCGGGAAAAGTTATAGCAAGCCTAATAATAATAAAGTCATTTATTTTGGACAACATTAGAAAAAGTAGAAAGATCTTATATAGTTCATATCAAAGTACATATCATTATTATAAAAAAATATCACTAATGCACACGCGTGGAGTATAATATAAAGGACGTCTCACAGCCATGCCACAGAGGGCACAATTTGGCAGGTTCGATTTCCGATTCAGACAGGCTATTATTCAAAAATCTTTAAATGCTGTCTAAATTGTTTTGACTATCAAAATTTCATTAGTGAGGATTATTGTTAGTTTTCCAAGAGTCCATAGTCAGTCAACAAAAATGAATTAATCTTTCAGTAAATTTTGAATGCACAATAATTAAGGTATTTCCGTCCATGATATTCCTTGCAGTAGTCGAGTTCAATCTGATAAAAGGTGTCCGTCAAGTTAGCAGCCACACCATGGAATTTTAAGATTATAAATATGCCAATTAACTGTGCCGTCAATGCTGTATCCGGTGCCGCAAAGCATATAAATAGTGCTCCAGTACTTTAGGAGATATTGAGGGATTTCACTGTGGCTGCTATCTTGACGTCAAGCTGGCAGCCCCGCTGATTGTGAAGAAACCAAAGCTAGATTTTAATTGTGAACTATGCCAAATAACTGTTCCCATGTATATCTAGTTGTGCTGTAAAGCTCAGAAATAGAGACCCTGTGGTTTATAAGATATTAGGCTCTAAACATCTACATACATTTGAGAGTACAGATGAGTACAAAAGTGTTTAGATTACGATTGCAACTAGACTCGCTAGATGGCGTCTTTGATAGACATTGCTTGTATAGGTACATCACTGTCGATGACGCAAATACCTACTGCTTTTTTTGGTAGAACAACCGTAACTTAGCATTACTTATATTTAATATTATCATAAATATAATGTACCTACCTACGACTAATAAGTATTTCTTTTGCTGAGTTTTCAACCAAACCTCCCCTAAAAGCTTATAATAAATTATACCTAAAAATTAGTATTGAGTAAAAATTAGCATTGGCGTATCTAGGCATATTCTCCAGGGGGGGGGGGGGGCAGGGACCCATACTAACTGTCATTTTTGTAATATGAACTTCTAATACCAGCCAGTCAGCGGTCACGTGGCACTTGGCCGACTTCTGAACAAAAATTGTCTGAACAAACCGTAGTATGAGCGAGTGTCCATTCGACATTTCTATCCAGTTTATCTACCAATTTAAACAATTCTGTTTACGCTGCGACAATTGAGCTTTTTCTGAACTGTTTTAGAATTTTGGTTTTAAAAATATCGTTTACGACAATTATACCTCCATAAAAATTTGTAAAGACTTAGAAATATTTGAATTCTTGGATAGTACCTACGTATTCTCTGCCTTGTCCCCAAAGATGTTGTACCAAACGTACTAAAATGAATCTTGCTTGTCCCGATTTACTATCGCTATTTCTTTGTCGGAGTTCAAAAACTCCTATAGTTTCTCGAGCTGAGTAAGACAGCCGTCGTCGCCTAGACTTATAATCTGACGAACTAAAATAAATAAAAGCATTGTAAATAAATAGTAAATTGAAATGGTACAAAGAAGTTTATCGCTTTAAATCTAAAATATGTAAAATAAGGCAGGTAAATAGGCCAAGTGCGAGTCGCGACTAGGTAAACAACAGTAGGGAAGTACCTATACAAATTTCATATGGTTACCTACTTTTCTTTTTAAGTTACAATATGAAATCATTCAAGTGTTGCTTATAAAAAAATCTCGTTTGTTGTATAGAAGCCCACTTAAATATTTACTTTATATTGTTTTTAGTGTTTATTATTATAGCGACAACAGAAAACTGTTCTTGAGATACAGCCTGGTGACACACAGACGGACGGATAGACAGCGAAGTCTTAGAAAAAGGATCAGAAAAAGTATTTTGACATTTGGCAAATAAACGGTAGTTACACGTTTTTTTCTTATAATAGCACTAAAACCAAACTTAATTCTATTCTTACCTATCTATACCTACTTAGTTGCTTATTTTTGGCAAAATCATAATAAAAAACATTAACTACGATCCTTTGAAATCAACAATGAAAGTGTAAGAATAACCATAAAAATACAAAAATGTTATTTATTAAAAAAATCCTTGATCACAAGTTGATTCTCTTGGAGTTTTAATCACCCCCTTTCGGCTTAGGACATAATATATAATAATTTAACATGACACTAAGTATAAAATGTTTTAGATGAATGTACAGACTCTACATACCTATTATCTTTTTGATAAGTTTACTTGGTCTAAGGATTCACATGATCGCAACACACGCTCCAAACATACTAATCTCCTTGCCATCCCAAATCACAAGACCAATGGTTTTAAGGGTTGTTTCAAATACAGGGCTTCAAAGATCTGAAATAATCTACCACCTCCACTCAGAATTAAAATAAGCTTTGTTAAAAGAAAGGTAAAAATATCTCGCGACAGAAGCACATGATAGAAACAACCTTTAAACTTTCAAATCGCTCTTTCAATACCCCATAAAACTACAGTATACGCACATCTGAACACTAAGGCACGCACACAAGGAATGAGCACACATTAGAAGTAACCATCTTAAATAAGTGAACATGTTATTTGTGTATATGTAAGAACCCGCCATCACATAACTTCTCGGTGACCACCTACCCGAGGGGAGTAGATTTAAAATCAGCGCCGCATGTTTTCTGCATGCAGCACATAGCTGAATCTACTCCCTTTGCATATGATTAGTTTTTTTATTTTGTTTTTAATTCTAGTTTAGGTTAAGAAACTTATAGGCAATAAATGATTTTCTATTCTATTCTATTTATTTCAGCAAAGGTGTTTTACCTATGTTTGTTTTTTTGTGTAGGTAGACCTTGCTGGCCACACTGGTCATGTTTTCTGATTGTTTACTTTACATTTCAGTGTCTATGGTGGCTTAACTACAGTTTTTTATAAGAAGAATGTGTCAATCAATAAGAATAAAATACAAATAAGATTTGTATGTTTGTCCATAATATATTATCGTCTTTTGTGGCTTCAGCAGTACTTGCTCGTCCAGATATAATAATAAACGTCTATTATTATTTCTAGGCGAGTAAATGCTTAAGCTGCAATAAACGCCATCTAGCGATTGATTGCAATCGTAATCTAAACACTTTTGTACTCATCTGTTTTCTCAAATGTATGTAGATGTTTAGAGCCTAATATCTTATAAACCACAGGGTCTCTATTTCTGAGCTTTACAGCACAACTAGATATACATGGGAACAGTTATTTGGCATAGTTCACAATTCAAATCTAGCTTTGGTTTCTTCACAATCAGCGGGGCTGCCAGCTTGACGTCAAGATAGCAGCCACAGTGAAATCCCTCAATATCTCCTAAAGTACTGGAGCACTATTTATATGCTTTGCGGCACCGGATACAGCATTGACGGCACAGTTAATTGGCATTTTTATAATCTTAAAATTCCATGGTGTGGCTGCTAACTTGACGGACACGATAAAAGGCACACACTGTAGAACAAAATATAAAATATTCCTTTTCATAAAACCAGCTAAATGTTCAGCTGTTGTTACATACAAAAGAAACGTCATTATTGAAACAATGTGTGGAGGTGCAAATAAATTGCAAACAGATCGGAACAAACGAAATTTACAATTTAAAATAACTTTGATGAGAACGGGAGATAACGAGGATAGCATTATTTCAAAATCAAATACTTCATTTTGTAATAATCAAACCTGCTATCCTTTTTCATGATGTTGTTTAGATTGCATTCACACAACAACATCAAGCCAAAGCTAATACAGTAGGTACTTATGTTTTGAGGTGTGAAATAATTTTAATCTGTATAGGATCGTCCGGCTGCCGGCATCCGGTGACAGTTGCTTAACCTTCAAGGATTATCCGGCTGCGGGCAGCCGGTAACAACAGGCCAAATAGATCTTTGTTTTAATTGCTTTAAGGTTTGTATTGGCTTGTTATTTATTTATCTTTCGATCCCGAACGAACAAAACTTCATTCTAAATGTCTTTGTCAATAGAAAAAACGAAAGAAATAAAAAAGAAAAAAGTTTTTTCTCACGTAGTTTTCATGGTGTGCTGTGTTCTGTGCTATAATTAGTTTTTTGTTAGTTTTTTCAAAAACTATGGCTTGTTTTGAGTAGATTTTTTGAAAACAAGCTCTACAGCTATGAATTTGTTTTGTTTATAGCCTGATTTATTACATCCTTAGGAAAGGAAAGAGGTTTTTTGCTATTTTGAAAAGCGAAATAATGCTTTGACTTTATTGATGAAATGCGAGTATAAAAGTATCATTATGACAAATTTAATTTACATATATCGATAGTGTATTTATTCTCGATTCTAAATCAGACAAAATCTTGAAAGAAGACTTAGTTATTCTTGAGATATAAGCATTTTAGTGCTTTGAGTCGTAAATATCGTCTGCCCCCTCCACCGCCGCAGCGCCGCCGTGATCCTTGACGTAGGTTTTAGGTTTTTGAAAAGAATTCTTCAAGGGTAAGAAAAGCGAAACAAACTCAAAGACTTTACCTACATGTATTTAATTATATCGATAGGTACCTCTGGGCTCAAAGGCCGAATTAGGTCGAATTGTCTTCAAATGAAATTTTATTTAATTTTTTATTCTCTATCGAACTGTATATTTATAGATAGAGCTTAATTTTCCTTGTTAGTAGCAGTAAGAAGTACGTCTTATGGTAAGTCTCTTACCACCTACTACCTAGAATATCTACTTATTCTACTAGATAAAAATGCAGCCGAAAAAGTACTTCATAAACCTACAGAATTGACGAGGCAAAATCAGTCTCGTAACAAATTTATTTACCCGTTAGAACCGTTGGCCAGATACAAATCTTAATAAAACTGCTATCTTACGAAATGCCGACAAAAATCCTCATCCATTTTAATTTTACCAACGCCAAGGGGTTTAATTTAACCCGCCTTCCCTCAATGTCAAAACTTGCCATGTTTTCATGTTTTGCTTGAATTAATTTTAATCATCAAACTTAGTGGGTGGAACGATATTTGTGGTTTTTTGACGCATCGAACTGTTCGTTTCATATTCATCCAAGAACATTCATATTATATAGTTATAGAAATCTTTTTGGTTTTATTCCTCCTAGTAGGTTGAGAGTTTTCTTTAAGTAAGTTTAGCAACATAAAGAAAATTCCTCTAAAAGTTGTGAGTAAAAGATGTCTGTAAAACTGTGATCATTCTGCTTTATCACGTTTCACATCTTAGTTACAAAAAAGGTAAAAATACTCATACACATTCATGAAGATTTAAATAGAATCAGTAACTAGTTAATGTAAAAATGACAGAAAAACATTAAATGTAAAATACAGTATAAAGGTCTTCGAACATTATAACAACTCCACGCCAACGCGGCAGCAACTCTACTCACACTCTCGATGAGAAGTCAACTAGTTGATCCACCCCATGGTCACAAGTGGGCAATGCGTTGTCAACGAGTGGGTAATGCGTATTCAACAGACAACTCGTCTAACCTCAGTTTTAGGTTGAATTTTGTCCGTCACGCGTCAGTCGCAAACGCATAGTCGTTGCGTGGACAACGTGTGGTCATTGCGTGACAAACGTGTCGGGGTTGACCTTTAGTGTACGATGCGTAGGCCACTCGTCGTACTCTACTTTAATATCATTTTTTGAATTTAAACCTTGAACATAAGACACAGGGCTTAAATTTCAATATTTGGCATAGAGTCGAGTCGCCGTTGAGTTGTTTTAATGTGCGAAGACCTTAAAGCCTCAATTCAGATGCATATGCTTCACTTAACTAATGTGACATCACTTAAAATGTTGCCGTCCCTCTCATAACGATCTAAATAAAAAGGGTGTCAAAATTTTTAGTACTTACTGTCGATTTTGTTTAGTTACCTACTGCTAAATCTGTATGGAAATAGTGTATTGTATTATAATTAAATGTATTTCTGTCCTTTTTGACAACAACTGACACGACATTTTAATGGTCTAAGATTTTTTAAGCGTTGCAAAAATACTTAATAAAGTTGTGTTCTGTGCATTGCCGTGTCATCAGGTATACTTCGTTGTTCCCGACTCCAACACGCGTGATCTTGCATAATGTGACGCCCGGACTTCGTTCTACGAAATTGCATTTTGTGACGAATTACTGCTGTTTGTCTCTCTTTGAGGAATCCACACACTTTTGGCAAAACAATGACGTGGCGGGATGCTGGAAAATGCTATTGCCGGAATCCTTACTCCTTATATATTATAAACGTGAAAGTATTATACTTACCTATGGATGTATGAATGTATGACAGCTACTGAATGGATCGGGCTGAAATTTTGAAAAGACAGTAATAGCTTTGGAATAACACATTGGCTAATTTTACATCTCATATATTAGTTCCCGTGGGATGAAAATAAATTATTATTAATTGAAAGATTCCCACGGAAATAACGCGTGAGAAACCGCGAGCAGATGTTAGTGGTTTTATATAATCAATGAATTCTTTTTACAAAACATACTATGGGTTAAACGCTTTCTACTATAATTAATTTTGATGGTAACTATAATCATGCAATAATGATGCAAAAATTTCAGCTCTACTTATTTTAGGGTTACCTATATTCATTCAAAACGGTCATCGGATCTGAGATGATTTTGATGTGAAACATTCTAAAATCGTCCATAAGAATTCTTTCTCCGTTCTTTTTTTAAGGTTAAAGGAAAAAGGTTTAAAAAAAGGGTTAAAAAAAAAGGTTGCAGGAAAAGTCTTAGATATTTTCTCAGTTGCGAAACGATGCTCAACAAACAAACCCGCCGGAGAATATTAAACTTCCATCGCTTTCAATGAAAAACAAATGAAGCGAGCAAAAAGGTTCTAATTCTTAAAATTAATTACTTGTAGGAAAAATAAATTAAACAGAATTAGAACGAGGGAAATTAAACCCAGTGGCATTGAGAGTGAGTGCATTTTACTCCTCTTCTGCGCGTAACCTAGCCTTTATTAGATCCGTTTGACCTTTATCACAGATTCTTTACAACAGCTGATGTAAATAACTTATTTTATCAACAGAATTTTAATTATTTAACGGAATTAAACGTATATTTATTGTTAAATTACCTTAAATTACGTTAGGAGTTTAATTTCAGTCCTTTGCTTTAAGTAGATACACGCCATTTCGAAGTCATCATCACCAGCCTATATTATATAAGTCTACAGCTGGACATAGGCCTCCCCTAATGAGCGCCGTAGCGCCCTGTCTTCAGCTTTCCACATCCAGCCTGTCTTTCGTAGATCGTCTCCCACCTGGTCGGAGGGCATCCTACACTAATTTGAGTCGCGGTCTCCACTCAAGAACACGTTTACCCCAACGGTAGTCGGTTCTTCATGAGATATGGTCGGCCCACTGCCACTTCAGCTTGCTAAGTCTTAGAGTTATGACGATAACATTCTGAAATGCTTATTTCGAATCAGAGGGGTGATTCACTATCGCCAATCCAAGCATGTTACACGCCTAAGACAAGATAGAGACGTGGAATCGGACAAAATCGCATTTAGAACACATTGTGACGTCACACGGTTGGGGCAACGAATCTCCTATGTCATAGTGTATCACCCCCAGGTGTAGTTTTTATTATGAAACTAGCGACCCGCCCCGACTTTGCACGGTTTTATATTATACGTATAAACCTTCCTCTTGAATCACTCTATCAATTAAAAAAAACCGCATCAAAATCCGTGGCGTAGTTTTAAAGATTTAAGCGTTCAAAGAGACATAATGACATAGGGACAGAGAAAGCGACTTTATTTTATACTATGTAGGTAGTGATTTCATGACGTTTACTTCTCGGGAGTCAATTATTTATTCAACAAAATGCCAGGACTTGGAAACGCCACTGATGAGAACGGCCATGAACGAATAGCACCGGCGGTTTTCTTTGAGCTACACAGTTGCATTCATTCACTGTGGAATCTTTTCCTTTGTAAGCCAAAACCATAAACTAATCATTTATATAGACTAGCGAACCGTTTTATTATACGTATAAACCTTCCCCTTGAATCATTCTATCTATTAAAAAAAACAGCATCAAAATCCGTTGCGTAGTTTTAAAGATTTAATACTACAAAACAAAGTCGCTTTCTGTGTCCCTATGTATGGACACAGAAAGCGACTTTGTTTTGTAGTATTTATTGATTTCTACAATTTGTAATCATTTTATCTACATTTATGTTTAGCGCATTCTTTCACGTTACTTGAGCTTTTTTTTGCATCTAGTGGTTGTCACCTGTTTTAGTCAAAAATATTTGTTACTGTTAGAATGCAGTGTTGCTGTACATTTTTTGTAAAGATAAAGTTTTACTTATAAAATAATTAGATCACATAGCTCACTAGTATATACAATTATAACAAACTCTTAAAAATCTAAGCCGTCACCAGAAGGCAAAGTACCCAGAATGCTGGCAGCATTGCCACTTATAAAATTGAATTTTATAAATTCGATGTACCTATGCTATATATAAATTTAATTTATTTTGTTCTAAAATACTTTTATCTTGCCAAATTACAAATGTTTGTTTATGTTTATCTGCAAATTTTCAATTTATTTAAAAATATAAATATTTATCAATGTTACCTGCGTATTGTTTGAGTATCTACCCTAATATCTAGTAACACAAGCTTTGCTTAGCTTGGTTCAAGATGAAGCTGTGTGGATTATCAAGCATTATTATTATTTTGTATATTAGTACCCCCAGCAAAAGCTTAGATAAAACTAAAAATGTTCTCCTAGCGTGTATAGAAAATTCAAACACGTCACGTAACTGGGTAGGTACTTATTCCGTGAATATACTGTAACGTACATCGTGATACTACGGGATTGTATGTAAAATGGGAGAGTAGCTCGCTCATGCAATATGCCAGAGGCAAGTGATATATAGAAGCACTAGTTTACCTTCGTGGCGCATTCCAAAAATTACTGCACAAGGATTAGTTCTTTGTAAGTAAAATCTTGCCGTAAACATTGCCCGGCCTTCTATCAAGTATTGCTTATCTGAGGGATATATCTATCAAAAACAAATAAAATAAATAAATAAATAAATAAATAAATAATTCCGGACAGTCCACACAGCATCATCTAGCCCCAAGCTAAGCAGAGCTTGTGTTATGGGTACTAGATGACTGATATACTTAATATAATATACTACATAGATAGATATTTTTTATTATACATATTAAACACCCAGACCAACGAAACAAATTTCTGCAGATCGTGCACAAATTTGTTCCGAGGCGGGAATCGAACCCGCAACCAAAATGAATCATGACTATTCATAAAATTCAATATATTTTACAAGCTCTGCTTAGGTTGAGGCTAGATGATGCTACGTGGACTGCACGGAATTATTATAAT
Organism: Eupithecia centaureata; assembly: GCA_944547425.1. Lineage (NCBI taxonomy): Eukaryota > Metazoa > Arthropoda > Insecta > Lepidoptera > Geometridae > Eupithecia > Eupithecia centaureata. Next base: position 984,904 of record OX155688.1, on the reverse strand, counting down.
ATTATATTATTATCATAATTTTTGATTATTCCTTGATCATTTCGCCCGTGATGAAATTAAAAAACATTTTAATATAACAGAAATACAAATTTAAAATTATTAACCAAAACCATATGGCTTATTTTAGGAACTTTTGGTACTGTTTATTCAACTAAAATATTAAATTTAGGAAGTTATTACTTACTAAAATAAAACTAAAATTTAATGAGATTACTTACACCAACCAAGAATATTTTTTCATATACTTGTTTACATAATATCTTTATTAAAATTCGTGTCTAAATCAAACAACTTAAACAAATAACAGATACTTAATATAGAGGTATAATATAAGTTAAATAACGTTAAATTATCGCTTGGAGCCTTTTACCCAGGGTAACTTTGTGAAAAAGGTGTTTATTATAATATTATATATTAAAACGAATAAATAACATTTTTACTAAAGAATTTATTTTCATCTTCATATATATCTTATATATTTATAGGAGTAGACCTCCTGCATATCGTGCTCTGTGGAAATATCCTGAAAAATCGAAGATTTGGCGAGCGGCTTGCAACTCTTCGATGAACATTATTTACAATTCAGCAGGAACATTTTTACTTTTATTTATTTCTTGAAGCTTGCCATTTTATTCACAGAACTTTTGTTAACTGATCCTAAAAAAATGCCCCCAATCACTACATTATCACGATCTTTTTATTTGTTTAGTAATATCTTTATTTCCTTGCTTGTAATTTATAATAAAGAAAAATTACAACTAGTATTTACAATTGAAACCATTGAGCTAACTGCAGACGGTTGCAAACAGTCTAAAGGTAGCTCAATTGATCCATGTCAATACCAGTCGGAAGCGTCCTCAAGACACTGGCTGCATTACCACGCTGTATGGCAATGCTGATGCGCTGAGCCAGAAATTCACCAGCTCTCGGGTCACGCGTCGCATCGACCAGACGCTCAGATAATTTTTTAAAAACCCGGAGAGCCTCGGTACTTTTTGTTTAGTTCAAAATATTTCTTTGTGGATCATAAAAACACCAACCTACTGACAAATTTTAAGACAATTTATAAGAATCTTGCTAGATATATAGAAACATTGAACTAAGTATGGTCTCATTATAAATGCTTACACCGAAAAACCTGCTTAAAAATAACACCAAAAAAATAAATGCAGCGTAGACGTTACGAAAAACCAAAATAAAATGAGCGGCACTGAAAAGCGAACTCGTCCAAGCAAAACCAAATAGATTTGCAAGAGACTTCATTATAATTATTAAGCTTAATAATATAAATTACAGCAACTAATTACAATTGAATAAATTTTATAGTAGTCTAAGGCAAGCAATCAGATTCAGATTTAGATCATTTATTGTCACATAACACACATAAAGTAAAAGTATGTATCTACTTTAGACTGTTTGCAACCGTCTGCAGTTAGCTCAATGGTTTCAATTGTAAATACTAGTTGTAATTTTTCTATTCCTTGTATCTACCTAATATTAAATGGCTATGACTCGTCAGAATTTATAGCAAACTAGCGACCCGCCCCGGCTTCGCACGGTATTATTATACGTATAAAACTACCTCTTGAATCACTCTATCTATTAAAAAAACCGCATCAAAATCCGTTGCGTAGTTTTAAAGATTTGAGCATACATAAGGACATATGGACACGAAAACGACTTTATTTTATACTATGTAATAATAAAAACTATGTATACTTAATCTGAAGCTGATTTATAAGAATGCCAGTCGGAACATAAGCATATTTTTTATTGTGGACAAATTCCCACGACTATACCAAGAATGAGTTACCTAATATATTAAGAGCATTAAACGCAAAGCAACCTTTTCATTTTTATAAATCGACAGAATATTATTTTTATCCCGTTTTTATGCATGAAGAGTTTTTTCAGTCTACTGACTAATGCGAAACGAAATTGACATGCTACAAACAGGGTTGCCTGGAATAGACAGGTGTGGTAAGACTGACAAGATTATGGACACGTGCTTCGTTGATAAATATGTCCTGCAACTGTGTTTATTTAATGCTCTTGGTAGGTAGTGTTCGTGAGAGGTACACCATTCGGCCACTTGCCCCGTATCTGAATTTATACCGAAAGTAAGAAACCTTTTTGCGTTTTTTTAAATCTGTAGAATATGTCATCACAGTGCTTGTCATACTTAAGCTTTGTTGTAGGCTTCTTTTTCTCTATCTATGGAAAATGAAAAGTAAAATTAGAAAGTTGCTTTATTAGAAAAGTTTGGGATAGTTCTGCCGCCTGAAACTTGTCGGAACAAACTTTTCCTCTCTTCTCTGAGCTGAAAAACTTTCGAACAACTTCGATAATTAGACGCAAGTAAATCTTTAAAGCAAGGGATAATGTTTCATTATGGGGCATTGACCTAAACCCGAGAATATCTAATAATAACACACAGAACGCCAATGTTCGCCCAACACCAGGCAAAAGAAATTGTTACCTTTTGATTTGAGGTAATTTTGTCATTATGATGACACACTTGAACATATGGTTAAATTACAAGCGAGTACAACTAGCCGCCTCCGCAGGCCGTGTCTTTTGGCCGAGTTTTAGAGGTAGGCCTTACTCCGCCTATAAGTTAATTATGGTAAAGGAAGCCACACCCGCAAGCTATTGGAACTAAGTTCCTTATCGCGCGTTGTGAAAGGGGGCTAGACGGAAAAAATTCTTACGAAAAATTGTCACGATATTTTTTGCTAAACAAAGGAATTTCGTTTTTTTGGAACTTCGTTTGTTTCGCTTTTTGTAAACAAAGGAACTTCGTTCCATCCGGGTGTCCCTTGACACCTCTCAATTTTTTTTTACTTACACCGCGCTCCCGTCGCGTTCCCGCTCGCGGTGTAAACGTGGCTTGATAAACAGGTGGACATAACGCAAGATTGGACAGAATAATTCAAGCCCGCGTCTTGCTCGGGTCCTGAGGAGGATAGTTTACAGACACGGACGCACGCCATCTTGTCTGATTACATGATAACTCAGCTTGTAACAAAGTGTTCTGAACTTTTTATTAAAAACCTAGATGTTGCTTTGAGTCCACAAAATGAAAATGATGTTGGACAAATATGCGCCAAGTGTTTTTTTTAGTACATCCGCGTTCTTATTATTAATGCTGCTTAATTAATGCTTTATTATTATTATTTTTTATTTGGTAAATGCACGAAATTTAGATTTCTTGGTTCTCAGATGACAACGATTGAACATTGAATGATAGACTGAAATATTGTAAAGATATAGTTACTTACGACTAAAAGAGATGATAGATATAATATAGAAATTTGTCGACTCGAATAATATTAGGACTAACCAAGGTTTAGAATTTGGTCGAGCCGTCAAACTAATAATTTTATAAGATTTCTCGATGAAAAACATTTGAAAATTGTATAAAAGTTTTTATAATTTTTTTTTTTATCAAAATCGATTATAACTTCTTCATTCTTATACAACATACAAATCGATTCTCATAAAAAAAATAGTAAAGCTTTTGGACATGACTATATTTTCAGTCACACTACCAAAAAGAAATAAGTTCGTGGAATGAGCCTAACAAATATTATTGTCTTCGACACAGCTCAAATGATCCATTTCAACACCAGTCGTAATCTCTTTTAAGACGCTACTGACTGCATTGCCCCGCCGGCCGCTGGATGTCAATGCTAATCATAGGATAGGATCTCCAATAGTATCAATGATAGATTAACTTTAGAAATCAATGAAAGTGAAAACATAAATTGAAAACACGTTGACTACATTGTCCCGCGACTGAATAATTGATTTAAGATCGTCCTTTGTACGCCAAAATCAAATAAGACTAACAAAATTATATCTTAAACATTATTGGCTAACTTGAATGTTATCTTAGCTTAATAGTGTAGATAATTTGATTTTTTAGATTTGACGACTGATGTGGCGCAGGAGGTTGCGGGTTCGATTCCCGCATCGGAATAAATTTCTGAAGAAATTTGTTTCGTTGGTCTGGGTGTTTTCTATGTATAAGAAATAAATATTTAACTATGTAATGTATTGTATTAATTATTATCAGTCATCTAGTAATAACACAAGCTCTGCTTAGCTTGGGGCTACTAGATGATGCTGTGTGGACTGTCCGGAATTATTTATTTATTTAATTAATTTAATTAAAATCATAATCACAATTAAAACATATAAACATAAATAAATATCCCTAAAAGCGTTTCATTCTCACCGTATATTCGAAGCTAATATTGTCACACACCGAGAAGGAAGACAATTTCCCCCGCGTTATGAAAACCAGCGGGTCGCACAGGTTATTTAAGGAAAACCAGCTTTTTATTTTAAAATAACGTTTTCGCTTAGAATTCAAGCAGCAGATTTTAAAAAGGTTTTGCGACACATTTATGTTATAAACCACACAGCCTTTGGTGGATTTTGTTTTCCTTCACCTTGCCTGAAAATTGATCTGAACATTGAGAAATATGTAAGTTCTTATTCTTTGTATCTATTAATTTTCTAGTTGTAAGTTTTCCAAAGATTCGCGTGAAAAGATAACAAATATCAATATAAATAATTATTATCAGTGTCGCAACTAGTGCAGGTAGCCAAATGCTGCACCAAACATTTTTTTTTTTTCACAAAACATAGTACTCCATCTTGACAGGCACACCCAATGCAATAGAGCACCCACACAATTCATAAAACCAAAATCAGCTTGTTTGCTTCGTTACATACAACTACTTACTAAATTACATACATTGTCCAAAATTAATATAATATATCTAAATCAAAATACAGAATGTGAAAATAAAATTATAAATATCAATCAACTTTCTCTGAGACAAATTAAATACAAAATTAAACTTTACATACAACAATTAATTCAAAATAATAATAATAATTTCGACCCTACTTGCAACAACATAAACATAAAATATCTGAATCAAAATAATGTCAAAATTAAGTAATAAATACCAATTAAATTTATATGTTGAAAAAACAGATTAAATACAAATTAAACTATACATACAAACAATTCATTAAAAATAATAACATAATGTAAATATGTAACCTTTTTGCAACACACACATAACAGGGTAGGTATTCATGTTTGTATGTTATTATCTGAGTAGTCTTTAATAATTTTAAATATAGGTACTCTTGCAAAGTTTTTTTAGTAACTATACAGGGTGTAAAAAGACTACTATCGAAAAATGAAAGGTAGCAATCAGACCATGATTCTGAACATATTTATCGAAAAAAAAACGCAAAAAAAAATTCACCTTTTTCAATTTTTTTATTTTTTTATCTAGTTACACACCCACAGTACAACACTAAGAAAACATATCAACTCGAATAAATCATTTTTAAAAGCAAAAACAAATAAATTTAAAAAAAGTTGTAATGTATTGCACGCAAGTGAATGACCTCAACTCAGCTGTTTATGGCCGCCCGCACTAACAACAACGCTCGACTGCGCGAGCGAAATGGGTGTATCTACGCAAGATACATACATACATACGCTAGGTACGCACGTAAGTTACCGCGCTGCACGCTGGTGGTTGTCTGTATTTTGCCGACTTGGCATAGAAATAATACACTCAATTTTCAATCTGAAGATTGTAGGATCGAGCCCCTCCTAACACTTCTTCTATTAGAAAATTGAAGATATCATTTACATTTTACCTACCTGTACCCGCAGCCTGTACCTACTAGAATTGAATAGAAAACTCTTTATTAGTAGGTATAGTACTTAAACCTAGGTAACACACAAAGAAAGAAAAGAAAACAAAAATACTGCAACAAAGTATAAAGGGCGGCCTTATCGCTAAAAGTTCTCGATCTCTCCAGGCAACTTTGGGATGTTTTACTACTATTATGTATTCTGTGCTTTTTGGTCCAGGGTAAGTTAATTTTAGCTGGAAACGTTCATTAATCCTTTTACTAGTCGTAGTATTTATTCCCGCGAAAAAAATCAAATTACCTACCTATCTCATAATTCTGTGATAAAGATGTTAAAATTTGTATGCCCCATTTTGAACCTTACTAATTACTGAATAGTCTGCTTTGGTATACGAAAACCTTATTCCAATCTAGTCATAATAAGGTTTATAACAGCAGCGGTGTTTTTCTTTGTCGGACGAGAAGCCTGGCAACGCCGCGGCGCGCGGCGTTGCCGGGCGCCGCCGGCGGCGGCGACTTGCTTGCTTCATTTTTATTCGTCTTTTAGTCGGTGTTTAGTATTCGAACGTGCGCGATCGTTGTGGAAATTTGCGAATACTGTTTTGTTTTGTTGTTATTGAAACTGATTTTTAGTATGTTTGTGTGTTTTTCTTAAAGTTTTTCTGTACATATTCTTAGAGTACTTTATGTAAATAGTGGAAGTTACTTTCTGTGATTTCGGTGTGTTTTATAAACATGTTTAGTGCGAGGGAGTATGGACAAATGCTCATTATTGCTCATGTGCTATGGAGCTCTCGGAAATGCGTCAAGAGCGTTGCGCATTTTCCGCCCAAGAGTGCATGACCGACCATGTCTTAGACCTCGTAGAGAGAAACCCCCGAGTAGGGACGCGCTCTGCAGCGAGGTTACTTAGAGGTCGTGGAGTCACGGTTTCACATAAAACTGTACTTATTACTACTAAATACAGGCTCAGCCTTGAACAAGGAGGAGATCAGTTTGAACCATTTCTGATTCGACCGAGGCTACAGCGTAATTAGGTAAGTGGTAAAATATCTACCGATAGCCAACTTGATAGGTAGCTTTTAACTTTAACATCTTTTCAACGTAATACCTACATCAAAGTCGCATGGAAGAGATCGCTTTTAGCGATAAGTCCGCCCTTTATACCTAGTCTTAGTATGTAGTATTATTGTATGTTTTTCTTTTCTTCCTTTGTGTGGTCTTCTTTGTTTGTGTCAAGTATAATAAAGAGTTATCTATCTATCTACATAGTAGAGTAGGTTACTAAGTGTACGGTGTCCATTGCTCGCTACGAAAATAATTGAAAATCTTTAAACATTTTTATCTTCGGCTAGAATTTTGTTTTCGGACTGCGAATTTTTTTTTTGTTGATGGTTAGGGGTCCTCTGCCACCCCCCTTATTTTTCGGTAGTCGTCTGGTAACACCCGGTATAAGAAGTTTCAGTTCTAGAAATATTTTCCTCTTCTGACCTCTACGACAAAAACTTTACCAACAACTGCATAACTAAGGCCATTAACACACTTATAACAAAAACTAGGTCATATACGAGGGCCGAGTTCGTCAAAACATCCTTATTATATTGTCTACTATAGCTTAGTATGTTAAATGTGCTTTTATGGGCACTTATAGCTTTCATAACTTTGTTTGGAAACAGATAATGTTTGTTGAATAAAAGTAGGATGGCACATAAATACGTTATTAATAAAACATTTACGCCCAGCCGCCGCCATACATACCGGAGATAAATAGAATTTCTCGAGTCATCGCGGTCGTATGACGTCATTTTGACACCATCATTTTGGTATTTGCAACTCCACTTAGCTATGCTTTAATGGTGCTTGTCATTTAATCTGGTTCAGCGCTATAGACCATTATTTATTTCCACAAAATTCATTTAAGATTTCATAACGAACTAGAAATCAAAATTTCGCCATAATGACTTGTAACAAACATTTACACTGTCATAAACCTGGAAACCTACTTTACAGTAGGCTATTATAACTAATTAGGGGAGGTCTATGTCCAGCTGTGGACTAATTTAGGCTGGTGATGAGGCTTTATTTTATAAAGCCGATGTGAAACAATTTGTTTTTATTTGGCTACATATTTCCCCTTATACAGAAAAATGATCGCATTCTAAAATTAAGATTAATCTCTGGTCTACAATGTAGTTCTGAGTTTAATTCAGTTTAAGTTATTTATCGCTAACACGGATAAGCTTAGTGATATATTGTGTTGTAACAGATATTAATTATAGGTCATTTAATGTAAGATGATGATAGAGAGACTAACTGACAAAATGACTAGTTATCAGCATCTCACATCATTTATTATTTTCGAGGCTCCGTTAATTATTTACGATAATATTAGTAAGTATGTAAATGTGCCATGGTTCATTCGAATTAAAATATTAGATTTATTTGGATTTCTTTTAGACTAGTTCTAATTTGTTTCTACTACATTTTTTTATTGTTAATTAATAGAGATACATTTATGGGTATACGAAATGTTTTAAATGTTTTACGCAAGGTTGCTGAGTCGGCCAGTATTAGCCAGTATTAAATTAGATTGGTTCAATCCTAAATTTGTTAGATTAGGATACTGTGGTGGTACGGCCCTGGTGTGATCGTCAAATAATTATGTGTATACCGAGAGTTATCTAGGCTTTTTCAAGAAATTGCGACGTTGAAGAGATCAGATTGTGTCTGTAAATTCGTTACGTTTTAAGTTTCTCTAAGAGTTTCTCAATTGCTTTGAACATGTTTAGCTTTCTAAAATTCGAGAGAGCAAAAAATAATTTTAGGTAGGTGCGAATAAATACCATGGATGCCTTTGCCATCTCAATACAGAACGACAGAAAAGTGCGTTTTAGCACCTTGTAAATAAGAAACTACCCTAATTAGGCTAGTAAAGGAGAAAATCAATCTTGTGTCTCTTTCCAATGATATATCTATAAAATGAATTGCATTGCATTAAGTATAGTCATTTAGTACTCATAACACATGATCTTAGCTTAGCTTGGGGCTAGCTTGATTATGCTGTGTGTAAATAAATAATTCTGGACAGTCCCAGAATTATTCGTCTCTTTTTAAAAGCGATGTTACTGTCAATTTCCAATATACCTTTTTAATAACAACGTCCCGATTCTTTCACTAGATTCATCGTAGCTATCCAAGCTTAGTGATTATGGCTAAGCACTCACTGTGGACTCTCACTAGTGGACCTATCATCATTATAATTATCATCATCATCAGCCCATAATAGTCCACTGCTGGACATAGGCCTCCCCTAATGAGTGCCATAGCGCCCTGTCTTCAGCTTGACGTATCCAGCATCTGCCAGCAGTCCTTCGCAGGTCATCATCCCACCTGGCCGGAGGGCGTCCTACACTACGTTTACCAATTCGCGGTCTCCACTCAAGAACACGTTTACCCCAACGGTTGTGTGTTCTTCGCGAGATATGGCCGGCCCACTGCCACTTCAGCTTGCTAATTCTTTGAGCTATGTCGATAACTTTGGGTCTCTGTCAGATGTATTCATTACGAATCCTATCCTTCAGAAAAACTCCGAGCATAGCTCTTTCCATAGCTCGCTGAGCGACTTGAGTGGACCTATATGAGCTTGTTATTACTAAATAACATTATTAGGTCCTCAACTATTCGCCTAACTAAACCAAACATACAACCTTGACAAGGCATTATGAACCTCACGGAGCGAATCCCTCTAACGATATTGTGAATAGTTTATAGGATTTCAAAGTTTCGCATGAAACGGGACGGCTATAGTTTCTGTGGTAATGGAATTGATTTTAGACAAGGACCATTATAAAGTTCATATTTACTCATTTTAGACTAGCCATGCCTGCGGCTTTACACGCATTTTTCGGGATAAAAAGGTACATATTCTAAGTTTAGGAGAGCATAAATAACTACAGTTCTATAGGTAGGGGCGCGAAGCGTAGGTATTCCTGAACCCCTACCTTTAGTAAATAATCCTGGGCATTCCGGATGGTTTGGTAGATGAAGAATGGAGATTGATGAAGGCGAGTTGAAAGAAATGAATGATGATTTAATGATAGATGAAGGATTTTAATGATAGATAAACTAGATTTACAAGAAGAAAGAAACTAAAATTACGGAAGAAATTAAAGTAAACAATGCAATGTAGCTAGCAGGTTAGACGCGGGATGACAAGCAAGAATGAATGGCTGAGCGCGAGTGAGTGAGTGAAACCGGTCCGAAGTAGACGTTCAGTTCATTTGGGGTATGGCCCAAGTTGTAAGAACTGTGCGAAATAATATTAATTATTTTAGAATATTTTGAACGCCTAATTTGGACCAGTGTCGAGTGGCGCGTAGGTACGCCACAGTTCAATTCGCTGTACAAAGTTTCGACGTGCAGAGGTGGACACACGTTGAAATGTTACACTTACTTAACTTTTACTTTTTAACTGACTTTAAAGAAAGTACATATATAGTTTTTTTTTTGTGTTTTAATTGGGTTACCTCAGAACTTCTTTCTAGATGCAATATTCTAGATGAATCGATTTTGATGTTTATTTCTCACGCAGTCCCTTGTTAATTTTAAGACTATTATTATACAGTAGGTAGTTTTTGAGTCATACATTAAAAGCGTATTTTATTGATGCATATTTTATTGATAATATTATAATATATAATTAAATTACTTGACCGTTACTGGAAGCTTTAATAAGCTTTTAACGAGAAAGCACATCCGTTTCCGTCGAATTTGACTACTTTTTACTGATTTTTCGGTAGTATATCCGGTCCACTGGCGACACCTAGGCGTTTCGCGCCATTTTTAGTTTGCGTAAAATGGACAGCGCCATGTTTTATCATTGGCGTTTCGTATTCCGTCGAAGCAACTTGTGTACGCAGCAGTTCTGCTCTGGCTCTGTTAAAGTTGCACTACCTATAGTGATAATTATTATAAGGTTATATCGTAAAGTGAATCGCAGAAAAACCTGTAAGTTTTTTAAATTTACTTATTTTCTCGCACTTGAAATCATTTTGAGAATTTTTATCGACCATGTTGTAAAAATCTCTTTGTTATAATATTTGTGTTATTTTTTATAAGAAATAGGGCCTGCTTTCAATTTTAGCCATTACTGTCCCACTGCAGGACAAAGGCCAAAGAACGTTGATTCAGGAAAGCATATTGTGCTCATAAATTTTTTACCTTACCTAAGGTAGGTAACTAACGGTAAAAATTTAACGGTTTTTCCGTTCGGATCTCGTATTATATAGAAAGTACTTGATCATTTATTTTAATAATTTACTGGTTGTGTTCGGTTTATTCGGTTCTTTCGGTTCCGGTCTCGAAGTCCATTTATTTAGATAATTTACTTCATTGTGTTGGTTCTGTCATTTATGGTCTCACATTTTAAAATGATTTTTTATCTCTACCGGATTGTGTCCGGTATTTTTGGTAAGTTTTGGAAGAAACATTTTTGTAAAAATATTTTGAATAACTGTATTTTAAAATTACAGCCTATTTTTACTAAAGAACCGGAACCGGCGCTACCGCCGCCGCCGCCGCCGTGAACGCGCCGTGAGCTTCGATCCCATTTGTAAGCATACCTACTCATCGCGGATACGGGTAAGCTCCAAAGTTATTATAACTGATGCCCTGCCTGACTAATTGAGTCGTTTTTATACTGCTTGCCATGATGGGAAGGCCTCGATAAGTTCATTTTGTAAGCATCGACGCTTGTACAAACATGTTTAACTTCACTGACAATCAATGTCTTGGCAAGGCCATTATTTCGAACAAATTAGAAGAACAAAATCGCAGGTTCCGAAAACACGCAACTGTTTTTCGAATATATCTTCTATGTTCGCAAGAAACGACCCAAAAAATAATAACTAGCAAGCACTAGACCTTTTTAGTTAAATCTTCACCGAATACCTACCCTCAAAAGTTTTATTTTTGAGTCTCAACTCAACCATTCACGGCTCCTATTGATCATTCAATCAATTAGCATAAAGAGAACTTCAATAGTAATGTAATCTAAATTTAACAGTAAAATAGAAATTTTTGGTAAATATTATACCTATTAAAACCTTGTTGAATTCATTTACGAAAAAGGAGTTAACTAGTGTTGGAAGAACAACATTTAATTTCATCCCTTAACGAAAGAGGGACTTCAGGATGTGCGCGACACTAGTCGCGCGTGTTCTACATAACTACCTGCGAGTTTTTTAATAATAATTTTAGTTTGAGATTTGACTTGCTCGTAACCTGTACTTGTAGCCTAAAGAAATTAAAGTGATCTTGTTGATTGATTGATTGATCTTGTATTTTGTTTTAAAAGGCTGGATAGTAATAAGTGAATCTTTTAACCCTGTTCTGGCAAAACATAATTAAGGACTTAGCTGCCCCTCGCGGGGGAAGAGCTAGTGTGAATCACTAGGTCCATCGTGTGGACCTCCAGGTTCCTTTCAAGGTTAAAGGCAGAATTGTATATCCCTATAAATAAGATATTAATTTATTGGGCCATTTCGAAGTAACATAGGTAAATCATTTAACACACCAGTAGGCGCTCAAAGTTTATTTATCGACATGAACTGCCTACACAGACACACCCTCGCGGGGTGGATGCCGTAATTACCTTTCAGAGGTCAGCTCGGCTGTGACCAATATACAACATCTATAATTACTAGGACAGCGCTCAAATTCACGAGTTTCCTTTTACCACTGCACTGACACTTCCGGCCCGGTCATAAATATGATACAGGACGCTCATATGCTCTTGAACTTAGGTGAAATGCCTACACAAACACCCTCGCGGGGTGGATACCGTTATAACCTCTCTTAAAGAGGTCTCAAAAAGGTCAGCCCAGAAGTGGCCAATATATAATAACTATCACGAGTATTACCACCGAGGCTCCTGGCCCGGTCTTAAATATGGTACAGGATGCTCCAATGCTCCTGGACCTAGGTGAAATACCTACATTAAGACACCCTCGTGGGGTGTATACTATAATAACCTCTCTCAAAGAGGTCAGCCCAGAAGTGGCCAATTTATTACTATAATAACAAGGACCAACCACCGAGGCTCCTGGCCCAGTCTTAAATAAGGTACAGGACGCTCCAATGCTCCTGGACCTAGGTGAAATACCTACATAAAGACACCCTCGCGGGGTGGATACTATAATAACCTCTCTCAACGAAGTCAGCCCAGAAGTGGCCAATATATAACTATAATAACAAGGACCAACCACCGAGGCTCCTGGCCCGGTCTTAAATATGGTACAGGATGCTCCAATGCTCCTGGACCTAGGTGAAATGCCTACATAAAGACACCCTCGCGGGGTGGATACCATAATAACCTCTCTCAAAGAGGTCAGCCCAGAAGTGGCCAATATATAACTATAATAACAAGGACCAGCGCTCAAATTCAAGAGTTTTATTTTACCACCAGGGCTCCTGGCCCAGTCATAGATATAGTACAGGACACTCCAATGCTCCTGGACTCAGGTGAAATGCCTACAAAAACACCATTCGCGAGGTGGATACCATAACAACATCTCACAGAGGTCAGCCCAGAAGTGGTTAGTATACAATTACTATAACATATGACAAGGCTCAAAAACATGAGTTCCCTTTTACCAACAAGGTTCGCAGCACAGTCATAAATATGGTGCAGGGCGCTCTTGTGCTCCTGGATACTGCATTTAACAAATATGAACAATTATTTATTTATTTTATATTTCGTTTATTAAGGCATCATCATCATCATCAGCCTATATTAGTCCACTGCTGGACATAGGCCTCCCCTAATGAGCGCCATAGCGCCCTGTCTTAAGGCATAAACGTTTACAATTTCCTTGTCTATCGTATAGATAAATACAATATGCAGGAAGCTCCAATGTTTCTTGACACTTGATACTTAAACAAAAAGGTAACAATATATAATGCTCCTGGATACTGCATTGAACAAATGTGAACAATTATTTATTTATTTTATATTTCGTTTATTAAGGCATAAACGTTTACAATTTCCTTATCTATCGCAAAGATAAATACAATATGCAGGAAGGTCCAATGTTTCTTGACACTTAAACAAAAAGGTAACAATATATATATATATATATATATATATAGAGATACCATTCCGGCAATTGTTGATCAGGCGCGACTCACAGCGAGCACTTTGTTGATCCGAAAACACTTGTTGATCCGATCCTCTTTTGTTGATCTATTATACATTTTCAGTAACAAATGTTGCTCCGACCAGATCAACAATTGACCTCACGGGGCCTTTGGCATTGTAATACCATTTGTTGATCCGATATACAAATCCATTTTACACAAGTTGATCCGATTCAAATGAACCAATCAGAACGCAGCATTGGTCGAAACTGACAGCGACGTTGCCGCTTCGTGCGGGAGTCGTGGAGGTCGATGACCACACGTGTGGAAACGAAATGACAGGGTAACGCTATGTTCTATGACATTTATTATTTATGACATCGCGTTACCTAGTCCTTTTATTATTTGTTTGATAATTATGTACCAATTATTAAAATTTGACTTGATTGAGTGTTTTTTTGTAAGTCTAAAGAAATAATGATATTCATTTACTGAATAATTTTATTTAGAAACTAAAAATCCATTGCGAATACTTTTCTACGGACAAATGTTGATCCATCGATATTTTTTTAACGATAACTAAGAAGTTTTCTATTTTTTGATTTTTCTTTATACCTGAAAACTAAAACCGAAAAAATTGGCACTTTGTTCCTTACTATGACGGTCCTTGCGTTAACTTTAATAGGTTTTTTTAATTATTGAGTATTGTGTCAAACTAATTATTATTATTTTTTGAAACTATATGGATTGAAAATAAATGTGGGCGGCCGAAGGTATGCCTTTGGCACATGAGGTTGCGGGTTCGATTCCCACCTTAGAACAATAAATGTTTGTACGACATGTAAATATTTCTACGGGGTTCTGGGTGTTTTCTAAGTGTAATAAATTTCTCAATCTTTGTAATATTTTGTATTAAGTTACAGATATTTGTCATCTCGTACCCATCATAACACAAGCTCTGCTTAGCTTTGGGCTAGATGAGGCTGTGTGGATTGTCCAGCATTATTAATCTAGTTATTTATTTTAAACTAAAAAACTACACATCAGAGGTAACGGTAGTCACCCGAGTAGAATAGATAATTGCCTATCGTTATAATTGTTACAAAAAATAACCTGCTACCTTAAATTATTTTGGGGAACTCAAGTAGTTGCCTAACTTACGTGGTTAACCGACTTAAAAAAATAATTAGTGTCAATGCCCCGATCTATTGATGTTTAATTAAACGTCAATTATTTTAGACTCGTTACACCCCGCGGCTCCGCTCGCATAAAAATTTATTTGTCATATTACAGAAATTTACTGCACGCCTCCTATGGGTAGTTCCATAAAAATAAAAAATACGTGTTTAATTATTCATTTTGAAGTTTATTTGTACCGATTTTTAAGTCACTAGCAGCTGGTTCAGCCTACCGTTGATGAATACCTACCTGTTTAGTTTTAAATTACCCAATATGCGAATTGCTAGCAAGGATCTTCACAAATAATTCTGTAAAGTACCTAGCTACCTCCCATAGGTAAACATGATCCTTTCATATTATATAGAGACTAGAGTCAGTGTTCTTCAGAGTACAGTCAGACTCAAATCTTATCTTACTAATGGGAAAGTCTGTGTGAATGTTTGTTATAAGTAATCTCCGTATTAACTTTAGTTATTTAGAGGACATTTGGTAAGTAGATAGTAGGACCTAGAATAAGACATAGGCTAATAAAATTATCAAAAATTAACCTCTGAGGGCGTTAAATAGGGTAAAGTATTTTTCCTTGGTTTGATTTACTTAAAACTCGGTACCTATAAATAAAGTATGAAATAATTAAACACGTATTTTTTATTTTACCAAAATAACCCCCAGGGGTTGTGTAATAAATTTCTGAAATTTGTTTAAAAAACACAGGTTGGCGGGTGAAGCCGCGGGGCACATCTAGTATCTAGTATTATAATAAATGGGAAAGTTTGTGTGAATGTTTGTTATAGGTAATCTCCGTAGCTACTTGAGTTATTCAGATGAAATTTGGTACGTAGATAGTTTAGGACCTAGAATAGGACATAGGCTTTTTAAATTTGGAAATTTTTAACTCTGAAGGGGTTATAAGATGGGGTGGTAAAGTTTGTATGGAAAATTATTTTTCATTGGTTTGTTTCACTCAAAATGAACACTATGAATAAACTAAAAGTAAATAACTAAACACGTATAAGAAACTATACGAGGCGTGCAATAAATTTCTGAAATTTGAGAAATAAATTTCCATGCGGGCGAGGCCGCGGGACGCATCTAGTTATTACTAAAGTAAATAATTTCCAAGTTGTAAAATCATATATATTGTGTTATTCTAGGTCCTAAACTATAAACTTATCAAATTTCATTTAAATAACTTAAGTAGTTACGGAGATTACTTATAACAAACATTCACACAGACTTTCCCATTTATTATAAAAGTAAGATTTGCAAATTACCCTAAACGTATCGTTGGTAGTTACTGATCATAAAAATGTTTTAGTAAACTACCTAGCGGGTCTCATCATAATCATCATCTTCGTCGCCAGCCATTAATAGTCCACTGCTGGACACATGCTTTCCCATATGAAAGCCCACTTGACTAGAGGACACCATACACTACGTTTACCGAGACGTGGTCTTCACTCAAGAGTACGTTTACCCCAGTGGTTGTCAGTTTTTCGCAAGATATGCCCAGCCCACTGTCATTTTAGCTTGCTAATTCTTTAAACTAGGCTATATCTCACGGAGAATCGGCAACCGTTGGGGTTAACGTGTTCTTCAATTGAGACTGCGACTTGGCAAACGTAGTGTAGGACGCCCCGCCCTCCGGCCAGTTGAGATGACGATCTGCGAATGATTGATGGTAGATGCTGGACGCGACAGCGCTATGGCGCTCATTACGGTAACCCTATGTCCAGCAGTGGACTAATGTCGTCCTAAAATAATGATAATGTTGCCCACTAGACAGTTTCGTGAGGTGAGTGAAAATTCAGTTAACGGCACACTTATAGACGTGATATTTGTAGGAGTTCATTTGAGTCTAAAATATAGGAAACATTCTAAAATCTTTCTCTTTATATTTTCGTTTGACGTGTAGTGCGTTCTGGCATACTTAGATCGCTGTAGAATTGAACTCTGAAGCAGGTTCTCTCTAGGTTCTTAGTTGAAAATAAAGGGAAATTTCATTAGAATTTAACGGTTCTGTTACAAAAAAAACCTTTTTACCAACTTCTCATACCTAGGTAAGGCACATGTCGAAGAAGAACATGACCTACAAACTGGTTGCTAAAGAGTTCAGTTATTTTTTGTGAGCTATATAGTAAATTTCAAAAATACACATACCTACACAAAAATATTATTTTATAAATGTAATGTGCTTGGTCAGTTAATTTTAGCTATTTCTACTCTATTCTATTCGACTATCCGAAGGAAATTTCTAAGAACGAACGCTTTCAAGTCTATTAACTTCGATTATGTAAGTCTCGAAAAGTCCCCCACTACCGCGCGTGCGGCGTTGCCGCTTTGAAAACAGACGAAGTAGTAATTTGTGGCTCCAGAGACTGCAGATCAACATTGTCTAAGCGAATGTGGCGCATAGATATATAGTACCGGATGTGAAAATGACGTTTCGGTGTATTTTTTTTGACCGTTAGAAGATCAACAAAATTGGTGTATTTTGAGGATTTTCTAACGCGAGTATATTGAAAACGAGTCAATGCAGATCCAGCGTTGCCATGTGCTTTTGAAATTCGGATCGAAATATATCTGTTTACTAGGTCTAGAGTCGAATGTACACATGAAAAAGGTGGATCAACATTTCTTAAGAAATCGTACTGGATCAACCATTACCGTGAACGGTTCATTATATATATATATATATATATATAAATATATATATAGGACGCTCAAATGCTCCTGGAAACATGCTCCTGGACACTAGAATTAACAAAAGTTAACAATAACTCTAGACATTTCAATGAGGTCAGATAGGAAGGTTGCTCTGGTAGGTATACTAGGTATACAGACAATAGCAGCTCGCTGGTATCACCACGTTCGATATCCCGAATGTTTATAGGTAAATCTAACTGATCAGGCAGTCCCATTTTCAATCTCGAGGCACTAAACGAGTAGGCATGTAATTAATGACCGAAATACGAGTATCCTGTCTCGACGATTTGCTGTAATACATTGCATCAAAGTTTAGATGTGCTTCGCGAGCACTTAATCTTGGTCTTAGCACTTAGGTACCTCGGTCCTCAAACCGCAGAAAGATGTATTTTGAAGGCCAGGAACAGTCCAAAATAAATACCCTGCAGAAGTTAATAGTTTGCCATTGTGCATGCCTGTTAGAGGTGCACATTTAAAGGAAATACAAAGGATTTTTCTGCTATATTATGCGACTCCAGCCTGACCGTTTCTTGCACCTGGTAACGATAAGAGTTTCTCCTGCACTGCAATCAAAATAAATCTATTATATATACAAGTTATTGTGTGTGTGCTAGCCAGACATAAAATACATCACATTTCATAGCCTTCATCTTACTGTATGGGCTTATAATCATACTGCAGAAGCATAGAGTTGTACCATAGAGATAACCTATCGAATGTGCTCGACATTCAATACATCTCAGCATACACGATATCCCAGGCAAGCCTAATGATCGGGGAGGTCACCTATATCATTATCGTTTACCCCGAGTGACAACAACTGCTAGCATATATGAACATTAAATAGTTTTTATAAAATGGGGACCCTAGATACTTCTATCTAATTCATTTATTTGCCTGAAAGGCTGCGCATGTTCTTTGTAATAATGTCACACGAGATCTGAAAGATTATGTTTCATGACGCGTTTAGTATCCCTTGGATGTTTCATAGCGTGTTTAAAATCTGGTATGTATCGATCACTAGCATGGGAATTTCCGTTACCATTTCTAATCCCTAAAGTGTTTCGTCTAAATCACTTAGTGACTGGGGATTAGTAGTTCCTCAACTGGGGAATATGTCTGTCACCACCGAAAGTCAAGAACATCGTTCTCATGTTTTTGAAGTGTACGTGTAGAATGGTGGAACAATTGACACAAAATACCTACTAATCAATATTTTCATAAGATCGTCACACCACGATATAACTGTTGATCTGTACACGTAAAAGTTTACACGTCTTAACGTTACTAGACACACCTTGATCTTGTCATTGTGTACGATAGTAGGTGTTATTTATTTTTTGACGGTTCCAACACTGACAGTGGTTGACTCCTTTCAAACATTAATTATGTTATAAATTAATCCACTAATATGAATGAACTATACTTATTTAATCATAAAATTAGACTGAAAGTCTATAAACGATTTTAATATTACACTAAAAGTGGCTAAGCTGGCGTAACGTACCTATTGGCTGGGATAATACCTCTTTAGATAAACAGATGTTGAAGCAGTTTCAGATAACATACGATCACTGTATCTTTAGACGAGGGAATTGGCTGTTCGCCAATATTTTTTAAAGGATTTGTAGGCGAGAAATAACATATATCTACCGGATAATGTTACTCCGTTATTGTTGAAAACGATTGATACAATATTTACTAATTATTACTTTAGTTTGGTGGCAATTTGAATATTTTAGCTGTTAAAACGGCTAAGTTCAAGTTCAAAGTGGATATATTATAAATTTTAGTAAATTAGTTCTTGGTTACCAGCTAAAATCAAGAGTGTCAGAATTATAGAACAAAACTCAAGAGAACATTACTGTATCAGTATTCTTTCAAAAGACTTGTTACACATTCTTTTGTTTAATTTTATCTCATCACATTGGCGTTATTCCCTCAAACTCTACATTTGGCGACACCAGGCGAAAACAAACAGATCTCGTTAAAAGCTTATTAAAGCTTCCAGTAACGGTCAAGTAATTTAATAGAAGCGTTTTACCTGAAATAAAACGCATATTAAAATACTTACCTTACTGGAAGCTTTGCTTTTATTTCTGCCTGGTGTAACTTAACCAATGATAAAACATGGCGCTGTCCATTTTACGCAAACTAAAAATGGCGCGAAACGCCTAGGTGTCGCCAGTGGACCGGATATACTACCGAAAAATCAGTAAAAAGTAGTCAAATTCGACGGAAACGGATGTGCTTTCTCGTTAAAAGCTTATTAAAGCTTCCAGTAAGGTAAGTATTTTAATATGCGTTTTATTTCAGGTAAAACGCTTCTATTATATTTAAACGTACCTTCTAACGCATAACTTGTGTCTCTTGGTACTACAGTCTTGTAAGATCCAAACCAAATTCAAGAAAAATAACTGTCTCTAAAAAAATACTTGTTAAATATTTGTACAGAGTACCTAGGTTGGTTTTAAAATATGACACTCAGGGGTTTCGTGGCATCCTATTAGTTTACTTTGTCTTCTAAAAGAATGCGTACAAAACCGCAAGCAGAACCTTTTTAAACATAAAATAGTAAAGTGCATTCTGCATTTATGACCGTAACCACCTGCATAGTTCAGAAGTAATTTTAACTTAGTTTTATTGGAGTTGGTTTATAGCTGCAAGCGGATGTAGATGGAATCTGCTACAAAACAACTTTCATACAAAGTTGTTCGTTACAGTGATATTACCTACAGATAATTCATTAAACGCATACCAGTGACTCAAGTTGTTACAGAATATGCAATAATCTTTATTAACAACGAAAATTACAAGCAAGGAATAGAACAATTATAACTAGTATTTACAATTGAAACCATTAAGCTAACTGCAGACGGTTGCAAACAGTCTAAAGGTAGCTCAATTGATCCATGTCAATACCAGTCGGAAGCGTCCCCAAGACACTGGCTGCATTACCACGCTGTATGGCAATGCTGATGCGCTGAGCCAGATATTCACCAGCTCTCGGGTCACGCGTCGCATCGACAGAATATTGATTACTTTATCCATCCTCCGTTTGCTTATTTAATAGAACTTTTATCGATTTTCTAAGCAAATGTAGAAAAAATGCATTTTTATGGAGTATTTTACGTTATACTGATTCAAGTCTAACGTGAAATTTTCATTTTTAATTATTCTTCTAAGTATTTAGAGCTTTTGAGTATTCATATTAAACACACAAACAATGAAATTTTCGCATTTTTAATAGGTAGGATTTAAAATTTATTTGAATAAGAAATTCAAAAATGGTAAATTTCTCATTAGAAGAGCCATCAGTGTTGCGAACCATGACAGTTTGATAGTATAAGTTGCGTAAAATGTTTGCACAAGCCTAAGTAAAAATTATAAAGATTTGTAAAAAAAACAATCTGTTACAGGAAAAACATTCAAAAATGTTGACAAACTGATATGACCAATTTCTCTCGTTAGCAACATCTCAAAAATAATTGGCAGCTACAAGCTACGAATTCGTAGAGGTTCGTAGCAGCGTAGAACCTCTACGATGGCGGAGCAAATTTACGATATTTAGTCTCAATGTTGTAACAACAACGTTGTTTATTTTTTTCATCAAATATTTCATTCGAGTACTGTTATGTATTTGATCTGCTGACTAGTGCTTTTATAGTAGTAAATAATTTATAGGTTTGGTGGTTTGGATATATGAAATAGCGTGTTCGATATCCACCACCGACTAAATAACGATCGGTTTTCTTCATTGATTTTGTATTGTTTGCTAAGTAACTACCTACTATTTTCTTTAAAAAGTTAAGTTTTTAGTTGCCTTAGTTTTTGATGGCGCTATGTTTGAATTGTCGTTATTTTTTATTATTCCTTCAACCATAAAACCACAATAATATTCCTTTTTAATCCAACACTTGAAAGTTTTAAAGCTATCTTTAGAATGCATAATTTGGTTGTCGTGTAGTTTTTACGAGAACACTAAAGGGGCGTTCAAACCGCGTTTAAACTCATAGATCGTTGCGGGCAGGCGGTGAACCATAAAACTCATTTTAGCCCAAATTTTGCATTTTTACGTCCGGCTTGCATTTTCCGTGAAAGGGTTTATTATTCGGGGTGTATTTTCGGATAAAAAAGCTTGTTTACCGAGTATTTCCTTTATACGGATAGACAAAATAAAACTGAAAACTTTTGGTGTAAAATCGGATTGTTTGGACTGAATTTTGAACACATCGTCCGTTTTAAATTTTAGTGCTTCTTTTTCATCAATTTCAGAAAAGAAGGAAATCATTCCGGCAGTACCCGCCCGGCTTCGCACGTTTTTATTATACGTATAAACCTTTCTCTTGAATCACTGTATCTATTAAAAAAAACCGCATCAAAATCCGTTGCGTAGTTTTAAAAATTTAAGCTTTCAAAGGGACTTAAGGATATAGGGACATATGGGCAGAAAAAGCGATTTTGTTTTATACTATGTATTGATAAGTTAAGATAAGATAAGATGAGATGAGATGAGATGAGATGAGATGAGATGAGATGAGATGAGATGAGATGAGATGAGATAAGATAAGATAAGATAAGATAAGATAAGATAAATTTATTTCTTAGATTCATACATTCTAAGTACAATTAATTAATCATGAAAAAGAAAATACATTTGCAAGATATATTAGTTAGGTTTAGTTGAACTATGACAATTGTAGTGCACCAATAGAAAAACCCGTTTGCTTCCTACACTAGGTCTTTGTAGCCTGTGTTGTAGGATAACAAATAGCATGTCCAATGTACAAGAAAATATTATAATTAATGAGTTTAGATGATATGTAACACAAACCTAAACTAATACTTGATACAAAAGCCTAACTTAAACTATTGCTTATAACTAAGTAGGGCTTAGACTAAATAATAAAAATAAACTAAGTACTTAATCAATATACATAGACCCGCGCTAGGACTTTGCAGCCTGTATAGCGGGTAACAAAGAGTTTACACAAAGGAACTTAAAAATAAACCAATTAATGATGAATGATAATACATCTTTCTGTTCTCACGTGTATCTTTTTGTTTTCAGATTTGAGTGCAATACAGTTATTCTGTATACAAAAATATAAATAAAATATTAAAATCCAGGATATACAAAATCAATAAATAAATTACATACATATTGTATCTTATTTTTTCAATAAACTTTTCCCAAAAAGCAGATGTCCCAGTAGGTACCTACCAAAGCAATGTCGAACTCCGCTCGACACACAATATCTAGTACGTGCCTAAACCTCACTTCATATTGGACAAACTAGTAGCTCGTTACAGTAAGGTACAACAGTATAGTAGTATGTCTTCTACTTTATTTATTTATTTTAGGGGATCTTGATCAACACAATGGTACTTATTAGAGATTTGTAAAGATAACAGGTTGTTATTAACAAGCTCCTACTTATAGTGTACGCTACTTGTGAGTAAACCCTAGCCTGGGATCAAGAGATTGCACAAGTTTATGTTTAACACAAAAATGAAATATTACATATTCTGTTTTAGCATCCAATGAACAATATAAAAATAAAAAGCATATTATTTTACTACTTTGAGCTACCTCTAGACTGTATTTCTCTGTTACGAACTTAGGAACGATGTCTTTATATCAATTAAAGGCATAATTTAAATAGTCATAATAGTCTTTATTTGGTAATAATTATTACATGTCAAAAATTGTGAACTTATTTTACTATGTTAAATATAACAATTACATTCAAAATATTAAATAAATGCTTAAAAATAATAAATAGGTATAGAATTTACGATTCATTAAGTAATTGATTGCATTACATTGTATTTTATTAAATTAAATTAACACTTACATGCTACGAACTAGTCGTAGCTATATGTAGAAGGTTTTCTCAACAAGCCAGCGTTTAAGTTTGTTTTTGTATGCAGGCAGACTGTGGGCTTCTATTTATAGAAGATCCGTTATAACGGAATGGGGAAGCCGGTTGTAGACGTCTGGGCCCATGACATGTGTAAATTCGGTATGTCATATTTTGTTTGCTCAGAGAAAAAAATACCCTATTTTTTGAAATCTCATTCAACCCTTTTCTCTGTTTGCATTGTTATAATTCATTAGGGACGTTTTTTCTATATACATTTTTTAAAACAAAGTTACGGTATTTCATAGATAGACCTTGGAAATATTACTCCCGTCAGTGAGTTAGAAATAATTTCTCCCGGGATTCGAACCCGAAACCACGTCTGTAGATGAGTTACAACACGCTATACCTCATAGCACTATCCTTGACCTAATGAAAGTCACTTAAAAAATCTATAAAATACGGAACAGAAAATTTTCTGATTTATAACTTACTAAACATAACTATATAACTTAATTAATAGTTTTCTTTTCTAATTCGATAATTAACGAAACATAAACTTTTTTTAACAATTTTTAAACCTTCGCCATTAATAATTAACACAGTACCTATGTATTTATTGATATCTCATACCTTAAGTTCATATTTCCCCTACGTTTTCATCGCGTTACAACGATTGTGGTCATGGGGCGATAAACAAGAGAAATATAAACATAATAATATAAATAAAGGTTAGAAAATCCGTGGTTCTAGCGACCACTAGGACTTTAATTAGCTAAATATATAGGTATGGATACTTAAAAAAACCCGATGAAATAATCGTTATTTTATAAACAACTAGTTTCTTAACTTACTCACGTGCTTCTGCAATAAACTTGAGTTAGAAGTACAAAGAAATCTTATTGTTATTCTTGTTAAAACATCAATTTGATTTATTATCTGTACCATCATTCGTTCATGCATTCATTCTGTGTTCATTCATCATTCGCTCTTTCTCTTTCAATAAAACTCGTTGATCACTGTGCACGCAAAAAAAGTCTATTTTATTTATAAATATTCGAATCAGCATCCCACAATTCTTACTGTTAGCTCTCTACTCCACAGCTGGGAGTAGGCCGTCAGTTTAACGGGTTAGGGTACATCTCGTGCGAATGAAAACTTGTCCGAGGGCGAGTTGTCCTCTTCAGTTTTAGATTGGGGTACAATTCGTCCTAGTCCCAAAACTGCTGATTTTAGATTCGGACGAGTTGTACCCCAATCTAAAACTGAAGAGGACAACTAGCCCTCGGACAAGTTTTTATTCGGACGAGATGTACCCTAACCCAGTTTAACGCAGTCATAACGTAAGTTACCCGTAAGTAACCTACAAGGCAAGGTTACCATTATCATGATGTAACAGGACTAAGACAAGACTGTTACAAAAATTGAGAACAACACTTGAGAACGAACGTAGTTAAGTTAGTTTTTGTAACAAAGGCATTCTGTATTGCTATTACTTAAATGAAATTATGTACCCACTCACTTACTTTTTTTGTATTAATTAGAGATACCTTTGTCCATTTGTTAAATTATTTGGTCTTCCTGTAAAATTTTCTGCTTTCCACAATTTATAGTTTAATATTTTTCTTGTCCAGCTTAAAGGTGCTTAGTATATAAGTAATGCATGCTGTGTCGGCCTGTAATAGGTTAGTACACTAAATTTTATAAAATAATGTAAATAAGGTACTTCATAAGTTTTAGTGTACTCGCCATAGGCTAACCTAATTGTAAAAATAAAATAAAATAAAACGTCCCATTGTGTGGTGGGTCCGACCGATGTTTCCAGAATTCAGTAAATCTTTGTGCATATAGAGAAACGTGATTTATTGCTATAGTATCTCCTTCTTTTCTTATACTGTATGTACCTAGTATACATTACATCTCACTTACTTTCGATATACAAGATTTCGAAATAGGTACTATCGTATCTCTTTCTTTTTATACTGAATGTACCTATAGGTATACTAAATTTCTGTCTAACGAGGTATAATAAACTAGGGTTTCATTCAATTGCATTGAAAAAAAATTAGTTTTATAGCCCACAGGGGAGAAAATTTATACTTCGCCCTAAAAAGTTAAATAAAACAATAGGTTAGCATGAAAAGTCATTTATTAAAGGTTTTCACACAACTTTTTCTTATTCTACAGTTCATGTTCAACATGGCCGCCTCTATTTCTGATACATTGTCGCATCCTTCTACGGAGACCAGTCTTCACTACTCCAGTGGTCAACGTGGTCCTCATTTTATTTTTATTATCTATATTTAGTTTTCAATAAAAAAAATTAAAAGTCGAATATCTCGAAAAGGGTTAAGTTTAGGGTAGGGTGTTTTATAGTGAAATAAGTCAGAAATGATGGGTACTCCACGCCCTTAACGGATCTAGCACGACTTTTCCTGGAACCCTGTATGAGTTTTTTTTTCTTTTTTTTCATTCAGGCATTACAACTTAACCATTATAAGCTTGAGTATCTACCTA
Organism: Eupithecia centaureata; assembly: GCA_944547425.1. NCBI lineage: Eukaryota > Metazoa > Arthropoda > Insecta > Lepidoptera > Geometridae > Eupithecia > Eupithecia centaureata. The sequence continues at coordinate 958,811 of OX155688.1, read as the reverse complement.
AGGTTATTAATAAATGACTTGTGTGTTACAAATGTACGTACAATACTTGAAATGGTTAGGTTGTCCGGTTGGTACAGGCAATTCCTGTTTGACAGATGACTCCACTCGGAACCCTTTCAGACTTAGCAGTAAGTGAGGCGCTCAGGGTTGACCCAATTTCAGCAAGAATATTACGGGATAATGGATTAACATCGATTACGATGACTTATCGAAGGTTTCTTTGTGAAGGAAGATAATGGGCCTAGTAGAGGACAGACGCAGAAGGCTTTTTATGTCTTCTCGATTTTTGTAGCTTTGTACTGAGCTTATTTATTTGATGTTTCATAGAAATATATCTCTGATATCTATGTCATGAATTATGTTTGTCAGTTCGTATCTGTATCATAAAATTAGGGCTGTATGAATAGTCAAGTATTATTTATTGATTGTGTATATAATTCCAATTGTGAACTCGAAAGTTTGTATCCGTGTGAATGTTTGTAACCACGTATCTCCGTAAGTTCTGAAATGATTTTGATGAAATTCAGAATGTGAATACTTTATGTTCTGGAATAGGATATAAAATTGAATTGATATAATATTTTTTTTTTTTCTTACACAATCTTTATTAACAACGAAAATTACAAGCAAGGAATAGAAAAATTACAACTAGTATTTACAATTGAAACCAATTGATATAATATAAAATTTGAAATCATCATCGAAAATTATCATTTAGTGTTTTTTTCATAATTGGTAGCCTTATTAGACTAGACTAGACTGGTAGGTAGTACGTTATTAATTTTTGTTTCATTCTGTCTGTTCGTCCATCACTTCACTGAAAAAGATTGATAACACTTTTTTGTTTTTACAATACAAGCAGAAATGCTAACAATTTTAAAGGGTGCCCTCATTGCTATGAGCGATATCTTCCAGGCAAACTTACGAAGGACAGGACATAAAAGAATTAAAGACGCATCTGCTTGAATATCATTAAGTTACTAGTTAGGTACGTATATTCATTTGAATCGATTACCATTGTCCAGCTTTATTTGCAAAATCACGGAAAACCCGTACTTCTTTACGAATATTACTCGGAAGTTTTATGTGTGAATGTTTGTTACTCTTTCACGCAAAAACTACTGAACGAATCGGGCTGTAATTTTAAATTAGTAAATTAGTTAGTAGTAAGTTAGTAAAAAGGCTACTTTTCATCCCATAAATCAGATCCCATGGGATAGCCTTGAAACATTTACATAGAAACAATCCCTGCGAAGCCGCGGGCATATACTTAAGTTAAATAAAACAAAGGTAAGATATAGTTAGGAATACGTATTAATTTAAACGAAAAATATTTCCCTCCAAAAACCCACTCAATATCGCGATTAGTAAACTAGGTAATATAGCTGATTGATCATGTTATTGTAGGTTTTGCGAAGTTACGTGCTCCTTTAGATTAGATACTATTGTCCTGCAGATGCCGGACGAAGTTTGAAAACATACCACTGACCTTAGAATAATTAGGCATAGAACCGCAGTAGGCTCACGCGAAGTGAAGCCATTTCTAGGTACGTAAGTACATCGCTCGACTCGTCAGTGCATTATGTCAAGTCCTACGGAGAATTTCTAAAAAAAATACTTATTGTGCCGTGAAAGGGTGTCACAACTCTTCACATAATCATTAAAAACAGTCCAAGATTTCATTTCACGGATAAAAACAACCTGGAATCTTTTATTCTTGAGTAAAACATTAGTTTAGGTAAAAAATTAATCGTTAACAAAACAGACGCCATCACAAAAATATGTTAAATAAATATTTTACGGAATTTTGTGTGAAATTATCACTCTATGTCTAGTTACTCTAAGCCACGACGCTACGTGGGTAATTATAATAAGTTAGAAAATTGACGACCGATGTGGCGCGGTGGGCAAAGGTCTGCCTGCGACGCTGGATGTTGCGGGGTCGATTCCCGCCTTGGAGCAAATGTTTGTACGATCCGCAAATATTTGTTCTGGGATTCTGTGTGTTTTCTGTGTAAAATAAAAATTATCGATCTATGTAACGTATTAAGTATATCAGTCATCTAGTACCTATAACACAAGCTCTGCTTAGCTTGGGGCTGGATGATGCTATGTGGATTGTCAAGTATTATTAATTAATTATTATATTACTCTATTACAACATCAAAACATGTAAAAGGGCAATTAGTATTAATCGAGCTAATAGATAAAATTAAATGATCTATAATACACATTCAATTAATAATTAATGAAACATACAACACAGTTCAATCTTTTTTAAGTTAAAATTAAAGCAGTAAACAAGAAACAATTAGTTCACCATAGGACATAGGTACCTTATAAGTTTTAATTTTTCTTTTAATTTTAGATGATAAAGATAAGGTACCTACTTTACTTTATTACTATCTAGCGACCCGCCCCAGCTTCGCACGGTTTTATTATACGTATAAACCTTCCTTTTGAAGCACTTCATCTATTAAAAAAAACGGATCAAAGTCCGTTGCGTAGTTTTAAAGATTTAAGCAGTCAAAGGGACATAAGGAAATAGGGACAGAAAAAGCTACTTTGTTTTATACTATGTAGTGACAAGCTACGCCCCGCAGTTTAACCGCATGAAAATTTATGAACTAGGCTTTTTTTTAATTCCAGGCCTACGTCTTATTAATATTTTAGCCTGACCCGTTCAAGTTGTTTTGGTGTAGAGGGAACAAACACTCATTCAATCATTCAAACTTACGCATCGATAATATAGCTATTATTGTAATTATATGCCTATTATCTGGGGCCAAATACCACTAATGTCAAAATAAAGGTCTCAATAGTGACATTCAGTCAAGATGATTAAAATTCCGTTTGTGCATTTGGTATTCTACTTTTTTTTGAGCTTGAAGAGACTTTCATAATTAGAATGTCAAACTGGTAGCCATAAACGTAATCGTTTTAGTTATGAATGAACCTCAAAAAGACTAAGGGCCTCGTTCACCATCTCCAAGTAAAGTGTTGATTAGTTACTTTCTGATTAACGTTAATCAGCAAGTAAAACCTACGAGTAACTTTTGTCAATTTCACAAACGAAAATAGAGCTGCGAGTAACAACTTACTGGTTAAGTGAATGACGTAAAAAATCAAGCGTTACATTCGTTCAATCATCGTTCAATATACGTCAAACGTCGTTGTCAGTTGTCAATTGTATTGTCATTTGTGGTGTTTTTGTATTTGGTTTTTAAAGCTTGTGTGAGTGAGGGTGTAGAAGGGACTTAACGTAGGTACGTGTAGGTGGTTGGTTTCCTATTGTTCAGAAGTTCAGTAGATTTTTTAAGTGACATTTAAGAAGCAACACTTGTTTAATAAAAAATAACCACTCACCTTTGTGAATTAGGGATTAGAGTATTATTAAATTAAGCACTTGGTTTACATACTGCATACTTCGATAGACGAAATCTAGCCCAAAATTGGTTTCATCTAGGTCCATAAAATAATCAACACGGAATTTATATACCTACACGAATCATAGGTAATCGTTGCGTCGTAGAATCTTCTAATACATCAAATTGATGATCAATTAAGTCAAATAAATCCATTGCTTGCATAAATTTTAAAGAAATTGTTGATCGTTATCTGATTTTTTCTACCAAAAATGACAACGGACATCTGTTAACTCTTAAGTAAGCACGCTAATTGGCAGATGTTGTTTCAAGTAAGTTACAGGTCAGTTAAATCTATGATTAGTGCTACTCGAACGTCGTGAAATTGGCACATGAGGTTACGGGTGACTTTAACTGGCGGTTAGCCTACTCTACACTTTACTTGGGGGTGTTGAAAGAGGCCCTAAGATAGTAGAATACCAAAAATTGTTAAACACTGTCATTTTGTCACTATACCTACTACTACATATAATGGTGAAGCGATTATAATGGTGATCTTTGGGATTGGAATTCGGGCCCTGATTTGATGAACTTGATTAATGGTAGATATACCTACCTATAATAATGTTGTGAATTAGCATACTTAATGTAATAAGATGCCTATCCACGCAAACTTTTGACATATAGGTATTTAGTTGTTGAATTATAAAGTAATACCTTTATAAATAAACAATCTTCACCAGACATTACTTACATCACACTTGAAAATATACAGAATACCCACAGAATACACACCTAGTAAAAAATTATTATTTACAGCAGTACCTACTACATATTATTATGTGGTGGAAAAAAATGTCAGTTTGCATCAAAATATTTTAAAAAATTATTAGAACTTATTAGATTTCTATTAGGTACCTACTGTACCTACGTTGCTTTGTCAGACATTAGTAAATAAATAAAATAATGATATCAACAATATGATACTAATAACTAGAATATATCCAAGTATAAATATTTACAATATGATCCATATTAGGTAATAATATGGTATTATTATTACAACGTTATACGTATTTACTATGAAATCAAATCAAAATCATTTATTTGCAGACAACGGGTTACAGGTTGGTTTGCTTATTTTACATTTGTCCCATGCGATGACTTACCAGCTAATCAGCTCTGGTGTGCAAAATTATACAATATTAATTAAGAGACATGCGTAATAATTAAGAGACATGCATAATAATAACAAAACTGATTTTATGTGAAATTATGAGTAAAATAATAAACATTGGTCCATAGAAATAATTAAAATAAAGTTATGTACACAAATGTCAAATAAAATTTTAACCTACAATATTTTAATGTTAGAGTCCGTGAAAAATTCGCTAGATAGTAGCATTTTACCGTCAGTATCTTAAATAATTATCATCGGTGAAAACCTACTAGGTGAAGTTTCACTAGCGACATCTAGTAGGGAGTAGCGAGACCACTCTAAAAATAATGACCTGCCTTTTGTGGATGGTTCCTCAAACAGTAACTTTGTGGTTCTGAGAGAATAGGAACCATGTACCGTAGCAAAAAGTTCTTATCTATTTAGTGCATATGGTTTAAGGTAGATGGCGTAAATGTCTATAAATTTATCAGAATAATCGAGGTGTCAATAAAAACAAAACAACTTTTTTGCTGGGCAGGTTTCAGCATTTATTCTTATTTAGTTGAGAAAAAAAAAACAACTCATAACAATAAATTCTACGTCTAGAGCAAAAAATGCTTAAACTTCACCTATCTTACGAAGCTACGAATATACATAGGTACCTAAAGAATACAAAAATATATTTGGCATAAACATTTTGTGGACACTGTATTTGTATACTTGTACATTAATACATAATATAATTGCAAAAGTTTGAAAGGTTGAATATTTGTTTCCTCTCGAGCGGCCCAGTGTTGACGGTAACATAGTGTAGCAATCATTTGGATGAACTCTAACAGCCTGTCCAGATAGGGCGCTTTACGCGCGAGTGCCCTCGCGCGTTTCAATTTATATTGCGTCCAGATGCGGCGTTTTACGCGCGCTCCACTGTTCGCCCGAGTATTTCGACTCGCGCGTAGCACGCGCGAGTCGAGAGTCCAGCGCTTTACGCGCGTAAAGCGCCCTATCTGGACAGGCTATAAGGCTGTGTTCCCAGTAGGCAAACTGTGAGCGGCCGACTGAGTGAGCCTCAAATTTGTGGCGAACAGCTACAAACTTAGATCAGTCAGTTGCCTCAATCATTGAACGGATTGGGCTGATATTTTGAATAGACTAGGTATGGAATAAAAAATAGGCTATTTTTCAGAAATTTCAACGGTCGTGAACCCGCGTGGCACATCCTGGTATGATAATCAATAAAGTGAAATAATAAGTATAGGTACTTTTTGGGTACCTACCTAAACAAACTATTTAAGTACTATTAACTATTTTATTTTGCGGTCCTATATCAAATACTACATTTATTATAAATTCAATACAAACTTTTCTCTTCAAAACCTGGAAAAGGGTAAAAAATCCCAAACCTCACCATTCATGGAAGTCCTCCACCATTTTTATAAATGTCTCCAAATCAGTTTATCACCTGCCATTCAATTGCGTCTATACCTCACTTGCCCGATACTTCCGACCGCCCCCGGGTGCGATTGAATTATAAATTGAATCCATTGAAAGTCGGTTGACCCCTGAGGGTAGCTTTATTGGGACCTAACTGGTAAATAGGTACAAGTACCTTGTAAGAGTTGTAAGGTACCCTAACTAGGTCTGTTTACTTCAGTCACGTAAGGCCAATGTGTTGACGACCGATGTGGCGCGGTGGCCGTAGGTCCGCCTGCGACGCAGGAGGTTGCGGGTTCGATTCCCGCCTCGGAACAAATTTGTGTACGATCTACAGATGTTTGTACAATAAAAAATATCTATTTATGTATTTAATGTATTAAATATATCAGTTATCTAGTACCCATAACACAAGCTTTGAGTACCTTACTTTGGGGCTCGATGGTGCTGTGTGGATTGTCCAAGATATTTATTTATTTATTTAAGGTACAAGTCAAATTCTAACTTAAGTCGCAAATAGGAGCTAAAGTGGCGCCGCCTCTTATGATATAAGAGCTAGGTATGCAAACAGTTTGGTGGCCACCAAAGGCAACTTCGTATCTCTTCCTAAACTAGACAAAATGAAACTACTAAAAGATTTGTATGTGTGAATTTTGGAAATTCCTTTGTTTAACGGAAATGATAAAATAAGTGGTGGCGCTACTTTAATTCCTGTTTGCGCCTTAACCTTCAATTTGATTTTATCATTTAATAGCCCGGCTTCACATGGGTAAAATATATATAATGAAAAGTCCTCTTAAATGACTCTATCTTATAAAAATTCAGCATCAAAATCCGTTGCGTAGTGCTAAAGATCTGAGCATACATAGACAGAGAGACAGCGGGAAGCAACTTGGTTTTATCACGGAGTTTTATATTAATGATAAATAAGAGCATCTGAATAATTCAGAATTTGATGAAAATGAGAAGGATATTTAGAAAAATTTAATTATGTGCTCTCGCCTTTCAATATGACTTGTAAACAGAAGACCAGCGGCAGGTATTTACTATTTTTGTTGGAACTTAAAATGTTATGTATTTACTTAAATACTAGGTAGGTACTGTCGTCGTACGATTTAGATACCTACCAGAATTCAAATGAAGAAAGGCTGACGTTTCTCAGTTTTATGTGGCTCACCATACTAGGAAAAGTACAAAAAGTTTCTCATTTGTAACATTCGCGCACGTTTACATTTATAATAACCTATTTAAAACGTGTTTATAAAACAACAGGTTTAAAGATTATTTGTTTCCCTGGAACTGATTAATGGGATATAGAATAGCCTATATTTTATTCCAGGCTTAGACCTACATTTATACAAAATTCACCCGATCCATTTCGTAGCTTTAGCGCGATGAAGTAAACAAATTACGGGCATTTGTTTACCCAACCAACTTTCACATTTTTATATTAGGATTAGTGTTATGTGATGTAACGATAACTGATTTGTTTCACACAGTAGCAGGTACGTAATTTAGGACACCGAACATAATATCTGAGCTACTTAATGCTCAACAAACTGTACAACATATACAGGATGTAGTTTGTCATATTAAACAGGTTGGAATAGCTGAGATTTCTGCTATAAGCTCTCTTGCCACAGCTATTGAGGAATTTGCGGTTTGAGTAAAGAGCTTATATGTATACTCAAGGAGTTTGTTTCATGAATTATGTGTCTATTGTTTGTATGTCCAAGGTCGTTTACAAATGAGCAAATCTAAATTATTCAAGACTAGTATCTGTCCGCGGTTTCTATGGAAACGTCTCAAGGCTATTTCTATCCCATGGGAACTTCTGTATTCGGTTGGGTGCAAGGTGTTGTGCGCCTCATCAATGCCAGTGCGGTACTGCAGTCGAACAGCTTGGTCATCACGGATTATCGTGTACTAGGGCCGCTGGTCGGATATCTCGTCATGCCAGCCTTAATGACATCATCCGGCGGGCCTTTGTCAGCGCTAACGTACCAGCTATTCTCGAACCGAATGGTCTGTTCCGTGACGATGGCAAGAGGCCCGACGGTATGACACTAGTCCCATGGGAGTTGGGGAGGCCCATTGTGTGGGACGCTACATGCGTCGACACACTTGCACCTTCCCATCTTTCAAGGACATCCACTAGGGCTGGTGCGGCGGCAGATCTGGCCGAGGATCTCAAGAGGCGCAAATATGCAGGTCTCGACAGAACCTACGCATTTGCTCCCCTTGGATTCGAGACCCTAGGTCCGTGGGGTACCGAGGCTCTCCGGGTTTTTAAAAAATTATCTGAGCGTCTGGTCGATGCGACGCGTGACCCGAGAGCTGGTGAATATCTGGCTCAGCGCATCAGCATTGCCATACAGCGTGGTAATGCAGCCAGTGTCTTGGGGACGCTTCCGACTGGTATTGACATGGATCAATTGAGCTACCTTTAGACTGTTTGCAACCATCTGCAGTTAGCTCAATGGTTTCAATTGTAAATACTAGTTGTAATTTTTCTATTCCTTTGCTTGTAATTTTCGTTGTTAATAAAGGTTTAACTTTATTGTAAAAAAAAAAAAACTTCTTTATATGAAAAGTAGCATATCGTCGTTCGGCAGTCAATACCGCGAATGAGACATTCGTCAAAATTTACAGGAAACGAAAAAAACGTATAAATGATACTGCACACGTCCAATTCTTTTAAATTAAAATATTTAGAACTAAACATATGTGTTATGATAGTATAAATACATGTTTTTTTAAATATTATGGTAGTATGTCACGAAAAAATCACGTTCGCGGTTTTTACCTAAATATTTTGGTAAAATCTTTTTATATTCGCGGTTATGTTCTAGATTTAGAACAACAATTTTCTGTTAATAGTTTTTATTTTACTTAACTAATAATGTAATTTAAGCATTTAAGAATTAATAATAATCTTTAAAAAAATATAGTCAAAAGGTATTTTTTTTAAATAATTTTAAAGTTCATTTAATCTTTTGATCCAATCCATTCCAGTCCAAAACCATACAAAAAAATTCTTCCCATCTTCTGCTGTTATATCCCGGCAATTAAGTCCTCCTTTTAAGCTTGCAACTGATAGTCACCACGGTCCTCTCTCTTTTACATCGTTGAATATATAGAATCATCCATTTTTTGATATCCTAAAGGGGGTTGGCTATTCAGTATAAATTCTTCCAATGAACCACCACCTTCACAATGTTTTATTTAGACCGCTACGAGGTTAGATGAAGATGTGATCCCGTTAAGTCTACAGAAGAAGAAACTACTGGCTGTGATGGAGTAAGCATTTGAGTGTATTGTTTAGGTACATTAGTTGCTATAAGACTTTCTTGTTATTTTGAAGAGGCAGAGGCTCTATTTCAGGGCGATCTGGAGTGCTAGGTAGAGTTTGCACTGACGGTGGGGAGTGATCTGAGACTGTAGCTCTATTAGTGTCAGCAAATTCTGCTGAGGCTGATGACATGCGGAAGAGACGGAAGGTCCAGGTTGTGACTGAGACTCTATTTCAGAGCGATCTGGAGTGGTAGGTAGAAGTCGATCTGTTGGTGGAGGATCCTAATTAAGTGACAACACAGTTTGAGTGAGGCTGAAGACTTAAATCCATACAGGAAAGCTGAGCAAAAACTTTCAGGCTGTGACTAAGTATCTACTTTGAGACGTTTCTCTTCGCTATCGAGAAACTGTTCTGTGTTTAAGAAAGTTTTCTTTTAAATTCGTCCTATTATTGTGTAAAATTTTGAATGCCATGTCTTTTACAATATTTTCATCTTCTTATGAGTTTTCCAACACGCTGTAAAAATAACAACTGTTTAAAATATTATCCAAATAATGCTATAACTTTACTAAAATCATTTTAGTTCTTATGTACCTATTTATGTAGGTATAAAGTACTTGAAATAGGCTCACACATGACGTTCATTTAACTTAGTGCAGATTCATCAACATATTTTGCAAAGAAACCATGAGGAAAAGTTTTTGAAAATAAAAAACTTGCCCAGATATGACAGCGTCACATGTTGCACTTGCGCTAGGAATAGCGAGGCAGCGCTAAGGAACTGTCATATTCGCGGTTTTTTTGACTCTAAATCACGTTCGCGGTTTTAGCATGACTCGAAAACATAGGGATCGGTACAACTTTAGGGAATTTTTTTAATGTAGGAATGTGTATTTGAACGAGTAGAATCGAATAAACAAAAAAAAAGGTTTTCGTCAAAAATGTCGCATTCGCGGTATTGAATGCCTGACGACGATATGTGTTATTCCAGGGCTAGAACTGCGTCTGTTCGAAATTTCAGCCAGATCCGTTTAGTAGTTCTTGCGCGAAAGAGGCACAAACATTGATCCATACATTAATATAAACCTTCCCGTTTATAATATTAGCACAGAATATATGTAAAGACAAGGATTTTGCAAAAAAATTCCATAAACAAATCCGAAGTAAAACAGGTTTCAAAGTTTTCCAAAATTAAGATCGTTTATTCCAAAAATTGACAAAGTCTCTAATGTCTACTTAATGTATGTCCTATTTTATTAAGTACATACTTATATCTTCTATCTCGTTTTATCATAAAACTACTAAAAGTACAGTTTAGTTCTGCGAGTCAATAAAAAAATCCCTCTGGATTTCTCATTTTTTGGTACCGCCCTCATCTTTTGGCCGGTTTTTTGTGCTGCCATGGGTTGGTGTGAGTATATGGTTCTAGTTTTAAGTAGAATATGGTTCTGCAGTGAGAACGGGCTCCGTGTGATAAGATCACCAAACTGACTAATAAGAAAATAAATGCTAGTATGTTGTTGTTTAGGGACGGAATCGTAAACCCACTTCTGAAGCTATGAATAATGTATTCACTGTCATCAGAAGAGGGATTACGAAAATCTTTCCATTATTTGTAATCCTGTAGCACTTAAATGTTAATGTGGGTTTCATTACAGCTGCTCTAAGTCAGGTGCGTCACGGCGTCCTTTGGAATCAAATAAAAGCAATGCCTCGTTGAAACCGTTCTAGTGGAAGGGTCGGTACGCTCGGCCAAGTCCGTGTTATTACAGAGTCCTGGGTGACTGACCTTGAGTCCCAGGTAGGAAGGATTGGTGCGTAACCTTAATGAATAATTGTCTATGTTTTATATACCTAAAGAGGATAGGCTAAGGATAACTGCATCATGAGATGAAGTAAGTTTAGTAGAAGTAGAAATATTATAAAGATTTGCTAGAAAATAATGAAAAACAAAAAAAAACATGAATTTAGACAACTGACTAAATCCGGAATCACACAGCATATCCCTGTTCCAACCACACAGTTCTTCCATGGTGACGAGATATTCTAAGTTCTAGACTTGTGATAGAAACGCAAGGTATCATTTAGTTACAGGCACTATACACAATAAAACAGCAAATACTAACTTTGTTGCTTGCGACAAACACAATGCGGAATCAATTCAGCTAAAATTAAGTTAATTTGTCAACTCAAAAGAGGAAAAAAAAAGATCCTGTCGTAGAGTGCAATTGACCAGTGACAGTGTAGATAATAGGAAAGCTTGGATCTTTCTATTATAGCGTTTGATGGGTAAGGACCAAAATTTCTGCACTTCCTTCGTGCGAGAGAACGATGGCATATTACTTGGAAATCAACAAAAAAATTTTTTTAACTTATGTGAATTTCAATACTTGATTATAATAGTTGAATTTATTTTTCACCCTGTGATTTATTCACTATGTAGATTTCATGTATTGTATTAGAACTAGAGGTACTTGAAAAGCTTCGTGGCCTCGACCCTCTCAGCTCCGAAAGCTACTAAAAGTATATCAACACTATCTACATGTAAAGATACCTAATAAGAGTAAGTAAGTGGGTCTGTCGGACCGGGTTGCAGAGATTCGCTCAGATGTGCAAAAGATGAGAAGTGGTAGGACTTTGGGATTTAATTCTACACCTTTTACGATTTTCCAAACGGCAATGTTACTGGACAAGGTTTTAAAACTCAGAATTACCAAGTTTCATGTACCCATATGTTTTTTTCGCTTTTTTCAGTTCAAAAAATGGAAGTGACAAGGTTATCAGTTAATTATTCTAACTTTCTTATTTGATAACTATTTTTAGACTGACTTGTCTTACGTCTCACGTACTTATTTATAAGACGGAAGAAATAAAGTTATTAAATTCAGAATTGAATTCGTGTGAACTCAGAAGTGTTAGTAATTATTTCTATATATAAGTAACTATAAATTTAACGCATTTTCTTAGGTATTCGAGTTCAAAGTTCAGAAGGTTCATTTTGTTACCTATTCAATTGGCATTCAACGTTTAACCCAAAAAATTCAGTCGAATTAACCTCCTTTATTTGAAAAACGTTCTCGTTTTAGCTTAGAATTTAAAGTTGGTTTTTGGTTTTGACAATTCAGTGTTATTTTCTTAGAAGTTAACCAATTTCAGTGCACTTAAATGGAAGTTACTCCATATAATCTAAGATGCATCTCACTACACCAGCCATCGTTAAACAATACTACCGAAATTAAACAGGAACTTGAAACTCCCCACTAAATGTTAGTACATACCTGAGTGCATTAAAGCATAAAATTGCAAGCATCAACCCTAAAACCTCCAAAACATCCACCGCAAACTAGACTTTATACTCTTGTGTTACAAGTGAAAATGAATTAGAAGTGAAATGGGTAGTTAATGGGTGGTGCACATTATGGTAATGGGTACTTTTGACCGAAAGTAGCGTGCTTTGAATGCTTTAGTCAGATCCTTGGAGGAAATTGTACGTTTGGAATCGTGCTTGTTTAGAATGGATATGTAAGTACTATAAATAGTGCTTAGTACTTTGTAGACACTTTGTAGCAGGTTTGTTTATGGAAATACGTGGGAAATACTCAACAATACTTATGTACGTACAATAAATCTGCTCATCACTGTTGAAAATGTTAATCTGATGGACAGACGCCATCACTAGCGTTTTAGTTCGGACTAAGCTTCATGTAATAATTAATTCCATGTTAGAGTTCTAGTTTTAATTAGGTTTCTGTTCCCAAAGGGTAAAGCCGGGACTCTCTTACTAAGACTTCGATGTCTGTCCGTCTGTCTGTCCCCAGGCTGTATCTCACTTATCGCGATAGCTGGAGAGAGACATTTCAAATTTTCATAAATTACTTATTTCTATTACCGCTATAACAGCAAATACTAAAATAAATATTTAAAGGGGGTTCCCCTACTAACAATTACATTAATTACCTTTTAAAATAAATAAAATGTCAGGCATCAAACCCATACAGTGGTGCAACACATTTCGCAAAGTGAGTCCAAATGGGAGACAGACAATGCTCCCCTACAGTTTTTAGGATGCTGTTGTGACTAGCCCGTGTCCTGCTCATCAGAGATGCTGTTTTCTTCCGAATGGCATGAAAACCGTCAGTTCGATACTGAGCAAACATCTCTGAAGCACTACAAAAACGGGGAAGTCTCAGCAGCAATTTATAACGAATCATCTTTCACTAATATGTCCCGTCAAGAGTAGTAAAATAGGTTTAACAGCAATAGAACTATCGACGAATTTAAGGTTTCTAAGACAGAAAAGCAAGACCAAATTTAAACACTTAAAAGAGAAATATTTGCTCGGCGGCCTCGGGCAAAACTTCGATCAAGGGCAGAACACATAAAATGAACTTTTGTTCATTGTTGAGTACTGTCAAAACTCTGATTGCGCTCTCGCTGAGCACCAGAGCTTTTCTAATGAAGCTAAGCTGAGCTGCCGAGATGTCAAATACATCTAAAAGGATCGTTGAGTTTTGGAAACAGAGCCAACTTTTTTAAACGATTTAAAATTTTCCACACAAGCTTTAAGGTAAAAAATCTAAAAATATAGTGGAATCTCTCTGAACCCGCAAGACTAGTATTCGTATAAATTAGCGTATTTTAAAAATCTATAAACCGATAGACAAAACTCAAGTGGTCGAATTCAATAAAATACGGATTATTTGATAAACTCAAGAATTACTAGTCATGATATTGGTCAAATATAGCGAGTAACTTTCAAAAAATATATATATTTAATAAAAACTCGCAGTCCCATAAGTTCAAAAAAAGTTACTCGATGTATTTTTGTTATTTAGAAAAATTTAGTAGAATTGAAAACCTCCTTTTTGGATCCACCGACTCAAACCACCCGGGTCAAATCACATCGAGTTCAAACCCGCGGGCAGAAGCTAGTACCTATATATTTAAATGAATCTAAAGGTACATCGTCCCTGTCAACCCTCAGTCAGAAAAGAAGTGAAACAATTCGAAAGTAAGTTCCAGCTTTCTTTCACTCTTGTAATTAGCGAAGTTTAATTGCTTCTTGCTCTAATTCGGCTTAGCCGCTCATCTCTGCTAAGTGGACGGACCTTTAAGGTTATTGGATAAATTTATTTATTTCAAAGTTCAAATGTCAGGGATTGTTTATTTTATCTGTGAAGTTAGTTAGGTACTTTCAGAGACATTTCCACGTTTAATGAAGTTAAGACAAACCTCTGTGGTTTACTTTGTGTTATTATTCTATGATTTTCTTTTATTATAACGAAAATTACAATCAAGGAACAGCAAAATTTAAACTATAACTAGTAAAAAACTAGGTAGTATAAATTTAAACAAGTAGATAGGTATACTATAAAATTGAAACAATTGAGCTAACTGCAGACAGTTGCAAGCAGTCAGGTAGATCAATCGATCCATGTCAATATCAGTGGAAGGCGAAGTATCCCCAAGACATGTAATGTTATATTTACGTTGGTAAATATGTAAGTTTACCGCATTACATCCCAACTTTTATATTACACTAGCGACCCGCCCCGGCTTCGCACGGTTTTATTAGACGTATACCTTCCTCTTAAATCACTCAATCTATTAAAAAAACCGCATCAAAATCCATTGCGTAGTTTTAAGGATTTAAGCATACAAAGGGACGTAGGGACAGAGAAAGCGACTTTGTTTTAGACTATGTAGTGATTACAGTGATACTTAATAACGGGAATAGACTGATCAGGATCATTGCATATTATACGAGTATTATAAAAATGGATAAAGACTTTCAATTTAAAATTACAAATTCTGATCTGTAGTTTATAGTGCTAAAAATATGTATTTGTACCTTCTGTCAAATTGCAGGGTAAAACCCTCTATTCTAAAGATATTAAAAAAATCACTGGTTTATTTTACATCACTCAGGTCCAACTTTTCATCACTCCATTTACGTTTTTTCCCTAAACCTTAAATCTCTCTAAAATAATGCCAGCTTCACTTAAATCCATCAGCTGTTCGCATTCCGAAATGGAGATTAAAGCAAGTTCCGAACATAATGTCTGAAGAGCGCAGCATCTGCTAGGAACAGCTGTGGGTATACCTACTGCGTGCGGCACAGTACCGTGATAATCTGGACCAGCTGGCGGGATCTTGCGAATTATGGAATTTCACTATTTTACTCGGATAAATCACGGTTTTCTGTCAGATTTTCGTTTTGTGCTACGGGGTTTTAAAATTGCACATCGAATTATTTTATATGTTAAGTAGGTACCTAATTAGAGTTTTCATACGTATCTACAGTCAAAGACTAAAATTAACAACGAAAATTACAATTATGGAATATATTTTTTTTTAACTATTATTATAACTAGTTTTTTACTAGTACTATTCAATTGAAACAAAATAATTGAGCTTACTGCAGACGCAGACAATCGCAAACAATCTATCTAAAGGTACTAACCTACCCTACCTAGCTCAACTGATCCATATGTCAATACCAGTTGTGGCGTCCCTGAGACACTGGCTGCATTACCACGCTGTATGACAATGCTGATGCGCTGAGCCAGATACTCACCAGCTCTCGGGTCACGCGTCGCATCGACCAGACGCTCAGATATTTTTTTATAAACCTAGAGAGCCGCGGTACCACACGGACCTAGGGTCAAGACAAAAATAGCTGAATACCACCAATCAATTGCTGAAAATGGTGTTCAGAAGAGATATAAAAAAAAACAAAGAATTGACAAAATCCGCCTGCTACCGCTCCGGTTTCTCACCGTAACCGCCCACTTTGCATAGGGTCTTGGTACGCAAAGCAATTCCAATACCCGAAAAGCTTTCAATATCTCCTTAAAACCTTCAAAAAGCGTAAGTCCGTCCGACAAACGACTAACTTAAGAGATTTTTTCCAAGGAATAACAAGATTTGCCAACTCAAAGTAAATGGAACTGGTGGACCGCATTGTGAGCCCGCACGACCGGAAATTTAGTTCCTCAGCGGAATGAAATAAACCTCGAGTTATCCTTCAATGACTTTAATGCTCTTTCTGAAGTAGGTTTGCTGCTATCTTCTACGGCTAGTTGGCCATTGTCTTGAATCTTTGAATCACAAGTCACTAACTGGAATTTTTAAATGGTTACAATCTATAACTGAGTAAAAGTGGACTTCAGCGTAAAATATTGCTATTGTTTTATTATGTCAAAATAGGTCGATCTAGTAAAGTGTTCATTCATTCATTCAATCCTATCTCGGACGAACGATCGATGAATTCAGTAATGACCAACTTAAGAGTAAATTAGTGTAAAGTGTGTAAGCAAAAAGTTAATAGAAATAATAATACTTCTGAGCATAAAATTAAGGCGCAGCGGGCAATGGTGTATGACGTAGAAGGATCTATCTATAATTTATTTATATATTTAATTATTTATTTATAAGTACTTACACTATTATAACAGGGGCTCCTAAATCAATAGTGTAAAAAGAAAACAGTAAAATACAATCACAGCCTAAAAATTTGTCACATCTTAACCTGAACATAATTAAAAATTACACTATAAAAATAATAATAATTCATTCAAAGTCAATTAATATACAATGTCCAATAAATAATGTTTTGTATAAAATAGTCATCACCCGCTATGCTAAGCTTGGGGCTAAATTATTATCATGTGGGTTGTCAAGCATTATTTATTTAATTATTCTCCTGTCTCTAACAAATACCTACTACTCTTTAGTCGGCTACATAGCAACAAGTTTACGACTAATCTGACCTTTCAGAACAGCCTGTACAATCATCTCTATCAATGCACGTTTAGACTGTTTATGAGCAAACTACCCGAGTATGCATGAAAACGTATAAATACCCGAGTATGCTTGAAACGTATAAATAGAATCATTGCTGTGACTAAACCAACAGACCCGAGATCCTATGGTCATCAAAACACGGTAAAACATAATCTCTTGGACAAAATGATGCGCACGAGCAACTTAAAGTTGCCTGAGATAGATAGATTGACGACCTAAGTGGTGCAGTGGGCAGAGTCTGCCTGCGTTGCAAGAGGTTGTGGGTTCGATTCCCGCCTCGGAACAAATTTGTGTATGATCTGCAGAAGTTTTGTTGTTCTGGTTGTCTTCTATGCACACTAAAAAAATATATAAAAATATCCAAGTATATTATAATGTATTAAATATACAGTTATCTAGTAGCCATAACACAAGCTTTGCGTAGCTTACTTTCGGGCTAGATGGTACTGTGTGGATTGCCCACCATATTTTTATAGATAAAAACAGCAAAAATAGAGAACCCACGTGGATACAGCTTAGAATTTTCACCTCCTGAACTTTTCCTGCGGGTGGAAAAGACGACAACGTAGGGATATAAGATGCGCCACCTCCGAACTGCAATTGCAATTTATTTTTTTTAATACCGCAAGTTTTGGGATTATAGCACCTATGGTATGGATCATTAAGGCGCTTATCACGGGAGGCTTTTGTGCAACTGTTGACTAGCATGACCTTTGCTAGATACAGAACAAAAAAATAGACCAGTTATCACCAAAAGTTTAAACGCGGTCAAATTTGAGGTATCTATACGTTTTATAACAGCGATAGGAACTGATATTGTTGATTGAGCTCTCTATTTTTATTTTATTCGGCAACTGTCACGCTACAATTTGAAAGCAATTTAGATTGATTACCTTGATAGTAAAATTTATCTTTTGTCTTGTTATTCGTCGGTTATTAAAGTATTATAAGGTAAAAGCGGTTTCGCACGTGTTGTTTGGAATAAAAATAACTTAAATGTACTATGTATTAGATGTATTATGTATTAAAATGTAAATGTATTATGTTTAATAAGTGCTAACAATCAAAAATACATACATATTGACGTGAAGATAGTAAAGCAAACATCCGTCCAAAATATCGCCTATAATGTACAATGTATGATTCATCATATTATGATGACTTAGATAACCAACGGCAAGAAAATCATTTATGGGCAATTGTGTGCTCTTCTATATAAGCTTCCATCTGAAGCGATTGAGCTCCCTATTTGTAGATTTAAACAGAACATAAACCAAAATCTTATCGATAAGGCATATTACTCAAAAATGATAATTTCAATGACGTTAATGCTTGGCCAGATGTCGCTCCGTTACACACCTATCTTTTTCTTTATAAAACAAGCATGTATTAGACATAATAATGTAAGTTATACATAACCGTAGTACTGATTTATAGTTCGCTTTTTTCACCAGTGGACAAAAAATTGGAGCGAAGAGAAAATCATAACAACTTCTTACTTATATTATTTTGATTTTATGTAGTTTAAAATTCGACTTGTCTGTGTGCATATTTTGTAAGACAAAGAAATAAAGTTATTGATTTCTAATACTTTTCAGAGGGTTATTTCCGCTCGTTATTTTACTCCCAATGGAGACCAATAGGAAGTTTACAGACGTTTTTACCTTCTCTAAAAACACAATTAGGATTTGCTCAAATTGCCTGAGTCGTATAAAAATAAAAATGATAGGTAGGTACTATTGTATATTACTAGGTAGGCCAGGTGGAATGACGATCTGCGAAAGACTGCTGGCAGATACTGCATGCGTCAAGCTGAAGACAGGGCGCTATGGCGCTCATTAGGGGAGGCCTATGTCCAGCAGTGGGCTAATATGGGCTGATGATGATGAGGTACTAATAATCTAACTTATTTAGAGACTAAGCCCACCTTTCAGACACAATTGCCCGTCCGCGCGCACCTTTTACGAAGGTTTTACATATTTGCGGAGGCGGCGGTCCCGGCCAGGAATGTGGCCATATTCATGAGCCACCTTCTACTTGCACAAATATGCTGGCTATGTCAGAAATGGATCTATCAAAATGTTATAGCGGTTCCGTACTTTAATAATTGAGATTATTTTGACCTTATTTTAGCGTTAGGTAGAATTTTGTATTGTAGTAAATATTTACAATTGGTGTATTTTCATGACAAATGCAATTGAAAATCCTTTATATCTTCAGCATACAAGGTCACGATTAAAAAAATTATTAAAAAAAAATTAAACACCACTCTAGATTAGCTGGGTTATTGCCTCCTTTCTATAGATTACGTATATACCAAATCTAGAACTTTAGTGGACAAGTTCAAGAGGATTTTATTTTTATAAGTTTCACCTTACGCGTCTGGATATCACATGGACATGGAAGATTAGTTGGTTAATGGTAGACTCGGTGGTTGATGGAAGATTCGGTGGTTGATGGAAGACTCGGTGGTTGATGGAAGTTTCGGTGGTTGATGGAAGACTCGGTGGTTGATGGAAGATTAGGGAGATAGTCATCACAGATGACTCCACTTAATCTTCCATCAACCAGCATATCGCAACCTGACATCCAGGGTAAAGTCCGGATTGTCCACACAACATCACCTATAAATCAAGTAGACGCTTCCCACTGGTATTTAAAGGATCGTTTGAGCTACCTCTAGTGTTTGGCAACAGTCTACAATTAGCTCAATGGGTTCAATTCTAAATAGAAGTTTTAAAACGAGTATTCAGGAAATTAGTTTACAAAACTCTATTCTTCTTTAATATCAAGGGGAAAACTGGTATAGAGGTATTTATATATTGTCTGGTTGTAATTTGCTATGTTAATAACTTTATACTTTTGGTAAATTATTATATTGAAACTATACACACCACACACAGAAAGATCACAGGAAATAAATAAATAAATAATTCCGGACAGTCCACACAGCATCATCTAGCCCCAAGCCAAGCAGAGCTTGTGTTATGGGTACTAAATGCTGCTTGAATTGATACGCAGTAAAGTCTATTTCACAAAATGTGTTTGTTACTCAGTTTTCCAACAACAACTTCGCTATCATGCCTTGACTTATACATTCTAAGAATTTAGGTTTTTTGGGATGGGTTACGGATCAGGACTAAAGCGACTAACTTTACTCTTTTTTTATTCACTTAGGATAAAGTGAATAAAATACATTTAACTTATTAATATACCTTTAAAGGCTTTTCGGGTCCAAGTTCTCCTGAATATTCATTTTGACAAATCCGGGCACCGTTGGCGTGGCTCCACGTCCCGTATTAACATATCACCAAGGATTCCTCTCTGTTATTTCACTGCTTTCATGTTTTTGTGGGTCTGTGAGAGCCATCTGACAGCAGACTTCAAACGGAGTCAGGGTTGGAAGGTGGCGGACCGAGACTTGTGGATTTGGTTTGGTGGTTACAGGCTTTTTACTTGGGGATTTAAATTGCTAAACACTTTACCAAATACATTTCAGATCATATACGATTTATTAATTCAGTAATTTTTTGTACGCTACTTTATTTTGAGATGTTTTTCTGTTTTATTCGATTGAAGTGATGCTAAACATTAGGTACTTATACGACAAATAAAACATATTTCAAGGAAATGTGTTTAAATTAGAAACCTCAATATAACCTTAAATGAGCTGCATATTATAGGTATAAATAGCCTATTTTGCGATCCAACAGGCGAATAGCCCTGGATGACCTTACCATACCCACCGCTATCATATTTTTCTAATTTCTTTTAATAATTTAATTTGGTAGGTACCTATTTTCTATAGTTATTCAATCGCTCATGCGCTCTTTGTTTAATATTAACACTAATATTAATTTCATTTACTTAATTTTAAACTAAACTTATCTATTATAACACAGTGATAGTAACAGTATATAGTAGATCCCAAGTTGTTAGGTACCGATACAATCTCTGTTCTAGAATGCGACCGACGACGTCAAAACTTCTAGTGAAGAAGAATGCATAATCCAACTTGGAACCACGGATCATTACCATCAGTACCCAATTCCTCGCTTAAACCATTCCACGTGGACCTGACTGGTCCAGGCGCTGCAAACTATGCTAATTCGTCTTTGTGCTCGGTCCAAACGTAACGACCTTTTATCCGAGACGAGCTTAAGCTGAGTCGTGATGAAAGTGGAAATTAAAATTTTAGTTTTACTGTTTCAAAAGCTTTTAGTATTTTGTTTAGCCTAAAATGACCACAGATGGGCGCACTAAGCCATACTATCTGATAGATGTTACTTTACGGTGATATAATTTATTGACGATAAGGATTTTAACAAATAACGATATAGTTATTTGTTAAATTGATTTATGTTACTCTTTTTATAAACTTTAAGTAGTAAATCCAGTATTCTGTAGTTTTTCTTCTTGTTATAATGTATGTAGCTAGACCTATTTGCATGCCGTATAGGGCAAATAACATTGTTACGCATCTTGTATGTACGTTAATGCGATGAATATAATTTGACTTTGTCATTTATTATTGGTTTACTTTGTTTTTCCATGAAAGCTAACTACTGTAAAGAAGACTCGCACATACCACAACAAGCTTTACAGGCGCTAGAAAAATCTGAAAATATTCCAGATAATTGATAACACGTGATTAGATAAGATTTTGTTCAGTATTTTCGTGTTTCATAAGTAGATAACATAAAATAATCGTTCTGAATAGTGAGAATAATGTAGAAACATCATTTGCCTAACTCAACATACAAGTTAGGGGTTAAATATGACCAGAGTGTTGTTGGACCAGAATTGTTTAGTAAGTCAACAATCTCAATACTCTAGCGTCCCAGAACTCACAACTTTTTCATATTTCAAAATACATTTTGAACCATAAACCGTTTCGTTACAAACGTTATTCCGTTAGCCGCCCCAGCCCGCCCTTTAGGCCTCACGTTTCAAAAATGCAGAATACAATCTGCATAACAGATCAGTTTGTGCTTGCAATTGTCATTTTTCAACGTTAATTGCCTGTTTAACTCGTCCGTTTAATTCGCTTTTGTGGTTTAAGCGTGGCTGCAAACAGGGGACAAAATTTTATTGGCTTCCAAAGTGGTCAAGCGAAGACAAAAGATGCACGTCGCATAGTATGCTAAATATTATATGCTGCATATATGCTACATATCACTTATACATCCCTACTGATAACTCTACGAGTAGTCAGAAGAATCA
Organism: Eupithecia centaureata; assembly: GCA_944547425.1. Lineage (NCBI taxonomy): Eukaryota > Metazoa > Arthropoda > Insecta > Lepidoptera > Geometridae > Eupithecia > Eupithecia centaureata. The sequence goes on along the minus strand of OX155688.1, from coordinate 936,529 downwards.
CAAAGGCTAGCTTTATTACATTTCATCGTATGGAGCACGGCGTACCTTTCACTAGGGGCCGAATTCAGTTAACCAATCACTTTTACTATGCCAATGCTATCGTAGCAAAATCGTCCATAGATGAAAGAAACTATCGATAGTGTGCGGTTTTATTTCAACTTCTTGATTATGGCTCTGCGTGTGGTAAGACGCAATTTTGCCAGTGCCATTTTCTGGATCACAAGTTTTTAGATATTTAGACATAGACATTCACAAGAGAATACGAAGAGATTGAAATAATGCTTTCAATCTTGACACTTTGACTCTCGTCCCTCAGTCAGTCTAAGACGATTCCTTTGTATTAGTTAACCGAATCATTTAGTGGAATTAAGGCTCTGGTTGAACGACAATCGGCAAAATAAAGGGCGCTTCTGTGGCGTTAGGGTTACTACTGTGAAACCTTAGACTAGCATCGCAGCACTGAGTATTTGAGCGACTGAGGATGCTAGAAGAAACACCTATCGAGTGACTCTGGTCTCTTCAAGTGGCTGTATCTATCAGACTTAATATTAATGAAAACGTTACGATAAAAAGTTGCTCGTTTGTTTCGACCTCAACTCATCTTTACTAGGCCGTGCAGAATGCGTAATGAATTAAAAACTGGGTGCTAACGATGTAACAACGGCTTTGTCATTTTGAAGCTTACGTTGTGTTTATTTTAGATCGTAATTCGCTGCAGTTAATCCATTTTTTGGTATTATTTTTATTTACGTCCAGTTGGAGTGAGCTGATTTTACGACAATTTGTACATAAGTCTAGAAATAACTTGATTTGATGTGATTGTAAGTCCTTAAAAAACTTTATTCATTGATTTACTTAATAACTAATACAATTTAACAAATAGAATAGTTAACTGCAGATTAGAAACATATTTTTAGAATGGCATCATAAACCTATTTTGTGAATATAAATATTTTCGAGAGGGCCGTAATTTAAAAAAAAATTCTTTGATTGCCAACTGCATTCACAGAATAATCTCAAAAGTTATGGATGATCTCTTAAGAATGTTTATGTCTGACTATTACGGTTAAGGTACCTACCTACCTACCTAACTGTCCTTTCTCAAAAATCTATCATCTAAATTTTAATAAAATCCCACCCATAATATCCCACCTTGCAGATTAATAGACTATTGCATTCAAAATATATGGATATTTCCCATTATAAAAACGTACGAAGCCGCTGCCAGAAGCTAGAATAATATTATTATAGCTTAGCTGGTTACAGTATCAAGCTACCATATTTACATTACAATACTTTTTATTTACATTCTTAAAAGCTACTAAGTACCAACTCCCTATTTTTATTTCCCGGATCTCATTTCAGCTTTTTTACGGTTCGAGAGATTTGAAACTGTAACTAATTAAGTCGCTAAGTTATTTACTTTGCTTAGTTTATTTATGGTGGAAAGTTACGCTGCGCGGTGCAAGTTAAAAAAACTAGTTTATGTAATTTAGGTTGCAGATTAGACAAATCGATAACGCTTTTATTGCACACATAAATCTTATACTAGAATTTATTTAAAAAAAACATTACAATAAAAGCGTCAATTGTCTGTCTTATCTATCAAGAACGATCTCTACCAGACCACCTGTTACAGATATAATTATCGGTGGGTATAATGGGTACTTGGCGTAAAATTTGTGTGCGTCTAATAAATATGGGTAAAAGTAAAATATATAAATAAATACAACACATTATTAGGCAAAGCCAAGGAAAAATTGAACAAAAAAAAACATATTATTATCTTCATCTACATACGTAATTCTATGAAATAAATTTTATACTTATCTATTTCATGCATGTTAAATTAACATGGAAACAAACTGTGTTCAGTGACAGAGTAAGTAGTTTCAATGGTAGTTATGCGGCATCTATTTGCCAAAACAAACTTATGATTAATTGTAGTTTTGGAGTCTTCTGACAAGTTCTTACGAGATTTATTTCTAAAGTAAACATAATATTATATTATAATATACCAAAACCGCAACATTTACCAAGTTTATTTTAACATGGTTTTAAAGCAAATAGCTCGCAAAATAACCGTTCGTTTTGCTAAATAACTTGTAGATTTTATTTTACCAAAACTTCAACATTATGTAATTTCCCGCACAATCAGTGACGTTCCACCCTATGTTGTTTATTTCACTAAGTCTAGGCTAACGAAGGCAGGATTCATATTTTTATTTATTTAAAGAGGGCTTAGCTAGGATTAATGAAAAGTATACAATTCTCTCGTTTTATGTTTTGCCTCATTATTATCTCGCTAGACCAGCATTTCAATTAACTTAAACTAAACTTAAACTTAACTTAACTTAATTGAGACCTGTTTTAAGGCAATTAGTTATAAGCATTACTTATCAGTAATCTATAAATATAAAATAAATAATGTTTGACAATTCACACAGCATCATCTAGTCCCAAACTACGCAGAGCTAAATCATTAGGTAAATCAGTAAATCAATATCTTTATTTCTTTAAGCTTACAAAATAAGCACGTAGACAAGTCAAATTTAATACTATAGGTAGGTTATGTGTAGGTACTAGATTACTGATATACTTAATACAATACATTACATAGATAGATTTATTTTTATTATATATAAAAACACCCAGAACCCAAAAAAAATATTTGCAGATCGTACAGTCTTGTCCGGGGACAAGGCGGGAATCGAACCAGCAAACTCCTTCCTCGCAGGCAGACCTTCGCCCACCGCGCCACATCACGTCGTCGATTTATACTTTACTAGCGACCCGCCCTGGCTTCGCACGGTTTTATTATACGTATAAACCTTCCTCTTGAATCACTCTATCTATTAAAAAACCGCATCAAAATCCATTGCGTATTTTTAATGAAGAATAGAATATAAAAATATTTATTTTTAAAAATGATATAAACACTACGCATTAAATATAGGATAGTATGCATAACAGGGCCCTTATTCAGCTTAATGCTGGCTAACGTGCAGATCTACTTCAACTAAAGACCTTTATCTATTTTACGCATTAGATACAGTCCCAAGTATCAACAATCTAAGCTGACACTAAGGCACCAAGTTAGACCTCAAATTGTTATGTGGTACTAACCGGTAACTCAAGGGGATAGGTTAATGTTGGCTAAACTGTTTTACTCTCTGTTGACCTACCAACAAAGACATTTTACATTGTTGTATGAATTCAGGTAAAGTAACTGTATAGGGGTGGATAAAGTATACGATTGTTCTTTTGTTTTTGTTTCATAACGTATTCATGACGTACGTTATTATTAACTTCATCAACACAGGACTTGAATGATTTTTATAACGAACTACAGGTATTTTTTCTTTATTTGCTCAATGTGGCTTTTGTTTCACTGCGGCCATGACAGGCCTATTGTGATCGCCACTTTATGTTGACAACCGATGTGGCGCGGTGGGCGAAGGTCCGGCTGCGACGCAGGAGGTTGCGGGTTCGATTCCCGCCTCGGAACAAATTTGTGCACGATCTGCAGAAATTTGTTTCGTTGGTCTGGGTGTTTAATATGTATATAATAAAATAATATCTATCTATGTAATATATTGTATTAAGTATATCAGTCAACTAGTACCCATAACACAAGCTCTGCTTAGCTTGGGGCTAGATGATGCTGTCGCCGTCCCCGGAGAATAAAATGGTAATCGCCACTACCTTAGTTTTAGTGTTTTGTCATTTTTGAGATCTGTGGGTGCTAATACATCTGCTCAATTTTTTTCATGACTCTATTACCGTTATTCGCGGAGTTACAAAAAATTACAATACTATTCGACGATTTTACCCATACCTGAAATTACAAGAATAAAGTTGTACTGTAATATTATCATATTGTATTCACACATTTAAGTATGATAAACAATAATACAATTATGTTCTCGTGAAAATTATTCAACTAAATAATGATATACGCAGTTATCGTTATATTCTCGTTCAAACCCGTGAATATTCTAAGTCACTATCACCGGACCCGCTTCTATAGGTGAGTGTTCGGAATAAATGAAGACTATATAAGGCCTATTTTGGCTATTAAAGCTATTGAGGCTATAAAGCTTTCCCTAATATTTTAATATTTATTAGTTTAAAATAGAATTATTTAAGTACCTACATTTTAAGCTAGAATAGAAGAAGATTCATGTTGTTTTTCCTTTTTAAGCTTCTAATCATTGTATTAAATTATTTATTTGAAATGTCTGATAGAAGAATATTTTATATATTATAACGGCTTCGCACGCGTTGTTTCTATGGAAACGTTTCAAGGCTTTTTATATCCCATGGGAACTGATATATGGGATGAAAAGTAGCTTATGTGTTGTCAGGGCTAGAACTACGTCTATTAAAAATGTCGTGCCCGATCCGTTATTCCTGAATCATCATTATCATCATCAAACTATATTAGTCCACTGCTGGACATAGGCCTCCCCCAATGAGCGCCATAGCGTCCTGTCTTCAGCTTGACGCATCCAGCGTCTGCCAGCAGTCTTTCGCAGATCGTCATCCCACCTGGCCGGAGGGCGTCCTACACTACGTTTACCGAGTCGCGGTCTCCACTCAAGAACACGTTTACCCCAACGGTTGTCGGTTCTTCGCGAGATATGGCCGGCCCATTGCTACTTCAGCTTGCTAATTCTTTGAGCTATGTCGATAACTTTGGTTCTCTGTCGGATGTATTCGTTACGAATTCTATCCTTCAGAGAGACTCCGAGCATAGCTCTTTCCATAGCTCGCTGGGCGACTTTGAACTGGTGGACCAGCCCTACCGTGAGTGTCCACGTCTCTGCTCCGTAGGTCATTACGGGTAGGACACACTGATTGAAAACTTTCGTTTTCAAACATTGCGGTATGGATGACGAGAAGACTTGACGTAGTTTCCCAAATGCTGCCCAGCCTATCTGGATCTTCCTCTTGGCATCCTTCTCAAAATATTTTTTACCTAGCTGTACAATCTGCCCAAGGTTAGTATACTCGGAAACAATTTCAAGAAGGTGACCTACGTCGATCGGTCCCGGAACAATGTGGTGTTATTCCTGAATATTCCCAATTAAATACAGAACCTGTTAAAAAGACAAGAAGCAAGCGGGGTACCAGACAGGTAACAAGCCCAAGTCCCCGATATGTGCCCGAATTGCAAGTGTTATACACTGAGCCACTTCCAATAAGCAATTTAAGGCTCTATAATAATATGATGATCTTATGAGCCTCTGTAAAGCAGGAGATATTCCAAGCTATTATCATGCTTTTTATGAGTCCCTGACGTATGCTAGTACCGGCTCTGAAAGCAATGATGTCGACACTGATGATGATTGAGATGTCGCTCCTGTATTTTAAGTACCTAACTAATTATTAAGTGATCATGTTCCTAATTTGACTGATTAAAATCATATTACTTCGAAGCTTGTTTTGTTTTTGAGTACCTAAGTACCCTTTCTCTTCCGGTCCCTTGCAATTGCTTTTCTCTAATTGAGAAGGTTTGCTGGCGGAAAACTATCTATAGGGTTAAGCTCGCCTGTGTTCATACCCTCTGCTATAAGTTATTTGTGCACAATACAGAATTAGGTATAGATTTAAATGAATACCGAAATGTTAGTTAGACTATTAGGGTACATTACAAAAAATATTGTTGTTTTCACTTTTTATTTCTATTTTTTCGTTGATTTATTTGGGAGAAGTATTATAATAATCAAGATACTGATGTTTACTGTGTTACTCGGCAAACGTAGTGTAGGACGCCCTCTGACCAGGTGGGATGACGATCTGTAGAGACTGCAGGCAGACGCTAGATGCGGCAAGCTGAATACTGGGTGCTATGGTGCTCATTAGGCTATGTCCAGCAATGGACTAGTGTAGCCTCATGATGATGATGATCATGACTGTGTTGTGTTAAGTCTGAGGGCCTAGCTTTCGTGATTTATGAAGATTTTGAGACAAGAAGAAGAATTATTCATATAAAGAAAAATTTGATTACCATTGTTATAGTTTTATTGGAAAACCAAATAAAGCCATTAACAGAAAAAAGTTAGACTATATTGACGTGAAAAGGATGAAATTCAAGCATTATCGTCATCATTTTCACTGTAAAAAACATGGAATAAAATGGTAAGTCACTGGTGCAATAATCGATTTTGTCTAGGAAATACTATGAATAAAATGGTAATCGACATTATACATCTTGGATTGCGATTGATTTTCAGTAACTTCTTATTTTTGAAATATCTCGGTTTTGGCTTATCTTACGGGTGTTCTATTTTAACATTCCGAATACATAAAAAATAAGCTTTTTGTAAAGCTGACAATCAACAGTCTACATCCAGTATTTAAGAAGTAATCAATAAAAACATGTTGTTTATTTTTCCTGAAAAGTTGTGTTTTTGCAGTTACCATTATATTCTGCGGGGACGGCGCTGTGTGGACTGTCCGGAATTATTTATTTATTTATTTATTTATGTGTTCACTATTAATGACGCGGCGTTCATAATTCGCTACTTACCCTTGCTGCGGCTAGGAACTGTAGGATTTCCTTCGGGGTGATGTCTTTTAGCTCTTCTGGCCTTAGTAGTTGTTTGCCCAGATTAATGCATTAGTTCTCCACTCTCCTAGCAGACGGAGAAGCGTTTCCACCGCCTCTTTGCAGAATCTGCAACTGCAGGCATACTTACCTATGAATAATTACTATCATACTTATATTGCGCTCCTGACATTATTATCCCTTCGAAAAATTTTGCTTTTCATAGAAAAGGTAACTCTACCTATTACGGTGTTATCGAAGAGATTCAGCATATTTTAGTGGAATGCGTCCGGAACGCAACAATGAGATCCACTTGTTCTAATAAAAACTGCCCGATGGATTTAGGATATTATGTAAATAGCTTGTTCTTATACCCTTTTTCTGTAGAGACATAATTATAATATTTCCAACTTAATAATTATTATTCAAATAAAATTGAAAAAAAATTACGTTTTATAAATTAATTTGGTAACTTTTTAGGTTAGCAATATATTACTAAATTCATTTATACCAGGGTTTAATAGGTAAAAATACTTATAGTTTTTTCGTAAAAGGTAAAATAAATAAAATTTATAGAACCGAAACCGAAGACATATCAAATTCCTTCAATTAGTTTAGATTATACGATCCAACAACAGAGCTGCTCAAATATTAGGAACATGCATAACATAATTCTTAAATTCTAAATTAACTTACTCTAGCACGTTTTTTTTTTAATAAATTTAATTATTTGTTTCCAAAACACCTCGTAAACTCCAGAGAATCACATTAAAAATTAATTGCAAAAAGCCTTCTTTATTTCCTGGACTTGCCGACGTGCCGTGCATTTTAAAGTTAAAGAAACTTTCAAAAGGTCTGTCGTCAAATAGACGAGGTCATTAGAACTCAATACGTGGAATTAAAAGCCTATGGTTCTATAGAAGAGCTAAATGAGGGCGGAATAGTCTATGTCTTCTTCGGGGTTCATTCCAGACGTGGCATGACTGTGTTCTATAAGAGAAGTTTTAACTTCAAGTCTATGCCTAACAAGAAATATTTTTATTGGTAACTAGTACTGCACTAGTATTTTATTGGTACAAGCTTTGCCCGTGACTTCGTTCGGGTGGAATAGTGGCTTTGGGCATGACTGTTACTCACCTTACATATTCCAGACAAACTTTAATCCCCTATATTTTATTTTACTCGTCAAGGGTTTTTTTATAAACGTTGTATGTTATATTTATTTATCATTGATCAAAAGCCTAATGTAGTACAGTGAATATGTATGTAATTGAATCTTAAATAAGAGGTTGCAATAAAAATATTTAAAAATTGTAACGTAAATCCTTTTTTGTTATGATAAAGAGCTGTGGATTTTGTTAATAAATTAATAAATAATAATCTACTATCTGTAGCCAGCTGTTATGAACTAATCAAGATGGTTTGCATCAGTGTGCAGTTAGCTCTACTGTTTTTGTAAATACTTTTGTTGCAAATACTCGTACTTTATCTAATTTGTTTCAATTAATTATTAGTAAGTAATTTATTTTGTGCAAGACAAATCAATTTTTATAGATCCGTTCTTATTAAATTATTTCATCTTTGTTAAAAATCTGAAACCTGCATTAAAACAACCTCTGATAACAATTGATTTAAAATGCCGTAGAAAAGACGCACCGAAGGATTTATTCACAGAAAGTTGAGTCCGCAATTGTTTTAGTTCACGGTTGAGAGATAAAAAGTTTTTGGTCGTTTGTGCAGTTTAGTAGAGCAGACTGAATTTATTTTATATGTATTTTTGCGGCGAAAAATACCTTGATTTTTTTTAGATATACAAAATACTTTGATTTCTTGTTGATTCGACAAAGAAATGGACGTACAGAGGCGTTCATCATTTGCTTACCTTATAGGCCGGGTTCGAATCCTGCAATTACTTAGTATTTTTTGCTTTTTGCGACAAAGCAAAGCACTATGGTTTTGCACTTAGTTAAAGATTGCTTGAGGTTCTTCAACATAATTTATCATATTTTTTTTCATATATATATTAGCAATAAAGGTATAGCAAATACTGAACGCTACTGTAGGTACACAGATAGGAACCTGTTCACAAGAATAGGTAGAATTGCAGAAATACTTACTTCAGACCTTAACGTCATACACTGAGTATCTTTTGGATACTAATGTCAAGCCAGGCTAAGAGTATTTTCCATGCGGAATACAAAACGAGGCACAGCGTGGTTAAGAGCTTTGCTTGGAACTTACTTTACCGTGCATAAGACTTCTAGAGACGAGAACCTCTTTAGTTTTATTATGTTAAACTAGCAGCGCCTCGCGGTTTTACCCGCGTAATTCCCGTTCCCGTGGGAATTCCTGGATAATATATAGCTCAAGTGTTATTCGAGACAACAATGTATATCTGTGCCCAATTTCATCCATATCCGTTCAGTAATTTTTACGTGAAAGAGTAACAAACATCCATCCATCCATACTTACAAACTTTCACGTTTATTTTTTTTATATATTTTTAGTAAAAGAACACGTCTGAAATATAAACATAATTATGCAGGCCTTGCCAGTATCATGATTTCGCTTTGCGATAAGAATATTTCAACAGTTTTGTAATTTTCGTAATATGTAGCGATTATTCCTAGGACGTTTTAGCAAGTACCTACCGGTGCTTTAGGTTACACATATTTTGCGATAGAGACGATCTCAAAATATTGGTAAGTACTTCAATTTTATTTAATAAAATATTTATTGATTTTAATAGTCAAACGGTTGTCGAATGATTTTTTTATATGATAAAACTGTTTATTCATGTTTATATCACAGGTTTATTATAGTATGTTGGATAAATCCCTCATTTATTTTTTCCCTAACTCTCTTGATCATGATCCTATTTCTTCTAGCAGTATGCTTTGACATAAATTACAGTTTCCCAATTTTTTTATAATTAAAAAATATACTTGTAAAAAGCAAATGATACTACTAGCAAGACTAGTTATGATGTTTCCCACAGCAATACACAAGTTTTGTTTCTATTATTTAGCAAAAGTTAATTTGAGATCACTTACAAAGCCAGCTGGAATGAATTTACCTCGACAAGTGTCATTATTATTCTATTCACAAAATGCTTCGTTTAAAAAGTATTTACCAGGGAAACTCGTGTTTTACGACGACAATGGGAAATAATAAAGGCAGTTCAGACTGGGGTATAAAATCACAGGTACGGTACATGCACTTTTCGCAGTCATTAGCTTTCCCTGTATGATGTTGCAGTCTCTGTGGCAACATATTATGCTCCAGTGTCGAATAAAAAACCTTTTCATTTAATGCTGTGGCATATTTTTATTTACCGTAGATGTTACAGTAGAAATTTACAAAAACTGATTAGAATAACAAAAAATCACAAGTAGGTAAACACTAAACACAAACTCTTTTTTAAATTCTGATATCTTTTTCCAAGGGTGCCTGGGAATAATCACTGAGGGATCGCCGAGGCCGACTTTTGTAGGTACTATTTATTGAGATTTTAATTGTATGTTACTTTGAAAATTTGAGTATAAAAACTAATGAATAATGAATGAAATTATAAATGAAAGGTTACAAAATCAAAAATTGGTTTTCAATCTTCTGCGATATCAATTCCCGATGATACCGAAGGACATCCTACACTACGTTTTTCGAGTCGCAGTCTCCAGTCAAGACCTTTACAGCAGCGGCTGCCTGTTCTTCGTGAGATTTAGCGCTCCTAATTTTGCTTGTTAATTCTTAGGCTATGTCGATAACTTTGATTCTCCATCGGAAGTAATTGTTACAAGTCCAATCTTATAGAAACTCCCTCAAAAACTAGCTTTTGATCTGGTTGTCCCAGCTCCGTGGGTGATGACGGGTAAGACGCAATCTTAGTCTAAAACCTATGAGTCTGGGCTGTCATTGAACTAAATAGAGCCATTTCAGCACAAAAGCCTTCATTCGGCTTATCTCATTGCTCATTGTACGCTGACGTCGCCGCTAAGAACTGTGAAGACAATTCCACCTTTGACTTGTCGTTGCAGTTCATACTGAGTCCAAGTCGAGAGAAATTAGCCCATTTCATTTTATGTTATTTGCTCAATACATATAGTTTTGTCAAAACAACTGGTTTAAAGTTTTATAAATTATTTTTTATAATTTACTAGCGACCCGCCCCGGCTTCGCACGGTTCTAATATACGTAACCTTCCACGTAACTTTCCTTTTGAATCACTCTAGCTATTAAAAAAAACCGCATCAAAATCCGTTGCGTCGTTTTAAAGATTTAAGCAGTCAAAGGGACATAGGGACAGAAAAAACGACTTTGTTTTATACTATGTAGTGAAGTAGTATTTTTCGTCCTGTGATCTCGTCCTAAGAATCTCCAGCTTATAGATAGAACTGTTATATTACACATTATATTAACTAAATACAACGCAATATAAATTATAATAACTAAATAAATCTCTGTTGAAATCTCTGTTGTCTGTCTTGTCGAGTTGTAGAAAACCAATAGAGTATTATACTAAGTTACTAAGTAACCGACAGAGTACCAATTACTCTATTGATCATCAATCCGCTAGAGAAGACTGGTTTTGGAATTTTGACTGAACTTGGGAACATGGCCTATATTTTCAAAGAAACCGATCGGCACTCAAACGTCTACTCAAGATTATTTCTAATGTTGCGACTGCCAGCCAATTTTCCAGTTTCTCGGTGATTCGTACTTTCTTTAAAATCCTGTTTTTAAACTCATTCGAGGCGAAAGAAAGTCATTCCCACGTACTTAAATCTAACAAACCGGGTCATTCTTCTCCCTGCTCTTTAAGCCACGTTTCCCGGAACAAAAGCAAGTTGCTCGAATCCCGGAGTCAATTCTCGGGGCATTGTCCAGGGTATGACGCTAAATTCCCGATTTAACGACAAATATATTGGAAGGGCTTCTTTTCAGTTCTGGTTCAATCATGGAGCAAAATTGAGCTTAGGGCTTAGAGACGACTACGATTTGTTCGTGACTTTGGATGAAATACTCAATGGTTGATGGGCAGCCGACAGTACAGAAGAATGGGCGATTTAATAGTAGTCATATTATAGAGGTACAAGCGAGAGTTGTATTGTGCCGATGAAGGTAAGGTTTGACAACGCTAAGGCTGTGTCCCCAGTAGGCAAACTGTGAGCGGCCGACTGAGTGAGCCGAAAATTTGTGGCGAACAGCTACAAACTCAGATCAGTTTGCGTGCGTATAGCAAGTATTGGAACCTGCGAGTCGGCCGCTAACTGAGACAGTCGGCGCACGTATCGCTGCAAACTGCGTGCAAACTGCGTACAGTGAGCGCAAACTAGCAAACTGTGGACACTCAATTTAAAATATATGTAAGGGCGTGCTGAATGATATGCCGCAAACTCAGTCAGCCGGTCACTGTTTGCCTACTGGGGATACAGCCTAATACTACGAAACGATCGAGCTGAAATTTGATACACTTATCTAAAGCTCTAGAATGGAATATCATATAACAAAGCCGAGATAATATATTTTATGTTTTCTTACTGAGCAACAATAATACTTTAATCTTATTCATTTGGTAAAAAATAGCTTATTTAATAATTTACTAATACATTAAGTTAAGATAATAAAATGAATAAAGGTTTTCTTTTTCGTTATTTAATTTGGTACCTATATGACCTTGATCATTAGTACCTAAGTATAGGAAACACCAAAATCACTGTTTTAGATGTTTAAGTTAACTTTGTAGGTACATACGTCCAACATGGAAGTTTGGTGCTGCCAACCTAGCTCAAAACTTTCAAATTACAGTTACTAACTTTAGCTACACTCTGATCAAAGTTGAATTAAATATTAAGTTACTTCATTAACCAGTTCACCGGAGCAATAAAGCAAAAGCGAATAATGTTCTGTTTATGTGAACTTATTGTGGCAAATCTCAGAACTACGTATTTTAATAAATAGTTTACATACATATTTGGGTTTACTCAAATCACTTCTACGCAATATTAAACAATCCATCAATAAATTCTGGCTATTCATGGGTCGTAGTATTCTGCTGATATTGACGAAGTCAAACCTATCTACATGTAGTGTAGTTACTGACTGTCAGTGTAGTGTAGTTACTGACTGTTAGTGTAGTGTAGTTACTCAGTATTTAATTAGTTTAAGCGAAACAGTTTATTGAGAACGCAATGTATATAATAATGTGTGTAAAAGTATATAACATTTAATAATGTCTCAAAAAAGTAGTTTTCTCAAATCATTAGCTAATTCGAACAACTTTTTACTGGATACTTACAACTTTTCAATAATTCCGCACAGGTCGTTGGATTGTAGTTATGTAGGTAAGTAGTTTATAATCGGAAAAAAATATTTCAGTCTGTTTCTACCTACCTAATTATTTTATTTTCATATTTCGGCCAATTGAGTAGGTAAAATTTGAATTCCTACATAGGTACTATATTACTATAATATTTTATTTAGATTTTCATTTTTTTTATGTTGGCATTCACTCTAAGGATTTCAAATAAAACTAAATATAAAAACAGAATTTTTAATCATCTTTTCTGCATAGAAATTTATATGTAAGTATAGCACTACCTTACGATATAGAAACAACGTATATTATTTATGCAATATAAGTCATGGATTATATATATGTTTTTAAAGATAATCTTCAAAACAAGAGTGAATATTTAAAACATTGTGTGTCCAGTCGCGTCTTGACTTTCCATCAGGCTAGATTGTGCTCAAGCGAAGGTCTATTTTGTATAAAAACATTTTATCAGAAAGTTACTGTGCGTTTCTGAAAGTAACTGTCTCCATTATTTCAAGTAAAATCAAAGCCGCAAACAATAAACACTATTGGTGTCATAAATTTAATATTACAGAGATAGCGGTGTACTTTTTATAAAAAAAGGAGCTTATTATTTTCTGTTTTAACATTATACAAGTATTTACACAAGCTTTGGCTTTTAATTCTTAGTTTTAAACTTACATTAATAACTTTTTAATTTTAACAATAGATAATAATATATTATTTAAAATTTAACATACTTGTATTATAAAGCTTATTTTATTTGATACCTTGATGAATAGAATATGGCACTCTTACATACTTATACTACTACAATATTCACAGATAATTTTCACAAATCTACTAGTATTTCAGGGGTGAATAATTTTTGATTCTGACCAGGAACCCTGTTATAATTATTTATACAATTCAATTAAATAACTTTATATAAATATTACATTATTGTTTCGTTATAGTTCCTACATTTATATTGTACGTACCTAAGCTCCTATAATTAATTATAAAGTACCTATTTTCAAATAATACTGAATTTTGAGCTACACAAATTACAAGCAATTTATCTTTATTTTAAATAATAAAACACTACCAGAAGATACTAACAAATTAATGAAGTTTGAGCCTTTAAAAATTGAGCCTAGCAAACAACCTACATAATAATTATTAAAAAAAGTTTATATAATTAAAACAAAAAAAACTACTGATTAAAATATTAAATTAATACTTTTAGCAATAATCAGTACAGTGCCATTCACCTTTTCAGAAGGATAATTCTTGCTATTCCGAATCTTTAAATACTTATTACTTACCTATATTTATTAATAATACATTTTGATATGAATAAACCATTATTCGGATATTTTATTCTACTTTATCAAATCACGATGTGCAACATCTTGTCTTTATTAAAGACAGTTTGACAATTAATATAAATACCTATAGTTATAATAATATTACAATAGTAAAACTACTTAAGCTTAAAATAGGAATTAAATAAACAAACATGCAAATGGACGGTAAAAAATTGTAATTATATGGTAAATATTATTTTACTTTGTAAAATATATATGATTTTGTAACATTTAAGATTATAAACTTAAGTTAAATGAGTAAAAAGATTAACAACCATGGAAATAAAAGTCACAACCTTTAAAACAATAAAGTTATGCAAGAGGAACTTACTCTAATATTTGGCATAAAGTTATTCTTTACAACTAGGTATTGGAAAGGACTACAAGTTTTAGGAGATCAAAGGTTTAACTTATTTACATATTTTATACTTTAAACATTTCTTATAATAATAATTTTGATATGCTATTTTCTACTACTAAATTTATAACACAATAAAAACCAACTCTGGTTTTCTTACAACATTCATTATGATTTTAATATATTTGGTCGTCTAATAGATCTCACTGATATATAGTAATTAGAATCTTTTTAATTTTGTGTATATACTAAGGTACTTTTTTTACAGTCACACAATATAGTCAAGCACACAATATTTTTGAACAATAAGCCCAATATTGAATAAATCGATCACAATCAGTGAGATCTACCCTCAAGTACGAAATATACAGTCACTCTTATTGACACTACTGAGCAGTGAGCATTCTAAATCCCAAAGTTTAGCTTAACTCTTAAAACAAAAGAGATGAAAAGGTTAAGTTTTTAACAGTAGCAAATTATGAAGTCGAAGCAATTCAACTGCTTGCGTATCCATAATTTCATGATTTTGGTTTTGAATCAGTGAAGAGCGTCAATTGGAGTAACTATACATTGTACAGTTTACTGAGTGAAGACGACCAAATAGTCCGCGGGCTAGGTGCCGCAATGCAGTATCTTTCTAAACGCCTTCCGGAACTCAGGGTTGAAGATGGTGTAGATGACGGGGTTTAGGAAGGAGTTGATGTACCCCAGCCAAGTGGTGAGGATGAAGGTGGTAACTCCGGGGGAGAAAGGAAGGTCGAACTTGTCGCAAATCGCACCCAGGACGGAGCAGGTGAAGAAAGGCGCCCAGCAGAATAGGAAGACACCTGGAAAAAGAACATGGTTAGGTTCTGGTGGCTTAAGATTTATGATTGTTATTTATTGATTTATTTATTTATTTATTTATTTATAAGTTAACTGGAACACCAGGTGCAGTAGGATTCACTCAGTTACCAGGATACACATTAATGATGGAACTTTGCTCAGTGAATTTCGGTTATTTTAGAGACCGAACAGGAGATTTGCTTTTAGAAACGAACAAAGTTGACGTATGTAGGTACATAACAAAAAATGGCTATTCTATTCTTTAGATGTCCACCTTATTATAATTCTTATAGAGATCTGAAACGAAACGACGTCATCGGTCAATTTTGTTCGTATTTCAAAGAAGACTTGCAATATTTTTTTGCAAATACGGTGCGTATAAGGGTAGTTTCAAGCAATTAAATAAAATGCAGTTTGTCATTATTACCGCAACTAGACATTAAATGATACTTACCTAAAACAATAGCCAATGTTTTAGTAGCCTTCCTTTCTTTTTTGGCCGAAGACTTTTCCCTCTTCTTCTTGCTTGCTTTATTAGCTTTGTAGATAGTGAATCTGGCTGTAGCAGCACTGGCTTTTCTTTCCTTCTTTGAAGAAGAACCATCGCGAAGATCAAACGTGCTAGCTTCTAGATCTTCTTCCGATCGAAGTTGAAGAGAAACGTTTCGACTAAAACAATTTGGATCTTATTAAAATATATAGGTATACAAATCGTGAACTTCGTTTAGCCTTTAAATAGGGATAATTTTGACATACTAAGGCTCATGAGAAAGAACCTTTATATTTTATGAGTTTATTAAAATAGAGACGTATAACCGACATCATTCGACATGTCACTAGCACCGTGTCACAAACGACATAAATATACAGAATGAGATAAGTACTGTCTAATCCAGCTGTTTAAGACCTCTTCGTTATGAAACTTCTTGAACTATGTTCGGTGCAATACTACATACCTGAGGACCATATTGTCTTACTCAACTGATAATCGACATCGATTCATTTTTGACATTTGTAACCTAGCCTTTGATTGCACCACGGTTATTAATTTGAATTTAACTGATAATCTGTTTCAAGTTAGACTCTAAGACAGCTGGTCTGTCACACGTATATTATGTTGTAATGCATATCATCTTTGCCAATGACTTTATTCTTTTATTCACCTTTCTTTACTTACCTAGAATCACTCAGTTTACTTTTCCCGTTCTTCTTCCACTTGTCGCAGGCCATGTTCTTCATGACCGTTGCATCCTTCATGCCTGGTGACCCTGGGGGTGACGTGTGCTCCCTGATGGTGTCTTCCAGGTTGGATGGAGCGTAGCCCGAGTCGTTGTTTCCATTGGGATCCGGCATGATCCGGCGTTTTGGGGTGCTACTGTTGGAAACAATAGATTAGTTCACTAACTTATAGATTTTAAATTTGGAAGTATAACATGTTTGTTTGGTAAGATCTTTATGAATCAAGTGTTCCCCAGGGCCCCTAGAACCAAAGGTCTTCATCCCAATGGCTGAAATAGGTAACCTCGGTCAAGATCAAGTCAAGAGGTCAAGAGCCGGCCCTTCCTTTTACCTGTCAGATGTGAAAATGTTAGAGTATCTACACACGTGGCATCCTAGACTAAAAGCCTATGAGGAAACTAACTATATTTATTAAAGTTACATATACCTTACAGATTTACTTTTTTTCATCATTTACTGTATGTAAACAATTAAATAAGTAGGTATATCTTACTTAGCAGTCTCCTCTGCAACAGTGGCCAGCATGAACTCAGTGGACTTGTCGTTGGGGATGACATGGCAGTCGTCAGCGTCCGCTTCGATCTCTGATCTCTTGTCGAAGCTGCACAGACAAACGGACTCTTCGGTTCCATTTTATGACTTTTATCCAACAACCGTGAGCTAAACCGCAAAGGCCCATAGAGAGAGAGAGAGATATTTGTACTAAGTATATTAGTCATCTAGTCTAGTACCCATAAAACTTGATGATGTTTTGTCGATTTTCCAGTGAATTTGTTTATTTAAAATCTTGGTGTAGGCTTAGGAGTTCAACCCACAAAAAACAAAAATTACATAGCGCGCAAACGGATGTAACTAGAAGTTCTGACTGATAAACAAATAATTTATAAAAACTCTCGAACTAAAGACCCTGGGCATAAGGGCCAGATCATCAAGGATGATGGGATTCAGCATTGCCATACAGCAAGGCAATGCAGCTGCTAGTTAGAGTCTTAAGTTGAGCTACCTCTAAATTGTTGCAACAAACAGTATAGGTAATTAGCTCAAAATTTTCGGGTAATTAAAACTAGTTTCGTTTAACTTTGTTTTTAGTATTGTCGAAGCTAGTTAGACGCTATAAAATAGTCGAATGTGTCATTATGATCATTAAATTTAGATCGTAATAAAATTCAAAATTCAAAATTCAATATCTTTATTTCTTTAGGCTTACAAAATAAGCACTTAGACAAGTCAAATTTAATTCGCCTCAATTTTTTGTCCACTAGTGGAAGAGGCGAAATAGAAACCACTAGCATGTGTAAAACTTATGTGTCTAATACATGTTTGCCTTATAAATAATTACATACTATTGTCGATGTGGAACTGAGCGACATCTGGCCAAGCACTAACGTCATTGATGTAATCATTTATGGAGTAATATGCCTTCTTGATAAGATTTAGTTTTATGTACTGTTTAAATCTACGAATAGAAAGTTCAGTTGCTTCAGATGGAAGCTTATTATAGAAGCGCACACAATTACCCATAAATGATTTCCCCAGTTTTCGTAATCTAAATGAAGGAATGTGTAATTTGTTCTTGTTTCGTGTATTTCTATTGTGAACATCACAATTTTTCAAAAAGTTACTCTTGTTTTTGTGTGTATACATTAAATTTTCATAAATATATTGCGAAATTACAGTTAAAATATTTATTTCTTTAAATAATTCCCTCAATGAGTCACGTGGCTTTAATTTATAAATTGCACGCACCGCCCTTTTTTGAAGAACAAAGATAGTCTGAATATCAGCTGCCTGTCCCCACAGCAAAATACCATAAGACATAATACTATGGAAGTAACTATAATAAACTAACCTAGCTGTGTCCTGATCAGTGAGATATCTAATTGTTCTCACTGCATATGCTGCTGAACTAAGCCTACCCGCGAGAGCATCAATTTGCGGTTGCCATTGAAGAGATGAATCAATATGCAACCCCAAGAATACAGTAGAGTCTACGAAGTGAACAATCTCATTATTTAACGTGATTTGAGTTGGGAGTTCTCTAACATTTGGTAACATGAATTTTATACATTTTGTTTTTTTAGCATTAAGTAACAGGTTATTGGCGGTAAACCAATTTAGTATTTGTGACAGCGAATTATTTACATCGTCAAAATTATATTTATTTCTGTCTACTTTAAAAATTAGTGAAGTATCATCAGCAAATAAGACTATATCACAAAGATCTTTTGCTAGAAAGGGAAGATCATTTACATAAACTAAAAATAAAAAGGGACCTAATATTGAACCTTGAGGTACGCCTAATTCAATATTTGAGCCCGTAGATCTTTCTTTACCAACTTCTACTTTTTGAACTCTATCAGATAAATATGATTTCATAAGATCCAGTGCCTTTTTCTTAATTCCATAATGTTTAAGTTTCTCAATTAATGTACTGTGATCCACACAGTCAAAAGCCTTAGAAAGGTCACAGAATACACCAATAGCGTTTTTGGCTTTATCCCAGGCCTCCAATATATGCCTTAACAGAACTGAACCAGCATCGGTTGTTGATCTACCCTTGGTGAAGCCGAATTGGTTTTCATGGAATAACCTATTAAGGTTGAAGTGAGAAGTCAACTGGATGAGAATAATTTTTTCAAAAATTTTACTCATAGCAGGAAGTATTGAAATAGGTCTGTAGTTGGCCGGATCAGTGTGGCTACCAGATTTATAAAGAGGAACCAGCTTACTATATTTCATGAGATCAGGAAAAATTCCTGCGTCGACACAGCTATTGAAAATATAGGCCAAACAAGGAGCCATTTCCTTAATAATTGAACTTAATACTTTGGTGGATATACCCCAGAGATCCTCAGTATTTTTAATGTTAATTGACTTAAAGGTTTTCACTACATAATTAGCATTTACATAACTAAAGATAAAACTCTCATTACATCTAGCAACTGAAGATTCTAAAAATTTAACAGCCATTGATGCTGAGGAGTTTAGAGACTGGGTAACAACTTTAGGAATAGCAGAAAAGAATGCATCAAAAGCATTGGCAATATCTTTTTCATGTATAAGAATTGAATTATTAATTTTTAACCTTATTTCTTTATAACGTGGCTTTGATTTACCTGTTTCGTTATTTATTAGTCTCCATGTTGCTTTTACTTTATTAGATGATTTTATTATAACATTCTTTAAAAACAGGCATTTGGCTGTGTTGCAGACTTTCTTAAATGTTTTAGAATAGTTGGTTACATACAATAGAAACGCAGGATCATGTAACATAGTTTCTCTAGAAGCATAAAGGTCATAGAGTCTATTCCTACTTTTATAAATACCCGGAGTGGCCCAATCAACAAATCCGACCCTATCTCTCACTGTGCATGTTTTAAGTTTGAATACTTCACTGTGTTCCTTGTGTATGACATTCAAAAGTGTGGAAAATAATTCATTGGGGTCATCAGAACAAGATATATTAGATAGTGCTAGTTCTACTCTACTTTGAAAATTCTTAATACGGTTCTCTGTTATTGGCCTGCAGGTATATTTTTCTACATTATTTCTATCATTATAGCTAAAATTAACACTTTGACCATAATGGTCTGATTGGAAATGCCTAATTACTGCTTTGCTGGTTGGAGTTTGACTACAGTAAATATTATCTAAACAGGTGGCAGATGTTTGGGTTACCCTAGTGGGGTCATTAAAAAGATGTTGTAAACTAAAGCACTTGAATAAATTAAGCAATCTGTCGGCAAGGGGATTTGATAAAATATCTATATTAAAGTCACCGCAAACAATGAGATCCTTCCTACAAGTAAATACTTTCAGCAAAACTTCTTCCATAGTACATTCAAAAGCAACCTGATCTGCGTCAGGAGGGCGGTATACACACACAACGATATGTCGCTCCAATTCCACACAAGAAAGTTCAACAGTCCTCTCAATAGAAAGTTTTACAATATCTTTTCTTTCTTTACATTTAAGACTATTTTTTACTAAAATCAGAGAGCCACCACGAATTGCAGCTTTTCTTTTATATGAACTTACAAAACAATAGTTATTATAAAAGGGAAGTAACTGATTCTTTACAATCCAGTGTTCTGTTATACACATAACATCTACATTTAAATGATTCATAAATAATTCTAATTCTAGGATTTTGCTGGGTAAGCCTTGTATATTCTGATGGACTATGTGAAATATGGCTTTTTGCTTTCCCATTGTCGTCGCGGTCAGTTTAAATTTGAGTTTACTGACACTGTAGCTTTAATGCCCTCATTAGTACTATTACTAACTACATGTACAGGCTCGTCAGGTAACTGCGTTATACTACTTATAACGGGATCAAAAATGTTATATGCTAATAATTTAGCAATTATCTTTTTACATTGGTGGGTTAGGTCCACTGTGTCCCTAGTCAAAATAGTTTTACTAATAAAATTATTAGTATCAAAAAATAATACATCATTATGACGACATGTCATGTTGTAAATCAGCATGTTATTTTTAAATAAATTATCATTTTGTTTAAGTGTCAGTGACTTTGAGTAGGGGAACGAGCAAATAATAAGTTTCCCCAGTCCATTCTCTACCTTTCCTAAAAGTACTTCAACAAACCTAAGCAATTGTGACCGTTTTACACAAGTTTCACCTAGCTGAACTATTAAAGTGGTGCTTTGATTTAGGGAGTTATCTTTCTGTATATAATCGGTAATTCTATTTATATTAGAATGTGGATAACAATTATTTACTACATTTTGTACAAGAAGGTCACGCAGTTTTAGACCCATACCTGCACCCAACTTATCTGAATATATAACAGTCTTCCTAGTATTTTGATTGTCTAACACAAAATCTAAATCCTTAACTAAAGATGGTGCAGCTTGAACTGGACCCTCATTGAGTACAATCGGCGCTTTATAGCTACCACAGTGGGCCCCGTGCGAAGGCAAGGGCGGCGCCGCCAGGAACGCGGATGGAGACTTCATCGGTGATGAGGGCACAAGCTTCGTAGAATCTTCAGTTAAAGTGTTGCAGCATATGGTGGCCATCTCGAGATCAGTTTGTGTGAAATTATGCTGTACTTCAACATGTGTACTCTCAGTATTTACAGCACAGTCTTTAATTTGATTGGTACAGTGTATTCGGGCCATCTCCAGATCTGTTTGAGTGCTGTTATGCCGTGCTTCAACATATGTACTTTCATTGTGTAAAATGTCCTGCATTTTGAGATAACGGTCATCTGCATCTTTTTGGGCTTGTTTATATTTACCGGATACATCATGAAGTGCCCTTTTTAAACTTGCCATTTTCTCTTCCATATGATCTAAATTCTTAGTGTTACGTCCTATTAAATTATAACAGGAGTCCAATTCTACTTGCAAGTTACACTTACATTTTTCCTTGCTCAATTTAACTTTATTGAGAAGTAGTTTTTGGTTTCTAATTTTCTTCTCAGACTTGCTTATGAATTTTCTTAATTTAATATATTTTTTTATTTTACTACTACCTTTAATGACAGGTGTTTGGCTTTGACCTTGTCTACATGGTGTATTCACCTTTGACATGAAAGGATCAACTATAATATACCTTAGCTATAGACGTTATAGTTAACATAAAAATATATTATTAGATAACAGTATTTCTGAAAAGGCCTGGCAAACATTATCAATTCAAGTAAAATCGGAAATAAATTATTACAAAACTTCAAAGTTAAAGCAAAATAGAAAGGTATTTTTGGTTCAGTATTCACAAAAACTCACAAAATACTTTCGAAATCTACATTTCTCGGCTACATTTCTTGCGAAACATCGATATTCTTCTGAGAAAGTTCATGAAAAACAAATTGAAACTGACAACTTACAATTTTATCAAGTTTTTCAATTTGTTCAGAAATTGGCCCTTTATCAGTTCAACCATGAAAAGTGATTCGGGGATTCAATAACAGCGTTATATTGATTTTATGAGATGGATTCGTCTATGATAATATTATTTGAGATCGTTTCTAGAGGCATCCCACAAAACAATGCTATTTGCTTCTTGAAATATTTCATTCAGTAAATAAATAGCTTTATTAAATTTGTATTTGGGGTTTTACCAAGAAAATAATAAGGAAGCAAATGCCCAATATCTACGGTAAGAGTAAGGAAATATTTTTTGTTGTTATTTGAATTCGAAAGATGCTTTGTTTGCGGTCGTGACTAGATTTTGATGCAGTGAAGTGTTTCCTAAGTGGACAAAAACTGGCTTAACATCGAGTACCTAATCTAAAAGTTTCTCAAACTATTTGACCTTTGTAATAGGTAGGCTTATTTATGAACCTATGGCGATAGGTTCCCGGTTTCGAATAAAGTTTAGAAACTGTTCTAAGCATGAGTTTTGGAAAACTCTAACAAGCAATGCAAACCGAGATGACAACGACCGGCTCTGACACTGAAAAATTCGCGGCGTCGTCGTCGCGCGTCGCTACCAGCCGCTGCCATTTCGGTGTGAATTGAGCATTTTTGGTTCGAAGCGAGATCAAGAGCAAGCTGCACGGAAGTGTTTAGTTCACAGTTTTACATGCCTGTTCGTTTCACTCAGTTAAGGGCTTTCAATCACTACCGGTCTTGCTCTCACTCCCAATATCCAGCTTAATGTTAAACAAATCCCTCACCTGTCATCGTGATCGTCCTCATTGCTCCCCGAGCCAGTGTTCGTAGGCCTGTCGTCATGCATCGCCGTTTCCTGCAACTTCCTGGTCTGCGCCACGTTCTCGATGACCACTGCAGTGGTGGCCCCCGATGCGTCCGGGACGGGAGGCCTCTTGGCTGCTCGCTGCTTCATTGCTCTCATTCTTAACGCCTACAGTAAGAGCAAGAATTATCTAAAGATTTGTTTTGTCTTTATCAATAACCTAATCACTAACATAGAACTATGTCATCGAGCTAAAATGGTGACATTTTAGCTCGATGACATAGTTTTATGTTAGCCTGTTTAGCATTCTCAGCTCAGGTATATAGGCCGCCTTTTGTTAAAATTGTGTTTCTCCTTATGTCCTACAGCAGAACAATAATCTATCTCCCTATTTAGAAGTTCTTTTTATTCCTTGTTATAAAGGCTCTTATTTCGAAGGTGCATATTTCATCTTTAGAATGTTGCATAAATATGAATTAACTCGCCATAATAATATATAAACTGTAATAACAGGAAAATCATCATAATACAAGGAATATAGAAGGAAGAGTACCTAGATAATATAGTTTTAGCTATTTAACAAGCAATCATGGAATTACCTATCATCACCTTCAAGGACTTAAAAGATTCCAACAGACAGGCTAGTCTTACTATTATAGTAAGACAAACTCACCTTAAAAACACTATAATACAGGAACATCATCATTATGAACTCTAAGAGACAGGTCCAAAAAACTTAAGTAAGATAAACTCACCTTAAAAATACTGTAATACAGGAACATCATCATGATACAGGGGATATAGAAGGAGCCGAGAGACGAGTATATGACATAGTTCTGACTGTTGAAGAGACACTCGTCGAAGTTCCGGTCAGGGGTGTCGTTGAGGCCGAGCACGATGGGCGCTCCGATGGCGGCGGAGATGCACCAAACCAGCACGATGGTGAACCAGACGCGGCGGTTGTTTTTGTGCTTCGCGTACTTTATTGGTTGAGTCACTGCAATGTACCTGGAAACGAATATATCTTCTATACTCGGATTTAGGATCATAGATATTTTTGTAAATATTTACATTTATGAATGAAAACTTAATAAAAACTGATAGTAATAACAGACAATAGCAGGGTAACATAAAGTTTACAACTAATAAACCAAAACAAAATCTTCAAAAACGCATAATTGCTCAAGAACAGCGAAAAAGATGGAAGTTCGGGTTCGAAAACGACTAAAAGACCAATGGAATGATGAATGAAAACTATCAAAACCACAAATTGTTTGGAGCTCCCGCAGCTTGCTCTGATGATACCAGTGTTGTAAAATATGTTCCACCAATATTCCTTTGGTTTTGTACCTAATTTGCTTACAAAAAATTTCTGTTTTTAAAATTTTTGTGGTATAGTCTGTATCTTAATGTATTTTGATATGACTGATGTGACGCGGTGGCTGAAGGTCCGCCTGCGACGCAGGAGATTGTGGGTGCTATTCCCGCCTCGGAACAAATTTGTGTCTGATCTGCAGAGTTTTTTTTTCCGTTGGTCTGGGTGTTTTCTATGTACTAGTATAATAAAAAATATCTATCTTTGAATGTAATGTATTAGATATATCAGTTATCTATTATTCTAAGTGTTATCTAGTATCCAAAACACAAGCTTTGAGTAGCTTACTGTGGGGCTAGATGGTGTTGTGTGGATTGTCCAAAATTATTTATTTATATCGTGTCAGGCAGGATGCGGGCGAGGAGGGGACGACGACGCCGTACTTTTTAACTTTTGTAGTCTCGTTCAACATTTAACCTATCATGCCAGTGAAATTTTTCAAATAGACTATTTTGTATTTTTTTTTCATGATCCAAGCTGGTCTATTTAAAAGTATTCCTGAGTGTATAACTCACACTATTTATGAGTATTATCGTCTATCATTGGATCATTATATTTTTCGGTAATGAGTGACGAAAGTATGATACACTCGCAAACTAATCTGAATACTTAGACTAGTAGATTCTTTGTATCTATCTAAGGTTTTGAATATTCAAATCACACTTTTGTTATAAAAGCGAAAGGTTGGATGGATAGATGTTTATAATTATAAAACTAATGAACGGATTGGGCTGGAACAAAACATAGCGTATTGTCATCAATTTTCACGCTTGTGAAGCCGTAGGGCGCAGCTAGTTACTGCATTCAATTAAATAATCAGCCTGTGTGTAACATAACATATGAACTTTAATCTATGTATATTTGGTTGTTTTAAAACTTATTTAGCATAAGTTTACAAACTAAGAGAGCTTTGAAAGCTATTCAGATTTTTAGCATACATGAGATATAATGTACATCCTTCAAATTTGGTCCATTACAGCTCTGTTGATAATCGTTAAAAATAAGATGCAAAACGTTATTTACAAAACTGGTTTGAGGATGATTATCACAAAAGAAAATCACAAGACATTTGACTTCTTACCTATCAACAGAAATGGCAACCAGGTTGAATATGCTGGAGGTGGAGGACGTGACGTCCATGGCGATGTACACGTCGCACACGAAGGCGGGGAGGCCCCAGGAACCGTTCACCTGTGGACAAGGACATAATAGATAAATAAAAAGAAATAGTTTACAAAAACTAAAACAAATTACGAGTATATGACAATTGACAGTCTTATCGCTAGGTCTTATCTTTTTACGTCCAATCGCACATAATTTGTTCCGCTCTGTCCAGTTATCCAGAATTGAATAGTGGATGAAATTGATCGTGATCATTATTCTGTGAATATTATACTCGTTTATTCCAGCACTAATTATTCGTATAGAATACAATTACACTATTCAATAAATATGCACTGTTTCAAGGGTATCGAATAGTTCAGAAATATTTGGGTAATAATTGGCATGTTTGCATCTCGGCAAACGTAGCGTAGGACACCCTCCGGCAAAGTGGGATTTCGACCTGCGTAAGACTGCAGGTTGATGCTGAATGCGGCAAGCTGAAGACTTGCTTAGGCGCTCATTAGGAGAGGCCTATGTCCAGCATTGCCTAAGCCAGACTAAGTACCTAAGAAGGTACCATGGTACTAAGCCATGGTAGTTATATAAAGAACGAAAATTTATAAAATGAAAATTAAAATAAGGTACAATTGAAACAATGAAGCTAACTGCAGACGGTTGCAAACAGTCTAAAGGTAGCTCAACTCATCCATGTCAATACCAGTCGTCGTGTCCCAAAGACATGTCTGGCTGCATTACCACGCTGTATGGCAATGCCGATGAGCTACGCCAGATACTTACCACCATAAGTAGGTCTATAATTCAATATTATATAGCCTGTAACGGCTACAATAAAAAATTATTCAAGAATTAAACATTTTATTATTCTTTTATTAATGCCCAGTGAACCGAAACTCACCCAAACTGAACTTCTCAAACAAAGAATAAAGAAATCTCAGCCATAAAACTGCGCTAAACCACGAGTGGGTAATTTATTCCTGTTTCCGGGCACATCTGGGTATCTCGGGGATATTGGTTCGGTTCCCGCACAGGGGATGTGGATGATATTGCCAATATATCTAGGTAGGTAGATGCACTAGCATAGCCTTCTCTGATTGAATTGATTGAGTTTTACCTTCAACTTTTATGAGTTTTAACATGTTTTTTTACCTACACGATACAATTATGTTGGTATATTTGTCTGCGTCTTTGCACGCATTTTTCTATGGAAACGTATAGGTAGAAGCTATTTTTATAACATATAAATTTATTTATACAACGAAAATACTACTTTTCTGATTTATGCGATGAAAAGTGGTCTATGTTTTAATCCAGGGCTGGAACTACGTTCATTAATTTCTATATATGCGTGTTTGTTCCTCTTTCACGCAAATAATACTAAACGGATCAGGTGGAAAATTTTGAATAAGTAGAAGTAGTTCTACATGGAATAAAAAAACATATGCTTCTTTTCATTCCATAATAATGTACCTATGGGATTAAAATACTCTTTATTTCCATAGAAAATTTATAACTCACCACCGGATGCAAACCTAAAACCTTCAAATAGGAAGTCAGTGGCCGCTCCACTGAGCCACCAGGGTAAGTTACACCCGGATAACACAAATATAAGCAATTTTGCCCAGTCATTAATAACGAGGAACAAAGATAGCTGGTATTTCCAAAGAGCAGTTCTTTCATTTTTAACGCACCACGTTTGGTAGACATTGCTCATTTATTAGGTTTTTATATGTTGCGATATCCAGGTCAAAAGAGATATTATTATAAAGGCAAGCTAATATTATTGAAGTAGGTAAGGTTCAGTATCACTACATAGTATAAAACAAAGTCGCTTTCTCTGTCCCTATATCCCTATGTCCCTTTGTATGCTTAAATCTTTAAAACTACGCAACGGATTTTGATGCGGTTTTTTTTTATAGATAGAGTGACTCAAGAGAAATGTTTATACATATAATAAAACCATGCGAAGCCGGGGCAGGTCGCTAGTATATTATAAAGGTAAGCATGTCCAGTTGGTAAGATTCTATGTTATCGCCAGAACTAACCCATTCAAATAACCCTTGTGAAGTATAATCATAGTAAAGTATGGATTTTTGCCCCAGGAGTGATTAGTATCCCGTATACAGGGTGTAAAAAGACTACTATCAAAAAATGGAGGGAATGATTCTACACAATTTATAAAAAAAATATCGGAGATATGTAACTAGTACCTACCTACTTTTTTCATATATTTTTTTCTAAAAATGTTTAACTTGGGCCAGACTTTTTAAGTTTAGTGGTGCTTCGCCACCCCCTTTCATTTTCGATTATCTTTTCAAATTGTGGAAATAAAATTAATCCTCGCCATTTTCTTACAACTTCATTCCAGACAAACGTTAAAGTCAGATGACACAACGATTATGATCAACAAACAAACTGTACTTAGGTACCAATTTCCAATCAAAATGTAGATAACGAAGTCTCTTACCTTTTCCAACCAAAATTTATACGATCAACAAAGAATCTGCCTGAATGAACCCCACCTGTCGTGTCGTACAGCCTAAGCTAGTAAATCTTCCCCGGGGGAGCAAACTAATAAAACTGGGGAAGGCACAAAGAGGACAATAGGCCATGTATCGTGGGACGCGGCCCGATACCGGAAAGACACGTCCGGTACACCGGGCGTTAACGAATAGCTTTCCGGAAGTTTGGAGGTTATTGGAGTGAACACTTCTTTAGATACACTTCCGGAAATATAAACGAAACGGGCAAGCAAGTCTAATTGGTTACTGTTGACCACCTTAAAAGTTTTGTCATAAGTGTTAATTTCACCAAAATGTGAAATTAGCACTGACTTCATTTATAATCCTTTTTGGCCTTATTTTTAACTATATTTTAATTATTTTAACAGAAATTGTAACGCTGTGGTTTACCTCAATAAAAAATAAAAAAATAATTAGAAGATGCCTTCGTTTTAATTCGTTTGTTTTCCGAGTTTGTTTTGTTGTTTTTTATTACTCAGAGTTTTGTTTTTTAAGTTATACAAGTTTTTTATATACTTACGGTCTACTCATTCCAAAACGAACCTTCTTCAGAAATAATCGGAAATAATTCAGAAATTTCATTAGAATCACTTCAGGCAAACGCCCAAATAGTCAATTAATCAACCAGTGGAATAAATGATAAATACAATCCATATACATTTTTTCATTAAAAACAAACGTATAGATCGTACAAAATTTTATCCCATGGTGGCATCGAACCCGCAACCTTCTGTTTCACAGGCGGACCTTCGATCATCATGATCATCATCAGCCTATATTAGTCCATTGCTGGACATAGGCCTCACCTAATGAGCGCCATAGCATAGCACCCGGTCTTCAGCTTGACGCATCCAGAATTTGCCAGCAGTCTTTCACAGCACCTTCGCTCGGTGAAGTCCAATGATGATCATGAGGTCCTCCTGACCGAATGTTGGTCACTTTGACCACCAACGGCTAGTCATTAGTAGTTGTGTGTATTAACACAATGATGATGATGATAATTGAGGTATGAATAAGGTAACCAATAAACACAATAACGACGTGATACTTGGCTGAGTCGTCACATCATAAAATGTATCGTAAAGAGCCAATACCGTTTGATTATAGTCTACCATATTATACCATAAAATATATATAATATTTTATAGTATAATGGCTTATGCACGCGGCTTTGCACGCTTTTATCGAGTAGGCCAAAAACACATTAGGCGTTTCTTAGGAGACTCATTTCACAAGCCGTTTTGCGTAAGTCGTTCAGTCCGTGAAAAATCCCCGCCATTTAATAATTCTTAAGGTAAATGGTAATCTTTATTAAGAACGAAAATTACAATTAAGGAATATAAAAAATAACAACTAGTATATACAATTGAAACCATTGAGCTAACTGCAGACGGTTGCAAACAGTCTAAAGGTACCTAGCTCAATTGATCCATAGGTAAATAGTTGTATTTTTGGAGAACACCTCACCAATTCTCATCATTTCAATTCGAAATTCTTCTAAACTGAGCTCACCGCTCTACTAAACTGAACATAAATATTTTCGTAACATAACCCCGAATCTTCTAACCACATCAAACACCGTAACAGTATTCCAAATATATTCCGCGCACATTTATCCTGAAGGTGTGAGGAAAAGCATATGTAAATTCGGGTCCGACAGACTCAGTCGATCATTTTGTATTTTATACAGGCTGTTTAATATTTGAGGATCAAATGAAGTACCGTATTTGGAGGTTCCAATCTGCGTTAAATGAGTCTCTAGTTCTTCAACTTTTGATTATTTTTAGATACTGTTTGGAGTGATTGTTTTTGTAGAAACCAGTTTTCTAGGAAATATTACCGGTCACACGTCACAATCACTTACGGTCGGTTACACAAATTTGTTCCCAGGCGGAAATCAAACCCGTTTCCTTCCTGCATCGCAGGCGGACCTTTGCCCACCGCGCCACACACACTTCAAAAGTATAGGTCGTAGATGTAATTAGATAATTGATATTTTTATAATAGAAAAAAACAAAAATACATATACTCTGACAATGTTTTATAATTTAATGATCAAGCGAGCTTTCCTGAAGCGAAGCTCGATCTTGATTATACAGCCTTCACCGAAGAGAGTTTACTTGTAGTAGGTACGTACAAACACGGACTATTCGCACAATAACTTTAGAGGTAAAAGAGAAAAAACACACCGTCTTGCATTCTACCCTAAGCATGTCTCGTCATTATCTTCAGAGTAATCAACATCAGCAACATTGATCTACCAGGGATAGCTAGGTATAAACCTAGGTAGATAAGGGTAGGGAGGGACCCAGGCTCTCTTCGGTGAAGGCTGTATAATCAAGATCGAGCTTCGCTTCAGGAAAGCTCGCTTGATCATTAAATTATACAGCCTTCACCTTCAGAGAGTTTACTTGTAGATGTTTAGAGACTGATCTATGTTGCGAAGAGTAGTAAAATATAAATAAACATTGAGATTTTATAAAATTTCTTAATGTTTATTATTTAATGAAATAACAACAAAAGAACAGTTCACAGAATCAATATGGTAACCTAATAACGAAACAAAACTTGTCCACATAAATAATCAATCTTATACTATATAGACTACCAAACTATTGGTGGAGTCAACAATAGGCCTGTTATAAAAATTTGCAAATACTGCAGATTATGCAGACTAACCTTACGAATTCATCGATACCCTGATAACATCGATCGATAGGTACTAATACCGGGGCGCGCGACAAGTGGAGTGGAGGCATGCCTCGTGCTGTGTGCGCCGAATATAGAGATATCTATACTACTGTCTGCTTCAACCAGCGACCAATAGTCTGGGAAGTAGCAACTTTATGAGGCTTTTTAAAAGTAAGAATAAGTCGATCAACAGAATCGGGTCTGATAGTAGCAGTTACTAACAGATATTTCTGAAAACTAAACTGATGCCGAGCTAACTCCAAGTCGCTGATTAAAGTATGGTAAGATACTACTGGTTCATTTCTACCTATTCCAGAAGTTTTTATTAAATCAGTAATGGAAATTATGATTAGATTATTCAATATCTTAATATTGGATGTCTTAGTTATTAGTGACACAGTCTGCATTCTTTGATCAGTTGATAACTTTTCTAAATTGCGGGAATTCATGTGGTAGGTATTGTTTCTAAATAATCCAAAGCAATACTTGGATTCCACGTTAATGTATATCTGGGGAACGTTAACTTTAATATTAAAATCCCTTTTAAAAATTGTTTGAGTGTGATGTCCTCCCGATCTTATTTGAAGATAAGAGAGGTATAGCTGACCTATGACTATTTAAGGTACCGTAGGAAGAGCCTATGTTGAAACACACTGTGAGGGAATTCAAAAAGATGGTATTTCGACTTGGAATAAATCACAATTATTCCCATCATTGCTTTCAGCTTCTATTATACTGAGATCTAGTGTTATGTGTAATAGATGAAAGCATTAGACGCAGGAAGCCTTCTCTGATAACACACTTGCCGCCAGGGAAAGGAGGCGGTCGAGCGGGTGAATTGACCTGAAAGGATGAAGCAAGAGATGCATACTTGGAAGGAATATATACCTCTTATGCAAAGCGACATAAATAAGGGACACCACGGCTGGGAAGTCCATAATGGTCCATAAAATACAATACCAGTTGCCTCATCAGATACGATCTTTTTTAGGGTCTTCAAAATCAAAGCGAACGGTGAGAACGCATAAAAATTAAATTGAGACCGTTTTATGGTAAAAGCGTCAATGTTTTGGGCAAAAGATCATTTTTATTTTATTTTTTGAAATTTTTACTGGACATTTTGCATTTACGCGAGTTGCAAATAAATCTATATCTGGCCTTATCAAAGTAATGAACTAATTTTGTAAATTCTTTCTCTAGTAAGTTTCCTAGATTCTGCATTTGCAATTATGTTTTGTGATTGTAGAAATATTCTAGGTACCAAACTAATGTGTGTGTCCGTCCTTAGCTTATAGTCTATGATTACCCGTGTGTGTGCCTCCTAATAAATTAATAAAGTTTTGAGTCTGTGGAAAAACCTCTTTTTATTAGGTTAAGGGCCCAGTATGCTGAGTGTGAAACATTGCAAAAATTTCGTTAACTCGACGATCGAGTTCATCGAGAATACGCCTAACGCGAAGTCAACGTAAAATGTGAGAATGTGAACGCCATCATACTTTACTAAAAAAAGTAACGATTACTCGACACGTTTTCAAGTTATGGTTTGTATTAGAGATGGGCCGAACATGGGTTTCACCGAATACGAACATTCGGCCCAATATTCGGTAAAACTTTTACCGAACCGAATATTCGGCCGAATATTCCGTCCATTGATTCCGTTCCGTCGCACAAATGCAAGTCTTAACTTCATAATCTACTAAGGTGTTGTGATATGATTCAGATATTCTCTGACACAATAAAGACTGACCGAAATAAATATCTTGTTTATTTTCCTTCAATTAAGGCCTGTATAATAGTACATTATTATAAATAGTTAACACAGAAGCTACCTATATTTTGCATTAAGTTATTATGGATTCCTTGCCTACCCTGCATCCAGCGTGAAGATATTGATTGAAGCTATTATCTATTTACCAACCTACTTTAATTGAAAATGAAGCTTCAGTGACGACAAAATCAGAAAGCTACACTCTAAAACACTTACTTCATTACACTGTACACTCAAATAATGATAATACACGGGTCTTAACAGTAAAAACTTTGAGTATCACTTTGCCGAACACTAGGTGATTCAGCCACATATTCGGCCGAATATGAATATTCGGTAAAGCTGCCGAATATGCCGAATAACGAATATAAAGCGAATATTCGGCCCATCTCTAGTTTGTATTGTCATTTGACATTTGTTTTATTCTCTTTCTAATGCTTACGCAAAAAAGAGAAGAAAGACACCGTTTGTTTTGCAAAAAGTAAACAAACAAAATGGCATCCATTCGCGTATTCGCCAAAAATAATTTTGAAGAAAGGAGAACTTCAAGCAGTCATAAACTAAGTGCAACCAACATACACAATTATAAGCTGAAACCCATCGGAGAGAAAGATTGCGGTTCGCAGAAGAATATTAAAACTTTGACTGGCAGAACAATATCGTGATTTTCACTGATGAAAAAACATTTATGTCTGACACGGATCGGTCGGAAAATACTTTGGAGGAAACCAAACGAACGACTCCTTCCACAAAATATACTAACTGTTCGACCAAGTGGCAGAATTACCCTAGGTATGATGTGATAAGTAGGTATTGCATATTCTGTTGCAAAATCTGTTTCATAAACCTACTTGAGTTTCTTATACCTAATATCCAACAGCTTTCTTTTACTACAAACTAAATTGCCTGTCCAGTCAATTATTAATTTAATAACTGTGCACCCCTACCTACAAGTCTTGAAAAGTCAGTGTTGTTTTCAGGTTATTGGGGCTGAATGTCATCAATGGGCCCAGGAGAACTCATAGAAATTGACAGCTGCATGAATGGGAATAATACTTACAAGTATTGAAAGAAGTTATCATAAACCAACAGAGCGCGTTGCTTGTCCAGTAGGGCACGTATATTTTGTGCAAGATGCAGTTCATCGCTCGAAAATTGTAACAGAATAGCTGCTATCTACTCAGAATGATATGACTGCAATTCCTTGGCCATCTTAAAAGTCTGGATTTAAAAGAATTCGATCAAAATGCAACTTACGCAGAGAAGTTTTAAGATCATGGGACAAAATGCGTGGAAGTGATGCAGGCTGGAATACGGTTTCTCAAATGAAAAGCAGGCTAGAACAAATTTTACTAATCGAAAGTTATCGAATTCAATATTTATTATTGTTGTCAATAAATTAAATTTACTAGTTCTAGCATGCTTGTCATTTAGCGTATTGAGTATAATATACTCCACATTTAAAAATAGGTAAATTATGGTCTGTTACACACGAGGGATCTTTAGTGTTAATATTTATTAGATGCTGCATGAAATAAGAATAGAATACCTATACCACTATAGGTATTCTAATAATAACAAAACGTGTTTCTTCTACTTGTGTGTTGACTTTTATTTACTTGGATTTCAAAACAACATAGCTGTATGAAAAGGAAACGAAAATGTAATACGTTTTAATTATTAAGTATAAGTTAATATTAGTTATATCATTGTAATGTTGTTTATTTTAGTCTTTCTTTGTAGTCTCTAAATAAAATAACATGACATATAATCTAAGATGTGTTTATAATATTCCAATCCTATTTCTTATTAATAAAAAAACAGATTATAGACGATTATTATGCTAAAAGGTCAGGATAAAGCAAAAATAACATTTATATAAAGATTCGAACATCCAACCCTAGATCGCAAGCCTACCCCTTAAACCATTCATCTAGGACGAGATTACTGTTTTTGTCGAAATTATGATGATGAATTATGATCCATAAAGGAAGTTTTTATCTCAGCCAGCTCAAGAGTTTTAATGGAGAACACAAAAGGATCAAAATATTAGTATCAAATGTAGCTAAAATCGGAGCGTAGATCATGTCCTTTACATTACTTTTTATTTCACTTCAATACATGCAGTATTTCCGAAGTGACGTTTTCGTCTCACTCGAGGTCAAAGAGAATAAGGCCCGGCGCCCATTATCGGCATCGGCAAGGAAAAGGATCCTTCGGCATCCTACACGCAAGCGCACACTGTCGGGAACTATGCTTTGGCATGCTGCAACGTTCTTATGGATGACGAGGCGTCCTTAAGCATGCCGCACCGTCCTATAGCTTGCCGAAGCGTCTCAATATCAATGTGAGTCAAATGGCGGATGCCTCCCCTCGCCCCGCAAGGCAAGCTATCCTCCCGAGTGTTGCCTCGGCACCGGTGGCGTACCGAAGGATGCCGAAGCATCCCGAAGCATTCTCAAGGCTGCCGATACAGCAGCCTCAAGCATAACGAAGCGGTATTTTTTTGTTATTACGACCATATACACGGCAATTTCTACTTTATTGCCATTATGTTAATGTATATTGCTATTTGCCACCTAAAATCCTCAGTCGTGCCGATGCCGATAATGGGCGCCGAGCCTAATACAATAGTTACTATGGTCTCACTGAAGAATTATCAAGTGAAATATTTTACTTTTAAAGTTTACTTATAATAGTAGCTATATGTCAAAAATTGACGTAATTTGCCGTTCACACTCGCATATCTGTCAAAAAATTAAGTAAACTATCAAATTCACGTTTTAAGAAACTATAAAAGTAATGGTTATCGATTCAAACTCGCAAAAAAGTTTTGTAAACTTCCCGCTAGGGGCGCTGTTCAGATTTCCATACAAAATAAAGTAACGTAAACTTTGTAGTAAACAGTAAAGCCGTTCACACTCAGCACACAGATCCCAAAATTTAGAAAAAAGTTTTAAAATTAATCTCAGGCAGTAAAGTACCTTGTGTAGCAATAAATATGTCCCTAAACTACATCGCCAGTGTACCCAAATTGAGAGGTAGGGAAAACTACCAGGACTGGTCTTTTGCGGCTCAAAATGTACTCGTGCTCGAGGGAATGGCGGCGGCCATTGCGAACCAGTTGGCGACTTCGGCTACAGCAGAACAAAAGGCAGAGGATATGAAGGCGAAAGCAAAGTTGATCCTGACAATAGATCCATCGCTTTATGTGCATATCAAGAATGCATCATCGACGTACGACTTGTGGACAACACTGAAAAAGTTATTCGATGATTCTGGTTACAATATGAAGATAAGTCTGCTGCGAAATCTCATCAACATTCGTCTCGAGAACTGTGAAAGTATGACGCAATATGTAAGCCAGATCGTAGAAACCTCACAAAGATTGCAAGGGACAGGCTTTAAAATAACGGATGAATGGGTTGGTGCTTTGATGTTAGCAGGATTGCCTGAAAAGTATTCCCCAATGATAATGGCGATCGAGCATTCCGGGATTGAGGTTAGTGCTGACATCATAAAAACCAAGTTGATGGACATGTGCAGTGATAATGCAGTTTCCGGTTCCGACAGTGCTTTTTTGGCGAAAGGACGACGTACGAAAAATGGCAACACCAAAGACGGCCATTTTGGAAACAAACAATCGATAGAAACGTCTAAATCAAACGTCAAAATAAAATGTTACAGATGTAAACAAACCGGGCATTACAAAAATCAATGTCCAACAAACTCAGAAACGGGCAAAAGCAAGAAATCAAATGCTTTTAGTGCTATTTTCCTGAGTGGTACATTCGACCAAGACAGTTGGTACATTGATAGCGGAGCCAGCCATCACATGACGCCGAGAAGTGAAATCGTCGTGAACCCATCGCATCAAATGGAAATAAAAGAAATAATTATTGCTAACAAGACGAGTGTCCCAGTGCTGTGTTCTGGTGATGTCAACATAGTTACAGTTGTAAAAGATGTAGAATATGACATCACAGTATCAAATGTATTGTGCATACCTAACTTGACTGCAAACTTACTCTCAGTCAGTCAGTTGATAAAAAATGGCAACAGAGTGGTTTTCAAGAAAAATGTTTGTCTTATCTACAACAAACAAAATGAACTGGTTGGCCAAGGAAATCAAGAAAATGGTGTGTACAGATTATACATTAGAAAAACAGAAAATATCATTGCAGCAACTGCAGTAGCGTCAAGTGCTACATGGCATCGACGATTGGGACACATCAATAGTACAAGCCTGAATAAAATGAAAGAAGGTGCTGTATCAGGAATATCGTACACAGATAAAGCAAAGATAGAGAAAATATCATGTACAGTGTGCTGTGAAGGCAAGCAAACTAGACTGCCGTTCCAACGGAGCTCATCAAAGTCAGAAAATGTGCTTGAAATAATTCACGCCGACCTATGCGGTCCAATGGAAAACAAATCTATGGGGCACTCCAGATATTATTTATTGCTTGTGGATGATTACAGCAAAATGGCATTCGTTTACTTCTTGAAAACGAAAGATGAAGCCATGAAATTTTTCAAAGAGTTCAAAGAGATGGCAGAAAGACAGAAAGACAAGAAGGTAAAAGTCCTTAGAACAGACAATGGAGGTGAGTTCTGTAGTCGAGAATTTGAGAAGTATTTAAAACAGCAAGGAATAGTTCATCAAAAAACTAATGCTTATACACCCGAACAGAATGGCTTATGTGAGCGAATGAACAGGTCAATTATTGAAAAGGCCAGATGTTTGTTATTCGACGCAGAATTAAGCAAGAAATTCTGGGCAGAAGCGGTGAATACTTCAGTGTACTTAAGGAACAGATCTGTTGTTACAGGTTTGAACAATAGAACCCCATATGAGGTCTGGACAGGAGAGAAACCCGACCTGAGTCACTTACGTATATTTGGAAGCACAGTCATGGTGCATGTTCCAAAAGAAAAACGGTTGAAGTGGGATAGAAAAGCAAATAAGCGAATCCTAGTTGGGTACTCCGAGAACGTGAAGGGCTATCGAGTCTATGATCCTGTGAAGAACTCTGTGACCACTAGTAGAGACATCATCATCATGGAAACTCCAGAAACTAACAAGACAGTGCCTATTCTGATAGAATCTAAGAAATCAGTGACAGAAAGCACAGAGTTAGAGGAGGAAAGCGAGCTTGAAAGTTCTGATGATGAACAGAAAACCAAAGACCCAACCTTCATTCCAGGAGAGAGCAGCTCAGATGATACTTTTTTAGACACAACTTCAGATCCAAATGTCACATTGACAGCTCCAGAAGAACATCCACCTCAAGAGAAACGAGTAAGAAGAAAGCCTGAACGGCTAGGAATGACTAACTTATGCTTAGTTGAGGGCAAGGAAAGCAGCGACCAAGAAGTGACGCTGAAGGATGCAATGAGTGGACCTGAAAGCAAGTATTGGAGACAAAGTATGAAGGAGGAGCTGGAATCCTTTGAAGAAAATGAAGCGTGGGAGCTCACAAATTATCCCCAAGACAGTACAGTGGTCAAGTGCAAGTGGGTATTCAAAAAGAAATTTAATAGTGAAGGTGAAGTGAGATACAGAGCTAGGCTTGTGGCAAAAGGTTTTACCCAAGTGAAAGGAGTGGACTTTAATGAGACTTTTTCCCCCGTGCTAAGGTATTCTACCTTGAGGCTCTTATTTGCTTTGAGTGTGCAAAATGACTTTAAAATCAATCACTTAGATGTCCCCACTGCTTTTTTGAATGGTTACCTCGATGAAAGTGTATACATAGAGATACCAGATAATTCAAAGTATGTAAATTGTGAAAATAAAGTTCTTAAACTTAAAAAGGCTATCTATGGTCTAAAACAGTCTGCCAGAGCCTGGTACACCAGGGCAGAAGAATGTTTGTTAAAGTTAGGTTATAAGAAATCAGAAAATGAACCATGTCTTTTCATAAAATGTACAAATAATGTAAAAGTGTATGTAGCATTGTTTGTAGATGATTTTTTTGTGTTTTATAACTGTAAAAAGACTTATGATGAACTAAAAAATGAGCTAGTGTCTAAGTTTAAGATTAAAGACTTAGGTCCCATCAAACAATGCCTGGGCATGAGAGTGAATGTCACAAAAGACTGTATCACTGTAGATCAGGAACAATTTGTGGATAGGATACTAGAGAAATTTAATATGACTGAATGTAAAGGTTCTGATACACCTATGGAAGCTAATTTAAAGCTAGAAAAAGAAAATTGTAAGCTTAATGATGTTTTGCCTTATCAACAGCTGATAGGAAGTTTAATGTATCTTTCTGTGTTAACAAGGCCAGATATTTCTTTTTCTGTAAGTTATTTAAGTCAGTATAATACTTGTTTCAATGAAAACCATTGGAAACATTTAAAAAGAGTGTTGAGATACTTACAGAAGACAAAAAGCTTTGGTCTTGTATTTAAAAAGAGTGAAAAGAGTTCAGATAACAGTTTAGTTGGTTATGTAGATGCAGACTGGGCTTCATGTACTGTAGACAGAAGGTCATATACTGGGTTTTGTTTTACCATGTCAGGAAGTACCATAAGCTTTGAATCTAGAAAACAGAGAACTGTGGCTCTTTCTAGCACTGAGGCCGAGTACATGGCCTTATCAGAAGCCTGCAAGGAGGCTTTGTATTTAAGATTTCTATGTATTGAACTAGGAATGCTATGTAAAAGTATACCAATATGTTTGTATAGTGATAGCCAAAGTGCACTCAAATTGGCAGTTAATCCACTTTTTCATAAAAGAACCAAACATATTGACATACGCCATCATTTTGTAAGAAATTGTGTTGCTGATGCAAAAGTGAAATTAGAGTATGTATCAACTTCTAATATGCCCGCAGATGTTTTAACTAAAAGTCTTAACGCTGTGAAACATTATAAATTTGTGAAAATGTTAGGTCTTGCGGACATAAGTCAATCTTAATTTTGCATTGTTTTAGTTGTAACCTTTTCTAGTATAGATGGTTCACATTATTTTGTTAGGAGAGGGTGTAGAAATATTCTAGGTACCAAACTAATGTGTGTGTCCGTCCTTAGCTTATAGTCTATGATTACCCGTGTGTGTGCCTCCTAATAAATTAATAAAGTTTTGAGTCTGTGGAAAAACCTCTTTTTATTAGTGATGAGGGAATATACGATGCGAAAATGAATATTTTCCTCTCCTTGCACAGTTTCCAAATGATACTAGAAATTTTATTCAAGTGAGGGTACTGGACCCACCCAGCCTATTTAAGTAGGAAAATATAGCTGTGGATGGAATTTACGTAGAAAATAGCATCTTCATCAGTTTTTCATCCGCTATTGATTTTTTTCTTTTTTTTCGAAATAAATAATGGCCAACAACTCAACATGTGATTAGCGCATTCGGTGGTTGTCCACTATTGTCCAGTGTCCACCATTTCTTTCAGAACCACAAGCCACGCCCCAACCAGTGGCTGAGGCATCGGTGAATATTTCTAGTTCGTTTATACGTAGACGAATAGGATTAAAATCTTTCTTAAAATTTTTCATAAATTCTTTTATTCCACCAATGTAAGTAAGTATTCATGTAACTTATTGGGCACCTTCATAACAGCGTCATAGTTATCACTGTGCTTAAGAAAAAACTAAATATTATTTTTCTCTCTAGAGAATTCGATTAAAGCCGTCCAATAACCGGACAAGCTGTTAGGAGTTAGTTAGGGAGCCTAAATAACGAGCAAAATATCATTTGCATTATAGTCTCTGAATTCAGGATTTTCATGAAAATTTACACGACTTCTTTGGAATTAAAATGCTCTTTTTATAGTTTATTACAAAAAACCTAAGCGCTTGAGATTCGCATTATGTAGACAATT
Source organism: Eupithecia centaureata (assembly GCA_944547425.1). Taxonomy (NCBI): domain Eukaryota; kingdom Metazoa; phylum Arthropoda; class Insecta; order Lepidoptera; family Geometridae; genus Eupithecia; species Eupithecia centaureata. The sequence goes on along the minus strand of OX155688.1, from coordinate 895,907 downwards.
ACTAGATTGAAAGAATATCGTCTAAATATCTTACAGAGTAATCTCCGAGACCATAAATTAGACATGACTGGTTGTAGTATTTTTGTAAATACATAGGCCAACATAGCACGGTACATAGACCAAAGGCCTCAAACTCCCATAATTGACTTTTAAAATAAAATGGATTTAAAAAAAAAAGAACAAAATAATCGTCTCTGATATCAATATTAATATTAACCATGTGACAACCCCAGTTAAAAAGTTTGGTGGCAGTGCGTATATCTTCCATCCGTATGCATGTATTTAGGTGTTTAACTTTCTTATGCTTAAAATAAATCGGTTAGTCCTGTAAATTTTAGGAATCAAAAATATATCCAATATAAATTGTCCCACGACATTATCACATTTCCATATAGCGCCAATATTCGATAAGTGACCTAGATTCTCAATTATTGCTGATGACTGTTTTAGAAAAAAAAACCTGCGATGTGGGCTTTCTGGACTTTGGTTAGAAATCTCTACGAATGGTATTTTATAACCTGATAAATTACCAAGGATAAAATCATCGTCTGAAATAGATCGCCATTCATTTATAAAATATTTTAGAAGACCTGCATGTACCTGTGCATTTGGGTCTACTCCCTGCGCTGTGTACTACTGGCGTAGCGGGGCGCTGCCGGCGTCGAGTACTGGCGACGGCGAGGCGCGGGGGGCGGGGAGGGAAGCCGCGCCGCCTGCAGCGGTGGTTGAGATGCAGCCGGCGGCGCTGACACGGGTATGACGTCATCGATCTCTACCCACCACCGCCTCGCTGCTGGTTCTTGCTGCTGGTTCTTCTCTCCGCGCGCCGATGAGGTTTAAATGGGCCGATGAGGTCGATGCTTGTATCAACTCACATGTTTTCTTTATAAGCACCTCTCGAGTCTCTTATTAGATCTCCCAAGTTTCGCCGAATAAGAGACTATCTCTTTTTCTGTCTTTGAAAGGTTCCATTAGAGACTTGTCAATCAGCGGGATGATCACCGAACGCCTTTTATCAGTTTCAGCGAAGTGACAGTCCGCTAACAATCTGCGGCGTCATTTAGTGTACCTACTTAGGTACGAATAATATTCGGAATATTTGAGTTCTGTCATAGCTATTGATAAAGCTGAAAAGGCTTTAACCAAGCTGATCTTGTTCACCAAATAGGTGCCTGTCCCGTATCTTGCATGACTCTGCTAGCATTGCTCCCACTCCCATGTTTAGAGTAGGACCTTTTAGATAAAGCTACATTTTTTGGAAATAAGTATTTCATTAATAAGTATTGCTTCTTTTGCTTCATAATTTAGCCCGCTAAGAAGAATTTCTAGAAGAATTCTCAATGCCAAATCAGTCCGAACATCCTCAACAAAATCCACAGATTCGAGTTCAAGCTCGCCGAGTGCTTCGAGTAACATCGGGTCGAAAGAATCAACTTCGGTAACCTCCGCCGCGGGCGGTGGTGGAAAACTAGGCTCGCCCGCGCCTGTCTGAACCTGCTCGGCCGCGGGGCTTAAAATCGACACTTCTATAATTAACTCGATATTTTCAACTAAGTACGACATTTTCTTGATGATCTGTAAAGACCAATGACCTTTGAAAAGGTAGGTAATAGGTATTGAAATTTACAACTTGCAGCGGTCATCCCATAATTCGATGAATGCAACGAACATGGATAAAAAATAGGTCAGTATTTCGCTAGGTAGTAACAAAAAATTTCGATGAATGCAAGGAAATATAATGTGGGCCACAGATGTCTCGGTTTTTTGTTTTTCAAAATTTGGAAATATCGTGCACAGCTCGATGAATGCATCGAGGATATCCGAAGAATTCAACGGATACATAGAAATAATTTCAGGTTAGGTGCCATCCATCATAGGTGAAAATAAATTATTTCATACCTTCGTCTTCATCCGAATATATTATTCGACGATAGCCTTTTCCTTTCTTTTAGAACGTACACTGCTCGATGAATGCATCGAGGACAGCCGAAGAATTCAACGGATACATAGAAATAATTTTAAGTTAGGTGCCATCGATCGTAGGGTGAAAATAAATAATTTCATACCTTCGTCTTCTTCCGAATATAAATTATTCGACGATAGCCAATCCGTTTCTTTTTCAATGTATCCTCGTACTTCCTTTCCCATCTTCTTTTGTTTCTTCATCATGTAATCGCCGGGGAACTTTTATTTTTTATTTTTGGTGTGTGCACTTGTGCGTTAGCCGTGAGCGCACGGACAATAATGACGAGACATGCTTAGGGTAGAATGCAAGACGGTGTGTTTTTTCTCTTTTACCTCTAAAGTTATTGTGCGAATAGTCCGTGTTTGTACGTACCTACTACAAGTAAACTCTCTGAAGGTGAAGGCTGTATAATTAAAAAACAATTACATTAAAGCGGACAGAACATAATTTGAACTCCTTAGCAGCCCGCCTCATGATATAAGCCACAAGTTTGAATTGAAGCCTTTGAAAAATGTGTTGAAACCTTTCCAAAGTAATGATATTATAGAACTTTCATCCTTATCTTTTGAATGGGATATGCAAAAAGAATTGTACTGTACCTTATTTATATTCCTTTTTCAAAACTTTTTTGTCAGTGAACCTATCGAATTCAGTTGAATTTTACTATCCTACAGTACTTAATTCCATTTTACGATCTTTTACCACTCCCAGAAGACAGAAAAATCAAAGCGAGTGGGAAAAGTTCCTTAGTCTACGAAATAAAAATAAATAAATTATTGCTTCTCAATCCACATAGGATCATCTCGCTCCAAGCTAATCAGTGCTTGTGTTATGATTAATAGACTGTCATACGTGTTTTCTTGAGATACCACATTGATATTCAGTGGTCCGGTTATAAGGAAAATATTATGACGATGATCCTTTTTTCCTCTATCCGACATACTATTTACTCTACTACTATCTTATTACTCAATTAGCCCTAAGAAATTTTGAATAAAGTATTCTTATATAATTCATTTATCCAACAAATTCTATCAGTGTGTCTACAGCTGAACATGCAAACCTCTTAAATGAAAGGTTTTGGCTATAATCACCATGAAGGTTGGTTCAGAAAGTTGTCAATGAAATGAACCAGATCGCTCATTCGATTTCATAAATATATCAAACCTTATAATACCACAATATCACTTATAATTCGCATTCAGATACGTTACAGGCTACCATATTTTAAAACTATGATAATAAATCAAACCAAAGTGAACCTTATCACCACTCAATACAGCTGAAAATAACTTCTGATCTGAAGAGATTCACGACGCGACCGCCAATCGTGCCTGTATTAGTGACGTTCTATATCGATAGTTTTGTATCGACATCAATCTTCTGTTTCGACAATGTAGCTCGGCGTAGGTGATAAATGTTCGATAATATTGTACCTAGTGTTTCAGAAAAATGGAAATTCGGGAAACTATATTTTTAGTGTCGGAAATTTGTAGGAAAATGTATTTTATTGTGACTTTGGAGTGGTTGTTTATTAGGTAAAATAAATGTGTCCTGCTGTGGATTTATTTCTTTTATCTGCGTAATGGATTGCAATATCGCACCATGAACAGCGTTAGATACGATTCATTGGTCAACTTAGCCCGCACCATATACCTTCCTGACAGTGAAAATACAAACTGTGCTTGTCTTTTGAAAATAATATACACAGGATGTAAAATTTAAAGTTTCGGAAAATGAAGAGTAGTGCTAAGAATATTATTCCAAAAATGTTTTTCGAAAAAAGACGCGGAAAATGGAAGTATCTTTCTAAATATTTTTATCTATGTAAATACGCATAGTAAAACACCAGGAATACATATCTACTCGAATAAATCATTTACAAAAGCAATAATAAATAAGTAGAAAAAAACACACGTATTGCACGGCAAAATGACCTCAGCTCACTCAGCTGATTGAAGACGCGCGCACTTTTTTAACGTGGCTTTTTTTATTTACGTGGATTTGTGATCGACAACGGCGAGTAACTTATTCCATCCTGAGCCGACTGAGGTCCCCTACCAAATAAGGGTTGGCAGCTTTTTTTGTGTATTATTAATACATCCATTGCGATCATGAAACCACCTGACAAGCGTGGAGATTATAGCAAACCTTGCTTATAAGATGTACGTAGCACTGGACGTAATACTATGAGTGCGGATAAGATTGATTATCCCAAATTACTAAAAACTCAGATTTATCGATAAGGATACTTATCACTTCACTAATCCTGCAGAGTCTTTTTAATACAGCCTTTGAATTTGGAATAACACCATCACAATGTGGGGCGTGTTCAGAATAACACGCTCGCTTGCAAAATATTACAGTAAACTTTGGAGCATGGAAGAAAAACTGAGTTATGAACTCCTTGGAATGCGACTAGGTAAATCTAAGTAGGTAAAGTTTTTTTCATCATCATCATCATAGCGACATAGCGCCCTGTCTTCTTGCTGCATCTAGCATCTGCCTGCAGCCTTGCGCTGATCGTCACCCCATCTGGCTGGAGGGTGTCTAAAACTACGTTTGCTGAGTCACGGTCTCCACCCAAGAACACGTTTACCCCGAAATATGGCAACTGCCATTTGCTTGCTTATATTTTGATTTTTTTCAATCAGTTATTGGTGTTCTGTTGTATTTATTCGTTATTAATACATTACATTGATACATTACACATACATATCTATCTTTAAGTTAGTACAGAAGAACCACTCAACACCAAGTCATGTAAAGTCCAGCAGTGAATCCCTGTGACCTCACTATACAGGCTTTTTTAGTCCTAGTACCGTGTGGGGAACAGAGCCTAACTTAAGATACCTTCCATTGACATTTTACTCGTATAATGTGTGACTTAAGACAATGTACCTCTGCACTGTTATTAAAAATAAATATTTATAATTATACTAACATTATTAATATCCTTCAGAGAAATTCCGAGCATAGCTTTTGCCATAGCTTGCTAAGCTACTTTGAACTGATAAACCAGGCCTACCGTGAGTTGTATTGTAGGTAATGAATTTCTCTCCACTTCATTCTTCTCTGCTTACGCACCTACTTTATGCTTTATGATTCTGTGTGGATTCTCCGGCGTTTATTAGTAGTCAAGAGGGTTTTAGATATTCGGGGGCTTATTGAAGATGCTCATTGAAAGGTTAACTATAATTTGTCCTAGTTAGCCTAGAACCCCCGACCTCGTCAACAGCACTGCAGCGTCAACTCAATTAATAGCTCGCTCGGAGTCGGCGGTGATTAGAGAATGGGCATTGGCAAGCGTGTCAAGTAGGTACAGTTGGTGGAATAGTTTTCTGACATTTCATTGATAGTCAAAATAGTCAAGTTTGATTCCGAGTTATGCTTCGATTTTTGATGACGATTGATTTCGTGTTCAATGTATTTGTTAACGATTTTATTATTTTTACTCAACATTTGTAGTAAATTTATCAAAGCAGGTCTAGAACCGATTCGGTAGTTACAATTGGCAAGAAAAATAGCTGATCAAGCTGAACCTTTCGAAAATTGTTTGTGACTTTCATCTATCATCATCATCAGGCATCTAATTCTATATATTTTAATAAGATAATACTAACAATTTTAGAAGTATAAATTTAAATATAATATGGCCTTCCTATCTAATATATTTTGTCAACTAAGAAATTCCAGGAAGAGATCGCTGTTAGCGATGCGGCCGCCGATTGTGAAACATTAGTTTTAATTAGTATTAAGATGCTCTGATGTTTATTATTTTGATGGTAAAATAAAGTTATTTTCTCCATCTATCTTTCTATAAATAAATAAAAATAAATCATAACCGAATGACCTGGAGAGGTCATGTATCGGAAGCCAAGATCCACTTTTGGTCGCTGATCATGACTCATGGTCTGCCTTACATACGGGATCTCACGCTGACTGTACTTACTAATTCAGTTGAGTTTGCCTACCAATAATAAGTGTTGACGCATATTATGCATAACAGCTAAACAACATTGGGGCGAGTAGCTTAGCAGTTAATAAAATAACATGGAATCGTTTAAATTTAATATAATCAATTAATAACTATGAGGATTTTTAATTTTCTTCAATAAATACATGCTACATAATGCTTGTCTTTTTTAATATAAATAATTAGTCATATAAACTACTTATAAACAAAACATAAAATTAATTATAGGTCGTCTCAAATACGATTTATTTTTGGTAAAAAACTTAAACCAAGATTTCATGCAATAACAATGAATAAGATAAGATAAAAGTTGACTGATATTAGTATCTAAATCTTAAAAACTACGGTTCACAGCTTCATCGGTTAAATTAGTGAACAGCTCAGCGGACCTCGAAGGCCTCAAGGCCGCTACCCCACTCCTCAGCGGAGGCCTTCCCCTCAAGCGGCCAGAGTACTTGTGCCGCTTGTGTTTGAGGGGGGAGGTCTCCATGTCCGAAAGGTCATCGATCTTCCGCTTTGAAGCTGATGAAGAAGTGGATTCCAGGGAGCGGTGTGGTGTCGTCGATGCTGGAGAGATAGATAGACAAAATTAGACAGAAACGTAAAATTTGATTCTTTTCTTATCATTTTTAAATGGTGATATCAGGAAATACACATTTATAGTTCTGGGTGTTTTCTATGTATTATAAAAATTATCTCTCTATGTAATATTAAGTGTATCGGTCATCTAAAAGGTACCCATAATACAAGCTTTGCTTAGCTTGGAGCTAGAAGATGCGGTGTGGATTGTCCAGAATTATAATTATTATTTGCGTGAAAGAGATTTGCACGAGAAGATAAGCGCAAGTGGCTATTTGCGCAAACGAACGAGTACAAAACTCCATGTTTTTCTTGAACTTGACCCTATATATAAAATTGCAGATTTAACTACTAAGTAGGTGATTTCGCGTTCTTTCTTCTGATATGTTACAATTTTATTTATGACTAGCAACCCGCCCCGGCTTCGCACGGTTTTATTATATGTACAAACCTTCCTCTTGAATCACTCCATCTAAAAAAACTGCATCAAAATCCCTTGCGTAGTTTTAAAGATTTAAGCATACATAGGGACATAGAGACAGAAAAAGCGACTTTGTTTTGTACTATGTAGTGAAATGTAAATCCCTTCATCCTTCTCGATTATGAACATAACAGTAGACCGTCTTGGCATACAAAAGAGTTCAACGCGCGCCCACTTCTGTAGGTACGTTTGTGATAAAAACTAACATACTGAAATTAAAGATTTCGACGTAGTTCTAGCCCTTGAATAAAACATCGGCTTCTTTTCATCGTTCCTATGGGATAGATATATAGAAACAACGCGTGCAAACCCGCGGATAGATTCTAGTTATATAAGAATGCAAGTGAAGGACATGTCAAAAGGAAATTTTAATCACATTGTCAAATAAAAATACCATGCCTTTTTATAATTATAATTTATCAATGAAATCCAGCATTATTTACATGTTGGACAATTCGCGGCATATAAAATATATTAAGGAATTTTGTATAAGTATTTTGGTGCTATAAAAAAACAAACTAATAGGTACGCAGTAAATTCTTTAAGTAGTTCTAATTTACAAAAGTATCATTAAGACATTGCAAAAGGTTGCCACACTTGCCACAGTGTAGTATTTTGTATTAACATTAGGTTCTGCCCGTGGCTTCTCACGTCCTTTTTAAAATTATGCCGTTTTCCTTCCTGTGAATACCGTCTACCTCCCTGCCAAATTTCATTAAGATTTGAGTCGTTTTTAAACGTGGGAAGGTAACAGACTGACCGAATTACTTTCGCGTCTAATATAAGAAAGTATAATTATGTATGGATGCGCATAGTAAGATTTTAGAGAACGAAATATCAAAAAGTGCGCTTTTAAATTGCTCAGCTAAGGGAAAAATATGTTTCAAGAAATATTTAGAAAAAACTATAAAAGCCCAGAGTCTGGAATTTTGCGAAGTAATAAATTTAAAAGCTTTGAAACATTTCGCTAAAAATGCGAGGGAAATCATAATTCCCGTTACACACTCGTGGGAATATCGCCGAGAGATTAAATTAGATTCAATTCGGTCTCTAATCTTGATTTGTTGACAGATTTTCATTGAAATCTGTCAAAAAACACAAACTGTGACTCAAATCAGATTTTCTTTTGAGTTAGGCTTATATAGGTTTGAAAATTCTTCTGGAAAGTAAATAAAAGTAAATGTATTTACGTTGAAAAGTCGAACATCGACATATAGGTAAGTAAAAGATGTAAGAAGTAGATAATAATTCAAGACACTTATTATATTAGAGTAAGATACTCATCGTCTTAATTTTCACATAAAACATTATAGGCTCTCGTAGTCGTAGCTCTCTAGTAAATTTATATTGTAAGTAATTATAAAACTGCGAAAACAATTGTTTACAAAAACAAATAAATAAGTTTTAGTTTATTTATATCTATGATAAACATTATGTAAGAGCGTGAATGAGGTCTAAACGAAGGCCGTAAATACTCTTTACCAAAAATATAATAATCTAATACTGTGGCGCCCACGGTTTAACAAAGCGACCGAAAGAGCACGTAGTGCGTACGGATGGCTTTCATGCATGCATGAAAAAGTCGCTGCACTGTTGTGTAACCTGCATGCCAACATAATTCTGAATGTACTATTATTATTATTTATCCAATAAATGGGATAGGTCCTACCAAAAGCAATGTAATCGAGTAATGATGAAATTTATACCTTCATAATTATACGATTTCAATATTTTAAATTATCAAAATGTACAATGTTAATCACGAATGTTAATAAAGAAGAGGATAAGATAATACTAACATAATATTGACCTTTTTATTTGTTTTGTTGAAATAAATAAATTTTATTATTTTTACTAGCTGCGACCTTGTGCAAATTTATACGTAACATGGACAACTTTAAGGTTTTTGAAGATTGAGAAAAAGATGTTTGATTCTGGGGTAAGGAGGGCACGTTTAGAGTTGCGAAAGTATGCGGATGTAAGAATTTTAGAGCAGGCAGCGGGGAACGGACGCACGCTTTGTAATCTATCTGTGCGATGTTATTTGCTTGTATGAATTAGTTACACTATAAAACATTTTGTTTTATTATTTATGCAAATCAGGGAATATTTTATTTTCATACTAATTTCCGAAATTCATTACATAATCCCTAGGAGTAGTTTTGTTAAAATAATAGATAAGTGTTTGATTAGGTACTTTGTTGTTCATTTCTAATGAGTTTTGAGTTATCTATTAACTAAGGATCTATCCGTTAAAAACAGATGAAGTGACATATCAAATTTATTATACTTTTTGACAATCGAATCGAATGTTAGTCTGTCTAGACTAGACCCTCAGCTTAATTCATAAGAAAAATGAAATATGACGACCCTGAGTGTGCGAACGGCATAAATTGCCTGGAGAAAAATTATTGGAATAATTCCTTCGAGGAAAAATGCAATATTGCTCCTCAGATACTTGACACAGAAGAGACTTTCACTTAAAACTAGAAGAGGAAAAAGTGGCTCGTAACGCTTTGCATTGTTTTCCTTCCTTCAATTTCATTTCGCTGTAGACATTATAGAAAAAAATATAAAGCAGGTATAATATTCAATCAATTATATCTACTGATCTGATATCAAGGTGAAAATTGCAATCGTATATTTCTCGGTTTCAACTATCCAAGTTCAAAATGTTACTCAATAGAAACTTAGTAGAAACTAGTCGTTCGTTAGCAAAGCGCGTGACCCGAGAGCTGGCGCGTGAGGAAATGGCATGTGGAGCTAGTGATTATAAAAATTATATCTGGCGCAACCATAGATAACAGAAATAAGGGCGTAACGCATAAGAATTAGAAAGAGGAGCAATATTGCCAGCATCTAGGAAACGCTTCCGTTTGGTGTTGGTATGGATTGGTCGCGCTACCTCGACATTTCTGTATTTCTCATCTGTTTACAATTTTATTGGAAAGACTAGTTCTTTTTTGTTTACTTTTTAGTTATAAGTAATTTTTTTGTAAACAAAGTCATCGTTAAAAGCCAAGGAAATAAAAAGACCAAGCAGTCTTCCTATTTAGAACCTAACCGTTCTAAGCAATAAGGGTGGAAAATTAACTACAAACAAATAAAAAATTATAATTATCAGTTACTATGCAATTTACGAGACAGCTGAATGCATAAAAGAAATAGGTGCTATAAGGCTATGCAATGTAAAATTTACAGGCTGCATGAACATGACGAGGTGGCCGAGTGGTTAAGGCGTTGGACTGCTAATCCAATGTGCTCTGCACGCGTGGGTTCGAATCCCATCCTCGTCGATCTTTTTGGCATTTTGTTAGTTATTTGGAACAAAAAGCAATCTTTTACTTGAGTAGGATATTTGTTTTTCTAATCCTAATATAATTTGAGTAGGTAGCAAAGATGTTATTAATCTTAATAATTAACACAAATTTATATGGAAAGTACGTAATTTGATTAGGAATTAACTTTAATATTGTGCGTGAGTACCTACCTATTTACGTTATTTTATATAATACATTGCTGATCCTCTAAGATCATACTGGGGGCGTGTTAACGATTGTGTGATTAGTTGCATTTGTCATTTGTTTTGAGGTAATTTACATAGTATAAAACAAAGTCGCTTCCCGTTCTGTCTGTCCTTTTGTCATAGAACTTTAAAACTACTCAACGGATTTTTATTCGGTTTTTTAATAGATAGAGTGATTCAAGACGAATGTTATATGTATAAAAAACCTGTGGGACGAGTTGCTAGTTTTGAATAAACAAAACCTTAAAAACTATCTTTTACACTTTGTTTTCCCTGGACATTATTTCAGAGTACGTAATGTAACGAGGTTTTCTAAGAGGAAACTCTTTCCTTTACAGAAAACTGTAGAAATACAGGCAATATATAATAATATTCTCACATAATCCCACAATAAATATCCAAGCAAACGCAGAACTTCAGATTAATTTGTCCACACAAGCTTAGAAGCGAGTTGAATAATCCTCACTGATCAAAGCAAAACTAAATTGAGCAATTTCCTGTGGCAAGTTTAGCGAATGGAGCCGCGAGTGTGAGCTAGTTAAGCCCCGGCTGAACGTTTGTTTTCCTTTATTATCTTTCATGTTTTTATTTGAAATTGGAGGCGCGGCGTGCAATTTGCGAGGAATTCAGGACGATCCCATATATATTTGGCAAATTAAAAACATTTATAGGAGTTTTCTGTATGGTTATTGGGTCATTGGAAGGTTTAAAAACAATGAAGAAAAAGTCATAATTCTGTCTGGTATTGTGAGCAATAAATTAATTTAGTTATTGATTCAAGGGTATAAAAAGGTTCAGCTGTGAACATAACATAAACACCTACTTTTTAATTTATATAAATACTTTCTCACTTACCTACGTATTTATTATAAACTCTATTTAAGGAAAGTAAGTACCTACAAAATGTTGTGTTTAATTTTTATGAAACGAATGAAATGAAAACGTTACGTAAAATATCAATATACTGGACTGTCATCATAAATAACTGAATAGAGACATAAGATTAGATAACAGTTTATTGCACAGTTAAACTAAAAAACAATTTATAGAAACAATTTTAAATTGTAAGCTATAATTGGCGGTCTTATCACTCAAGAGCGATCTCTGCCAGACAACCTGGATTGAATAATATATGGGGTACCTAAAATGTTAAATTTAAGTCGTTTAATTATTATAATAATATGTATTACCCACAATTATTGTTACAATATCGGTAATCAGTGTGTTTGTTTTTTGATTTGCCACATTTAATTTATGTAAAAAGAAAACCCTACCCTAAGAGTGCGATAAATAGGGTGGCTTTTTGGAGAATAGTCGTGTAAGACTCACGTGATTTAGAAGAAAATTTAATTTGAAAAAAAACATTGCATACCTACTTTTTTTAACTTTATGCAATAGAGTTTACCCAATCTATACCTGCGTATGAATTTCAGATCTGGCCATATACTCTTTTCCCTGAATAAATATAAAAAGTCACGTAAGTCAAGTGAAAATGTCACAGAATAATAATTTTCTCACCAAAATGTGTCCCTTCACCCCAAAACACATTTTTCACGGCTCGAGCCACGCTGGACCAAAGGTTCTCCTTATTTACGTCGTCGCTGTCATAACACTCGCTCGTCTTAGTAACACCTACGGAGATATAAAATATATGAATCTAAAATTGGGTAGGTAAATGGATATTGAAAGTAATAAATCTAATATATTTTAGAAGAGGGTTCCTCTAGAATGCATAATACCTGCGATTATACATTTAAGAGGAACCCTCTTCTAAAATGTTTATGTTGTGATATCTACCTACTTTGTTTTCTGTTTTTTTTATATTGTGCTATCTATGTTTGTGATTCTTTCTATCACAGACTATTCTTATATAAATTCTAGAAAAATAAGACTTCTTTTCTCCCAGTCATAAACTCAAATCACTTCAGCAACTTAGAGCCATTATAGAAATTAAAAATACACTAACGATATGATCGCCTAACTATGAACTAGTTTTGAACCGCATTCAACCCCGCATTGAGGGTTGCTGTTCCTTCAGTTGAAACTAGGATCGTAGTTCACAAAAAATTACTTTCGTTAAGAGAATAAGAGAAAGCGTTTATATGTGAAAAATCATCTTATCGTTTCTCTTTAGAACAGATTTCCGAGTTCGTTAGTAAATGAGTATACTTTTAGTGATTGCAACGAAATATAAAAATGTACCTTCACAATCCTCAGCCAATGTCTTCACACTAACTTTCTTTTTAGTAATAACAAACTTAAACTGGATCTCGGTCTCTTCTTCCGTAGTCTTCAGGGCCGAATGTAAGCAGGTTTGAAGGGATCCAGCGATGTTGGCTGTTAATGCTGTTATAGCGTTGCTCATGTCAGGAGAACTAACACACGACTTATAAGAATCATTGGACTCTTTAGAGTATTGCTTATTATTTTCTACTAAAGGACTGTCTTCTTTGAAGTCTATGGCTCTAGCAGGCATGTTTGACAGCTCGCTGACTGCTGGAGTGGTTACTTGAGATATCTCTCGGTCTGCGATCGGTGTTCTGGCCATGATCATGCCTTGGTTCTCGAAGCGGTTGATTAGCGCTTGGAAGCGAGGGTTGCTGATGAATTTTGGTCTTTGCGGGCCCGGTGTTAGCATTCGTTTTGGTTTTCTAAACACTGGAAATGAAGGATTTTATTTTAGGTTGTCTCAGCCTGTACAATTACTATTATGTGATAAGGTAATTGTGCTGGAAGATCTTGATATTGAGTATGATGGATGAGGATGGGTTGACCTTTGAAAGACTGCAGGCAGATACTGGATGTGGCTAACAGAAGATGTGGCTATTTAGTAGCTCAGATGTGGCAGTTTGTGTCCATCAATAGAAAAAAAACTGTACCCATATAAAATAATAATATAGCCGTAGTGGAGACCTTCATTTAAGTAAAAATACTTGTGTTAGAAGGTCTCGCTCTTCTATAACAGACATTACATATAAATTATTTGTTATAGGTAATAAACGAATAAACAAGCATAGATTGATGATGATGACATTTAAAGGTAGGCCGAGCCTTGGGAACCTCGTAACTTGCTTTAGGCTTAGGTCTTCCTCTTAATTGTACTGTTTTTTTATTAATCAATGAAACCTATTTCATTCTTCAAACCAAATAAGGAAAACGATATTCTTTGTTAAAGAGTCAGTAGTACAACAACATTTAGAGGCGCATAACGCGCACCCCTAATTGTAAATGAGTAAAATATCTATACCTCGTTTCACCTTAGCCTGTTCAAAGACAGTATTATCAGCGAAGGTGACCTTCTTCTTCATAGATGCATCAGAGACCCCTGACTCCAGGAAGGTCACGTGTTTCTCCTGGCTATCCTGGCTGCCGAGACGGCGGCTTGTGCTGATGATGCTCTTCAGCCTACGAGGAACCTCGGATTTTGAAGCCTGGAATGGGAAGGCCTACTGTTTTAGTACATTGCATTTAATATAAGAATAAAACATGTAAAATACATTATATAAGAATATAACATTCCATGCATATGGGGCCATATTCGTCTAGCATTCCATATCATCGGAAATTCGAGCATCCTTTTTTAATTAATCTGTCCCTATATACAGTACGAAGCCTATGTCCAGCTGTGGACTAATATAGGCTGATGATGATGATAATATACAATACGTATTTAAATAAGTTCGTTAAGACTTATAAATCTACTAGCCACGAGCGGGTCGTGATGTTATTCTTGTGGACTTTAGGAATACCTTAGAATACGAATTACCAAAAATCCGTTCGTAGCGGGTGCGTAATTGAAAAAACCATCCTAACAGGACGTCTCCATGAAAAATCCGAGATTTTTCTCTTATATAAAAAAAATAACTTTGGCTTGTTCAGTCCGAACGCACTGCAATATCTTGGTCGTTTTACCTTAACCTATTAAATAAGTTGAGCGTCAATATGGATAGGTCGCTATGGCGCTCGTTAGGGGAGGCCTATATCTATCAGTGGACTAATATAGGCTGATGATGATGCTTATTACAACAAAGTTACCTACCTCATTAGCAGAAGCAGCTGGGCTCTCAGCATTCTCAATCTCCGAGAGCGGTGAGTCCGCCCCTTGCTCCGGGAACATGCTCCACCCGCCGAGAACAGGGTTCGTGGGGGTGCTGGTGGACACGGCCTTCGTCAGCTTTAGTAAGTTGGAGATGTGGGACGTGGGGGTGGTCATCTCTTCTTCAGTTTGTGGAACTATATGTTTATCATCATTATTATCGTTTTCATCATTAGATTATTATGTTTTTGCTTATTTAGGTTAGGTTAGAATGCTAGTTGGTTTTTAACACTCAGCTAGTTGGTAGGCAAAGTTAGTATTTTTATGTATGGGTATGTTTAATATGTTGCTTAAATTATGAACATGGCATTTTTAGACTAATGTATACTACTATGTATATATAAAAAAACTACTAAAACCACGCGACTTTGCACTATTTTTACCGGGATATAGAAAAGTTAAAATTCTCCGGTATCATAAAACACTTCCTACTTAAATTTATTATGATCCGTTCAGCCGTTTAGGGTTAATGCTGAACCGTTTTCACTGAATTTTAGCTTTAAGTTTCGTGAAAAAGTAATAGATAGACGATGAAAACCCACCCAACATTAGCGACTAAACGTATTTTAATATTAAAATACTTAATACGTTTTTAGATAGGATCATAAGAAACGCAGGTTAGTATTTTTAGTGTGATCTGAGAAAATCTCTTGTAAGCAAAAGCTCAGTATTTTAGCTAAGTGGTAAAGTATTTTCTCATCATTGTGCTTATTTGGCCATTATTGTAATAAATATTCTCGAGCAGGTACAAGGTAAACACCTGACACTGTTGTACGTTACAGCCATTATGATAAAACGAAGAATAAAATTGAAATGATCGGAACGAAATCGCGAAAATATGCAAAATATAGGCCATTTGCTGAAATGTTTCCATTTGGATAGATGCTTACCAAAGTTTGTACCTGCTCGTTTATTATAATATACAGTATAATATTTTAGTGAAGTATTATTACTCACTCGGGTTATTACTGTTGATTGGTGTAGTTTTAGGCGACCTGTTTTCTTCTATAGTTTCTTCACACTCTTCTACTGCGTTCTGTCTCATAAGGAATTTCTTGACGTGTGGAGTTTGAGATCTCTGTCTTTTCACTTTAGGAGTTTTAGGAACTGACTTTGGATGTGGCGTTTCTATCACTTTTACCTCTTCTTCTGAATCACTGCACTCATAATCAACCAGATGTTTCTTTCTGACTATTGGAGTAATGATCGCAGTTTTCGTGCTTTTACTAACAACAACAATTTCTTCGCAGTTTTGCTCATTAGTGCCTTTAGATTTTTCATAAATAGAATCGAATTTTTCCTCAACATCTGTAGTTTGCACGCTCGTATCCTTAACGAGCTCAGATATGCTTGTACATTTATCTATGTTCATAAAATCTTCCATTTTGTTAAATGTTTGTGAGCACTTACTACAGTATAACGGTAAATGTTCCTTCGTGAGATGGTCTATGAAATCTTGGTTGAGAGTTTCAGGCTTGCACAGGAATTTTAACCCTCTGCAGATGGGGCAGTCGAATGAAAGTGCATGGGCGGTTTTCTCGTGTCTCCAACGGCAGTCTCCACAGCAAAATACCAGGTGACAGACAATGCAACGCGCCTAGAAAAAGTAAACATAAAACAGACATTAAGTTGCACTTCTGAGTTCATATCTTTAAACGGGGTCTCTTGAAGAGAACTGCTATAAAAAGATATTTCCTCTAGAACTACATAATAAAACCAGTTGAGTAGAAATTCATGAGGCACATTTCGATTTTAAGTGTAAATTGCAGTGACCAAACTTTTGTGAACGAAAATGTTACTTTTTGCCAACGAGCGAGTCTACGCCGAATTTGCCAAGCTGCCGACACCACACCTTAGGTTTTATACCAGGACATATTGGCTATGAAATAACGTTCCCGACATCAACCCCCCGGGTTAGCGTTGGCAACAATCGTGTGTACACGGCTTAGGCTTTCTTAAATTATAATTATACACTGGTATTTGGATCTTGTCAAGTCATACACAAGGCTCATTATTCACCATTCAATTAGAGTCATGAAGGAAACAAATATAGACGTTCCTCCCTCTATAATTTTCCGGCTTGTTTTCGATCAAAGGGTGGTTGATCATACGCTCCTCATTGACATCAATAATGTTAATTACATTGCTTTACTCTTTGATGTTTAATTAACATCTGTCAGATACACAATATTTCCTCGTAAGTACCCAATGAGAGTTTAAGTACTTTACTTGCTTTTGATTATAAACTTGAGAAATGATGCTCCAATTCTATATTATGAAGTAATGGGTACATGAAACTCTAAGGAGATTAATTTTCTTTTTATTTCTTTATCACCGACCCGTCGTCCCGGCTCCGAACGGTTTTATTATACGTACCCGTACATATACACCTTCCTCTTGAATCACTCCATCTATTTAAAAAAACCGCGTCATAATCCGTTGCGTAGTTTTAAGGATTTAAGCATACATAGGATCATAGGGATATGTAGGGACAGAAAAAGCGACTTTGTTGTTCTATTGCATCGGCGCGCGTACCTAGGTCTAAAAATAATTAACCTTATCTGTTTAGACATAGGTACCTTTTCAATTGAGAATCAGCTGGTCATGCATGTTTGTCGAGCTTTGATAAGTGCTTATTTGAAGCCTAAACAAATAAAGTTATTGTTTTACTGATTTAAATCGTTTTAATCTGGTGACTACAATGCGTGCTTGAGAGTGTACCGTTAACAGCTCCGTTAACAGGCGTGAACGTAAATGTGGATGGTTTTCGCGGGGTTCGCGAGTTTTCACGCCTGTTCCCCGATCAGTGTCGGTATTTTATCCCGCGACAAAGGGTTCGCGCCCCTTTCGCGCGGCGTTCACGCGTACACACACATCCACATTCACGGCCCCGTGCCAGTTTACTCCAGACTACAAGGCCGTACGGACGTGTGCAATCGCTGCGCGCGCGCTATGGAGTCGAGCGTGAACAACAAACATACCTTGATCGGTTAAAGGGGTATTAAACCTTCCTAAATATCGGAGACTAAATTTAGTCGTTCCTAAATTCAGAATAGTTTAATAGCATTTAGGAAGGTAGCATCCGATTTAGGAAACAATTTAGGAAGAAGAATGGCTTCCGACGCTCTAAATCTACATCGGCTCCTAAATCGGAAGGGTGTAATCACATTTAGGAAGCTCAGTCGCTCAGTTGGTTGGATGGATGTTTGTTACTCAATCACGCCAGATCGGCTGAACGGATCGGGATGTAATTTGGAAGTGAGATAGATAGCGCAAAGATATAGTCTGGAATAGCACATAGGCTACTTATGATTTACTCGTGCGAAGACGGGGTGGGCCACTAGTATTATAAATGTGAACATTTATATGGATGGATTGATAGATGGATGTTTGTTGCTCAATCACGCCAGAACGGCTGCACGGACCTGGATGAAATTTGGCACAGAGATAGATTATAGTCTGACTTAGGCTACATTTTATCCAAAAACTTTCTTGTTTTGGACGTTTAAGTAGTGATATGTTGCCACAGCAAACAAAGCTACAGCAAAGTTATTGCAGCAGCAGCTCCTACATACGTCCATTTCGCGGCGGGTTTCACGAACGATTGTGAGCATTCCGTGAATGTGGAGGGTACAACTTGTGAAGTGAATTCACGGCGAGAATTCGCGCGTTAATTCACGGCACAAATGTGGAGCCGCGGTTATACCGGAATTCCCGCGGGAATGGGAAGCGGGTGAAACCGCGTGGCGCTGCTAGAATTAAATAAAAACGCGTGTATGGGTGTGTACATGAAAATGTATTTTAAACCGTGTGCAAACCAAAGCTTGCGTTACAAAACACAAAATGGATTTTACAGCGTTCATAGAAATTGGTACCTTTTAAAGTCTATAATCGTATACAAGTCCTATCCCACTACCCAGTGAAAACATAGGTAAATAAGCAATAATCCAATTCGTCCTACTCATTAAAAAATCCAGTTACGTGGCACGAGCCTATGTGATCCATCGAAATTAAAAATAACCTGCTATAGGTTCAAATTTCCCTCATTATCGGTCGTAGTGCATCTCATTACTGACTCGCTTGTTTACCATCCTTATTGACTTGTTGACCTATACGAGATTGATGATAGGCAGTTTTACAGATCGATTTTGAGTTTTACACGTTAGTGATAAAGTTGCGATTGGATTTTATGGTTTTCTACCTGATAAATTGATAGTGCGGCATAAAATTTCACAATGATGATGAGCAGTTCAAAAATATAATGAAATTTAAAAATATCAAATTTATCGGTGATGTAACAATTGTTAATTTTTTTATTATTTTCCTTTTTTGGCTATCATTTGACTTCTAAGTTTATGCAATAAATTTATTTGAACAAAACCAAATAGCTACTAGATCAAACCCCTGCATTGCTCGTTGTAACTGATCGGGTATCGCTTTTTATGGGCTTAATCGCCGGGCAATCTGCCAAATAGAAAAACCTTTGTAACAACAAAATACTGAGTAACCTAGGCAGCAGCGGTGTAATGTTTGGCACACTTTCACAGTAGGTTAACTGTTTTAAAGGTTTTGTTAGACTGAATTGCTTTTAAGTTGGTAGATAAAGTGGTATATACCTAAAACATGGGTTTTATTGAGTAGAGAAGTAGAATTTACAAAAGAGAAATAAAAATATCAGTGTTTTATAAAGCTGTTTTTTTATATTTCTGTGTATTTGTACACGCTTCAGTTCCTTATTTTCGGTATGTATACCTACTTAATGTAAGTAAATAAGCATAGCCTAATAATATTTTTTATTTTTATTCAGTATATTATTTTTTATTTGGTAAGTAGCATACATGCTTCTTTTCAACCCATAAATAAAATGCCACGGGATAGAAATAGCCCTGAAATGTTTCCATAGAAATAGCGCGTGCGGAGCCGAGGGCAGATGCTAGTACTTCATACATATCTGCCACCACTACACTCGCGGCATCACCCGTGTAATTCCCGTTCCCATAGGAATTCCGGGATAAAATATAGACGATGTGTTATTCCATACTATGATCTATGTCTGTGCCAAATTTCATCCATATCTGTTCAGTAGTTTTTGCGTGAAAGAGTATCAAACATCCATCCATCTATAATCACAAACTTTCGCGTTTATAATATTTGTAGGATTTAAGAACGGAATATTTTATAAAATTCGTAAATACTCAAAAACTTTCGTCCACCTGTTTTCTCTCAGTAACTCGATAAGTTCTCTCAGTAAGCTCGATCCCTGGCCACGACATCAGTTCACCTTTAGTCCCGTCGGTACACGGTTTCCCTTTTTGCTAAGCGGCTTCTGAACATCACCAGGCCTTTGCGAGTTTGGTAGAATTTTACAAATAGCTTAGGTTTATGGAACCTTTGAAATGGTTATCTACACTATGTGAGAGGTACCTTTAGATGCTAATATAATAACGATTTAAAGCAAACGTTTAAATTTCTTCTTATAATTGGTTTATATAGGTAATAGTTTATGAATTGAGTTTAAAAAATATCGAATAATACCTCAATAAATTTGGGAATGGTATTTGAAAATGAATTGTTATGATTATGGAATTTACAAAAAATAAAAAAGTTAAAAGGTTCGGTTAATCGAATAGCTACATAGAATAATTACTAGGTAACAAATATTACTCAACCAGTTATTGAAGTAAATTGATCTAATAAATATCAACAGCAGAACTTACCTCAACATTCGAAACCATTTTCATCATTTTCCATTTTATTTTTCACAAATCAAATTCACAAAAATTTATCACAAAACTTCTAGAATACGATAAAATGAACCATAAAACTTATCAAATAAAAGCACAGTAGATAAGTCAAAAGTTATGTTCGTACTAATTGCCACAATCACGACGCTAGCACATAGCAATGAATATCCGAATGTCTCATTATAGTGAGAGTTTGAAGTACCCTCAAATTTCAACCGATTCGTAAAACTGTTCGGATACTCAACTTAAGACTCCACCACACAGCCGCGATTTCAAGTCGTTAGTTGTGGAGGCTTTCATTTAATCACTGTGTGGAAGAGGCTTTATTCATCGTCACTTCTGTTTTGGACCAATAAGTTATAATCAAATGATAACGCAGTGTGAAAATATTCCGGTGGTTCGTTTTTATGCAGCAATTAATTATTTTTTACTTACTATTTTTTTGAACGTGATTTGCAGTGGTAAACTTTATGAGGGAAAAACAAAATATCTTCACCTGTAAAATATTGCTGTGTAAACGAAAAATTCTAAGAGTTATTTACAGTGGGGATATAAATGAATTCGAAGCTGTCACTCCGATGCCTCTCTTCAATTACAGTTATAGTGATATGGGCATGACAGAAAATACATAACTGAAGACTAATGAAGAAAGACAGACATTATTTGATGTTTTCTTCAAAAACAAATAACCGAATTCAGATTTCAAGCATTATTAAGACTTAGCTGCGCCCCGCGGCTTCGTCCGCTTGGAAAATTTGTTCTCAAACTTCAGGAATATATTACACGCCTCCTAGTTTCGTTTCGAAAAAATAAGTGTCTAATTATTTAACTTTATATTTACTTTACAGTTTATTTATACCGCGTTTTGAGTGAATCAAAGCAGGGAATAATAATTTTCCATACAAACTTTACCGCTCTATTTAACCCCCTCAGAGGTTAAAATAAAAATAAAAATATCCTATGTGTTAATCTAGATCCTAATCTATCTACAAACCAATTTCATTCAAATAACTCAAATAGTTACGAAGATACTTATAACAAACATTCACACAGAATTTCCCATTTATTAGTAAGATAATTCAAGAAGTAGGAATTATTAGTCAGATGACGTTGAAAAAATTGATGATTTTGATCAAATTTAAGTGAATCCACTCGAGAAGCACCAGGTCTCAAATTAAAAATAATCATAATAATCGGTTCACATTTGACCCTTGAAAACCCTTACACAGGTAGCATGATATAACCTAATGCCCGTAGCTTTGCATGCTTTGCAAGTAGCGTGTATATAAAGCAGCATTATTTTCACAGATATGTGAAACTTTAGTCATCATCTAGCCCACAATTGGACATATACCTCCCCTACCAATCGCCATAGCGCTGTGTCTAAATCCAGCGTCTGTCAGTTGTTTTCACAGATCGATATCCCACCTGGAGGGCGATCTACACTAAGTTTGCCGAATCTCAACTTAACCTACCATCTCGAACATCTTCCACAGACCCTGACCCCTGAACTGTACAACCAGCACAATACTTGTTGCTATTCAATTTCCGTATTCCATTCGCCTTTGACGGCGGAGGCGGCGCGGCTACGTGCAGGAAGCGTCGCGCCGCAGCGTGTGAATGTGGCTTTATTCGAGCTGCTCAAACGGGGCTGCCGGTCGAGTTTAATGGTTGGGATGTGGAAATAAATCATTTGTCATTACTATTTCGTTCAGAGTATTCTATATTTACAGAGCACTAGTGACCCGCTCCGGATTCACACTGTTTCATTGAACTTTAAATTGAGCTACCTCAAGATTGTTTGTAAAATTAAGCATTCAAGTTATTTTTTCAAATTTACTTCATACTGCTTGTTTTTTTTCTATATAACAGAAAACAAAGATTTTCTGTTTTAGAATAATTTTACTTTAGAAATAATTTAATTTTTTTTAAATATTTCCCGTTCTTCGCTTACCTCAAATAGTTTCAAAAAATCCGACACTCAAACTACATGTAATACTTGTTGCTATTCAATTTCCGCACTTCAACCGCCCGTACTCGCCTTTTGGCGACGACGGAAGCGGTGCGGCGGAGCCGTGCAGGAAGCAACGTTTCGCGGCGTGTGAATGCGGCTTTATGTCTGCTGCTCAAACCGGGGCGGTGGGCTAGAATTTAATATTAAGGGATAAATCAATTATATCTTAACTTCCTGCATGTGCATGTCGGCGGTTTTTTTTTGGTTCTGTTTAATTCATGGAATAAATAAGCCAAAACATACCAACAGAGCTTACGCATTTGCTTCCCTGAAACGCGACTCTGGGATATCCACGCTTTCCGGTTTTTAAAAAATTATCTAAGCGTCTGGCTGTCATGTCACAAAAGCTGGTGGAGTATTTGGAGTATCTGGCGCAACACATCAGCATTGCTGTAAAGCGGGGTAATGCGACGAGTTTTGATATGGATCGGTTGAGCCATCTTTTATCTGTTTGCAACAGTCTGCAGTGAGCTTAATCGTTTTTATTTCAAATATTTACTAGTTTTTATTTCATTCTATTCCTTGATTGTAATTTTCTAAATGTAAAAAAGTGACATAAGTGTATGTTTTTGTGATAGCCAACACACACACATACCGTCCGCTTAACTTGTATTGCGGCTAAAAAATATAAAGATGAATATGATTTTTTCAACATAATTTAATACATTTATTAGATTTCAAAAGAAGTATTTATATCCTCAGAATATAGTAAATCCTAGCACATCCTGCCGCTAGCAGTAGGTAAATACTGGAGGATTGCAGCGGCGTTTTGCGGCGAAACCACGCAGATTTCCCTCAGGACGGCTGAACGATGTGGACAGGGCACACATGAGCTCACTCACGACACAGTGAGGTGAAGCATAGCTGTTACACTTACCGAAACAAATCATCGTCATCATCATCAGCCTATATTGGTTCACAGCTGGACCAATGTTTTAAGTAAGTATATCAGTCATCTAGTTACCATAACGCAAGCTCTGCTTAGTTTTAGATAATTGACGGTATAATTAATATGTCATCAAGCATAAATATTTACATTAGGTACATTATTTAGGTACTGATAATAATTAGGTATTTTAATGTAAATTGTATTTTATATTTTAATCTTTTTTATTAAATTAATTACAAGTTAATTAAATAAAATTTCGTCACTTGTTTTTCTTAGTTTACTTTGTATGTAGGTACTTACACTTATTTACTATCCGTGTTCGTTTATTGTAATATTTTTCTTAATTACTGAGGTTTGCTTTTAGAAAACTCTTTCAGAGTTATGCTCGCCTTTGTACATGTCCTTTATATTGTTAAGTTATGTGTATATTTTTTTGTGTACAATAAAGATTTTAAGAATTTTTTTGAAATGGTTGGCTCAACGCTTTCAAGCCTATACGCGTTCTGTATCCATTATATTTAGGGTTTATACTTGGGTGATCAAGCCATCCAAGTCCCAGCTGTGGCACTACCCACTATCCAGCGCATTGTCGAGATAACTTTAGCACCTACATCTCAAACGTCCGACAATATCTCCGTAAGCATGTATTCAGCTTGTTACGTATTCAGTGATATGCTAACGTGAACGTATTTTATAAGTTTTGTTCATTTTGGAGTTCTATTGGGAAATTCCTGTTGACAGTTTCCTGTTGGTTTATCGTATATCTGATAGCGGTTTAGAAAATACGAATAGTCTAAATAGTTTTAAATGTGATTTGAAATCCCTTGGTTCTTTTTCTTAGTGTTATTTGGTGTCTTGTTACATACCTACCTATATCAGTATTGCCTGATAAAATATTATGACCATAGACCATTTTTATAGTAGGTTTAGGCTGATATAAGAAAGTGTATAAAATCTTGACCTGACGTATAAAATTGTCTATAATATGTCAATTGTGAACATACAAACTTTTAGAAGATATCCTTGTTTTTAGTTATATACATAAAATTTTCATTACTATTATTTATTACTGTCACAATATTTATTTCTTTAATAATTCCCTAAAAGTCACGTCGCATTCATTTATAAATTGCGCGTACCCGCCCTTCTTTCAAGAACAAAGATAGTCTGGATGTCAGTTGCCCATCTCCAAATAATATAGCTTCAAGACTATTGCTTTAGACCTGGGGCCAAATTCCACTAATTTCAAAAGAAAGGTCTCGTAGTATAGTGCCATTCAATCAAGATGATTAAAATGACGTTTGCGCATTTGGTATTCTACTATTTTTTGCGCTTGAAGAGATTTTCATAATAAGAATGTCAAATAGGTAATCGTCACAGCTATGAATGAACCTCAAAAGGTTTGTGCTAATAAAATACCACAAAGAGTTTAACACTGATATTTTGACACGGTACTATTTAAATGGTGAAGCAATTTATTTAGTGGATTTCGGGCCCTGTTTTAGCTCAGCTGATATTAACCTAAACAAAACACTATCATTAATACAAATCCAATGTAATAAAACATTGGAGTGACTGGAGCACCTGTTGGTGTATCATTTATTATTTGGTAACAGCCGAGCTCCAAGTTAAACGTCTGTACCTGCTCAGCGCGCCGTGAGTAATGAACCTTTCTGTTTGGATTCACTTTCAACAGATGTACACAACTTTTGATGGGAGCTTCAAGGGGGAGTAGTGTTAGTTTTTATTTATTACTAGTTGCGAAACGCGGCTTCGTCCGCATGGAAATTTATTTGTCAAATTTCAGAAATGTACTGCACGCCTCCTAGGGATAGTTTAGTAAAAATCAAAAAAAATCTAATTATATAAAAGTTCTAATTATTTACTTTGCAATTTATTTATACCACGTTTTGAGTGAATCAAACCAAGGAAAAATATTTTTTCATACAACCTTTACCACCCTCTTTAAGCCTGCAGAGGTTTCCAATTTTTTCAAAATTTCCAATTTTTAATATCCTATGTGTTATTCTAGGTCCTAAACTATCTACATACCAAATATCATTTAAATATCTTTAGTAGTTACGGAGATTACTTATAACAAACATTCACACAAACTTTCCCATTTATTAAAATATAGTAAGATTAAACAATTATAATAATAAAAAATATGAAGACTTAATATAATACAAAAACTAATGTTTTCACAATTAATATTGAACAGACAGTGGTGCTAAGACGCGTGTGAAACTTATAACAGCTGTAGATTCACGGAAATCTAAAATAAGGCATTTATTCGATTTCTTTGTGCAGATTATAGAAAGATAACTGTGATTTTAAAATTAGAATACCTATAGAAACACCAAAACCAGTTCTTATTGAATGGGACTTAGAATGATGTCATTTGTTATGCTGCCATGCTATATATAGCCTTTTAGTTTGAATACTTAATGTAGATAAGGTATTTAACACAAGCTCTGCTTAGTTTGAAGGTAGATGATGCAGTGTGGATTGTCCAATATTATCACTACGTGGTATAAAACAAAGTCGCTTTCTCTGTCCCTATGTCCTTATGTCCCTATGTATGCTTAAATCTTTAAAATTACGCAACGGATTTTGATGCGGTTTTTTTAATAGATAGAGTGATTCAAGAGGAAGGTTAAGGTATAATAAAACCGTGCGAAGCCGGGGCGGGTCGCTAGTAAATAATAATAAATAAATCGATACATATTCTTTTTTTTTCAAAACCTTATTATACTTACTTGTTTACCTAAGCTTAATGCTATAGATAAAGTAGGTTTGCTGGCCTTATCGCTTAGATGATTTTTTTCCAAGCAACCAAATATAAAGCACACATTAGGGGTCTGTGTCCAACAGTGGACCGATACAGGCTGATGAAGATGATGATGAACGAAATATTAAAAGAACTAGTCTATTCTAATACTTCAACTGTTGCCCATAACGTATCATAAGTCACTAAGGTACCTAATCTACAGTAGGTGAGTACGTGACCATCCAAAGGTTGCCTAAAAGAAATCGCTTTTAGCGATAAGGCCGCACAAAACAAAAAACAAACAAAACAAAAAATACTAATACTAAAACAGTTGCACAATAGCTGTTTTATTATTAGTAACTATTTCTTGTTTTCTTTTTCATTACTGTGGTGTGCAATAAAGAGTATTTGTATTGTATTGTCACCTTACACAGACTGACCTAAATTTTATAGACCCATTGACATCCCCTAAGCTCCCAAAAATAAATTGCCAGCACAAAAGCGATAAATTATCCAAGACGATATTAAAACGATACGGGCTGGCATCCCTAATAAATTCCTAAGGTAAAGTACCTTATACCTTGACCTAATTACTGATGACGTGAATCTTACAAGCTGCGGTCAAGATACTGTTGTCTATTCTGTGGCCGGCCCTTTGGCACAGAATAAAGCTGATATTTACAGAAGGGACAGTGCATTTTAGTTGATGTATCTTACGAGGAAATAAGACAAGCTTTATTAAATAACCGAGTAATTAACTCCTAAACTATACTAAAAACAATGATCTACTCTAAAATACTAGAATTGTTTATAACGTGCCCCGACAATACCTACGCATTTGGTCACCTTGAACTTGAGACCCTAGGTCTATTTGTAAAAAATATGGTAAAGAGGTTATCCAGGATTTAAAAAAGTATTTAAGTTTCTGGTTGATGCAACGCCTGACGCGAGAGATGGTGAGTATCTGGCAGCGCATCAGCATTGCCATAGTTACAGCGTCTTGGGGATGTTTTCAATCGGTAAGTTTATGGAACAGATGAGCTACCTGTTTGCAACCGTCTGGAGTTACCTCATCGTTTCAATTGTAAATACTTGTTTTAATGTTTTTTTTATTGTAATTTTCTTAAGTCAACATATTTTAAACTATTTATGTTTGTATAGAAGTTTCGTCATTTATGATTCTAGAAGCTTTAAACTAATTTTTGGCTTTTAATTGAATATAAATAAAAAGGGCATTCAACGTTTAGTGTCCCGTTTATTTATAAAACGTTTGAACATCTATCCCAAATAGATCGTAAAACCCACAGTAAAAAAGTAACACCCCAACCTTTTTTCCGGATCGAAATAGTCTATGATATACAGTTGTGCCCAGGCCCTTAAAGGACGCTAAGTCAATTAAGGCTCTAATTCCAGAGAGGGCAAGAAGTGACATAAGCGAAGGCGACAAGAAGAAGGGTGGTGTAGGGGTTAAGATCGTCCATTGAATGAAAACCTTAAGGGAAGATATTTAAGGACTACGCAAGTAATGTTTTTGACAGATCAATTAAATTTATTTTCTTCAAATTTCCAAATTCATTATTAGAACCTTAAACAACATTACAAATATAGTGTTAATTTAATCCTAAAATGCACCATCATACCTAAATAAAGCGTACAGAACGCGCGCTTGTCAAAACTAACGTAGGTAATTTTTACGCTTCGCTTAGCAAAACATAATTACTTAAACATAAGTTTTGAAAGAAAGAAATATTAAAATAACTCATACCAGATATTATGCATGCAAGCGAAGAGCATTTAATAATATAATAATTTTTGTTTAAAGTTGTTATAATTTTAGTATGATATTGTCTATAATGAGCTCTGTGTTCATTTTTAAGCCGAGTATTAGACACCACGCATTATTAAGAGTTAATGATAAAATACTGGCAACCTTCTTTGGTGGCCTGAGACAGAGTAGGTACTTCCCCGTTCAACCCACATTATTTATACCCAATATTATTTTCCCAGATCAACCCAAAACATATTATGCTCCGTTCTATCCAATCCAAACTCCTAAGTATGGCTATTAGCATCAGTAGTACTGTTTGCTAGATATTCATTAGCTATTGTGTGTACAAAACCCGTAAAACACTTATTTACGCAATATTAAGTCACGACACATAAAAGTTTCTTTTTCACTAGCCACATCTAAAATATTCCACCAAAATATGGAATGCGAGCCAGAAAATCAATCAAGAAGCTATCACAGATGATGAACCTATATATCACGAGGACATGGTCCCGCATCCGCATCCGCGTCCGCCCCAATAGACGTCATAACTCAGTGGACTATGCGACGGTGGTGTTGCCAACTAGGACTGCAACATTGAGGATATTTTTCATAGGCAACACGGTACGGCAAATTACGCTTATTTGTGAACCAGTAACCGATCAATTATTTTTAACTACAAGGTCCACCCCGCGCCTTCACCTGCGTAAAAAATTGTGAAAAATTGCCTGTTTTATTCCAGGCCTAGAACTTCGTTAATTCAAAATAACCGATCCGTTTTGGCGTGAGGTAAAAAATATCCATCAATCCAAAGTTTTGCATTCTAATATCAGTGTGAATTTACATAATACATAATCAAACCATTAAAATATTGTGGGACCGATTTTTGATGGTAAGTACTTAAAATGTGCTTGTCGTACTACCACTATTGCCAAATATTACTATTTGCTTAAAACTTGTAACAATCTACTTCTTACATCATTCAAGTTGGACGGCGTGAAAAGTCTGGAGTTCATGACTCCAGAAGAAGGATTTTTTTAGTGAAAAAACTCCCTACTATTCCTAAAACATTGAAACTTCTAACCAAAATTGCCAACGTTGGCAACCCTCAGATGACAACAAGACAGGCACGTCCATTTGTCTGTAATGTGTCGTTTCCTTGCGACCTCGTTATTACGATTGGGTTAGTGCGAAAACACGCGGGAGAGAGAAAATTTGCCGGTCGGAATGGTAAGTGGCTGGTTTATTTGTTTCAGTGTTTTATATTGTCTTACAGTCACTTACGAGAGGCGGGCAACATTTCGAAAGACGTGAGAAATGGAAAATAAATAAAAGAGTTTGATGTGTATATTAACTTTGTTTTAATTTAGTTCCCTATGATCTCGAAATCATTAGAAATTGACAAGTTCATGTCATAATGACTCCTGTGGGCGATGGAGGCTAGGATGAGGTTGCGGGTTTGATTCTCGCCATGGGATCAATGTTTGAAGGATCTGTTGATATTTTTTCCGGCTATTCTGGGTTTTGCATAATCCTACTAATAAAAACGCGAAAGTTTGTAAGTATAGATGGATGTTTGTTATTCTTTCACGCAAAAACTACTGTTTGTTATTGATGAAATTTGGCACAGAGATAGATTATAGTCTTGAATCACATAGACTATATTTTTATCCCGGAATTCCCTCGGGAACGGGAATTTCCGCGGGTGAGACCGCGAGGCGCTCCTAGTGTGTAATAAAACAAATAAGTTATTAATTTCTATTGTAATTTTCAAATTGTTTTAAATACCTACAATATTTACCGAATACTTTGAGACTTAATAATGCTGTACAGATTGTTCATCATTTGTTACTTAATATGTTTTATTTTGGGTATTCATCAGTCATTACCTAATAATAAAATAACTAAATCATGTATTTAAATCCTTTAAACATACTTAAATTCCTGTTTCTAAAAGTTTCACCATTATTGTAAAAGTCTTAATTTAATTAAAAATTTCTAATGCGATTTCATAAGCTTTTAAGACCACTCATCATAGCGAATCTCCGGGATATAAATTACAAAATGAACCCTTGTTACCATGAATTAGGTCTAATTTTCATAAAACGTTACGAACATATCATTCGCATTAGAAATGCAAATTCAAGGGGTCTGAAATCCGCGCCAAACACGAGTGCGGTCGCGTCCTTCCGGAAACTCGGGCTTCGGCCCGAGACGAGTAATTACACTCTTGTTTGTTATGAATATACTTACTGATAAGGAATCTGATTGAGGATTTACAATTTCGCTGAAATTTGAATGACCAAAAAATCCCAGTAAATACCTAAGTATTTGAAACTGTTGGATCTTACGTTTCTTTAAAAATATACCGTAACTTAAATATTGCGAATGTCACTACTTTGTCTATTATTTTCATTATGAATAAGAATTTATAAAATATCTACATTGATTAGAAAAACATTTTAATAACTAACTACCTAACTATTAGTATTGTGATACATAATTTAGGATTTCACCAGAAAACATGAAATTTTAGAACCATAAACATTATCAAACTATGTAGTGCCTAAGTATTAATTTATTTGGGTCAGTTGAAAACAGAAAACAAAACATCTGACTTGATCCAACCAGTTGTATCAATTTAATTGTTAAGTACATATCTATAGAACTTTGAGTTTGAACTTTTTTTTGTGGCAATACCCGGGTAGAATAAAAATGAAAACACGATAATGTTATATCTATATGTTTTTCAAAGCAGAAAGACTACCCAGCTAAATACCGCAATCTAAATAAATAAACAGTGACAAAAGGTGGTGTTTTTAAGCGGCAATTTCGAAAACAAAATGGCGGGCGTTAGAAAACGCGGGAATTTACGACAAACCGCTAAAAATTTATTGCAGCGACAAATGAAGTGTGCTCGGGAAAACTCCTTATTTTGTTTGTTTTGTGTTTTTTTCGTAGGTGGGAATGGAAAGCATTTTTGGCTTACGATAGCAGTGAAAAATTGTGCAATTAGCTTACAGAAGACAAGATTTTTTTATAGAGCATTGCATTCAAAAATTTTAAAAATAATTGAGATATTCTAAGTAGATTTGATATGACACTTCATTCCCGACCGACAAAGTGACCATCCTGATATAATTATAAAAAATAAAAAAACTCATAATACTTTCATACAAATGCCTAGTCAAGTAGCACTTTATGACAAGCGATTTTGTTAAGTCACTTGTCTACTATCAAATTTCGCTATCTCTTGAAAGATAACGATTGTATTAATAGAATCGCTTCATAGCTAATGCTGGTTGGCTAGGCCTACTGAAGGAAAGTTACGACGTAGACTTGCTTGCTTACACCTTAGTCCACTGAGTGGACTCCACTTATACTTAAAAAATGAGGTAAAAGAGATAATAAATCACTTTGGATTTTGATTCTTTTGCCTGGCAGATAAGATTTTAGGGTAAACGAGCACACATCCAAATCGGAAACCGTAACCGTTGACAAAAAGAGAACCTTTCACACTGCCATTACCAATACGGGTCGAATTGATAGCATTAATTATAGGAAACAGACAATAATATCATGGGCATTGAAATGTGTGCTTTGCGACCCAAATGTAGGGTCCTTGTGGACCTTCCATTGAGAACAAATGCTGTCGTCTGGTATTGATTGGGGACTGTTTTATAAGCTGATTCTATTGAATTACTTAGATATAGGGCACTCATGTCTACCTATATAACAAAACTTGGTTTTAGAATTCATTCATGGTTTTGGAATTCCAGATATTTTATGCAAACGAAGATATTTGTTGATGATAAATAAACACATGACATTAAATACTAATAAAAGAACAGATATCGGCCATTTAACGGAATAATCAAAATCCATAACTGCAACAACATACAATTGCACACGCTTTGATAAAACAGACTGACCATTCCTATATTCCTTAGCAATCCTTGTGTTGGGTTTTGTCTTGAGACTTGATTTTTCCTACATTTCCTTTCCATTTCAGTAATTGCGGTCATAAAGCCATTGATTTACTCGGAGTTTCAAGAAGTACCTACCAAATCCTACTCAGATGGAAGATTACGTAGATTAAAAAAGTTCCACATTTAAATAACATGTTCTGTGAAGATTTTACTAGTAGAGATTTCCTCACTTGAATTTTGTACAATGATTTTGCTAATTGGTAAATTCATTACGCATACTCGCACCTCTGAAAGGTAGCGCGACTAATTTATTATTTCAATTACAATCAACAAGTGACGAAGTTTCTCCAGGGACGAAAGTGTTAATTTAACTGTCAAATGTATTAATTAGTACCCTTGTCACTGTCACCCTTCAGAAACCCTGCTAATCGGTTTACGAGCAACTTTCTTTGAGTGTTTTTACACCTGTTTGTACGGAAACATCTAATTTATGAGTTGAAATAACGTTACGGTGAGCTCTGGTATTTATTTAATTTAATTTATGAGGGAAGGGTACAGTTATATTCAGAATGCGCTCATGCCACGCAACTTAGGCGACGAAAAGTGAAAAGTTGGATGGTGTGGCGTCATCATTAATTGTACGTACAAAGGCCTCCCCTAATGAGCGCCATAGCGCTCTGTCTTCAGCTTGCCGCATCCAGCATCTGCCAGCAGTCTTTTGCAAATCGTCATCCCACCTGGACGGAGGGCCTCCTCCACTGCGTTTGCCGAATCGCGTTCTCCACTCAATAATACTTTTAACCCAGTGGTTGTCGATGACAGTAAGTATATTAGAGACACACTTGTTTAAACTTACTTTGCTTTGTCGAGATGTTGCTCAGTTCCACAGACTATATATTTAAAGTACCTATGTTAAAGGTGTAATCTTGTGCTAATCGATTTAAATATCTATTAACACGTTTTTTAAATTGCATTTTATATAGATTAATTTGGCAGCCCTTACAAACATTATCATATAAACGTAGGTGAAATATAAACGTGGTACTGGCTGCTAAATTAACTTCTTGAAAATTCAAAATTCAAAATTCAAAGTGCTTTATTTCCTTAAGACCTTACAGGACATTTGGACACGTCATAAAATACATGTTAAAAAAATAATTAAAATTACGAAATAAAGTGCTCACTTTGATTATTGTTCACTTCGGTCTATTTAGGTAAAGTAAAGAAGCGAACAAGAAACCTTTACCTTGTTAGGTTGTTAGTTTTAGAGTTGGAGCAAAACTCGTCCCAAGCTTTTTTATCATCTAAATAATCAGATATTTTATAGTAAGCCTTTTTACAAAGAATAGTTTTGATAATTTGTTTGAATTTATTTACCGATAATTTTTGCAACTCACTTGGAGTTTTGTTGTAGAAGCGTATACATTGCCCTTTGAAAGATACATTAACTTTGTTTAATCTAGTTGTGGGCAAAGCGAGTTTATTCTTATTTCTAGTATTTACATTATGTATGTCGCTATTTTTAGTGAACCTATTGATATTTTTATGAGTGTACAACAAGTTTTCATAAATATATTGACATGGTACTGTCATTATGTTTATTTCTTTGAATTTATTGCGGAGGGATTCTCTGGGACCCATATTATAGATTGCACGAACAGCCCTCTTCTGCAGCACAAATACGGTGTTAATGTCTGCAGCGTTCCCCCACAGTAGTATACCATAAGACATAATACTATGGAAGTAGCTGAAATAAACAAGTCTAGAAGTATCCACGTCTGTAAATTGACGGATTTTTTTGACTGCATATGCTGCAGAACTGAGTCTCTTCGATAGCTTATCTATGTGTGGGCCCCATTGAAGCTTACTATCTAGAGTGATTCCTAAGAATACGGTACTTTCTACAATGTCTAAAGTTTCTCCTTTCACGTTTACATCAGCCTTAACTTGTTTCACATTAGGTAGAATAAATCTAATACATTTCGTTTTGGTTTCGTTAAGCAAAAGATTATTGACGCTAAACCAGTGGACAACTTTTGAGATTGCATTATTCACATCGTCGAAATTTGTAGTTTGTCTTTTCATTTTAAAAATTAAAGAAGTATCATCAGCAAATAATACAATCTCGTGATTATTCTTTACAAGATCAGGCAGGTCGTTAATATAAACTAAAAACAGGAAAGGACCGAGGATAGACCCCTGCGGTACACCCATAGTAACTACAGACCCCGAAGACCGTTTCCCATTAATGTCAACTCTTTGTATCCTGTCACTTAAGTAAGATGAAAGAAGATCCAAAGAGGTGTCATTTATTCCATAGTGATGTAGTTTCCTGATTAATGTCTCATGGTGTACACAATCGAATGCTTTTGACAAGTCGCAAAAGACGCCTAAAGCGTCTTGCGACTTCTCCCAAGCATCAAAAATATGTGATACCAACTCTACACCAGCATCAGTAGTTGACCTGCCTCGAGTAAACCCGAATTGCTTACAATGTAGCAGGTCATTGCCATTGAAATGCCTGAGCAATTGATGTAAAATAAGTTTTTCAAAAACTTTGCTGAATGTAGGCAGTACTGATATCGGTCTAAAGTTGGTGGGGTCAGACCTACTACCCGATTTAAACAGTGGAGTTATTTTACTATGTTTCATTAGATCAGGAAATACGCCACAATCAATGGACTCATTGAATATGAAAGCTAAATCTGGTGCAATTAAATCAATCAAAGGTTTAATAATTTTAACAGAAATGCCCCAGAGATCTGCAGTTTTCTTAATATTTAAAAGTTTAAAGGCTTTAATTATATCTTTGTCATCAACATGATTGAAATTAAATTTATTTTCGCATTTAGGTACATTTTCTATAAGTAGAGACTCAGCGATTACTTGAGAAGAGTTAAGACACTTAGTAGTAGAGATTGGAATATTAGTAAAAAAGTTTTCAAATGCTTGGGCTACTTCAACATCATTTTTGATTGAAGAGTTATTAATTTTTAAATTGTAATCATTAGTATAGTTACTAACCTTTCCAGTCTCACTATTTATTATTTTCCAAGTTGATTTGATTACATTTTCACTATTTCTAATTTTTGAGCTAATATAATTTGACTTTGCAATTTGACAAACTTTATGAAACAATTTTGAATACTTTTTAACTTTTTTTTTAAACTCCTCACTAAAATTGTATTGTTTTTCACTATACAGTTCATACAACTTTTGTCTACTTGAAGTAAGCTGTGTTGATGTTATGGGTAGGTAGGTACTAGATAACTCATAAAATAATTATTACTTAGTAAGATATCTTTTAGATATAAGAAGCACCGAGATCTTCCGAAATATCTGCAACCGTACAAATATGGTTTGATTACCGCCTCGGGACAAATAATATGTCCCGAGGCATAAGAATAGACAATAACAGAGTAGAATGGAAATTTCACTCCGAACGCGCTCAAGGTCACGATATTAGCCTACGCGAGTCTGCACGTTAAACGTGCAGTGGGCGGGCCCATTCAGTAGGGCTGTCACAGCCGGCGAAGCCGCACGCGGATTTTAATATTTATGTAAGTTAGGTACCTATAATATCACGTCACTGTCAAGTTATTGTGGAGTGATCGGTTGTAACAATAACCCAAAACGAAGACAAATTTAAGTTTTTTTAGATTGATAAATGATAATGATAATGCATACACTATGTAAGTAATATTTTCTAAATATTATTGTGTGTTTGTAAACCACAATAATATTTAGAAACCTATCTAACTAATTAGGTACCTAATCAAAGGAACGTGAACATCAGTCTTTGACCTTTTCTCTCTCGCCTCGCCTCACGACGCCGCGACGGCGCGGCGGGGCGCGGCGGTACAGTGCAGTAGCAACCCTGGCAAAACGCCTGGACGATAGAGGGGCGTAACGAGGTGAAGGGGGAAGTAGGTATATAAATGTCGGCGTTTGGGACTAGATCAAAGAAGAGTCCCTTCTAGTTATTATTTATTCCTATGCCCGAGGTTTGTTGGTTTTCTGCGCTACAGAGTTACCATTTATCAAAGGCACAAAAAGGAGAGAACTTATTTTATCATATAATTTCCATAAACAAAGGAATTTCCAAAAAATATACGTACAGTTTTTTAAACCTATTATAAGCTTTTTTAATGTATCTGCTAGTGTACCAGCTGTTGGCGCCTTAGGCTGTGTCCCCAGTAGGCAAACTGTGAGCAGCCAACTGAGTTTGCGGCGTATCAGTTCAGTATGCCCTTCCATGTACATGTATTTTAAATTGAGTGTCCACAGTTTGCTAGTTTGCGCTCACTGTATGCAGTTTTCAGCGTTACGTGCGCCGACTGTCTCAGTAAGCGGGCGATTCGCAGGTTCCAGTGCTTGCGATACCTCCGCAACCTGATCTGAGTTTGTAGCTGTTCGCCACAAATTTGCGGCTCACTCAGTCGGCCGCTCATCAACGCAGTTTGCCTACTGGGGACACAGCCTTATTCTCCTCTGACTTTGTTAGCCTTTTAATTAAATTTTTCAGAAGTAATTAACCTACGGACTTCCCCCAACTTCGCCCGATATAACACATTTAAAGCGATAGTAAATTAATACAGCTTGGAAGTTCGTTCAGGAGCAATCTGCGAATTTCCATTTTTCTCGAGACCCACGTTAAATATGGCATTAATTACGGGACTGGATCTCCCGGGAAAATGGGGAAAAATATAAATTTACCTTTAAAAATGTTCCAAGTGTTCTAATGGCGCAGAGTGGTCATAATAACCATAAAATGGGAGAAAAAATGTTTATTTTTCTATTAGGTAAGTACTGTTAATGGTTGTTTTCACGGCTGTTATGAGTCCCGTGGTTTTTATCATCGGAAGTCTTCTCCAAACATTACCTGCTTATTTCGCTGTCCTGGTCCCAAAGCAACACTTATCCAACTTCTTCCTTAAATTGCATTTTAAATGGAATTTACTTTCTGATCTTTAATATAATAAAGTATGAAGATTGTTGCGTTGTATTTTGTTTTTTCAGTCTACGTCGAATAAGAAAACAACGGTACTTTATCAGTAAAATAACAATCAAGGTATAGAAACAAATTGAAACTGGTAAATGTAATTGAAACTTTTGAGCTCACTGCAGAAGGTTTCAAACAATGTAGAGGTTTCTCAACTGATCCATATCAATACCTGTCGGAAGCGTTCCCTTTGTCAGTTGTTTATATTACATACATCCTTAACCTTGTAGACTTTCCTGTATTCAGAATTAAGTTGCATGTATGAATTTCTAAATAATAAATAGAATTTTTCTTGGTACTATTTATGTGGAAGGTAAGTGCAAGGAGACAAATGCTGGTAACACCATAACCTCTTACTAAATCATCAACAAAGGCCGTGAGATCTCAATAGATTCTAATTAACCCTACTAAATTGTAGTGTCGACCAGCTGAATGAAATATGGCTCAATTAGCGACCTTTTCGCAAGACCGGGTAGCCGTTGAGCTTCTGTTATAATTTTTGATTCAAAATCACGGCGAAAAATTTACTGTTTTAATATGAAAGACTAAATTTATGGTGATAGATTTTAAATGGATGAATTTATGAGACAATTTTGAATGGGGAACAGGGGAAACTCAAAAGATCTTCATTAGTGTCAGCCATTAAATTATAGTTTGTAGACGTTTATACCAAGGGTGAAGAAAGGGTTAACATGACATAAGGGACCGGAAAGAAATGGAGACCAATGCATGACAGTGCTTAGAAACTTGATAAGGGTGTTTCCTATGTTTTTTATTTATGTCATGTATTTCATGGAGAATAGCAGTTATGGTTTACAAGTAAGCTCTGTCCTTTACGCGTAAGAAGGTGTTATTATACCAGGAATACAGACAAGTCCATTTAGATCTTACAACCCGGACTTAGACACCAATCTGCACCCTGTCATCTGCAATTAGCGTGTATAATTGAATGATTATGTGTCTCGAGATTATCTAATCAGGTCCGTGTCAGGCAATCAGCCGCGCAAATTACATGGACTTGATGCATTACGTCTGTTGACATGCTTATTGGACTGCCAAAAGGAATCACACTGATAAACAAGTCTTCTAGATAAAGACTGGGATGTTAAATGACAACTTCTCATATGCCTGTTATACAAAAACGTATATATTGAAAGAAAGAAAAATCATTTATATAATAAATATACATTATATTACATAGTATGTTACAAAACCTGTATCAAATTAAAGCTTGTAATCGAAATTAAATTAAAACTACCAATTAAAAGTTCTTCCAGACCCAAAAAAGTATAACTTTGAGAAGAATTTTTTCTTCGGACTGCTGGAAAACTTAAAAAGCTGAGTTTGAATAGTGAAAATAAAAGCTTTAAGTTTTTGAGATATTTCGTCAGTATCCCAAATAGCCCGTCCTGTTTTCAGGAAACAGACAGGTTTTTTAAAGAGAATTGGAAACAAAATCTAAGATAAAAAAACATTCATTTGGGTTATAAAGTATAAAAACTAATTAATTCTTTAATTATTTAATGCACAAATGAAAAATACATACATAAAAAAACTTAAAACTAGATAAATTATGGCACAGGCGAGCTTAACCCTAAAAAGAGTTCTCTTCCAGCAAACCTTATTGGGAGAGAGTCAAGTTAGAGCAGTGGGTACGTGTGTATATTTTTGCAGTTGTAAAGGTGATTGTATCCTTATAATATATTACCTTTAAAATTATATACTATATTTATAATACTATATTCATAAAACTATAATATTAATAAAAAATATTCTCATGAAAAAAATTCTTACGCATTAAAATATTTTAATTGGTGATACTGGTGATAATTGGTGATACACATTGTGGTAACACTGATGTACATAAGGTACTCGTAGTAAAGATAAGGTATGTAAGGTTTATTTTAGTATCCCACCTTGAAATTCTTCTTATAGTAGAAAAACGCAAATAAAAAATATTAAAATCATACAGCTCATTGGAGAATCTTCTTTCACTCAATACGTTTTGAAATTAGATTTGGGTTACTCCTTCCCAAGTAGCTCAAATAAAAACTTGAAATGGGCAACTTTTCAGGTTTCCAAGTGTGTTGGAAGTGAATCATTTGACCGCTGAGCCCGGCCGGCAATAAAAGCAGGATTCCTTCAATACAAAAAGATATTGAACAAAAAGGCTCTGAATTGCTGGAACCGCAAAGAACGCCGTATTGGGAGATTTAGGGCTGCCTCTTGTAAAGATTGCAGTTATAAAATTATTTTCTAATTCTTTTATGTCCAATCTTAAGGTTGTTTGGAAGAGATCGCTCATATCGACAAGGTCACCATTTGTACTTTAAGCTAATCATTTAAACCGAACCGGATGGCTACTGCAAGTTTTGAAAAGACGGACAGACATTCAACAAAGAGATTCCTTTTTTTCTTTTGTGTTTTATTTTGTTTAGTTGTCAATATTTAATGTAAAACCATCATTGGCTAGAAACTCCTTTATAACATGAAAAGAAAAATTAATTTGATGAGATTGATTGGTATTTACAAGCAAGTGCTTCTGTATCTGTGTGTATGTTCTTTCAACAGTTTTAGACTATAGCTAAGCAAGGATCTACTAAGAAATGGTAGAATGGTTAAACCCTGAATTTAAACAGACAGATAAAGACGGGACAATGCAGCTAACTCAAGAGGACGCTTCTGATTAGTATTGATATTGATCAGTTGAGCTACCTCTAGATTGCTTGATGAGGTTTTTTTTAATAGATAGAGTGATTCAAGAGAAAGGTTTATAATACACATAATAATACACCCGTACGAAGCCAGAGCGAGTCTCTGGTAAATAAAAATTTTACAGTAAAATATTTAAATTGAGTTTTTAAAAAGTTCCATACGGAACGTGTCAACCCTGACAAATTGATCAATCAACTCGCTCAGCCGCCTGGACAGAGCCGTTCAAGTTCTTTTACGTGATTCTTTCACAATTGTCGGTTATTATTCACTTAATTGGATCATTATTTATATTAATGGCCACAATTATATTTTATTTAAAAAGATTGATGGAAATATCTACTTGAAAAGGTATTCGGAAGTTTTTCTCTAATTCTCAGGAATCAAATTCTTATGTTCTTATTAAGTCTAGTTGCAACCGTCTGCAGTTAGCTCAATGGTTTCAATTGTAAATACTAGTTGTAATTTTTCTATTCCTTTGTTTGTAATTTTCGTTGTTAATAAAGTTATATATTAAAAAATAATAAAAAAAAAAAAGTCTAGTTCGGTGTGTGCTACACAGTGGCTTGTGTTGAATCCATCTTAAACAACATCATGTCGAAGATGTGCACACAACGCATAGCACACGGATTTCCCACCGTAACTGTTATGTTTAACAACAGTTACGACAGGAATTTCGTGTCACGGCTCGAGGGCTTTGTGAAACCGCTTACATCGACAGAAATAGATTGTAGTACTTACACTAAACTAAGTTATTTGTAAAACCTTGAAAGCGTGAAAAAACTTTGGAAGTTCAGACGCTGGTTCTCCATAAAATACAGATGTACAATATAGATACACTAAAGAATATGACAAAATAAACAAAATAATAATAATTACATACAGATACACTCATCTCACAATTTAAAGCCCTTAGAAGATTTGTAAAAATACTTCTTATTGACAGACAGAACACGGTTATCAAACCAAATAAAATTAATTTTGACATTACTGTCAATCAAATCAATCAATCGAAATTTATGCGACTCCAGAGTAAAATAAATAAGAATAGGTAAGTACATAAATAAACGCAAAAAACAGTGACAAAAAGCACTTTGCAATTACGCTTTCCGACATCCAAACGAATTTCCGCTATAAGGTACCTTCATTCACATTTATTCAGAACACACCCCTAGAAATTTATTTACATCACAATCGGTTGTTGCAGAGCTAGGCGCTCTTTTCTCACGTCAATCATAATTTGATTGAAAAAGAAAGAAAAATTCTACCTTACAATAAAATATACACACTGATACTGACTGGCATGGGTCAGAAAGGTACTTTTACTTAAGTGTTTGAATGTGTTTTTATATTATCTTAGCGCTATGTATTATATTTAAGTAAGTCAATAAAAAGAAACGTTATCTAGGCACGTAAAATAAAGCTTGACCATGATTAAAGTTGGGTACGGAAGATTAGTTAGAACTATCGATCGATAAAATGTTTTCTTGAGACGTACTATAAAAGTAGTAAATTTAGCAAGCCCGTTTTTTTAATACTTTTTTTTCACCCTCGGGGCGCCACAACTACGCCGACTCGCCACGTTGTAGCAAGCTACGTCGTAGCACTTAGAAAACAAATAAAATTATACATTTTATCTGTTATTTATAATATAATATTTTTATAAACACAAAATCTTTATCACATTACCCACCAACTCATTTGAAAAACAAAACCCACTATAAACTAAAGAAATCCAAGGTTCTTGGTATTTTCTATGTTAAGTATATAATATTATATCCCATGGGAACTGATCTATGGGATGAAAAACCCGATTCATTCAATAGTTTTTGAGTGAAAATGAATAAACAGCTATACAAACATTCACGTTTAAAATATTAGAAAAGATAGTAAGGATTGTTAAAGAAAAACCACCAAAAAAACGTAGATATGATATGTAAGTTTCAATAATTACCCATTATAAGTTAAAATAAAAGAATTAGGTG
The DNA here is from genome assembly GCA_944547425.1 of Eupithecia centaureata. Lineage (NCBI taxonomy): Eukaryota > Metazoa > Arthropoda > Insecta > Lepidoptera > Geometridae > Eupithecia > Eupithecia centaureata. The sequence continues at coordinate 854,470 of OX155688.1, read as the reverse complement.
AATCTCTGTGGTTCAATAATCGAATATGACGTAGGAACAAAACCCCTGTCTTCCACACTCTTCTCGCGACGTCCTCCGGGACGCCAAAACTTTGCCATATTAATTTCCATTGATAGCTTTCTGATATTGCCGATATTCTGGAAGGAAGTTATGTAAGAATTATTCAGGAATTGTAAAAGTACGATTATGTGGTCGATTTAGGCGCGTTTGTATGCCGAGACGATAAGAGACCGACATAGGTTCAGACAATGTTATTTAAATGAACTGTGCGTATTTGTGGATATTTGATTTTGCTTTAATCTTTTGTAAAGAATATTTTCAGAAAACGGCGCGTTTGAACTTTTAGGAAAGGTGAAATCAACTAACACAAGTTACTTGAAGAACCACTTATACAAGTTACTTAATTCCAGCATTTTTTAAACTATTGAAAAAAAGTTACAAGACAGAAATCAAGGAGTTGCTATAACAACGAATTGCATTTAACGAATGAATGACACCTTTTTTCACCTGAAATTAACAGAAATAAAATTAAAAACTGTGATAATCTAATAAAAACTACCTAGATATGGAGATAAATACATGGATATTAGAACAAAAAGTTTCATTTAACAGGAAATAACCGTAATTTAGTTTAACTTTTGAATAGTTTTGGCTTATAATACTAATGGGATGGAAATAATTATATAAGGAAATTATTAAGATAGCATACTCCTAATCAATGCAACTATACAGTACCTACATTTTCATCCATTTGACATTTCTATCTATTTATCCAAATTTTTGTATATAGATGTGTAACGGAAGTGTCATGTGACTAGTATAATGAGTTTTTTTATGAAATTGCAATACAATTACAAACATTTATCCTGCTATGCCTACCTAACTATGCCACCTGCATATTACTGCCTGCCATCTATCTCGTTAGCTCGAGAAACCTCCAGTTAAAAGCTCGAACAGAGTATCTTCATTAAATTCCATTTTACTTAATGCTTTTGCTTTCATTTTGTACGAAGCGACCTCGTTCAGTGTGGGGAAAGATTTTTAATAATATTTCAATGGGCTGCGCAACCTTTAACGATAGTTCAAACGGAAATTGTTAAAGATATGTATCTTGTTCAGTAAAATAAATAAATAAATAATGCTGGACAATCCACACCCCATGTGTACTAGATAACTCATATATTTAATAAATTATATAGTACAAAGATAGATTTTTTTTTGATCTATTACAATATAAGTACCTAGTACTAACTGAAAAAAAATTGTAGAACTGAAAACGGGAAAAAAGGAAAACATCCACCTGAAACAAAGTAGCGAGGCCAACGTTTTAATTTAATTTCAAAAACACGACAAAATTTAATAAAATTCACTTGAAGCTGGCAACACGCGTGGAATACCAAGCCGACCAATCCTTCCGAAGCTAATGTTTTGATGCCACTTGGTGAGTTGCCAACTCGCCAGCCGAGCTTATCCGAGATCTGGCATGGACGTCTGGCTTAAAATACATTAAACTGATACTATCAGGAAGAGAAATCTAATTATTTTTAATTATTGGAACATCAAACTGTTTATATAAAAGCTGAATTCACAAGAACCCGCCAGCTATAGTTAGGTACATTACGAACCAAATGAAAAGGCAATTAAGAAAAAATATTTTGATCGTGTTCACATGAGCTTTCCAAATACTTCATAAAGTTTTTTCAGAGGTCACGCACTTCTAAATCCGTTGTTTCATCAAAAAACATGGTACCTATTCGTACAAACTGAGAAGAGCCTAGTTTACTTTATTATTCAGCATTTGATCCACAAATTGGATCCCAACAAAAGAAAAATAAAAAGCCTCCAACGAGTTGAGACGGTTAACTTTTGATTCTACAAAGGGACAGTAAATTAGGTTGTATTTGTGTTTTTCTCTTGGTAAATGCTCATTTCGCTGTAGTGTTTTTAAGGACTAAAGCAATTACAAGGAGAAAGACCTTGTTTTAGGGAGTCTACACAACAGAATCGCCAACGTTGTCAACTCAGCCCGACTGATTGACCCCAGCAACAGTACATAATTTAAAAATCAAGGTCAGTGAGACAGGATTAGGGCGATTTCGGATAAAGAAAAAATAAAAAGTATAGTCAAAAGAAAGGATAGCAACAAGCTTACATAGTTTACTTTATGAAGTTGCATAAATTGTGTCACCAAATGGTCACTGACCTGGCGACTCAAAGATTCTAGCATTACTTTTGTGGCGACTCAACTCGTCAGTTTCGGTGTGTGCTTAGATTTGAAAACGTTAACATGTCACTGACCAAGCTGCCATAAAACATTTTTCACTTATAGTTCGTTACATACAAATACATATACCTAAGATCGTCAAACCAGACGCAGAACCATAATCAAGATGTTGAAGTTATACCTACGATCAGAAAGCCACTTACATGCGTCAAACTCAGTTACCACGTAAGCAAAATCTCGGGCATTAAGTAAGTTTGAAATTACAACCTTTGAAAGTTTTTTCAAGTCTCACATCTCTATCGAATAGGCATCATTAATTTAATACCAGGAGGCTGTGGAAACGGACGGAATAATGGACGAACCGCTCCTTTGGCAAGTTTCAAAAGCATGTTTGTAGAAAGATCGAGTAAGATCGGTATAAAATAGCAATTCAACATTAATCAATAACTTTATTTCTTTACGCTAAATAAGCACAGATAAATCAACTTCTATTCTGTACTAGAAGCTTATTTTTACGTTGCATCTACAAAAGTGATGTGAAAAAAGCTTCTAAAATGGTGAAGAAATCGTGAGGAAACTAGCAATTCTTTCCAATAGTAATTTTTGTACAATGCTAATAATCAGAGCCGGTTTTAGCACTTCCGGCGTTCTGGATGTTTCTCAGATTCCTTTATTCCAGATTAAAACTTCACTAGATATCAATTAAATTTATTTTAAGATATTTTAGTAGAAATTAAAAGATTTAGTTTTAGTTTCGCCGTTTCGGTGTCCGCAGTATATAATCAACACTGAAAGTTTGACCATTTCTAGAGCTTTGAGCTAAAATTAGGCATTTAAATCGAATCGTAATGACTATCACAATCATGATTGATCTGCAGACTAATTAGTCTACTACTGGATAAAGGCTGACTTTGACAATATGAATAACCCTTTCAAACCAATTTATTTACAAATATTATTCAGCAATATTCAGTCCTTTAATAAAATTTTAGAGCTTCTAACCCAATAAAACGAAACCTTTTCACTCAAGCTTTAGACTCGGAAATTGGTATTCAAAAACAGGTCCCCAATTCGTGTATCCAGGGCATCTTAAAAAACAAGTAATGGAAGTGACCTACTCGGTGTCCACTTATACAAATAAATTAGAGCTCTCTGGGAGAAGTGACAACGCGCCGCCCGCACTGAATACTAAACGCGGGCGGGCGGTGCCCATGGCTTCGGAGAAAAGGTTTTTTAAATGACATGGATGTTAATTTGTTATTTCGCATTACAGCTTTTGAAAATTTAGAAGCTTTACCTCAAACACTATCGCTAGTCTCGACCGGTAAAATTAAGCAAAGCCCCAAAACAAAAACAGCCTTACCACAAAAAACAAAATCACGACTTAGACACGTGTTTAACAGATGTTTAGCAAAAGTCACCCAACAAAAACATGTTACACAACTGTTAAACACGTGTCTAAGTCGTAACTTTTGTTTGTGGTAAGACCGTAAGGGTTTGATAGATATCTGATTATGCGAGATAGATATTTTTCCGTTCATATGACACATAAATGACATAATCATACATAGAAAACAACAAGGCAGTCCAATTTAAAACGATTTCGTTCTAAATATTTAAAGTTGTACTTATCTTATTACAATACATATCCAATGGACTGGACTTTTTAGACATTATACCTCCAATGATAACAAAGCTCATACCATCAATACAGCAACTATACCCTCCGAATCTCAACCAACATCATAAATAAGCTTATGAGTTCCCACTAAGTGTGTCAGTATTTATCATTCTATCTCTTCCCTTCAGTCGCAGAGGTCAAGGTCATCCACTTATGTCCCATAAAAGGCTGAGATCGTGGCCACAAGAGCCATAACTCAGGCTTTCAGCTCAGCGATGGCAACGCCATCTAGAGAGCGAGGGAGTTATTCAACTGTTTTGAGGTTATGTGCCTATATGTACTCATGATAATTATGTCAATATTATTATATTATATTACTAACGATTCGCCTCGGCTTCGCACGGATTTATTATACGTATAAACCTTCATCTTGAATCATTCTATCTATAAAAAAACCGTACCAATATCCGTTGCGTAGTTTTAAAGATTTAAGCGTACAAAGGGACATAGGGACATAGGGATATAGGGACAGAGAAAGTGACTTTGTTTGTAGTGATTATAATCAATTTGTGCGTCTATATCCTATAATAATTATAGAATCTAGTTTTGGTCGATGATATGGACGCACAAATTGAACTAATTAGCGAAAACAACGGTTCTTGATGATCCAGGTAATTTTTTTTTATTTTTAAACGAGCTTGTCAATTTGACTGTCGTCGGTGCGGTTCCGAATAATATTGATGACTCTTATCTTCCGCATACGAGTATGTCTTCATGTTAACTTAAATATATCTTATTCCATCTTCTCCATTCCACCATGGGACCAGCAGACGCACTGAAAACTACCATCCGTACCTGGTCGATATTCCACAATGTCGAACTAAAAAATTTAGCTCATCGTTCATAATTAGCACGGCCAGAGAGTGGAATGAGCTTCCTGCGTCTGTTTTCCCGCTAGAGTACGATCTCAGAGTCTTCAAAATCAAGAGTGAATAAGTTCCTTCTGGGAAAGCGTGCTCCATCTTAAGCCACATCTTCACTTACCTGAGATAGTGGCCAAACGCTCGACCATTTACAATATAAAAAAAACAGATACTACTGTTGGAGTTCACTATTAATATCCTACAACCTTGCTTTGCTAAATAATTTGAAGTCAGTCGTTCCATAGGTAGGTATTACTAAGACTCCATGTACGTCTGTCACCGGTTGTATCTCATGAACCGCGATACAGACAGTTGAAATTGTAGATTTAACTACAAATTCCTCCTAAACAACAGAATTAAATAAATATCAAAGGTGCTCCCATATACGCGACATGAATGTTTTGGCATTTTATGGACAATTATAATATTTTACGGAACTCTAGTACTCCAAGTAATGTCATCATCATCATCAGCCCATATTAGTCCACAGCTGGACATAGGCCTCCCCTAATGAGCGCCATAGGGCCCCGTCTTCAGCTTGCCACATCCAGCATCTGCCAGCAGTCTTTCGCAGACACTACGGTTGACAAGTCGCGGTCTCTCTCAAGAACACGTTTACCCAACGGTTGTCAGTTTTTCGCGAGATATGGCCGGCCCACTGCCACTTCAGCTTGCTAATTCTTTGAGGTATTTATGTCGATAACTTTGCTTCTCTGTCGTATATTCATTACGAATCCTATCCTTAAAACTTCTCATATAGCTCTTTCCATAGCTCGCTGAGCGACTTTGAAATTATGTGTTATAATATATTCATTGTCTATCTGTTTGTTTGTTATAAGATACCTGAATGTAGACATCAGACAATCGTCAACATTGATATCAAAGGGATTTTATTCCATCACTCTCAATAATAAATAACATCAAAGTAATAAGTAAGAAATGAAAAAAATCCAAATAAATACGTTCCATTCGAAGGAATTATCAACACGCATTAGCTTAAGGAAATATAAATCAAAAATAACCAAAGGAACGTAAACAAATTCACTAAGCAATTTTATTCCCATAAATATAAGACACGTAATCTCTACAGAGAAATTCAGGACGAAACATCTTTGTGTTCTATAAATCAACAAAACCGAAAGTCAAGGAAGAAAAGCATTTCAAAGTAAAATCAACGTTAAAAGCCCGTGCAAAAGGATGAAAATGGATCGGTGGCTAAATATTAATATTTTCATGATTCTACGCGAAAGTGAATTGAACTGAGTTTACTGAACTTGAGAACATTGAGAATTGGGATTTCAGACTTTCAAGTTTCAGGAACAAGAAACAATATTCATGTTGCGGGGAAAGTTCAAACATAAACATGCAGTTTTGAATCGTTCCCCTTTATTAGGCTGTGGACAAAGTTTAAACGGGAAGTTCATAATTATATTTTATTTTTCGTTCATTTTTGCATTTTTACACGAAATGAAACTTTTGAAAATATTTTTTTTTTACTAAATCCGCCCGTAATATCTCGCATTTTTATAGATAACTACTTGGAAAACATTTCCTGATCTATTTTATATCCATCACATTGACATAACCACATGAAAAGCAGCAGCTTTTAAATAAAATAAGGAAAAAATCTGAGATTAATTAAAAACAATCGAATTCAAAATCTTCCCCTTTTTGTTTTGTTTTTTTATAGTTACTTTTTGTAAAGAAGTAGAAAATGAAACATGAATACAGAATGAATTCATCAACGCATCGATCCATCAAGAGTCCGCATGACCACTCCACTCCTATTAACGAAAAATGAACACTCCGGACATAGAAATAATGCTCAATCTTCTTTTTTTTTTCTGATCCTGTTGCAGAAAAAAGTGAGGTCAAACGTCGCCAGGTTTGTTCCTTCGTTGACCAAAAGATAACAAATAAAAAAAAAAATTCACACGACTTTATTGCATAACAAATAAAAGACGAAAAGCTGAGGAATATTCTTTGCAGCTATGCCGTGTAAACATGAAGTAAAAAATTTACATTCACAAATTTAAAAAAACAGAAAGAACGAATTTCCCTAGTTTCAAATATAAAACGCAACATGAAAACCACGAATAGAATTGTAATTGTTATTTCACAAGATGGAAACGAGCTATATTATGAATCTTGTTCAAAGTTCCAGATGACATAAAAAAAAAAACATTACATACTAGCAGCGACCTGCGGTAATCCCGTTCCCGTAAGAATTCCGGGATAAAATATAGCCTGTGTTATTCCAGTCTATAATCAATCTCTGTGCCAAATTTCATCCATATCCGTAGTTTTTGCGTGAAAGAGTAACAAATCCATCCATCTATCTTCCATCCATCCATACTTACAAACATTCGCGTTTATAATATATTAGTAAAATAAATCTTCCTCTTGAATTACTCTACCGATTCAAAAAACCGCATTAAAATCCATTGCGTATTTTTAAACATCTAAGCATACAAACATTTCATAGGGACAGCCAGACAGACAGTGAGCGACTTTGTTTTATACTATGTAGTTTTCTTCCGAGAGGAAACTTTCATCGACTCTTACCTACTTGGAAAACATTTCCTCACCACGATGTTTATGGTCAATTTTGTCGATTCGAATAATTTACTACCGGCTCACTTCTCGATGTTTTATTCGATTCTGTTTATTGGAAGTAATAAATGTTATGTTTGGTGTTTAATGCCGCCGACTTGAAAGATTTGTGCTGAGAAATATTTCAGGGACATTGCAAACTTGACCGAAACGTTTGAAAAAGCAACTGAAATTTTTACAAGGAGTTTATTTCTTATAATATTCTACGCCTAACCTTTGCCATTTTGCCACACTCTCACCAATTTCATTCATAAAATTTTTCCTGTAGTTTTTTTGTTAAGTTTTAAACTTGTGTCATATCTAATAATAATGTAATGTAGTTTTTGTAAAATTTGAGTTTATTGATTCCTAAAAATAAATAGTATAGCTTGACGACTGGTGGCGTGGCGGCCGAAGGTCTGCCTGAAACGCAGGAGGAACGTCACGGTTACGATTCCCGCCTTTGGGAAAAACGTTAGTCCGAACTGCAAATATTGGTTCCGGGGTTCTGTGTATTAAGTATATCAGTTATCCCATAACCCATAACACAAGCTCTCTTAGCTTAAGGCTAGATGATGCTGCGAGGATTGTCAAGCATTATTTTATTTTAATTTATCTATCTATACTTATAATAAAACTGTAACAGGTCCAATTCTGTACATTGAAGATATTTTGAAAATTGTTTTTGGAGGGCTCTCTATTATCGATACTCAAGCCAAAACTGTAATTTTTTTCATTCATGTCTGTCTGTCTGTCTGTCTGTCTGTCTGTCTGTCTGTCTGTCTGTATCGTAAACGCGCATCACGCCGAAACTACTTGACGGATTGAAATGAAACTCGGCATGATTATAGGTCATATTACGAGGAAGGACATAGGATACTTTTTATCCCGGAATTCAGTAAGGTTCTCATGGGAGAGGGTATGAAAGTAAAATTCCTTTACCGCGCATCACGCCGAAACTGCTGAATGAGTTGAAATGAAACTCGGGACGATTTGAGTTCATAGTACAAGGAAGGACATGGGATACTTTATCCCGGAATTCGGTAAGGTTCCCCTGGGAGAGAGGGTGAAAGAGAAATTCTTTATCCACGCATCACGACGGAATTGAATGAATTCGAATGGAACTCGGGACGATTGAACATGGGATACATTTTATCCCGGAATTCAGTTTGGTTCCCTTGGGCTATACGGGTTTTCAAAAATTTCTCACAGCATCACTGAACGACGCGTGTGTACGCGTCGTTCAGATGCTGTGAGAAATTTTTGAAAACCCGTATAGCCCAGGGGAACCAAACTGAACTGAACTGATAAACCGCGAAAGTTTGTAAGTATGAATGGATAGATGGATGGATAGATTGATAGATGGATGGATGTTTGTAACTCTTTCACGCAAAAACTGCTGAACAGATCTGGATGAAATTTGGCACAGAGATAGATTATAAGCTAGAATAAGAAATAGGCTTTATTTTATCCCGAAAATCCCACGGGAAAGGGAATTACGCAAGTAAAATCGCGAGTAGGTACTCCAAATACTAATCATGCGCAGACGAAGTCGCGGGCACCAGCTAGTACTTATAATAAAACTGTAACAGGTCCAATTCTGTACATTGAAGATATTTTGAAAATTTTTTTTGGAGGGCACTCTATTATCGATACTCAAGCCAAAACTGTAATATTTTTCATTCATGTCTGTCTGTCTGTCTGTCTGTCTGTCTGTCTGTATCGTAAACGCGCATCACGCCGAAACTACTTGATGGATTGAAATGAAACTCGGCATGATTATAGGTCATACTACGAGGAAGGATATAGGATACTTTTTATCCCGGAATTCAGTAAGGTTCTCATGGGAGAGGGTATGAAAGTAAAATTCCTTTACCGCGCATCACGCCGAAACTGCTGAATGAATTGGAATGAAACTCAGGACGATTTGAGTTCATAGTACAAGGAAGGACATGGTATACTTTTTATCCCGAAATTCAGGTTCCCCTGGGAGAGAGGGTGGAACAAAAATTCTTTAACCACGCATCACGACGGAATTGAATTAATTCGAATGGAACTCGGGACTATTGGACATGGGAAACATTTTATCCCGGAATTCAGTTTGGTTCCCCTGGGCTATACGGGTTTTAAAATTTCACTGCATCTGAACGACGCGTACACACGCGTCGTTCAGATGCAGTGAGAAATTTTTGAAAACCCGTATAGCCCAGGGGAACCAAACTGAATTGAACTGATAAACGCGAAAGTTTGTAAGTATGAATGGATAGATGGATGGATGTTTGTTACTCTTTCACGCAAAAACTGCTGAACGGATCTGGATGAAATGGCACAGAGATAGATTATAAGCTGGAATAAGAAATAGGCTTTATATTATCTCGAAAATCCCACGGGAAAGGGAATTACGCAAGTAAAATCGCGAGTACTCCAAATACTAATCATGCGCAGACGAAGTCGCGGGTACCAGCTAGTTTATAATAAGCCCGTTCACTTTAGTTCCGAGTCAGCCGAATACTTTAGCGCATGCCTGAAAAGGACAAAAGACACCTCCACGCTTCTTTTATTTAGAAAAAGTAATGAAAGTCCTTTATAAGAGTCCTTATACAGGCTCTATCACTACGCTCCCGAGTCAAGCACCTTCTTTAGAGCTCGCCAATTTATTAAAAGTGGAAAAAAGACATAAATTAGAACTAAGTAGTACTTACATCGTGTACCCGAATGGGCACGGTATTACTTAACCTTTTTTATCGGGATCCTGTTGGAGAAAACCTTAAGAAATTACTTGTTAAATTGATGTGGCTTAAGACTTTGATTTATTCGTTAAGTACTAGTTTCGTAGGGAGACGCAGATTTAGATATACGGCTTTTTTTTCCAAAACTTAGTTTTTTTATTTTGGTCGGACAGAAACTCCTTTCAATACAAAAGTTTTTCAAAAAAAATTAAATTTTCATGTCTGAAATACATTGTTTTAAAACCAGTACCTACGTGTATATAAGATTTATGGACTTAGAGCAAAAAATACTGACTAGCAAATATTTTATTGTTGCCGAGCCTATATTTATGTATTATAAAGAAAACGAATTCTTATTGTATCCGGTTTTAACAAGAACAACTCTATTCGTAAGTATGTGATCACCCTTAAGCTCTGAGTACTTAATTTAGCCCTAAAATTGGGTTTTAGATCGTGTCTAGGGCATCTACATCTTCAATTAGTATCGTTAACTTCAAGAGAGCTTTTATTTTATATCGTGTAATTGGTTGGTCTTTTATTTTGAAGACAACTAGCTTTTGCTTTGATACCTGTACCTATCTACCAAATACAAAAATTTTCCTTCGTTTGAAAAAAGATTTACCCATCCATCTTGATTCCTAGAAACTTATGTACACGCATTATTGAAAAGTAGCTACCAAACAACCAATAATTTCATTTCTAAAGGACCAGCCCTAAATCGAAAACATTACTAGATTCTCGTACGGAAATTCTTATTTCGTATCTATTTGGTACATCTTACCTTAACCAATAAATATATGGTTTAAATCGTGAGTTATTTGAGCCATATGTCAGTGGGTTAAGGTTGAAAAGGGACGTGAATCTTTGTGGGTCACATAGTGAAGGACGAACGAGATTCGATAGAACGTCGTATAGATCGAGTTATGAGCGACGTACGAGGAATTTGTGACGCGGTTACAAGGTTACAGCAGTCTTATCTTGACACAATAATAAAATATCAATAGAGAAGATAAGCACACGTTACAAATGTACTTACGTCTGTAGTTTGAAGTAATTCTCGTTGTTGTTCGATTATTAACTTACCTGGAAAAAAAAGGGCGAATTATTTTCATGTGTTTTCATAGAAGTCATCATTTATCATTACACCTACTTTTATAACGTCAGTCAGTCGGAAAAAAAAATTAGATATTGTGTAATTACTGTCATAATAATTATGCTCGTCTATCAGATTATTACCAGGACACCATATACCCGAGAAGGTATGCCATTTGAGGAATGAAATAGCGTGGCTTTATGATGAACAATTTTCATGAGCATTTTTTCTCGAACTCAGTGCTTCATTTCCTTTAGATCTTATAGAACTCTTTGACAAGTCAAAAAATTCAAGTCTTATAAAAAACAAAAAAATAACCTATTGATTCCCATTACAAGATTTTTCAAAAAGGGAGCCACACAAAGCAAAGACTGCAGTAGATTTTCAAATCATAATCATTATTTATAATCCAGATGTCGTGTGTGTTATTCAACATATTAATTAAGCATTCGTAATGTTCATCATAAGAACCTCTATAGCAAAGCGTGCGAAGATCCCCTAACAAATCAGGAAGTTAAAGTTCAATTCCCTAGTTAGGATAAAAGGGTCAAATGTTTTTACAATCTGAAAGCTCTACCTTATTTGGGGCTAGATGCTGCTGTATGTATTTTCCTGCATTTTTTACTCTCAGTGTAGAGTTGTTTTGTATTGCATGAAGGCCTAAGTTGGCATTTTTTATTGACCTTTATTGAAACAAGTCAACATAGAAATTACTAGATGGTATTCGTATAAATAGCTATAACGTTTCCAACCCTTTAATTAGTTATTCTGAGAGCTAGACTCCGAGTAGGCAACTAAAGTTAAACGCTATGAACGAACACAATAAACTTCAGCGCATAATTGAGGAGATACCTCCGAACACATGGTTATTCGTCGGACCTACTAAAATAATTCAACATCATCTTAGTGGAACGACGCAATGGTTACTGATGGACATAGGCCTCTCTGAGATAATCACTGATAAGAACATGCGTTTAGCTGAATGATGAACTGATGAATTGATAATCAATGCTCTACAGTTTTTGTAAAACTATTGATCTCTTAATATGTATTATTGTTGGTAAAGTAGAATGAAGTGTTTCATTCATTCATTACATTTAGAACACACAAAAAGTATATGAATTTTTTAATTGAACGCCCACCTAGTGACGTTTAACCCTAACGCTTTATTCTCAGCTGAAATCAAAAGGTTGGGGAATAAAGTACTAGCAACTCTATCTACCTTCTCCAATTGTTGAGTTTTAAAAATAATTTCTAACCGTGTACGCAGACACTTCAGTTTTGATAACCCTACTTTATATCGCGGCTTTTAAAATGGTCTGAGAGAATGTAGTACGTACTAAGACTTAGTACTATATTTTACCACTTCATTATACTAACGCCGTTAGAGCTAGACGTAACGGCGCTACGTAATCGTTAAGAGTTATGGAAGTCGTAATTGCCTATTAGTTAATATAGTTTGCAAAATAGGCTATCTTTTACTGTTTCACACTATTTTAGTATTTTTAATATTTCAAATTTTCTTAAATTATAGCTTACAGTCTGGCTTCAGCTAAGTAGTTTCTATAGTAACAATTATAACATAGTTTCTAATAACTTTTATTTAACTTGGCGCATTCTAGCAAGCCTCTATAATGTAGGTCGTCATAATTGTTAGGCAATGTTGTGGGCACTTAAATGTTTACATATATTTTAGTTTCCTCGCTTTGTTCGTTGATGAAAACCCCACGATAATCCGTAGCGTAGTTAAAAAGAAGGTAATGGATAAAAACACAAACAGTCGCGAACACAATTTTTTATTTTCGGATAAAGACGAACTTAAAAAAAGAGAGAAAAAGACTGACGAGTTGCAGGATAAATAGATTAGAACAAAAACTAGTAAAAAGATTTTTACGGAAACATCAAACTAGTTTTGTTATATGCAAAGTTATAATAACTCTACTATCGTGGTAAAATAACTATCTAAAAGAATATCAAAACAAACACCAACTCACAAGTTACCGTGAAAACATTATTATGTATCATATTCATTGCTTTCGTAAACTTTGGTTGAAACCCCGCAAAAGCCGAAAACATAATAAATCTTAAGCTATTTGAAAGTTGAAACAGTTTTAACATCAGACAGCCTACAGAGGAGCCGAAATCCAATTTAGACTTGGCTCCGTTTTGTATGCAACAAGCGGGAAAAAGTTACAGATAAGGGCGGGAAGACACGAGCCGATTTATGAGAGAAACAAACAGGGCTTGAATTAAATTCTAGGTAGAGAAAACAGGACGGTATTTGTTGTTATGTAATTTACAAATTGAATTTAACACTCTCAAAGTGGGTACTGTTCAGTATAGGCTAGATTACTGAACTATGTGAAGATTCAAATCCCTTCTTGTAAAGTATTGGAAGCAACTTCATTAATTTTCCTATATTCGTTATCCAAAAAAGTTATTACAAGTAAAATATAAACTTTATATTGTATTATATTTTTTATAAGCATTTTATCGACCGCTCTGAATCCGTTGCAAGCTTCGGCGTCGTCAGAATAGTTTTTTCAAGTTTTTGAGAAAATGTAATGCTTACTTATAATATAAACTCGAAAGTTTGTGTAGATGTGTGGATGTATAGAGCTATGGATAGATGGATGTTGGTTCCTCGTCAGGAAAAAACTACTGAATGGATCGGTCTGAAATTTTGAATAGATGTGGTTCTAGTCCTGGAATAACATTGGCTTTTTCATCCTGTGAATCAGTTCCCACGGGATATATTCCCGCGGCATAAAATGATGCTAAGGCCGATTCACCATCAACTGAATATGGCAAAACAGCTCCCTAAAATAATGGGCCAAAAGTTATATAACAACCTCCCGATAAAGCTTAAACTTATTAAGTAAAAATAAGTTAATTTTTAATTAAAAAATATTTTGCTCGACAAGACGTTATAGTATAGTATTAAAGAGTTTTTAGATAACGACTACAGCAAGTATGAAATAAAATCGATTAAACTAGGTACCTGATGGGTAACATCACTTAACCTAAAGTAGAGTCCTAGTTTAAGAAATTATAATATTGTTTTACTCGCCAATATAATGAGATTAATTGGTATTACATTCTGACGAGTCATAGCCTGATCATTTAATTTTAAGTACATACTTTTATTTTATGTATGATTTGTGAAAATAAATCTGAATATAAATAGCCTTAAACGATTCCATAGAAATAACACGTTCGCAGTCGCGGGCAGATGCTAATGAGTAATAATATCTACTACCAGCTAATAATATCTAGACCAGCTCGTGTGTAAGCCCCCTACCGCTCTTATATCCCGGATTCTTCCTGAACTATGCACGAGAATAAATAAAAAAGTTTCCCCCGGGCCGCATAGGCTGCGGAATGAAATTATATTGCCAGAAGATCTAGATTACGTAAAATATTTTGTTATTAGGAACCAGAAGACTTTTATATGATTCTTCATTTTATCTGCCTCCGTAAAATTGTTTTTAGGGCTCGGATATCAAATGTAATACCAAGTGCAGACCCTTTCGTGAATTGCGATTGAGTTTGTCATGCTATTTTATAGTATCAATTCATTTTATATTGCTTGTTGATGAAAAATATGGTTATATCCGTAAAACCGTAGCGAAATAACCAATATTCAAAAACCTACCTGAATAATAACGGACATTAACTTCGGATCAAGATTAGAATTTCCTAATATGTTATTTTAGAGTAAAGCCTGAAAACAGATGCAATAATTTTAAAAATATGGAAAGTGGATTTTCTTTGGTTAGCTTTGTTGCAATTGGCAATGTCTAGCTTTTGCTCAAGGGGGCTTTCGAATCACTGCAGCTATAATAGGCCTATTGTGATCGCCACTAAATTTATTCATGTAAATTATCTAAATTTATTTCATTTTTTAAGTTCTTAATTCACCATTTACCCCTACAACTGTAGATTTTTCTTCATGGTGATGTTTTTTAGCTCTTCTGGGCTTTGTATAGGTTGCCCAGATGTTTTTGCATGAGTGCTCCACACCTATGCTACGTGCTATGGCTGGATTCCTGAAATAGCATTCGCTGAGTGCTGGTCATTTTTCTTGGAACTATATCATATTTATAACTAGCGACCAGCCCCGGCTTCGCACGGTTGGTTTATACATTACTAGCGACCCGCCCCGGGTTCACACGGTTTTATTATACGTATAAACCTTCCTCTTGAATCACTTTACCTATAAAAAAACCGCATCAAAATCCGTTGCGTAGTTTTAAAGATTTAAGCATACATATAGGGACATAGGGACAGAGAAAGCGACTTTGTTTTATACTATGTAATGATAAACCGTCCTTTTGCATCACTCTATCAATTGAAAAAACCTCATTAAAATCAGTTGCGTATTTAAAAATCTAACCATACATAGGGACAGACAAACAGACAGTAGGAAGCGATTATGATTATCTGTTCCGAATAATAAGTTTGTATAGTGCAACAAAATAAATAAATGTTTCCAACACTTACTAAACCTTTATTGCTGTTACATACTTTGTGGGTATATTAGCTTGTCTAAAATACTCCAGTGAAGCTTATTCCACTCATAACCCGATCGTCTCATATAGAAGGTATCTGTCGTAACATTTCATTAGGTACCTACATTATTTTATACCTTCGTACTTCTTTATGACATGACGTTGTGCTAACAACGTAAATGAAAAAGTCGGAAAATTGCCGACTTTATTTCATCTTTGTTCTTTATTTTATTATTTTTATAAGTCATCTTTTTATTCAGTTTGTCTTAAACTGAATGAAAAGTTTTTTGTTTGCAATTTTTTGGACATCGCTAACTGGTCCACAATGACCAAAAGGCTTATTTTATGCCTGGTGAAAATGTACCTATATAATGAATTGGCTCTCTAATATTTGTAATCACTACATAGTATTAAACAAAGTCGTTTTCTGTGTCCCTATTTCCCTATGTCCCTTTGAACGCTTAAATCTTTAAAACTAAGCAACGGATTCTGAAGCGGTTTTTTAATAGATAGAGTGATTCAAGAGGAAGGTTTATACGTATTTTTAGGTTTAGTTTAAGGTTTATACGTAGGTTTATAATAAAACCGTGGGAAGCCGGGGCGGGTAGCTAGTATTATAATACAATATAATACGAAAATGCTTAATTGTGCTTACATCATAAAAATGAACATTATGAAAATATATTGCAAGACACTAGTACCTACAATAGGCAGCCTTATTGCTTAGAATCGATATCTCCCAAGCACCCTTTGGTTTGAAATAATTATGTGAATTTAAGATAGGCAGGGGGTTTAATTTTTTACAGTTTCATAAAAGAAATGATCACTGAGGTTGTCGGGCTGTAGATGTCCAAATTGTATCCAACATTCAAATTAAAGCCGGACACAAGACAACTCTAAGCAAAGACATTCGCAGTTTACAGCCTTTAATATGAGCTTTGATATATGTAACATTATAAAATATGTGCTTACTTCAATAGCACGAGCTTTTTAGCGCAGCACTTACTTGTGTACTTAATATGATGGAACTTAAGAGGGCACCCAGTTGATTCCTTAACCTAGATCTTCAGATCCCAGTCTTGTACAGTCCCAGAGTATGTAGCACATACGAGTAATACATAACTTAATTAATGGTATAATTCAACATTATTTAATTTAATTTTAATTCTTTAATGCACAAATGAAAAATACATACAAGAAAAACTTAAAACTAGATAAATTATGGCACAGGCGAGTTTAACACTAAAAAGAGTTCTCTTCCAGCAAACTTTATTGGGAGAGAGTCCAGTAAAAGCATTGTTTACTTGCTTCCTGTAATGCACAAAGAAAAAGAAAATAAAACGCATTGTTTCTCACATTATTTTGTCGAGATTTCAGAAATCCTGCTGTATTTTTCTTGTAACACACAATAATAAAAATTTTTGTGCTTACAAATTTTCAAAAAGGTGTGCACCTTCCCGTTTCCACGAACGTGAAATCCTATCCCTATGATATTCCTATCTTACATCCGCAAACGGCTGCAACGCGCCCTCTTAAACATCTTAGCCACCGTACACTTAGTTATCTTACCATTATGTTGCAGCATTTCTTTAATCTTCATGCAGTTCTTGCATTTTATTCTTCTAGTGATCGTTTATAATGAAAATGTTCTGAATGGTTCTGTTTTTAAACGATAGGTAAGTAATCAAATAACTTCACCCACTTCAACATCAAGATATTCTGACACGTAAACTTTTTAATCACACATTTCTACAATAGGAAGTAAAAATTATCTTCGAAAAATTCTGAAAAAGATAATCATGACCAGGATAGGATGCCTCTCCATTGGAGCGGAGCGAGCCGGCGGAGCGGAGAAACGAGGAAATATTAACCAATAGGCATAAGAATAAATAATAACTAGAAGCGACTCTTCTTTGATCTAGTCCCAAACGCCGACATTTATATACCTACTTCCCCCTTCACCTTGTTACGCCCCTCTGTCGTCCAGGCGTTATGCCAGGGTTGCTACTGCACTGTACCGCCGCGCCCCGCCGCCGTCGCGTCGCAAGGCGAAGCGAGTGATAAAAGGTCAACGACCGATGTTCACTTTCCTTTGATTAGGTAGGTACCTACCTAATTAGTCAGATAGGAACCTACAAAAACAATAATATTTAGAAAATATTACTTACATAGGGTATGTATTATCATTATCTTTTAGCAATCTAAAAAAAATAAATTTGTCTTCGTTTTTGAGTTATTGTCACTCCACAATAACTTGATCGTGACGCCATATTATAGAGGTAGGTACCTAACCTACACAAATATTAAAATCCGGGCTGTGACAGCCCTACTGAACGGGCCCGCCCACTGCACGTTTAACGTGCAGAATCGCGTAGGCTAATATCGTGACCTTGAGCGCGTTCGGAGCGAAGTTTCCCTTCTACTCTGTTTTTGTCTATTCTTATGCAATAGGATTGCCATGAAATCTCCGCTCCGCTTTTTCATGCAATCCTATTGGTTAATATTTCCTCGTCCGCTCCAATGGACAGGCACCCTAAAACTAAACTGCTGATGACACTCACCGCGATAAACAAAGAAAAGCATAAACAAATACTTATCTCCTGTCAAAAACACGTCAGGACCACCATTTTAAAGCGAAACTGTGTTGAAACGACACAAAAAGAATTATCGGTAGCCAACCGGGAATACGAGAATGCAAAATAAATGATCGTTGATAACGAAGGTAAACGCTTTTCATGGTTTTGCTGGAAATTAGTGAATTTATTGTACGAAATTGCGACCGTTTTGAATTGTTTGTTAAATACTAATTTACACCTCTTGAAGCTATTCCCAAATTTCAAGTTCCTGGAAATTCTTATTAATTACAAATATATTCCGCTCATGGCTATGCTTGCGTTGTTCGTACCTACTGTACCGCCGTTATATTTGATGTAAAAGGTAACTTAGTTCTGTTCCCATGATAGCGATCTACTTGCCAAAATGTTATTGTTCAGCAGGTAATTTATGAAACAGAGTCAAAGAAAAAGATAGAGTTAGTCCGTTAACCCATTTTGGTTCACCTAGGTAGCACTAAAATACCTGGGTGGCTCACGAATATATTTTACAACAATTTCAGTGAATGTAAGTATTTGAATTTACTTAAAAGTTTAAATTTTTTGGATAACCCCGCGGCTTAGATGTATAAAAGTTAAAAGGTTTTTTACAAAGGTAACCGAAGTTTGATTCCAGGCTTCACCTGTATACCATTGTATACATACCTAATGTAACCAAAGAGATAGGTTAACAATCGATTTTCATTACTTTAAAATGCAAATGCATGGATAAAAGTTATTTGAGATGAGATTTAAGTTATCCCCGTTTTCTTTTAAAGTTATCGACCAAATCAAATAGCTCGTAGGTATCATTAAGAAGTCGATCGGAGTTAACTTTTGAACTCGATGAATTTACTTTCCACTAACCCTACCCCTGCCCAAACTTCAGCCATATATCTCTTCGTAATTTATAGTTCGGTTCACCTTGTTACGAATAGTGAATAGTGACCAAGAAAAACAGGGTCCATTTAAATTTATCGCTCAAAGGGATGTGAATAGAGATGGTCGTTTGAACTAAAAACGTTACTGACCAACGATGTCGTTGCTGGTTTCGGATCGTGAATTGGTGAACATGGGATGCAAATAAGCGGAAAAATAAATACAAGCATTGCCGAGTTATGACGAATGATTCAGTATCGAATTTGGCTTACAAAATTTTGAAATCCAACTCTCAATACCGAATAATGGAGATCACCACCGAACGTTGAAGAAAGCCAACGGTTTGACGGCTATCCACGTCAACCATCAGAATCATTAAAATTATGTTCTAATTATAAAAAAAAGGTTTCACTGTAAATACTGTAAATCCTAAAAGCGGTTGTCAAGTAGCCATTTTGTTAATATTTTTTTGAATATAGAATCTGAAGATAATTAATTGAGTTAGGTAATTTTTTTATTTTTACTCAATTTTTTTTTAAACTTTATTATAATAACAACGAAAATTATAATCAAGGAATAATTAATTTTTTATACACTCGAATGACATTGAGATAAGAGTTTATTTTGTTAATGTTTAGCTCACATTTGAGTACCTACTAATAAAAACTAATATAATAAAGGCGAAAATTTGTAAATATGGATGGATGGATGTATGTTAGTTACTCTTTCACGCAAAAACTACTGAACGTGGATGAAACTTTGCACAGAGATAGATTATAGTCTGGAAAATAACACAGGCTATATTTTATCCTGGAACTCCCACGGGAACGGGAATCACGCAAGTGAAACCGCGAGGTGCAGCTAGTTTAATTTATTCTTTTTACAAGAGTTATGTCAGATCATTTCTCAAATCACTTTTTAATTTAAAAAGTAGTTTTAAGGAATTACGCGTCTAGTCTAGACCAAGTAGTCTAGATAAGAAACTAAACTTCGTGTTCTTCCAACACTAACAAACAAGATCCGTAGTTAACCCAATCACATTCATAGACTACCCGTTGCGTTGTCGAAAACCGTTGATCCGTTGAGCACAACAAAAACATTGATATGCGCAACGGTTGCCGGTTGAGAAATACCGATGCGCATCGATGATAGAGAATCAACGACTACGCCCAGCCCTATGTAAGTTTACTTAGGGAGTTTTATCTCAGGGAACGTCCAGGTGGTCGTAGCTCCAGAGGTTCAAAGCGCAGCTCTGTTTGACTTGTGGAAATAGCTTTCTATGTAGGTATTTGGTTTGGAATTCTTCAGGGATACGGTTTTCTATAAACTTACTTTGTTCCATTCTAGTTTTGAAGAACAATCGGGTATACACACATATTACCCCCAATTGGGGGTAATCTGTGGGTATACAGCTTGCACGGTTTTATTTTTATTCTACATATTTATGTATTACTAGCTGCGCCCCACAGCGTCGCCCGCGTGGAAATTTATTTATTTGTCAAATATCATATTTCTTACTTATTATCATAATCCCGACGAAGACAAATCTACTACTACTATTTCATGTACTTATTAATTGCGAGTAGTCTGAAATAAAATATATTATTATTATTAAATCCAAAAACACAAAAAATTATAAAAATCGGTCCAGCCGGTCTCGAGATATAAATGGTGTAACTAACACGACTTTCTTATTTTCTATATTTATTCAAATAAAATCAAATTCTGATCGAAATACGTAGTTACAATGCTTCGCTCTTACTAAAGGTAATCAGAGACGCAAGTGGATTACTTAGTCAAGTAAAATACAAAACCATTCCACTTCTACTGACATAATAATTATAAAGATTACCGTTCTACTACCAAAGCAGTTCCTTTTAGTATACGGTGCTGTAAGCACTTAATGTATAGAAGGAAAACACAACTTTAAAGGTCTCCACACACTGAAGCCGGAGGCGGAGCGGAGGCGAAGGCGTGCGAGTTGTATTGTATTTAATCATATGAAAGCCTACACACACACCGCTGGCGGTGGCGGCGGCGCGGCGCGGTGCCTTAGAAAAAAACCGGCATGCGCTTGCCTCCGCTCCGCGTTCGGCTTCAGTGTGTGGAGACTTTTATAGTTTTCGTTCTACGTCCACTATGCAAAACTGATATCTTCTGACTGCAGCATACCATTCACAACAACGATAAGGGTGAAATTTAAACGATTGTTAAAGGAAAGGTATTTGTTACCTCTTCACGTTAAATAAAATATCATCATCATCAAACCTTAAAGCCCACTGCTGGATATGGGGGAGGCCTATGTCCTAATGAGTGTCAGAGCGCCCTGTCTTCAGCTTGCCGCTTCCTAAAGAAATATACTGCCTAAAATTTTACATAGATAGGCATACAGTTCTTCACCTGGATTGACACATAATATATTACTTTTGTTAAAAAAAACTCTTGTGAGTTTTTTTTTCATTCCGCGGACTGAAACTATTGAATCGGACTGCGCCTTTACTAATATGTAAAGAGACTGCTTTACAATAACTAATAAGTTACTTTTGTGCTGAACACACGCACGTAAAACCACGAGAAGAAGCTAGTTTATAAAACTGGAGTGGAATGAGCTTGTTTTCCCGCTAGAGTACGATCTCGGAGTCTTCAAATCAAGAGTGAATAAGTTCCTTCTGGGAAAGCGTATTCCATCTTAGGCCACATCTTCACTTACCTGAGATAGTGGCCAAACGCTCGACCATTTACAATAAAAAAAGACTAGTATATGCCTGTGACTTCGCACGAGTTGCTTCCATGGAAACGTTTCTAGGCTGCTTATATCTCATGGGAAATGATTCATGGTATGAAAAGTAGCCTGTGTTATTCCAGGTCTAGAACTACGTCTATTCAAAATTTCAGTCCAATCAAAAAAAAGGGTACAAACATTCATACAAACTTACCTACGCGTTTATAATTAGTATAACTTTTAAAACTATCATGGTTTTTAATACTAAAGTCATTGAAAACGGGATAAATAATAATAAATGAATAAATAAATTTAGTTATAAATAGTAGTTTGTGTTTGTGATTCATCACTACAAAGTATAAAACAAAGTCGCTTTGTCTGTCCCCTTTGTATGCTTAAATCTTTTCGTCTATCGTTCTTGTTAATCGTTTTTTAATATACAATGTGATTTTTCGAACCTTGATCAAAAGAAATGTGCGGATACATGACACATATTTATCGGTAAAAATCGGGATAAAAAAAAATTAAATGTTATTTATCTCAAAAACAAAGCAGTTTTAATATTTTTTAAAATGAAGACTACTTCATCTGGTTTTTTCTTCGTTTCTTTTTGAGTAAATGGTGTATTTTATTTAAAGTAGTCTCATTTGAAAGCTAGATAGTTTACCTAGCTAATAAAATAAATAAAAAATACAAATACGATACATAAGCGTAGTAAAAACAGTATTTTTTTAGAAATAAGACAAAAAAAAACGATTTTTATTTTATTTTTTCTCTGTAACTTTAAAACTGGGTAAATAAGGTGTACTTTTTTGCATGTTGTATTAAACTTCATAATTTATTCTACAAATCCTTCAAAAACTGGGGGTCTATCTCTTTCCGTTGTCATGTTATTCACCATTTAAATTAGGTACTTTCTGCCATCAGTTGAGATTCCTGTTGAAATCTGTACTTGACTTGTGTTTAAAAAAAATAACATTAAATTTTTTTTATCTCGTTTTTTATCGATAAATATGTGTCGTGTATCCGCACATTTCGTTTGATCAAGGTTCGAAAAATCACATTGTATAGAGTGATTCAACAGGAAGGTTTATACGTATAATAAAACTGTGCGAAGCCGGGGTGGGTCGCTAGTATTAAGATAAAAGAATCACAACTATCCAAATTAATAACACACCGTCCAAAGAACCGACCGCACAAGGAATCTCAACCAAAACGCACCCCATAATGTGTCGCAACTCAATATCTGGTGGGTATCGGAGGCCGATATGTCCCTGGTCCTAAATGGATATTAGAGGGATCGGGGGATCCATTACCCACACCCGGAGAGGGGCGGGGTGGAAACATACGGGGAGCGGGAAAAGGGAACGATGGTTCTACCATCGGATTTACAAGACGAGATGGATCAAAATATACATTTTAATGTATTTCTTCATTAATTTTGTAATGGCTTTTGACGCGACCGCCGCGCGCCGCTAGTATCTTAGAATCAAGGTGCATAGATTCAAGCATAGAAGCTAAGTTTCAGCAAGATCCAATCAAAAGCACAGATCAAATTAGTATTAGGAAGGTACATAATATTATTTTTTGTTTTGTAACAAATACTTGAACGCACAAAATTGGTTACATTTTGTCCATCCAAAGGATACTGAAAGAAATTGTTAGCGATAAGACCTACTTTATTCAATTAGTATTAAGTTATGGTTGTATATTATGTTTTGATGGTGCTAAAAAATTATTTTATATTCATTTACTCATTCATAGACATTAACATACCTAGACATTCAAGTTTTAGAGTAACGAACAAAAAACTGCCAAATGTTACATTTACACAGGTCAAAGTATAACCAAGCAAAATCGGATGGAAAACCAAAAAAAAGAGAAAGACAATAACCGAACTGAAGTAAAATTTTCCCGTATGTATTCGAAGAGTTCCGAAAATCGCAATAAGAATTCATGGTCCAACCCTTGGCATGACAAATTTTCTGGAATTTATAATTTCCTCAGTTGTCGAGAAGGATTTTAATAAAACCGTTTTATCAGGCCCCGTGCCCCAATTTTGGGACTGATTTGGGTGTCTTAGGGGCGGGACAAACGGGCGATCTGTTTCATCGACCGCTTGATGATTCAAGTGTCATTGTACATAATATTTATGTTTCCTTTAACATTGTTCCATGATATTTCAAGAAGCGTAAATATGCAGGTATTGAAAGAACTTATAGTTTCTTTAGATAGATAGATAGCATTTATTGATTCAAGAAAAATACATATTTTGGTTAGTAGTATCTTAAATCCTATGTTAGGTTTATCTAGATACTAGGGTTCTCTAAATCTAGGTAATTATGCTAGCGTAACATGCATAGTGCAGTGTTGCATTCGAACACAGCTGTATAACTTCTCGATAATTTCTCTTATTGAACAAACGTCTGCTGTCATTTATATACTATACCTACCTTTGAGAATTCAACATCTTTTACTGAACATCTGCTTGCAGTCTTTTAAGGTGGTTATTAGCAGTATTTACTAAAAAAATAATAATCCTATCATCATTATTTCACACTATAAGTGAAGTTTCAAAATATTGATATTGTGAAGGGAGTCCGATTTCCTTAGATAACATAGCTAGAGTAGAATAGAGATAGAGATATTAGACTAGAGTAGATTAGTAGGAGGGAAGTTGTAGTCGCTCGTTCACATCAATCCAAGGCTTTTCTTCGAAAATTACTCGTGAAAGGTCTCCGAGATCTGAGTAAAAGCTTAGAACTGAGCACTCGTTGAATATAAAATGTTGATGTAGTTTATTGAAGGACGCGACGGTAGTCCAAGAATCTGAATGTTGCTTAATTTGACGAGAAAAGAGCAAAAATTTAACAATAATGGTTAACCTATTAAGACATAGGGTCTATTAAATTAATAATGGTAGTTGATTGGTGTAATTTTTGTATTATTGTATGTATTACGTAAATTTAACAAAACATGAGTTTAATTCCCTACATTTAGCATCATCTTGAGGTTATAAATAAATTTTATAGCGCAGTGTTCGAAGGTCTGTTTTGAAGAAAGATAGAGGATATGGTCGAATTTTGGATCGATCTGTTGGATATATTTGTTTCCAGCCCTATCACGAGTATCCACTTCTTAAGTCATGAAGGGAAGGATGCGCAGATTGAAGTATTTAGTTTTCAGGCATTGCAGTAGGTACGGAAGACGTTAAGACTCCACGCTAATTACTGACGGATTCTAAGCCCCGTTAGGATAAGGAAACAGAACTGCCTATTTAATTAGTAAGTTGTCAAACCATAAAGAAACATAAAATGTTCATAGATAGGGATAAACATCGTCATATCAGAGTTAAACTCAAATTTTGTCAGTAAAGTTCCATTTCCCGTTGAGTATGCAAAAAAAGCTCGAACGTTTATTACCCCTGTAAACTCTTTGTACATTTGTGAAGCAATAACGCAGAATCGAATGCTCGATTGACGTGAAATAAATTGATAGCGGCCTACTGACACACGATGTGTGAAGTCGATCGGAATTACGAATGTTCTAGATGTTCGAGCTTTACAAAGCTTTGTTATAAGATTTGAACAGTCAGTAATTTGATTAGTACAAGTTTGTTGGTGTAATTCAAGTGTTGTTGAAATCTCTTTGAAGTTTCGTAATATTTATTGGTCGTGCTTATCAATTTAAGGCCCCAAGATACCGTAATTAAATTAGCGAACTGACCTTGGTTATATAACTTACGTCGTTATTTTTTAAAATTAAAGGAATAGAATAAATTAATTATATTATATACTATATTATATATACTATTGAAACAATTGAGCTAAATAAAAAAATTAATTAGTCCGTAGTTATATTTTTAACAAACTGTAATTGGTGATGTCCTATTGTTTTTGAGATATTTTCGTACAAACACAATGTTGATATCACAAATAAAAATTATAGTGTAAGAACCAAATCAATCTGTAATGCTGTCAGTTGGATTAAGTTTACTACAAGCGACAGAATTGACCCGCTTTTTGAGAACTTTTCACCAAACTAAAGATATATTAACAAAGTTTTTAAAACACAAAAATAGGTATCATAATACCACAACGGCGCCAGTCGACGGATTTTCGAGATAAGTCACGAAGCATGGACTCGAGCGGTTTTAAATGAATCTGGAGATTTTCAAAACTGGTTCGCGAATGAAAATGCTTACTAAAGTTTGAAATCTTTCGTTTGGTTACATCGTGGAGATGCGGGCTTTTGGTGAAACTTATCGAAGACTTGGCAGATAGAAAACTGTTTATTCTTGAGAACAGGGATGTTTACTATTAAAGTGCACGCTGATCATTTTCTTAGTTACCGAATCAAATCTATAAAATCTGTAAACGTGTGGCAAGAGAAATTACTATTGATATTGATGATATGTTTAAAATATTCGTCTCTCCCACCAATAACTTCACACACTAGGGACCTACTACCTAAAACCACCTTAGTATTTTATTTTACCTGTGTGAGAGAAAATAAATGTTTTTATTACTATAGTAGAGCAGTTTATCTGGCTATTTAGCTTGATAACGATAGACTGTTCTTATATTTATGAATGCCAGTCTAATATATTAGATGTTAGGCTAACCTAGTAGTACCTAATTGCCTGGTAACACGCAATGAAGCTAAGAGTAACCCTTGTGACCGTTTTTACGCAGATGACGACACGACTCCGGGACGGACCGATATTTGAAGTTACACGTTGCAATAGTCCTGTCAAATTTTATCAATGGCACAGGATCAACAATCGATCAAGTAATATATAATTTATCTTCACTTGATTAAGCACAATAACGCCATCTTTTATTTATTTACTTAATAATAAATTGAGCCGTAACTTGACTTACTTAAATCTCAAAGTAATTATCTAGCTCCAGATAACGCGATTGTTTTGCAAATCAAACAGACAGGCAAAACCACTATTCAGATTAATTGCTATTCTGTTAGTGTTTGAGTGTTGAGAGAAGATACCTAATCACTATATAAAAAGGATCAACTGACTGACTGACTGACAACGTACAGCGTAAACCGCTGATCCTAGAGAATTGAAATTTAAAGTGTTTATTCCTTTGGTGGTAGAGGAATTTTGAAAATGGGGTTAAATGTGAAACAAATTATTTGTATTAGATACAGAAACCGTAAGTAGTACAATAGTTTCCTCTTATAAAATACTCTAAATATGTCCTGAAAATAACATGAAAACAAAACACGATACACTGAGAAAAATGACTCTCGTCCTTCATTATATTTAAACATGAAGAATTATAACTAATCAAGACAACTGAATTAGTATCATGTGCATTTTAAAATGTTGTTCAGCCTGGTTCGATTTACGTGACATCAGATTTATATATGATGAAAAACTTGGTTGGCTATCATGATTGCTCATCATTAGAACGTGAAGTTACATACTAATGAGGTATCAGAACTAGCATGACGTTTTATCGTGAAAGTCATATTATTCTGTTGTTTTCCTGATTAAGTGACTAGCACTACATTTCTTAAGTTTATAACTTGCATGAGTAGTGATGATCATTAAATTACCAAGGCTGCGCATGGTTAATTGTCAAGACTGTATTGACTAAAGACCAAGAATCGAAATTCATCACGTTACAAAAAAAGTATATTATGCTGTCATGATAAACTTTCGTGCTGTCATGACAAACTTTCGTGCTGTCATGAAAAACTTTCGTGCTGTCATGACAAACTTTCGTGCTGTCATGACAAACTATCGTGCTGTCATGACAAACTTTCGTGCTGTCATGACAAACTTTCGTGCTGTCATGACAAACTTTCGTGCTGTCATACCAAACTTACATGTTGGAAATGGAAAATCAAGAATAACTAGGTACTTATTGTATTTGTTGGGTATCGATCGGGATCTGGTTAGTTCCTATAAAAATTAACTAGATGTCGCTAGTAAAAGTGGACGAAGGCTAGATCGCGCTGACGAGAACGCACGGGTGTCGGCTATAAGGTGGCAGTGATTTTTGTTAAACTGAGCTCCTCTCGGTGGAGAGTATTAAGTTCCTTGCTGAGCTCGGTTGGTTGGTTGTACTGTTGTACGGTTGGACAGTTCTACCGCGCTTCGAACTTCGTATAGTTCGCGTCATGTAAGAAGAACGCTGGCGGTCAAGCTGCGCAGAAGGCGATATATGGGTCTATTTGGAGGTAGGCGGTGGGGCGCGGGGTGGAAGGGTCATGCGCCGCATGCTTGCCGGTGCGCTATTGGTTCGTCAGTTGACATTTGCTGTCACACGTCACGTTTCTTGTCAAAATACCATCGCGCACAAAAGTTTACGAAAGGGTTTTACATTTTAATGGTTTTTGGAAATTATGCACAATGGTAAAGGAAATAGAGGTAGAGACCGATTACTGTAAAAGCGATCATTTGGTAGATATGATTACAGAAACATTTATTATTCGTGTAAGGGATGATGATTCTGACTCAAATAATGATGAAAGCTCAAGTGACGACAGCGACGATGATGAAATAGCCACCTCCAGTATCAATCCCGCGTCCTCATCTGGTTTTCACGTCACCCAAGACGACTTAATGGATGTAGTTGCTACATTACATTATTTTTTTGTAATTAGATTAAACATTCTAAACTGAATCGAACTTGTTTTTAATTTTATCTAATATTATTTTCTAATAACCAACACCAAGCCGCGAGTGAAATATTAGTTAAAAATAAGCACAGCAAATTGGCATAGTACTATCGTACGCGAGTGTACCCATGCGCGAACATACCCCTTCCACTTTCTTCCAGCGCTCTTTTTACGTGACGCGACCTATACTTTATTGATGAAGTACCTTTGCCAAGTTCAAAGCGCCGTTTTATTTGGATTCCAACATTTTGGTCCCACGTATACTAATAATATATTAGTAAAGCATACAGATTTGACATGAAGGATCGAAAAGTTTCAAGATAAAAGAGGTCGCACCTTATCCTTACAATACTAACAACAATTAGGGTAGGTCAGTTTCACAAATATTATTAGGAAATTTCTACTAATTAACATGATGTCCACAACAACATGACATTCAAATAATGATATATTAATATGACTTCAACAATTTCTATCATTCCCCTCATGATTTCTCATCATTACTGTTAGGAATATTCAGAGTTCTTCACGACAAAATGTTATAACGCGTAATGACAACACAAGAGTATGCAGCACTCTGTGTCATTCCCATCATGATGGAAACTCATTTCTAGTAATGATTATTAGGCACGAGCAGAGAGTTAGTCACGACGTTTTGTTATGACGTGTAACGATAAGACAAGAGTTTACAGCACTTTGTATTGTCGTGCTATTGTAATGATGTTCCTTGGTGACCAGTTTATTGATAAATTGTTAGGAT
The DNA here is from genome assembly GCA_944547425.1 of Eupithecia centaureata. NCBI lineage: Eukaryota > Metazoa > Arthropoda > Insecta > Lepidoptera > Geometridae > Eupithecia > Eupithecia centaureata. Next base: position 825,177 of record OX155688.1, on the reverse strand, counting down.
TTACGCACAAATTTTTAGTAAGAACTCTTGGTCCGTTTTTGTTGGGAATACGGATAAAATTGCTGGAATTCCTTTAAAATTATTCGTAATCACGAAAGTTATTTTTCTCAGTGTATCAATTATTATTCTATCTTTTAGCTGACGGACTTAGAATACTTTTAATATGGGAAAAACTCGTCATAAGAAAAAAAATAGTAGATACTTGTCAAAAATATTAATTAATAAATTATCTTCATTAAAGTTTTCCTCAAATCAAAGAGTGGTTTCAGTTCCTAATAAGAATTATTGAAAAACGCGGTGTTAAGTCGACGAATATCAATTGTTTTATTTATCTTGAAGCTGGCGCCCAAATTCAGTGATAACTGGCAAATTGAAAACAATCAGGGTTGCTCGAATTGCTGACGGAGAGTTTCACACTGTGTCAATTAATTTTAAAGCTGATTAATGAAACTATGGACATTAAAAACGAAAAACGTAAAGTATGAAATAGTATGCTACGTTGCACAAAGCATTCGCGTCAAGTCAGGTTTACAACATCTTTTTTTTTAAGTTTCTAATTCGGCTTTCTTATTTGACTTTTGATGGACCTAGCACTAGAGTAAATTATTATTTACCCACCTCTAAAAAAATACTGTTATCTGATACTAATTTAGTAATTTACCGAAGATTGTTATAGACATAATAAGTATGATTATTTTTAACCTTATTTATGGCTTCGTTTATGGTCTGATAAGTGAAAGGCATCTATGTCACGTTTTGAATTATGTTCTGTATGATTAATTCGAACTGTGTATCAGTCGGCTCGTTGGTCTAGGGGTATGATTTTCGCTTAGGGTGCGAGAGGTCCCGGGTTCAAATCCCGGACGAGCCCAATTTTTGTCTCCAATAGGGATAGATAATTGATAGATGCCGATATTAACCTTAAGTTTTGGGAAATCTATAGCGATGGACTATAACTATGGACAAGGTGCATTATTGTTGTTGTAAAATACATCAATAATTCAACAATTTCTCACATAATTGATGTATTCTAATCGTCTTTCGTTCTCTGTCGATCATCTCGAAAAATCTTCGAATTATATTAAAAAAAACCTTAAAATGTCGTATAAATATTTAGCCGAGGACGTTTTCATATTTCGCATTCGTTATCAAATGCAGTGTCTTAAATAAAAGTAATCCCAACACCTACACAAACCTAGTTCAAACCAAACACCAGAATTCCATTAATACGATCTATTGGCATGGAAATTAATCTGCCAGTCGTATTGTTTTATTTTTACAGATTCATTTATTTTTTATATTGACATCATTTATCTCTAAATTTATAACCGACTTGCTGTAAGATTGATTGGGGCTGGTTATTAAATTCTTCATAAATATATGAGTATTCAACTGAATTCTTTCAAAATTTTAGCTATATTGGAAAAAACGTTTAAGTAAGCTACTGTTAAACGAAAGAACTTGGTACCTATGCACTGATCGCTACTTTGTAGACGATTTTCCCTTACAATTAGGAGGTAGGTAGCCAAATTGTATTCATTCTTACGGGTTAGGAGCAGCATTTTGTTGGAACCATTAAAAATATTTTTTCTACAAAATTGGGCTCGTCCGGGATTTGAACCCGGGACCTCTCGCACCCTAAGCGAAAATCATACCCCTAGACCAACGAGCCGACTGATCGTCCAACCGAAATTATCCAACCGGTAGAATGTATAACGTAAGAACTGGTTGTAAACGTGACGTTAACACCTTTCACTTATCTGGCCGAAATGTAGCTTGACCATAAACAATGCTTATCAAATACCTAATCATTCCGGCTGCGATGCTATACTTTACATACAAAACTGACAAATAATTTACTACCAGCTCTAGAATTTAAAATAAAATACTTCTGAACATTTTCACCATGCAAATCCTTACTATAAATCCTAAAGTTAATATGTTGTATGAAAGTATGGATGGATGTTTGTTCCTCTTTCACGCTGAAATATTGAATTGACGTAGTTCTAGCCCTGGAATAACAGATAGCACACAAAGTCAGCTTATTTTCAGAATAAAAATTTCCCAACACCCACTCATAGCGGGTGCCTACGTCCTAAAAGAAAACTCCATGCAAAATTTAGGTTTAGGTTTATAGATGTTTATTCTCATCAAAAAACTAAATTTCAGCATCGTAGCTGTTGCAATAACAGTGATCTCTTGATGAATCACCCGTTTTCTTTTTTATAAATATAGGTAACGTTAGATAAAGGAATTTTAAATTCAATGGGCAAGGGTTTATCAATATATACTTATTTTTCTACAGGAAACACCGAGAAACTAACACATTATTAAAATTTACAAAATACACCACCATACTACATAGATTATTTAGTTTTAAACATGCAAAATAAAGCTTAGGTATCGATACCTTAAGGAAATATTACAATTTCCAATGCTACAATAAAATGTCTCCAAACTGAAGTTTACAATATAATGGCAGGTTGTAACACGAGCACCGGGAATCAAACCTGGCACCGACGCCGGTTGATTACTGCTAGTTCTGTTGACCCACTTGAAAACTTTCACTTGGCGGTGAAAGATTTTTATAAGATTGTTAAATATTCTGCCACTAAAATAGCTTTAGCAGGAATTTTTATTACTTTAAATACATAGGTAATGCTTTTTACACCTTGTTGGAGCGGATTAAGGTAGGAATTGGAGATGATAATTATAGGTAGGTAGAATGTGTATAGATAGAAAGAGCTACCAAATCTACTAGATATGTTTGTCTTATGGTCTTATGGCTGGGTGACACAGCATGTCAATGTTATTTACCTACGGAGTTACTCTTACATTATTTACTACTAGAACAGTACATCGCGGTTTTGAATGTCCGCATAGAATTCGATTTTGAATCTTAAATTTTAGCACAATTTATCAGGAAAAAATTGAAAAGAAAATAACGCTGAAACAGGTTTTTGTTTATGTTAAAGAGTTCATGCATCTGAAACGTTTTTTTTTTTTTAATTTAAGAATCTTGTTCCTTTATCTTAATCAGAGACTTTATAGAGGTATATCCTTCTTTAATAATTAACATCTGAAATGTTGACGGTCTACCACTAAAAGTTCCGGATATTCAGATTCACATTCAACCCCTTTTTTAAACCACTTAGGTTCATTGAATGTGTATACAATTTTTAATTCCAGTATTTACACCCCTACACCCTAAAAGAAATAAAATTACTTGAACTATCAAGACTCTATGCCTAAGAGTTAAGACTCTGCGTTGTCTGTTACTTCTTTAAGTATTTTACAGAGCTCAGCACTTATTTTACTTGTTTTTCTTAGGAATCCACTTGTTAATTCCAAAGTAAATTCCGAAAGGCTGGAAGGAATGTTCATTGAGTGGTAATGTATGGACAAAGTCTATGGGGTGAACTTTAAAGGACTTATTTGTAAATTCCAATTAGTAACATCGTAACATGGATAGCGTGTGTCGGACACACTAACGGGGGTTACGCTAGGATTGTAACCTAACGTCTGGTCTACATGCCTCTTAATAGCTGATCGTTACGTAGATTAGAGGTGCGAGAGCCAGGGAGGGGAAACATGTCGATGGAACTTATCGATAGAAAGAGTCGCAGTGTGTGTTGTTGACAGACTCAATCGATACGAACTCTGGTTGACTCATTCAGAAAAAATGTAAGAAAAAATCAAATTACGGGATTAGATTTGAAAGAAAATGAATTAAAAAATGATGATAATTATGCTGCATAAATCAATAATATTAAAACTGAGGTATGAATTGACCATAATTCTTAATAAATTAATGCTGGACAAATCACACATCATCTAGCTCCAAGCTAAGCAGAGCTGTGTTATGAGTACCTACTTGATGACTGATATACTTATTTATTTATTTTATCCTTTTACTTATTCCTTACTAATATTATAAATGCGAAAGTTTGTCTGAATGTATGGATGTTTGTTCCTCTTTCACGCAAAAACTACTGAACTGAAAAAATACATAGGTTACCTTTCCTCCCATAAATAAATCACATGGGATAGAAATAGCCTTCAGATGTTTCCAAAAAAACAAAGCGAAAACCGCGGGCAGATGTTAGTAGATATAATATAATTATGTTAGTAGATATAATATAATATAATTATGTTGATAGATATTTTTTATTTTTACACATAGAACCCTGGAACAAATATTTGCTGATTTTATGAACATTTGTCCCAAGGCGCGAATACCCATAGTCATTTTATCCACCCTTCATCGACACAACATGCCATTTTTTCATCGATATTTTCCCCCATCTCCTCACTATTCCCGCGGCTAGCTCGCACTGCGATAATGGCAACGTTAATCACAGGTGAGCCCAGCACTAACGAAGTTTCTTGTTACCTTACTTTTCAGCTTGTGTTTGCACCATGATGGACTAATTAACAAGTAGACGACTCTATTCAAAGAGCTGTAAGGTGCAGTTTTGTTTATAGTATTTGTTGCCTCCTGATGAAATGATTTCCAACTTGGTGACTCTATACAAAGGGAGATAAGGTCCACTTTTGTTTGAGTATCAATTATCTACTAGACGAACAAAGTCTAGTGAAATAATGTTTTGAGTTTGTGAATGGAAACTGTAAGCATTGTGATTTGTGATGGATCGTATTAAAGGGTAGTGCTGACATGTTATTTTTTTAATGCAAATACTTTTAGCTTTATCAATTTATCTTTTGACAAAATAGCAACCTAAGCTGCAATATTATTCAATCCTTACTATTTTTATAGTAAACACACTACATACATACTATACATATACTTAATATTATAAACGTAAAGTTTTTATGGATGTATGAATGTAAATAGATGACTGTGTGGATGTTTGTTTCTCTTTCACGCAAAAACTACTGAACGGATTCATCTCATAAATCAGTTCTCATAGGACCAGCAGGTACATAGTATAACAAAAAATATCGATAGTTTCTCAACTCTACTGTAAGCAATAGTGAATTTATCGGAATCATATACAATATCATCAAATTTTTTCACCATAAACAAATTAATATCGATATTTTTTCCCCTCCCTTACCCTTAATCACCGCGGTTTAATAAAGTTGTACGTTTCACCAGGCGCGCTCTTCTTTTGTTTTTATTCCCTGGACTAATTGCAGATCCTTAGATAACTGTACTGTGAGGCCTCAGTACAGTTATCGGTAAGTTTCGCATAGCCAACGAAAACCACAACAACTTTAGTTTCCTTAGATACATTTACGTAGTTGAAACGACCGGTAGGATCCGGTAGGATTTTGGGTGAGTTTTGTTGAGTTTTAGTAATACAACTAAAGCGTCAAAGACAGTGCAGTACATTTTGTGCAGTTTTGTCATTTGAATTTCCATAGCACCATACGAAAACTCATACTAGCTACGCTATTCAATAAATACAAGACGACTGTTGCTTAGGTGGTTTATTATTGGTCTGGGTTTAAAGCTTGTTTGTTAGTACAGTAATTAGCAAAAGATTTTATGTGTGAAAAGTTGTTGATAAGACGTGATTATAAAAGATTTTTATGTATCTTTTTTCTTTAAATTTTAGGTTACCGCTTGAAGTTATATCTCCGCGAGTGTCTCAATTTCATTGCCAAAATATGTCCCGACGACATCTTTAGTTTTGTTAAGATTCCATTATTATAAGTAAAAACTACTCGTAGAAAAGAAATTGATGGTTTAATATAGTATGCATAAAGTATAGTAAAGACTTTTTATACCGTATATATGTACCTACTATTTACTTAAATTCATTAAAGAAAGAAATACAATTATTAAATCAAATTTCCAAGTAGCTTTCTGAGTCATTAATTGAAACCTTTCTAACTACAGCTTTAAATTGGAACATTCGGTTGCGTATTTCCTCTTCAAACACCAAAGATGTCGCGATTGGGAAATTTTAGCGATGAAATGTTACATCCGGACTCTGTAGTACAGGTGGAACGGCATTTTGATTTTCTTTTTTGCTATTCCTTTTCGAAAGTTTGCGTAAGTAATCAAAGAAAAAGTTTCGGTATAAATTTTACTAAATTTAGTAGTAACTATGTTGTGGTAGGTAAAAGCATAAGTGCTAAGCGGTCTTGTCCAAAGTGATAGAAGCGTTACGCCTCATCTACCCTTCATCTCTCAAACACTAACACCCAACAACAACCAAATTACAACAAACTTGTTAACACGTCAACTGCCGAAGTTGCCAACTATTATGGGAAATTCCGCAAAGTTCCGGCATAAGTGCTCCTATTAAGCCTTATTTTGGGGACATACGGTTACGGGAAATTGATTTTATGCTGAAACTTTGATGCCGCAGATTTTAGGTCCAAGTCACGAGGTTCAAGACGGAATGTTGGCAATGTGTCCGCCAACACGTAGCTAGAGTTCAAACTTGTGCCATGATGAAGAACCATCAATCAGACTGAAGTGGGATATTGTTTTGCATCTGGGAACGAAAGTCAAAGCCGAAAGTCCAACTTTCAAAATTCAAAGTGTGATTTCCTTTAGACCTTACAGGACATTACTTTGATTGCTTGTTCACATCAATTATAAAGTTAAAAAGGTTACAAGTAATCTTCAGCTTGCTAGATTTATAGTGGTCTTTAAAACTAAGGTAATAATAATTATGTTATTTTGGTATACATGAAACTGACACTTTTTTTTGAAGTTTTTGTGGAACAAAAACCATTTCAAGCTTTTTTATCATCTAGATAGCAAAGCAGTTTTGTGTTTCAATTGATAAACCTAATGATATAATTTTTGGTAGTGTTTTCTTGTAGAAGCGTTTACATTTCCATAATTTGTAAAAAAGTACGTTACACTCAAAGCACATTTATTAATATTTCTTGTATTTGCATTATGTATATCGCTATTTTAAGGGAACTGATTAATGTGAGTGTATAAAATATGTTTTCAATAACATTTTGCCAAATTTCTTCCTCTGATCTTGTTTATTACTTTGAAATTATAAATAGTAATTCAGATTTTTTATTTTCGTTACTTGTGAATTTTTTAGAAAATATTAATTGATTTATTGAAATAATTTATCCAATTCGACTCTTTCAACAGCAACTACTTACTTACACAAAATAATTAGGATTAAAATAAAACAAAACGTAGTTTCGTCGGAAGCTGAATTCACTTTCTGGAAACAGGCCAGGAACTTTTAAACGAAAAATTGAGTTGTATTTTCACACATTTTCAAGCTACATAAGGTCCCAACCACACGTTTGTGTAAAAGATATATAACCCGATGGAATAACATATTTTAACCTTTGCTTGCCCAGACGATAAAATCAAAGGTTTAATGTATCGTTCCCTAAAAGTCCCGTATTTAATCCTATTCAGATATCTGGGAGTTTAGATTTACGACGCTGGTGCCACCTGCCGCGGTTTACTGAAATATAACTCTAGGGTAGTGCTTTTTCAGAGGATATTTCACTCGCTTAGTTATTACTGAAATCTCAAAATACTATTGGAAGACAAATCATTTTTTTTCCCCCAAACGTTCATACAACTTGGTAAAGTGTACGTTGTAGTTACGTTGTAGATAATATATTCAGTTGTGGACTCTCACCTTTAACATTCGTACCGATTCGGACTGGTTTCGCTGCAGCCTGTTCCAATGAACAACTACAACCTGAGTCTTGAGTCCTGAGTCTTCTCAAGGAGAGAGTAAGTAGGAGTCTGCTAAACCTTCATGATACATCTTCGTCCACTTACCGTAAAGGTGAGATTGAGGTCAAAGTTTCAATGATAAATATTGATTAAATATTATATTTTTATATAGTTAGGTACTACATAAATTGTACTATTTTAACAGTATATAAGAATAACTTACAATGTAGTTCTAAGTACCTTATTTTTGACATAAGTAAATACATATCTACATTACCTATTATGATCATTGTCAAACCTGTCTATAGTTTACTGTAAAGGCGGACTCGCTAATAACACTAATTGACAAATCTCTGTGGTTTACTTCGTGTTATTAAAATTATGATTTTTACTTGTAACATTACATTTAAGTTGGTAACTAATAAAAAAAATATGTCGTGAATAAAACATTATAAATAAAATTTTACCATTCATTTTACTCACCTTCAAAGTGTCTCTGATTTCCAAATTTACCTACAAGTTTCAAAACTTGCCCAAACTTGTGAAGGCGCTTTAACTTGCCCAAGTTTTTGTCGTATCGACATGTTGCTTAAATAGAAGAAACAAAAGTTTTGGGAAGACTGAGTCTTTCCGCGTTGGGACACTTAGAATTTGGCTCAGGTTGGAGGAGGAGCTGTAAAAGTTATTTTGAGGACGAACGTGAGGGTTCTGCTCACGTTTACCTTCAATCCCTCAAACATTTTACTTTAAAGTAAGGCTTTATTCAAAACAGGTTTCGGATTAAGCTTTATTTATAAACAAACAGTCTTTTATAATAAACTTGAGGTAAGGCATTTGAAAATCTTATGTTTGAATAAATTTTTAACCATGATAGTAAGCCTTGTTTTAAATGGGACAAGTTAGTAACAAGTGTGTAATAATTTACGATGACGAATAAAGAAAAATCTTTCTTTCGTTATTTGGCTTCTTGCAGTGCCTCTACCGGATAGAGACGGACAACTTTTCTTGATTTGACAGCGATAAAATAGTTTGATTGTCGTAGACTACCAGAGTCTCGGTTTCAAATAGTTTGATTGTCGTAGACTACCAGAGTCTCGGTTTCATAACTTGAATTTAGTATTCGATAAGTTTTAAGAGATTTGCCGGAGGCTGTTTTTGCGAAATATTGACTTATTCTTTTTTTTACTTATAAGCGGAATATTAGATTGTTCTACGAACTCCCGAAATATTTTTTTGTCAATCAAACTGTATGTCCTAAAGTTAAAATTATATTTACGCTTAGTGTTAAAAAACAATAAAAACTTATCAAAATTTGGTAAAATGTTAAGTATAAATATAATGTCAGACGAACCGCATACAGGATAAGTGCGATTCGTGAGGGTTTTATACGAAAACAATATCGTGTCGAACTGATCAAATATTTTATATAAAACCTTGTAGTCTCTGAACACAGGCTACTCTACACGCAGTGAGCGCGCGCGTCGATGGCAAATTAAACAGAGAGAGTGTGCAAATAAAAAACCCAATCGCTTTTCACACTTCATATTTAAAAGTGGATACTTCAATATTCGACGACTTTTATTCGGTAATATCGATAATATTATCGCGGATTCTCTTTATCGGAGTTTTATAGCTTTCGTGATATTTTAATGTAGATCTGACATTTGTTTGTATAGTTTTATAATCATATAATCACTATCACCAATACAAAATACTTTCTTGTGTAAAACAGGGTTTTATTAGCCAACATATCAAAGTTCATAGATTTATCAGTAGATTGTCTAGCAATATATTTCTTTACAACGAAAAATAACATAATAGCGCTACTGATTCTAGAGCAATGAAGCTATTTTGTCTAGCAATATCAAATAAGCCAGCCCATTTTGAGTCTTATAGACAGGAAAAAAAAGGTAAATAAGTGTCCTGGCGGTCGTGACGTACGAATCGGCCCCATAACTCATCCCGAGCACGTCTTAAGACCACTGCCCTTCCTTTGAAGAGTTCTCTTAGGCACTAAGGGAAACTTTTAGAGGAAAGGCAATGGCCTCCTACTGTGTACTTTTGACACCTCCACTGCAATCAATAATTATTCTGCGAAGCGTATAGATTCTTGCAAATTACTAAAATAATTAATAAAAAATGCTGGACAATTAAAACAGCATCATCTAGCCTCAAGCGAAACAGAGTTTTTGTTGTAAGTACTAGATGACTGGTTTACTTAATACAAAACATTGCATAGAAATATAAATTTTTATCATAGATGGAAAACACTTAAAACCTCAAGACCAATATCTGAATATCGTAAAAATATTTTGTCCCAAAGCGGGAATCAAACCCGCAACCTCAAGCGTCGTAAACTAACCTTCGTCCCACATTCTTCCTTGTTGAATTGAAGAAGGTACTTTCATAAATGGAAGTGTATGTATGAGAATGCCTTAGACCTGTTACATAATACCATATTCCATGCAATAAAGTAGTCTTCGTTGATGATGATAAAGGTAACACGTATCGATACAATGAATAATAAATGTACAGAAGTTGTTTTGTCCAACAATAACAGCAGCCACTTCTCTCGGGTCCATTAGATAATGTGTTGTGATGTCTCTCTGATTTATGGACAACTGCCTCAAACCACGGCCTTGGACTTAGGGCGGGAGAACAGACACTGGTGGAATGAACGTTGGAGACAGAGAAATGAAATAATGATACTGAGAATATTATTGCAAGCTGATAAGAAAGACCAATTTGAAATGTTTAAGAAATTGTTTTTTAGTTGGAGCATGATGATCTAAACATTATTATTTTAATTCATTTCATTAATACTTAACGCACTACCACAAACGATCGGACGTACGTACCAAGCTCGTGGCCTTCACCGAAACCCAGCGCTGGGTCGACCCACAAGTATTCCAGCATAAGGCTGCCATTCAGTCAGTTCAGTCCATTGACGCGGAGAGAGGCGGCGGAGCGGAGAAACGAGGAAATATTAACCAATAGGATTGCCATGAAATCTCCGCTCCGCTTTTTCATGCCTATTGGTATAATCCTATTGGTTAATATTTCCTCGTTTCTCCGCTCCGCCAGCTCGCTCCTCTCCAATGGACAGGCACCCTAATGCTGAAGGAAGGCCATGTTTGCCATGAACTCTGCTGCGCATAAAAGATCGCTTTACTTTGGTGTAATTAAGTAGAGCAACCAAAGTGCTGATGATGCACGGTTAAAACTAAAAAACCTTTATGTAAGTATATTAAGACGCTTCCGACTGGTATTGACATGGATCAATTGAGCTATCTTTAGACTGTTTGCAACCGTCTGCAGTTAGCTCAATGGTTTCAATTGTAAATACTAGTTGTAATTTTTCTATTCCTTTGCTTGTAATTTTCGTTGTTAATAAAGTTAGATTAGTATATTAAGCCTATGGCTCGTTTAGAATTTGATCAGACTATTTTAGGTCTTTCTATGAAGAAAGACCTAAAATAGTCTGATCAAATTATACCAACCAACCAACAAAATAAACCAACCTATGAAGGTTGGTTTTCGTTTATTGATGGGTTGATTCCTAGTTTCGGCCCAGGCTTCGCACGCTTGGGGAAAATGTAGCCTATATCTTATCTGTCCATGGGATAACATTTGCTAAATTTAATTACAATCCGTTCAGCTGTTTAAGCGTGAAAAGGTAATAGGCAGACATAATTACCTAGTAATAGTATAGAGAGGTAGAGATAAAAATAAAAACAATAGTAATAGAAGGCGTATAATAATCAAAACTCACTTATTATCTATTTTATAAATAAATCATAAACAAACTGCAGGAGTGGATACTACTCGAAGACCAATAAAAATCCATAAAAGGGATTTTTGAATGAAAGATCATCAGTCTATGATGAGGTAGGTGCCTACTTCTTACAACAAATATATCTTATTATCCACGCTGTAATGCATTGCCTAGCATTGATCACTTATGTAATAGAAAAACATAAACAAAACAGCTGGAAACATTTAATTTGTGTATAATTTTAAGGACTCGATTGTAATTATTACTATTATAACCTACCTACTTTATAATGAAAGTTTTTTTTCCCCTACATAAAAATAAAACAAAACTAAACCTACCTTATCGTAGTATCTACTGTATTTAACAATGAAATACAAAACCCTGTAACAAACGATTTTTCCAAACACCGCATGTGAAATTCCATTCCGGCCGGTGTAAATCACTGTTCCCGCCAAATCCTAACAAACGTCAATCGCGAGCGAACATTAATCTAGATGTCGCTGGAAGCGCATAGCATTCACATAAAGGTTTCACTACTTTTACTGGATTCTCTTTTACGAAATAGATATGGGCCGATAAAAGATGGGAAGATTTTTCGCGTGTACGACCGCACGGGTTCGCTCTTAGATTCTCCTGGTCGACGGAAAGGTTAATATATTCTTCCTTTTGGTCACTTTACTATTTTTTTTCATTGATCACAAACATACATACTTGAATTGACAAACGATGCAGGAGGTTGCGGGTTCGATACCTGCCTTGGGACAAAATATTGTAAGATCTGCAAATATATGCTTAGGGTTTCTGGGTGTTTTCTATGTAGAGGTATACCTTTTAAAAATAATTTATCTTTGTAATGCATTGGGTTTTGTATTAAATATATCAGTCATCTAGTGCCCATAACACAAGCTCTGCTTAGTATGATGCTGGTGTCAATTCTCTTGTTTTAGACCTAGCTAAAATTAGCTAATTTTAAGATTTAGAAACGTCAAATCCACGAATGCTATTCTGTGTTTTAAAAATTAGACTGACAGATTTAAAATTAGGATGACAGATGTTAAACAACTCAACTTAGCTAAAATTACTAAAACCGTATTCTGTGCATCACATTTTTAGCTAAGATTAGACGTTTAACTTAATTTTAGGAGGCACCTAATTTGGTCATGATTAAAATTTACAAGCAGAATGCTCAAAGCTTATACTACGAAAACCTAGAATTTAATGTAATTTGTGAATAAAAACATTCAGGGCAGGTACAGAAAAGTTACATGCAACCTTATAGAAAACATATTTATTATGCTTACAACAACACCAACTACTAAACTTAGAGAGATTTTACGATTGTCAAACACGTTTTAAATTAGGTATTTTTAAGACTTGCAACAGAATACCATAAATTTTAAGTCAATCTAACTAAGAAATTTTAAGATTTTAGTTAGGATTCCTAAAACAACAGAATCGACACCGCTGTGTGGATTGTCAAAATATTATTATTATTATTATACTTTCATTATTTAATTTTATATAATTAACAGTGAACAAATAATGAAGTATACACACCAAAATATTTTATGAGCTACGTTTAGCAAAGCTACACTTAGCCACAACAATAGTTTTCCACGGGACACGTGCTAAATGAAACTAGTTAGAACAACGCACAACATTGTTACAACCTGCCACAATGCCTGACACCACTACAATAACTGGGACAGCAAAAATTGACATAACTGCTGACTATAAAGCATGTCCTCGGAAATTGCTTACGCTAGAAAAATGGAGGCTCGTATTTACTGAAATACAAAAGGATCAACTGAATAAATGTTTTTGAGAATTGAATTTGAGGCCTTGTTAACCAGGTTCTTTACTTATTTTATTGATATCATGATTTATTTTTGGACTTTTAAATACGAGTATGTTCTCCTTTATGTATAATCAAACCGGTAGGGGCGAGTCCGCTCACAAGGTGAAACAAAACCATAAAGACAAAACCAACTGGTTTGTTTTATAAGAAAACTAGCGACCCGCCCCGGCTTTGCACGGTTTTATTGTACGTTTAAACCTTCCTCATGAATCACTCTATCTATTATAAAAACCGCATCAAAATCCGTTGCGTAGCTTTAAAGATTCAAGCATACATAGGGACATAGGCACAGAGAAAGCGACTTTGTTTTAAACTATGTAGTGATAGTTGTCTTTAGTGTACTCATTAGTTTGAAGCATCCTCCTGTAATAGGCATACAGTGAGCAACATCGATATGAAAACCCCTCATACCTTTCAAGACCTCTTTAGGTTTTTGTTTTATAATATTGTACATAGTATAAATCATATTAGCGAATGATTCTAGTATCAAATATTACAATGAGGATTAACCTTTATAATTAAAGGGGTTGTTGACGTTTCAGAGTGGGGGTTACTTTTCAATACAGCCGTTGAAAACCGTTCAGTTCACACCGACAATAGTTTTCTTTTGATAATTATGAACCTATAGTATTAAATTTGACTTGTCTAAATGCTTTTTTTTGTAAGCCTAAAGAAGTAAAGATATTGATTTACTGATTTACTGAAAAGTAACACCCCTATCAATTTCTACCCCTTCAGATAGTTCGAAGAAACTCTTACTGAGAGACTTTTAACGATCATAAATTATAGTATAAGTACAGTTTTTATTTGAATAGTCGAGTCTAGGCGAGATGAGATTACGATGTTCCTGGCGACAATTGATAATAATTCCCCTGTGGTTTAAGAAATCAGCACAACCAACTTCCTAAAAATGTTGAACGTAATCAGCTAAACACCGTAGAGGACCGTGTAGCGATGTCCGAGTAGCTAAAATGGCACCCTCTACTTCTGTGGAATACAGAGAAACGTAGTGCAGGAGGCAAGGGTGAAATGCAATAAGTTTATATCGGATGCGAAGAACAAAAGTTGAAGAAGTAAGTAAAAACTCAAATAACTCAAACCTAAATCTGATTTTATCGGTTTCGTAGACTATGCAAAACTCGTCCAAACCCATAAAGGGAAAACTGTGACTTGAAATAGATGATTTATTTCATTAAATTTCTGGAATTCGGGTTTAGATTTTTATATTTCAGTTCATATTCAGTTTACTCAATCAAATCGATGAAGTTATTTTTGAAACTACACTTTAGATAAAAAATAATATTTTGCCTATTTGTTATTTGATTACCTTCATTTCGGCTTTCGTCAAAATAAAAAATAAAATATCACAGTGATAATAAATGAACAGCATGACATGTGTTAGAATAAACAAAAGCATGGCGTCAAAATTACGTCAAAAAATCACGAAATACATTTGACATTCTATTTTATTATTTATTGATCATAACATCACCTATCTTAAGGTGATCCGAGTTCCATACGTTTGTATTTTCCCAAATATGAGCGATGTGGACATAATTTAACAAATAAATAACTGTTTTTGGCTTTGTTATTCGTCATTATTTGCGGCAAATTGTGTTTGATTCATGAAAACACTCGGTATAATTAGATATAACGTGAAAATTTTAGGCCATTTCTATCAATGCGTGAGTGAACACGGATAGTGTCGTACGCCCGTTTACTTGAACTTGTGAGTGTGACGGCGGCGACGAAATCGCCATCTCTGTGCTATCTAAAGAATCATCTAATAATACCATAGTTTACGTTCTCAAAGCGTTTTTCCATCGTCCAAGTATTTATTCCCTTCTATTTTTGTTGCATGTCAAATAAGATCTAGGAAGCCTACGTGCCGTTCCCATGACAACAATAAATGACACTATGTAAACAGATAAAATGTTTGCTTATAGATACCAGTTTAGAGAGTTTTACGCTGGGGCCACACTACCTTACCGTCTACCGGGCTGTTACCGCAATAATTATGACATTAAATTACCGTTTAAATTACTGCATGAACTGGTGTGGTTACACTAGAGTTTACCTAGATATGTCAATAAATAAGGCGGTAAAAATATCACGTGCGTCGCCGCGCCGGTGAGCTCATATTGCACACTGGACAAACGGTAGTGGCCACAAACGCATTAATTACTGCGGTAATCTTCTTTGGTGTTGTATAACTTATGGCAATAATTATCGGCATATCACGATAGTGTGGCCCCAGCATTAGACGTGTCAGAGTGTATGCAAAGCATTTCGCTCATTCATCAGCGACGACCGATGTGGCGCAGTGGGCGAAGGTCCGCCTGCGACCGGTTGCGGGTTCAATTCCCGTGTCGGAAAAAAATTGTGTACGATCTGCAGAAATTTGTTCCGTTGGTCTGGGTGTTTTCTATGTATTTAGAAAAAAATATCTATCTATGTAATGTATTGTATTAAGTTTATCAGTCAACTAGTACCCATAATACAAGCTTTGCTCAACTTGGGGCTAGATGATGCTGTGTGGACTGTCCGGAATCATATATTTTTTTTTATTTTATTGGACTAATCGTCACTTTTTACAGGAGCCAAAACAAAATTTTGAACATGATTTTTTTGAAAAAATGTTTTTCTTTCATTCATCACATTCATCATTGTTTTCGTAATTTTTTGATCTATTTTAAAATAATGGTCGCTGTTATATCTATCACCCAACTTGATAAAAACTACAAAAGCCCTTTTTGCATTCAAATTTTGAAGCAAAGTTAAGATAATAATCCCAATAAAAAGAAATAAATATTGAAATGAAATGTTTTCAAAAGAAGATATACTTTATGAGAAATAAAACATTTTCTAAATTTTTTGAAATGTGGCCGTTTTGCATTCAATGAGCGATTTGTAAAAATGCCTGAACATTAGCTGGCGTAAAGAGCTAAAATAAAATAAAAATCAGTTGGTGTTGATAGTACATAATTGTTTCATTTTATTTTTGTCATACCGTTAGAAACGAGGTCAGGACCCTTTGTGGGATGTACGCAGAACAGTCTACCAAAGTTTTATATTACAATAAAATAGACTTAGGAAGGCTTACAATAAGTAATTTATGACAAACATGAATTTGTTTGTACTAGGTCTATGACATTGTTCAAAACATAAAGAATAAAAATGATAAAAATCAAAAATTTTGGTAGTGTTGAAGGGATTCGAGCCCGTACTAACGGGATGTATCAAAATTTTGTGGATATTTTATCATCAAAAAGCAAAAAGTAAATCAAATTTTCAGTGGTTTCGAACCCAGGTACGACTATACATCGTCGCACCCACCCGACTGTTCGAACCGCTAGTCCAACGTGACTTATTGAAATACGGTGAAAATTTGTATTACTTTTAATCTATTATAAGTGGTCGTAAAATCGGAGCTAAAATACCTAAGTACACAAAGAACAGAGTCAAAAAAAGTGGAGACTTCCTTACGCCAACAATTTTATTGTAATTTTATTATAATATTGGAACAACTTTCACAGTGAGTACATTTAAAATTAATGATTGTTATTGTGAACTCATTCAAATTATTTGTCAATTCCAATGATTTAACGAAATTAATAAATAGTGTGAAAAGTATTTTTTTTACCTATAATTTGTAAGATATTCCTTAGCTTATAAGCTAGTTTGTAAATAACATTACCCTCTGCGCCTTTTTACTTAAATTGTTCAAAACGATAAAAGAAAATTACCTCCAATTTTTTTTTAAATGTAAATAGAGCCTGTTTTTATTCTTAAAAAAAACAAGAGTCGAAAATTAGTTCGTTAACTAGTGGTTTTATTGAATTAATTTTAGATGTAATTTAGTTATGTCCCGAAAACGGAACTATTGGTCCGAAAAATATTTAGTCCTAAGGCGTCTCCAATTATCTCTGTTATTTTTCGAACAGTAGTTATTTTAGTTCCACTGAATTTATAGGGTTTGCCTGTTTGAGTGACTCGTAGCGGCCGATCACTCACACAGGCAAGATCTTTTTTTGTGTGAGTGACTCGTAGCGGCCGATCACTCACACAGGCAAAATCTTTTTTGCTCTTCCCAAATACAAGCTCCATAGATGCTTTCAACACTTGAAAAATTGCTTGGTACATAAAAAACAACATCCCATTTGCGGCAAATATATTACAATTAAACAATTATGCACAATTTAATAAGAAAATAGTGAAAAACTTCAACATAGAAAATCAGCGCCATCTAATAGCGGAGCTATGCTTAGTCCTGGACCAGAAACAACCTTAACTGAAATAATCATACTCGTTCGTATTAAATATTTCGGCACCTCGGTACTTTTGCACGTAATGCTGGCCTAGGATTTGAACCATGGTTCTCAACTCTTCCCGCGGGTGTCTTGTTGAGACAAGATGCTACTAAGTAATATTTAAAGGAAGTCCTCAGCGAGGGATTATTAGCACGTCTCCCCATATTATGTAAAAGGTCAAAGTCCTGCAATGAACCAGTATAGGTTCTATATAACCCTATCGTTCGTTCGTATCGTTCGAGCTAGCAAGTTTTTCGAGAGGCTTCGAAGTATCGAAAGGCGCGAGACGTAGGCAAACGCCTACATAGATCACCGATGACATGGTAAAGGTCATAAAAAACCGCATTTTCGCGAACACTCATTGAATATAGGCGAATGTTTTAAGTGCGCTGCAGTCATATAAGATTAGGACCTGACCTTTAATCATTATTCCTTCTAGTAATAGGTTGTCCAGAACATGACTTCTTTTCAACCGCTTTGTTTTGATTGAGTTACAAACAAGAGCTCTTGCAAGAGCATTGGATTGGTGCTTCAGGCGGTCACAATCGACTTCTTAGTGATTTTATTTCTTCTTACCACAGGGACCTCCAGATTGTCATGTATTTTCTTGTTAGTAATGAACCGGGATGAAGTGTTTACGAAACATAGAGAGAAAAAGCCGCTGGAGGCGCGTAACATAGGACTGGTCAGGTCATTGGCGGCTTTTGGGGGTCAATGTCCAGACTTTTGAAATAAGTATGATGTTAAAACATCCTAGCTCCTTAACTTCTCATTCATGTGCCAAGTCCAGGACTACTATGAGTTAACCTGTGGTCCAGGGTAATTGTGGATTTAGAACACGCGCGTGCTTTCTAACCTGCCGTAACTAACTTCCTGAAATTACGAACAATCCGCCGATGTAGGCAAATTCAGTTAATTGCATTAATTGGATATTACCTTTAGGCTATTGATGCTTGGTTTATGATAATTGGAATACTGGTAAACGAAATAACTGAACAATTAGAGTAACATAAATGCACAAAATAGAAAGGTTGTTTTAGGTTGTTGGCATATTATGTTGTTGACCTTTTCACGAATAATGCCGCTGATCTAAAATACATGTAATTAATGGATTAATCAATCAATCAAATTAATCAATGGATTAATAGGAAAGTTTTATCATAGGACCGATAATTTTTTTTTTTCTGTTAACGTAAATAATAAGGTGAACATGGCTAGGAATAGCACGAACGAAGTCACCGACGTAAGATAGTGTAGCCACTTTTATTAAGTTAAGCAAAAAATTGGGCTCGTCCGGGATTTGAACCCGGGACCTCTCGCACCCTAAGCGAAAATCATACCCCTAGACCAACGAGCCGACTGCGTAGTAGACGGAATATGTTAAACAAGTTTTTTCGTATCGAATACATTAGACATGAGTGCAATAAAATGTGTTATCTGCACTATAATATATGGTCTCTTGGCTATCTTACAAAAACTCGATTTGTTCATTCTACCTATAAATACATACCCAACTCGTAGGTTATCATAGTTATTATTGATGTTTGAAATAGTATTAAACTAGTGACCCGTCCCGGCTACACACGGGTGTAATGATATAAAATTATGTCTATAATCCTTCCTCTTGAAATACTCTACCTTTAAAAAAACACATGAAAATCCGTAGTTTTATAGATTTAATAAATACGTAGTGTTAAAGATTTAAGCATGCGTACAAATAGGACAACAGACAGGCAGCAGAAAGTGACTTAGTTGTAAGTATACTACGTAGTGATAAAGCTATCTGACTAAAATGCCTCCCATAAAAAAACATAAATTTAGGGCCTTCTTATAGTTAAACGTGTATTAACATGTATCACTACATTGTATAAAGTAAAGTCGCTTTCTCTGTCCCTATGTCATTAAGTCCCTTTGAACGCTTAAATCTTTAAAACTACGCAACGGATTTTGATGCAGTTTTTTTTAATAGATAGAGTGATTCAAGAAAAAGGTTTATACGTATAATAAAACCGTGCAAAGCCGGGGCGGGTCGCTAGTTAACAATAATTTATAATATCTCCTTAATGTAAGTAATTCACTAAGTAAATGTAAATAAAGCTCCATAAAAGCCGGCCCTTGAGGTTGTAATATTTGAAATTTGCAAACAGGAAACATTGTACCAGTTCAATTAATAATTTTAGCTGGCCATTTGGTAACTCATAATTACTGTATAATAAGCAGCCAAATAGGCCTCAGTTTTCACCAATAAAACAAAATTATCGTTAAAATTCTCAATAAATTAAATTTTAGCAATAAATAAATTAATGAGGCTTCCTTAGGTAGTAATTATAAGTTTTTCAATCAAAGCTTGTAAAAAGGCTTCCTACAAACGGAGTGTTTACTGGAATTAAAGTTTATTGTATTTGATGGCCTTGTTGAAACAGCTGAAAAGCTCTCTGTGTATTGTTTTATTTATATTTCATCCCATCATTGTTCTTTATTTTATTTGTTACGCACATAGCCATGTTATCTTTCACTATTATAAAACTTAGAGATTATATTTTTTTTATTAAAACTTTATTAACAACGAAAATTACAAGCACAGAAATAGAAAAATTACAACTAATATTTACAATTGAAACCATTGAGCTAACTGCAGACGGTTGCAAACAGTCTAAAGGTAGCTCAATTGATCCATGTCAATACCAGTCGGAAGCGTCCCCAAGACACTGGCTTTTTTTTTAATTTGTCTATTTCTAATAATTGGTATACAGATCTGGATACGATAGAAATGCTAGTTTTGGAGGACAATCATGTTTTTTCAAAATAAATAAAAGAAACCTTCTAAATGGGAAAAGATTTGCCTTAATAAAAACACAACTTTACTAAAACATTTAGTAAGATGTTTATTTTATAAGGTTAGGTGAATTGAAAAGGAACGTAAAATATAATTGAAAAAAATTCGTTTATTTATCAGGATCAATCAGACATTTGTCTCTTTTAAAACAAAGTGACTAGGTATATAAATAATGTCTGTTTAATACGTACGCAAACAATATCAATAAGGTCAATCATTCGGGTGCTAGTAGTCAATTGATCGTGAAGCCATCAACGATCAGTGGAGCTAACTGGCGGAACTATTTGGTTTCTCACAGTGATCCGACTAAACGCACCGGTTAACCAATATACAGCTCTGTATTCTCGAGCTGTAGTGACTGTTATGGAATTTAAGTTAGAATTAAACTATTTTTACTGCAGACGGTTGTAAATAGTCTAAAGGTAGCTCAACTAATCCATGTCAATACCATTCGTTGCGTTTGTAGTACCAGTGACATTGGTAATTAATTGAACACTCTCACTTCAGCTTTGATAAAAGGATGGGAAGGGGAAATTGAAAATCCTACAAAAAATTGGGCTCGTCCGGGATTTGAACCCGGGACCTCTCGCACCCTAAGCGAAAATCATACCCCTAGACCAACGAGCCGCTTGCGATAATTGCCAAATTATTCAATCTGATGAATCAAAAGTTACTTTAGTGAAAGGTGACCCAGATTTTGCGCATACCTTAGCGTTATGCATACGACTGGTATTTATAATAATCTGTGACTAAAGGTCAAAAGAAACCTGTTTTGACAAAAATTTAGATCAGTTTGTGTTATTCTACTTAACATATAAAATAGTCGATACAATCTTATAGGTATTCCACATAAAGAACTTAAACTCTGTAGGACCAAATTATGTATTTATCTCAGGGAGTTTTGTTTGTCCGGGAGGCCAGTTAAATTCTACTCTACAGTACAATATCTGAAACATTATAAATAGTTTATTGCACAAGAATTATCGAAAGCTAGATTAACTATGATAATATTTAATTTATTGCTACTAAAATTGGAAAATCAGAACGTGCAGTAGTTATAAAATCGTCATAATTCAGATCGTAGTGATAAAACATGGATGATAAATTCGTTGGACATGCAAGCGGCTCGTTGGTCTAGGGGTATGATTTTCGCTTAGGGTGCGAGAGGTCCCGGGTTCAAATCCCGGACGAGCCCAAATTTTGTGCCGTCAAAGGATAAATTATTTATGCATAAGGGATGGTTACCGTATCGCCTGACAAGATTCACGCTGTCGTCACTCAGGCGTCAACGTAACCCGATCACGTAACCAAAGCGTATCAGCAACTCTGGGAGTCTACTTGGCTATGGCGGCTAGGCGATGTCGCTTAGCCTTTTATCGCTGACCGGTCTCAATGGAGCTATGTCACAGGACCAGTGGGCACAGGAACACTCTCTATACCCCGCTCTCATTAGCCAATGACTCGGCAGATCCAGCACACAGCTAATTTTCTGACTCCGAGCTACTACTGTAAATCATTCTTTTCAAAAAGATCTCACAGACGCAAATCTTGGCCCGACATGGGAATTGAACCATAGGTTTAAGCAGAGGTTGAACCATACCAACGTCGCAGTCATATGAATACAATACAAAAATATTTAGTAACATTTCATATTTACAATACCATGGGTACTATTGAAAATTTAATATATAAAACTACCTACTACACAAATATAACATTCAATATAGTACACATTTAACTATAACTAAAAATTTAAACACAAAAAGGCCTCCTGCTTAGCATTAAAATGCTCTATTGACACGGTTGCCAAAGTAGCGCTGGTTTTTAGCGGTTTTCAGTAGGTATATGCGTACTTCAGGTGCGTTCTAAATGGTTCTTGGTGTATTTTAGGAAGGAAATTTAAATCTTTAAAATTCAAACAACGCCCAGCCTTTGGAAGACAGTTTAATGTAAAAGCAAATCTAGCTTCTTATACAAATTGCAGGAAATTTCTTGAAGAAATTTAATATTTCTTCCGTTTCGTCGGATTCCTACATTTAGTACAGCAATTTCTTGCACAGCTTAGTTTCGGTCTAGTTCCCATCAACTGGCTAGACTAGACTAACAGCCGTGAAGCCTTATCGCCCGTCTGCAGCCTTCCACCCTTTCTCGGAGTTCAGGGAATGAACATGAATGCACTACTAGGAATCATAATAAGGGATTTGAACCGTGTTAGAAGAATTTTCTTAGTTTATTGTGTTTGGACCGAATGCCACCAAAGCAGCAGTTTTATGATATGTTACCAATTCCCGTTATATCAATAACCTAACTAATATTACAAATCCGAAAGTTTGTACGGATGTATGGATAAATGTGTGTTCCTCTTTCAAGCAAAATCTACAGAACAAATTGGGATGAAATTTAGAATGCACAAGTATATAATATGGAATAGAAGATCCAATGGAATAGACGTAGTTCCAGTCCTGAAAAACACATAAGCTACATTTGATCCCATAAATAAGTTAAAGTAATAGCATAGAGACGTTAAAATAGAAACAAGGCGTGTGAAGCCGCGGGCAGATGCCAGTCTGTAATAAGACGATATCGCCATCAGCCCGATACAACAGGAGAAAATGAATAATGTCGTTTTATTGAAAAAATAAGATCTTCTCTCTCAGCGGAGACAAGCCTTGATGCGAAAATACTGTAAAACGATAAAAATTAGGGCTCGTCCGGGATTTGAACCCGGGACCTCTCGCACCCTAAGCGAAAATCATACCCCTAGACCAACGAGCCGATGTTGAAAACAACTAAATATGAGCATATAAAATCCTTTAGGTAACAGTATCAGTAAATAACAGAAGGTCGTAAATCATGAATTATCTGATAAACGCGGGATGTGCATTAACAGCGGGTTTCGTATAATTATTTTATGGACGTTTGTCTATACTGATTGTACACGTTACTGTTAATCGAATGATTTATCACAACGTATTGCTTTTATAGACGATTTATTCGCAAAATATACAGGAAAACACACTCTTTGAAGGCCCGAATTGCAAGTATTTACTCAATGACCAGCGAAACTGAGAAAAAAACACCACGAACATTCGTTCCTGGGAGATAAAAATACCAATCAAATGAAAGTCTGACATATCGCATGAAAATATAAGATATTTCAGAAGTTTTAAATTTCGGTGACTTGCACTCACAACTTGAAAGTTAAATAGAGAAAAACGTTTCCATTTTATAGTTCGTTTGGTCCCGAACTATCTCGACAACTATCTCTATATTGCTTGCGAGTATGTTTGCCTACATCGAAGTAGCTATTTCAGATACATAGCAGAGGGATGTTACACAAGCTATAGAAACTCAAAGCTCAGTGAATTTCAGAGAAATGGAAGATAAAAAGAAAAAATAGTATAACTTCTTCGACAGCAATACATAAAATGACAAGACTCAAGAGTGCTGAAAGAATTTAATTACACCAAATGAATTGTAACAATTATTCAGAAGAACAACATTATAAGTTCAACTAAAACTGAAATAATCTAAATAAATTAAGAAATTACAATCCACTATTGAAATAATTAAGCTAACTGCAGACGATTGCAAACAGTTAACACGTAGTTCAAATGATCCAGAGGAGATATCAATATCAGTTGTTGCATTCCCAACACGCTGCTGGATGCAATAATTACCACGCTATATGGCAATGCTGATGCGCTGCCAGCTCTCGGGTCACGCATCAGAAATTATTTTATAGTTTATTAAACTACTACCGAGGTTCTCCGGGTTTTAAAAAAAATATCTGAGCGTCTGGTCGATGCGACGCGTGACCCGAGAGCTGGTGAGTATCTGGCTCAGCGCATCAGCATTGCCATACAGCGTGGTAATGCAGCCAGTGTCTTGGGGACGCTTCCGACTGGTATTAACATGGATCAATTGAGCTACCTTTAGACTGTTTGCAGCCGTCTGCAGTTAGCTTAATGGTTTCAATTGTAAATACTAGTTGTAATTTTTCTATTCCTTGCTTGTAATTTTCGTTGTTAATAAAGTATTTAATTAAACTACTTCCTTTCTCTCGCCCTCTAATTTATCTTACCCGTACTTGTATGTTCATTGGTGTATTTCTCTATCTCTCTCTCGTATGAACTAAGCCAACAGTTACCTTCTTTGTATTTAAAAAAAACCCATTGCGATGCTCTATCCGCCTGCCAAGTATGGTGACTAAGGGGCAAACCCGTTGGATTCTGGAGGGAATGTTCAGTAACGTGTTCATACTTCATACTCACGTTAACACTTGCTCCTATAGCTACTCTTAGTCCCACTGAACGGCGCGGCGTATTGGGCACGTCTCGCGCTGTATTTACTCTGTATTCCTATGGGAATATTTTTAAAGCATAATTTCCAGAGCGTATTTTCAAAAGTTATTGACATGGTGTCTGCTGGTGCTTATATCAGAATTTAAAAGGCAAATATTTGCTATAATTTTTTTTTACTGGACCATAATTCTTCAGACAAAAAGGCTTTACAATATATTTTTTTGTGTCTAAATATAACAACAAAAACATATATTAATAACACTTAATAAAACGAAGAGGTTTGTGATTGAGTGATAGCAAACTATCAAAAAGGTTTTCTATAATAACAACTTAATCCTTAAAATACAATTTTTGTCCCGCAATTATCTTTATAAAATTGGAATTAGGTGTTTAGGTGTATAACTGTATCAAACTCTTTGATACTGATTAATTAGTTTGATACGAAGTACGATCCAAGTTTATATTTCCTACTATTAATTGTGTTAAAGTCTAGCTTATGTCTTCACTTGCGTTACGATGAAGTCTTTTGGAGGCACTTGCCTAAAAAATTCCGTGTGGTGTTTGCTTAATAAACATGATCCCAACTCTTCTTATAGGTTTCTTAAGAGGCGACTTAAGATAAACAGAGGTCAGCAGCGCAGCTATTTTACCACCTGCACTTCCGAACCAGCAAACTCAGAGTGGGCATTATAGCATAGCACCTAGTCAAAAGACCAAACATGACGCTTTTCAGAAAAGGCCTATGTTCAGCAATGGAGTGGTAAAGGTAATAATATTATGTAGAAAGATGCTAGTTGACTTTATTCAAATGTACAAACTTTCAAGTCATGAATCGGATTTCAGATCTAGAATTTCAGTTTGAACATGGTTCCCTGACCAATCTCAAAGAAACCCTTTCCATCATTTAAATTTCCACCGCCCAGTTAGAACCCCTTTCAAGTCGAATTCAGCCTAAAAGCGTACAAGCCTTCCATCTTAGTTCCATCAGCATATATTTCGTTTTGCATTGCAAATTGTTTTGCTCTGGAGTGGTCTCTCGGCTTTGGTATGCTGAAGGATGATTCAAGCCATTAGCTGTTACGTTTTCTGCCTTAAAAGTAAAGCCAAAATTCCTGATCTGTTGTATCTCTTCTGCATCTCAAAATAATTAATCTGATTAGAAAGTTATTGCAATTAGCTAAACTAGATACAAGGCTTGACTAGCGCGAAAGTCAAAAACTAGTGTGGCTTCCTTCAGAAAATATTGTAATCCATTTCAGAACATACTTTGACTTATTTGATAGGTACTCACTTAGAAAAAATCCCTGCAAGGGACCGTCGTCAATTGCAAGATACCTACAGTACCAGTACCAGTATTTATGAAGAACCTATTTCTTTGAACTTTGTATTCGTAAAGAATGGTATTCCCAAATGGTATTCGTAAAGAGTGGTAGGCTTAATCTTTTATGGCGTATAGAGTTTTGCCGTCTTTCTGCATACCTAATTTACTTTGTTCATGGAAGGATCAAAGACATAAATTTTGCTTTATTTTGTGGTCAAATGGAATGAATGGCTATAAAATTGAAAAACTGTTCCATTTTTGCTCTCGATTTTTTAGCGTTACGAAATAATTTCCCGAAAATGAATCAAAACACATAAATTTGAAATTCATTGAGATTTTCGGATTTAAATTATGGCCACCACATTCCGAAATTCAGAAATATAAATAAAAAGTGGAAAGGAAATGAACAATGACCCGTCCGGCCGCCACAAAGGTTCAGATAAACAAACAGAAACGAAAGAGTAAATCAATTTAATGGTACCCAAAGGATAACACTGATTATTGACATAGGCAATCAATTAAAGCCGGTTTAAATTATTTGTATGTCTACAAACCTATAACTAACGGTCAACTACTGGACGCAACCTTGTTTCTGATCAAATAATCAAATAATAATCAAATAATCAATATCTTTATTTCTTTAGGCTTACAAAATAAGCACTTAGACAAGTCAAATTTAATACTATAGGTAAGTACATAATTATCAAAATAATATAAGAAAAAAAGTGATAATTGATTTTCAGTTCGCCTCAGTTTTTTGTCCACTTGTGGAAGAGGCGAAAATGATCAGATCCTTATTTGCTTATAAAAATAATAATAATAAAAGTAGGTATTTACTTTCGAAAAAAAATTCAACTTCATTCTAATATACTAAATACTTCAAAAATAGGAAGAAGTTCGTGAAAATGTAAGTGTTTTTATTATTCAATTTCTTACCATCTCAAAATAATATGACAACAGTAACAAAATACAGAATTGGACTGTATTTTGTGTTCGACTGTATAATGTTCTTCATCATAATTTTTTTGAGGTGAACCGATTTTGATGATTGTGTGTATTTGAAAGCT
Source organism: Eupithecia centaureata (assembly GCA_944547425.1). Taxonomy (NCBI): domain Eukaryota; kingdom Metazoa; phylum Arthropoda; class Insecta; order Lepidoptera; family Geometridae; genus Eupithecia; species Eupithecia centaureata. Next base: position 798,064 of record OX155688.1, on the reverse strand, counting down.
GGTGATTCTCGTGTAGACCTGCTTCTAGAAATTTGCCCAGTTGTTTTGAACTATCCTTAGAGCCTCATTTGAAGGCGGTTGGTTATTTAAGTAAATAAAAAACACCACCTTGATTATACCCTACTTTATAGTGCAGTGATATTTTAGTGTTTATCCAATAAAATATAAAATGATTTACCTTAATTGGCTTTTTATTTTCTTAGCCTTCATACAGCAGTTATACGCAAGCATGTGCCAAAATAATTCAAAGCCAATCGTAAAAACTACGTTGAACTTCCTTCAAAAGTAATTTGGTTAGCATCAGCATTGCAGTATTACCTGCATTGACCTGGATGATAAGAGATAAGCTGTGATAACACGCGGCTCAAATGACGGCAGAAAAGAGCTTTATCGACGGTAATTTTAAAATTTATGAGCTGATAATTCATAGAACAGAATAAAATATATTTTTGTTTATTTACAGAATTACACATTACGTATACTCTGCTTTAGAATCATAGATATTTTTTGTAAACATTGACATTTATGAATGAAAACTTGGTTTTGTACCTCATATGTTTACAAAACATGTTTTGTATAGGTACTTTATATTCAACGTGGCGTGTTTTAATACGCTTCTATATAATTGTTTCTTTTTGTTGACTATTTCTTTTTATCTCGTTTTTAAGGTTATATTAGTAAATATAATAATAATAATGCTGGACTATCCACACAGCACCATCTAGCCTCAAAGTAAGCTACTCAAAGCTTGTGTACTAGATAACTGATAGGTATATATATTTAATACCTCTACAATACATACTTAGACAGATTTTTTTAATATAAAAAACATCTAGACCAACGGAACAAATTTCTGCATATTTAACTAATATTTGTCACGAGGCGGAAATCGAAACCGCATCCTCCTGCGTCGCAAACGCTCCTTGGTGCCACAGAGGTCTTCAAAAAAGGTAAATTTCCCGTTGTAAGTCATTTTAGTAGTTCTTCCCTCTTCTTAAAGCTCAAATTAACGCAAAAGGAGTGACTTGCCCTTATACAAGTATTTCAAACTAGCAGCGCCTCGCGGTTTCACCCGCGTAATTCCCGTTCCCGTGGGAATTCCGGGATAAAATATATCCCAAGTCTTATTCCAGACGGTAATCTATCTCTGTGATTAATTTCACCCATATCCGTTCAGTAGTTTTTGCGTAAAAGAGTATCAAACATCCATCCATCAATCAATTCGTCAATCCATCAATCCATCGATCTATCGATCCATCAATCCATCCAACAAGCCATCAATCCATCTATCAAGCCATCAATACTTCCATCAAGCCATCAATGAATCCATCAATCCATCAATCCATTCATCCATCAATCCATCCATACTTATAAACATTCACGTTTATAATATTATTAGGACTAACCTTGTGGTAACTTAGGTGTAAAGTCTAAAGCACGTGGTCTAATGTGAAGTGCCTGAAAGCTCGAGGTAATAACGTGGGACAAATCGGACGGCGATCGGAGCTGCGATACGATACGGCACCGGACTTTAAATACTCCATTTCCATTTGTAGCGGCCAAGGCATGACTTTGGGGGGTGGTGCAAGTGGAATAAGTTTTACTTATTGTTACTACGGCCTAAAGGTAAGGGTTTCTTGTTCGCTTCTTTACTTTACATCACTAAATAGCGTAAAACAAAGTCGTTTTCTCTGTCCCTATGTCTTTATGTCCCTTTGTACGCTTTTTTTAAACTACGCAACGGATTTTGATGCGGTTTTTTTTAATAGATATAGTGATTCAAGAGGAAAGTTTATACGTATAATAAAACAGTGCGAAGACGAGGCGGGTCGCTAGTTAAAAATATAAAATAAATATATAAAGCTCGACAATCCACACAGCACCATCTAGCTGAACAATTTTCTGCATATCTTACTTATATTTTAAAGTCCGTTGGCGTATCGTATCGCAGCTCCGATCGCCGTCCGATTTGTCCGTCCGTTTAGTAGTTCTTCCCTCTTCTTAAAGCTCCAATTAACGCAAAAGGAGTGACTTGCAAGGAGGCGAGACGGGAATTACGTGGGTGAAACTGCGAGGCGCAATCCATCAATCCATCAATCCATCAATCAATCCATCAATCCATCAATCCATCAATCAATCCATTAATCCATCAATCTATCAATCAATCCATCCATCACTCCATCAACCCATCAATCCATCAACCAATCAATCCATCAATCAATCCATCCATCAACCCATCAATCAATCATTCCATCAACCCATCAATCCATCAACCAATCAATCCATCAATCTATCAAGCCATCAATCCATCAACCCATCAATCCATCAACCCATCAAGCCATCAACCCACCAAGCCATCAATCTATCAAGCCATCAATCCATCAATCCATCAAGCATCAATCCATCAACCCATCAATCCATCAACCCATCAACCCATCAATCTATCAAGCCATCAATCCATCGAGCCATCAATCCATCAAGCCATCAATCAATCCATCAATCCATCAAGCCATCAATCCATCGAGCCATCAAGCCATCAATCAATCCATCAACCCGTCAATCCATCAATCAATCAATCCATCAAGCCATCATGCCATCAATCAATCAATCTCATCGCTAGAGGGCGCTGACCTCAGTACAACCTTTTGAATAACCTCTCGTATTTAAATAATTATTTAAATAAAACAGTGAAAGCAATAGCTATAAAGTGCCAAAACTAACATCAAAGGACTTGGGATCTATCAATTTTGCTTATCAGTGACATCCAGTGCCAGTGACAATAATTGTAAAAACAATTTTACTTACATACCTAACCACTCAATCAGCTGTGTTGTGAACTTTGTTGAAAGATCAAATTACACTGGAACTCATACCGTAAACACCCCACTGTGAGTGAGAAATATATCAAAACATTTGAAGCAACAACATCTCGAAATAATAAATTACCTGTACAACAACTTCTTTCTAAATAAAACATTTGAACTATCAATCTGAAGGAATCGTAAATCAAATTCGCAAGTCATAACTGTTTTGACAGTTGAAGTACCGCTTCTTGACACCAGTCATCGCTAGCGTCGTCGTCGATCTGCGCAAGATTCTCCATTGATAAAGCTGCTTACCTACCTAGTTCGTCAAAAATACACTGGATGGCGTTACATGTCACTTCGTAAGAATTTAAATACCTGGGTTTTTATTATAACATCATTACATATTTCTGCCACCAGAGGCGCTGATATAATTGCACTGAAAAGAAATTAAATCAAGTTTTTAAAAATGCCTTTATGCAATGGCTGCAGAAGTGAAATAGAAAATGACAACAAACTTTTATGCATTGTTTGTAAGGGCAATTACCATTTTCAGTGTCTAGGCATGAAATTAGACCAATACATGTCATTGACCAAGGAATTTCGCTCAACTTGGATCTGCCCTCCGTGTTGCAACACCAGTCGTCGCCGTCCCAGGACCAACGCGGACACACCTGTACGCCAGCTACACGCACCCCTGCCTGCTGAGGAATCATTGGACATGTCGTGCGATCTCCTAGACACTATTACGATTGAGCCTGTGCCGTGCATTACGCAAGGGGCATCCACGTCTAAGTCTGAGCATGTCACCATCGAACAATTCAACCAATTACTACAGGCCATCAACATGTGGCGCGTTGATATGAACACAAATGCGATGAATATTAGAGACGATATAAAGGGAACTCTCGCTGAAATACAAGCCGATATGAGGTCTTTGCGCTTGGAACAAACCACCATGAAAAAAGATATCTCACATATCTCGTCCGAGTTAAAGTCCCTCCAAAACACCGTCCAGAATCAAACTTCTGAAAATGGTTTGTTGAAAAAGCGTGTGGACGATATAGAAAACAGGGCCACTATACTTGATCAACATAGCTCAATATACTCAGATCTTGAGTTAAAGATAGATTACCTAGAACAGCAGGCCAGGCAGTGCAATATAGAGATTTGTAATGTGCCCGAGCGACGCGGCGAAAACCTGATGGATATTATGGAAGCTCTTGGATCGGCACTCAAGATATCGTTTTCCCCTAACGATATAATATCCATTCATAGGGTTCCTCAAGCACAGCAAGGGGGCGACAGACCGAAAAACATAATAGCAAAGTTCACAACACGTATTCAGAGAGACAACTTGCTAAGTGCTTTTCGAAAGGTTAAAAATACTTTAACCACAGACGACTTAAATATTCCTGGTACGTCCACAAAAGTATACATAAACGAACACCTTACTCTAAAGAAGAAACATTTATTTCGAAAATGTCGGGAAGTCGCCAAGCAGCTCCAATACAAACACGCATGGGTCAGGAACTCTGCCATCTTTGTTAGGGAAGAAGATGACAGCTCAGTTGTCATCATCCGCACAGAGCAGGATCTCGAAAAACTCTACCAACAAAGCAAGCAAAGCAGCCATCAACAGTAAATCATAGTACTTGTCGATTTACTAACAACATTGCAGAATTCTTAAACATACTCTCTATTTAAGGATATCATCTAATTTCTCATTCGTTTTGTTTTATCCACTATCTAATGATGTTGTTATTTAAGGTTTTATAGAAATACTAGCTGTAATTATTCTTTATTTAGTATGTACGTACATATTCTTTGTGTAGTACTCAGACCCTTTCTAAGATTTTTCATATTATAACATAATTTTGTATAAGTTATATAAGTATATTAAGTTTTTTATAGAGTCAGCAACCTCTAGCGATAAGTATTGATAATCTTGTTACATATATGAGTACAACGTAGTGGGCTATATTTTTAGCAAGTGTAATATTATTTAAATTGTATAACTAAGTTTAAAATATAGCTGTTTGTTGTGCCTGTACATAATAAAAAAAAAAAAAAAAAAAAAAATCCACCAACCCATCAGTCCACCCCTCAAGCCATCCATCCATATATCAAGCCATCAATCCTTCAATCCATCAATCCATCAATCTATCAAGCCATCAATCCATCGAGCCATCAAGCCATCAATCAATCCATCAACCCGTCAATCCATCAATCAATCAATCCATCAAGCCATCATGCCATCAATCAATCAATCCACCAACCCATCAGTCCACCCCTCAAGCCATCCATCCATATATCAAGCCATCAATCCTTCAATCCATCCATCAACCCGTCAATCCAGCAATCCATCAATCAATCCATCAACCCGTCAATCCATCCCTCAAGCCATCAATCCATTCATCCATCAATCAATCCATCAATACATCAATCCATCCATACTTACAAACATTCACGTTTTTAATATTAGTAGGACTAACCTTGTGGTTATAACTTAGGTGTAAAGTCTAAAGCACGTGGTCTAATGTGAAGTGCCTGAAAGCTCGAGGTAATAACGTGGGACAAATCGGACGGCGATCGGAGCTGCGATACGATACGGCACCGGACTTTAAATACTCCATTTCCATTTGTAGCGGCCAAGGCATGTTTTTGGGGGGTGGTGCAAGTGGAATAAGTTTTACTTATTGTTACTACGGCCTAAAGGTAAAGGTTTCTTGTTCGCTTCTTTACTTTACATCACTAAATAGCGTAAAACAAAGTCGTTTTCTCTGTCCCTATGTCTTTATGTCCCTTTGTACGCTTTTTTTAAACTACGCAACGGATTTTGATGCGGTTTTTTTTAATAGATATAGTGATTCAAGAGGAAGGTTTATACGTATAATAAAACGGTGCGAAGACGAGGCGGGTCGCTAGTTAAAAATATAAGATAAATATATAAAGCTCGACAATCCACACAGCACCATCTAGCGGAACAATTTTCTGCATATCTTACTTATATTTTAAAGTCCGTTGGCGTATCGTATCGCAGCTCCGATCGCCGTCCGATTTGTCCGTCCGTTTAGTAGTTCTTCCCTCTTCTTAAAGCTCCAATTAACGCAAAAGGAGTGACTTGCAAGGAGACGAGACGGGAATTACGTGGGTGAAACTGCGAGGCGCAATCCATCAATCCATCAATCAATCCATCAATCCATCAATCCATCAATCCATCAATCCATCAATCAATCCATTAATCCATCAATCTATCGATCAATCCATCCATCACTCCATCAACCCATCAATCCATCAACCAATCAATCCATCAATCAATCCATCCATCAACCCATCAATCAATCATTCCATCAACCCATCAATCCATCAACCCATCAATCCATCAATCTATCAAGCCATCAATCCATCGAGCCATCAATCAATCCATCAATCCATCAATCCTTCAATCCATCCATCAACCCGTCAATCCATCAATCAATCAATCCATCAAGCCATCATGCCGTCAATCAATCAATCCACCAACCCATCAGTCCACCCCTCAAGCCATCCATCCATATATCAAGCCATCAATCCTTCAATCCATCCATCAACCCGTCAATCCAGCAATCCATCAATCAATCCATCAACCCGTCAATCCATCCCTCAAGCCATCAATCCATACATCAAGCCATCAATCCATTCATCCATCAATCAATCCATCAATACATCAATCCATCCATCCATCCATACTTACAAACATTCACGTTTATAATATTAGTAGGACTAACCTTGTGGTAACTTAGGTGTAAAGTCTAAAGCACGTGGTCTAATGTGAAGTGCCTGAAAGCTCGAGGTAATAACGTGGGACAAATCGGACGGCGATCGGAGCTGCGATACGATACGGCACCGGACTTTAAATACTCCATTTCCATTTGTAGCGGCCAAGGCATGACTTTAGGGTTGGTGCAAGTGGAATAAGTTTTACTTATTGTTACTACGGCCTAAAGGTAAAGGTTTCTTGTTTTATTTTATTTATTTAATTTTTTTATTTTTATTTCTTAGGGATAACAAACAATTACACTTAAATATTAACTATAAGAGATCTTAAATAAACTTAATTCTAAAAGTGTAACCAGCCCCGTTATCCGCAAGTTAACACAATGAAAAGGGGTGGTGTTAGTGAAAATATGTCACTATGTAAGATTTAATATTATTAGCTATATGCATATAAGTAGGTGCTAGAGTGGTAAATTACATGAATAAAAGAACTTGTTCGCTTCTTTACATCACTAAATAGCGTAAAACAAAGTCATTTTCTCTGTCCCTATGTCTTTATGTCCCTTTGTACGCTTTTTTTAAACTACGCAACGGATTTTGATGCGGTTTTTTTTAATAGATATAGTGATTCAAGAGGGATGTATAATAAAACGGTGCGAAGACGAGGCGGGTCGCTAGTTAAAAATATAAAATAAATATATAAAGCTCGACAATCCACACAGCACCATCTAGCGGAACAAATTTCTGCATATCTTACTTATATTTTAAAGTCCGTTGGCGTATCGTATCGCAGCTCCGATCGCCGTCCGATTTGTCCGTCCGTTTAGTAGTTCTTCCCTCTTCTTAAAGCTCCAATTAACGCAAAAGGAGTGACTTGCAAGGAGGCGAGACGGGAAGTACGTGGGTGAAACTGCGAGGCGCAATCCATCAATCTATCAATCCATCAATCAATCCATCAATCCATCAATCAATCCATTAATCCATCAATCCATCAAACCATCAATCCATCAAGCCATCAATCCATCAATCAATCCATCAATCAATCCATTAATCCATCAATCAATCAATCAATCCATCCATCACTCCATCAACCCATCAATCCATCAACCCATCAAGCCATCAATCTATCAAGCCATCAATCCATCAACCCATCAAGCCATCAACCCATCAATCTATCAAGCCATCAATCCATCAAGCATCAATCCATCAAGCATCAATCCATCAATCTATCAATCCATCAAACCATCAAGCCATCAAACCATCAAGCCATCAATCCATCAATCAATCAATCCATCAACCCATCAGTCCACCCCTCAAGCCATCCATCCATATATCAAGCCATCAATCCTTCAATCCATCAATCTATCAATCCATCAAACCACCAAGCCATCAAACCATCAAGCCATCAATCCTTCAATCCATCAAGCCATCAATCAATCCATCCATCAATCTATCAAGCCATCAACCCATCAATCCATAAATCTATCAATCCATCAATCTATCAAGCCATCAATCCATCAAGCCATCAATCAATCCATCCATCAATCAATCAATCCATCAATCTATCAAGCCATCAACCCATCAATCAATCAACCCATCAATCCATCAATCCTTCAATCCATCCATCAATCAATCAATATATCAAGCCATCAATCCATCAACCCATCAATCCATCAATCAATCAATCCTTCAACCCATCAGTCCACCCCTCAAGCCATCCATCCATATATCAAGCCATCAATCCATCAATCAATCCATCAATCCATCAATCAATCCATTAATCCATCAATCAATCAATCAATCCATCCATCACTCCATCAAGCCATCAATCCATCAACCAATCAATCCATCAACCCATCAAGCCATCAACCCATCAAGCCATCAACCCATCAAGCCATCAATCCATCAAGCCATCAATCCATCAAGCCATCAATCAATCCATCCATCAATCTATCAAGCCATCAACCCATCAATCAATCAACCCATCAATCCATCAATCTTCAATCCATCCATCAATCAATCAATATATCAAGCCATCAATCCATCAATCCATCCATCAATCAATCAATCCATCAATCTATCAAGCCATCAACCCATCAATCAATCAACCCATCAATCCATCAATCCTTCAATCCATCCATCAATCAATCAATATATCAAGCCATCAATCCATCAACCCATCAATCTATAAATCCATCAATCTATCAAGCCATCAATCCATCAATCCTTCAATCCATCAATCAATCAATCCTTCAACCCATCAGTCCACCCCTCAAGCCATCCATCCATATATCAAGCCATCAATCCTTCAATCCATCCATCAACCATCAAGCCATCAATCCATCAATCCTTCAATCCATCAATCAATCCATTAATCCATCAATCAATCAATCAATCCATCCATCACTCCATCAACCCATCAATCAATCAATCAATCAATCCATCAATCTATCAATCCATCAACCCATCAATCCATCAACCCATCAATCTATCAAGCCATCAATCCATCAAACCATCAAGCCATCAAACCATCAAGCCATCAATCCTTCAATCCATCAATCCATCAAGCCATCAATCTATCAAGCCATCAATCCATCGAGCCATCAATCAATCCATCAATCCATCAATCCTTCAATCCATCCATCAACCCGTCAATCCATCAATCAATCAATCCATCAAGCCATCATGCCGTCAATCAATCAATCCACCAACCCATCAGTCCACCCCTCAAGCCATCCATCCATATATCAAGCCATCAATCCTTCAATCCATCCATCAACCCGTCAATCCAGCAATCCATCAATCAATCCATCAACCCGTCAATCCATCCCTCAAGGGTTGGTGCAAGTGGAATAAGTTTTACTTATTGTTACTACGGCCTAAAGGTAGGTTTCTTGTTTTATTTTATTTATTTAATTTTTTTATTTTTATTTCTTAGGGATAACAAACAATTACACTTAAATATTAACTATAATACTATAATAACATAATGATGCCATATATGGCGCTCATTAGGAGAGGCCTATGTCCAGCAGTGGACTATTATAGGCTGGTGATGATGATGATGATGATTAACTATAAGAGATCTTAAATAAACTTAATTCTAAATTCAAATTCAAATTCAATCCATCAATCCATCAATCAATCCATTAATCCATCAATCAATCAATCAATCCATCCATCACTCCATCAAGCCATCAACCCATCAAGCCATCAACCCATCAAGCCATCAACCCATCAAGCCATCAATCCATCAAGCCATCAATCAATCAATCCATCAATCTATCAAGCCATCAACCCATCAATCAATCCATCCATCACTCCATCAAGCCATCAATCCATCAACCAATCAATCCATCAATCAATCCATCCATTAACCCATCAATCAATCATTCCATCAACCGATCAATCAATCAACCAATCAATCCATCAATCCATCAACCCATCAAGCCATCAACCCATCAAGCCATCAACCCATCAAGCCATCAATCCATCAAGCCATCAATCCATCAAGCCATCAATCAATCCATCCATCAATCTATCAAGCCATCAACCCATCAATCAATCAATCCATCAATCCTTCAATCCATCCATCAATCAATCAATATATCAAGCCATCAATCCATCAACCCATCAATCCATCAATCAATCAATCCTTCAACCCATCAGTCCACCCCTCAAGCCATCCATCCATATATCAAGCCATCAATCCTTCAATCCATCCATCAACCATCAAGCCATCAATCCATCAAGCCATCAATCCATCAATCAATCCATCAATCCATCAATCAATCCATTAATCCATCAATCAATCAATCAATCCATCCATCACTCCATCAAGCCATCAATCCATCAACCAATCAATCCATCAATCAATCCATCCATTAACCCATCAATCAATCATTCCATCAACCGATCAATCAATCAACCAATCAATCCATCAATCCATCAACCCATCAAGCCATCAAGCCATCAACCCATCAAGCCATCAAGCCATCAAGCCATCAACCCATCAAGCCATCAACCCATCAATCCTTCAATCCATCCATCAATCAATCAATATATCAAGCCATCAATCAATCCATCCATCAATCTATCAAGCCATCAACCCATCAATCAATCAACCCATCAATCCATCAATCCTTCAATCCATCCATCAATCAATCAATATATCAAGCCATCAATCCATCAACCCATCAATCCATCAATCAATCAATCCTTCAACCCATCAGTCCACCCCTCAAGCCATCCATCCATATATCAAGCCATCAATCCTTCAATCCACCCATCAACCATCAAGCCATCAATCCATCAAGCCATCAATCCATCAATCAATCCATCAATCCATCAATCAATCCATTAATCCATCAATCAATCAATCAATCCATCCATCACTCCATCAAGCCATCAATCCATCAACCAATCAATCCATCAACCCATCAAGCCATCAACCCATCAAGCCATCAACCCATCAAGCCATCAACCTGGCTTGATGGGTTGATGGCTGGATTGAAGGATTGATGGATTTGATGAATGAAGACGATTATACAAGTGATTGAGCATATTCTGTGTTCGCATGATTGAAGAAAAACTAGGATCTTCTACAGCCAAGTTAGATTGAATTTTCGTTAGAACATCTAAACAACCTTTAATGTCTTGCCTTATATCCAACGGAGATTCCAAAATATGTTCGGATGGATATTCAGTCCCTAATTTGACTATCTGTTTGCGTAACTCCTCAACAGAAGATGCTGGAGTAGCGCCTCGTATGCGTACCTCATAATCTAACTCCGATTTTTGGAGAGATAGAAACTTAACGGGCAACATGGTATGGCAGTATAAAAAAAACTGACCAGTTGAATAAGTAGTGCACTGATTAAAGCTAAAGCTCGCCGTTCTGTTACAAAATGAATGAATGAACGTATGGTTTTATGAGATGAAAAGTGAAACAAAATAAAACAGTGCAAAATCAGAGAAGAGAAACTACTGATGTGTACTGCTCAGTACTGTACAAAAAACAATAAACAAATACTTTATGATAACAAAATGTAAAAATAAAGTTAAGCGTCAATCAAGTTAAAAAAAAATAAGTAAATCGACCAATTTTATAAAAAAAATTTAGACAAACTAAGAACAATACAACCTAAGTACTTACGTACACCTCAGTAGTTTATATTACAGAAGAAAACCAAAAAAAAAAAAATACGTTTTACATAATACTACCACCAACATGCACAAACCAAAGAAAAAAATAAAGGAAGAACCAAGTAGAATCAGCTGTAGTTACCACGATAAGGGGCGCCAGTGTCCCGATTTAAGAGGGAGCCGATTTAGTGACAAACCGGTTTTTTAAAAAAAAACCCGGTTTGTCACAACCGGTTTTTAAAAAAACACTCTGTATATCAGTGTACAGATTTAATAATAAAAAAAGGAAAATAACAGTAGTGAGCCTGAAGGGCAATATTAAAATTAAAGGGAAACGGAAAACTAGTTCAGTCAGAAGGGCGTTAATGGGGTTCAGTTAAATTAACTACACATGGCTGATTCCACTTGGTTGGTGATAAAGTCTTCTCCTTATTTTCTCCCTTCTCAGTACTCCCCTTAGTGCGCCGCGGGTGTAGCAGCGACCCGACGGCGAAGGAGACCAAGCGCTGGCTGGATGCCCCGGGAAGAAGGGGACAGCTCGATGAAAGTCCGGCCGGAAACGAAGACTGCCCTTAGGGTGGACTTTGAACCCCAACAGGGGTTTTAAGTACACACGTAAATTTATCGATATTATCAATCGATATAACTAGTAGTTTTAAAGGAGGCAAAATTAAAGGATGCCTAAAACAATAAAATGGCGTCTGGCGTCTCTTGCGCAGAACCGGAGCGTCAGCCTTGTGACACCATAGACAATGGAACGCGTCAGAGCCGTGAAGTTAGCAGCGTGTTGACGAGTTTATCTATGGGCTACTAGTGCAGCCAACAAGACTAAATTACTTAGTCGATTATTACAATCGAAACAAGTAAAATATTAAAATTGAGAGAAGTAAATTACAAATTAATTAGGATTAAATTAATCTTTACGTAAGTATGTAACGGTTACGTTACATAGTGGAGAAATTGGACAACTGGTCGGTCCATTTCTGCAAGCTAGCGGAGAGACTTGGGAAACCACCGAACAGACATATGGCCAGGGCATACGCTTTAATCCCGAGGCCGAGAAGGAGTACCGGCTGATCCAGTCGTACCTCACCGACCTAGAAAAGGAGACACTAATCAGCTGGTTCTCCTACTCACTGCCGGCACACAGAAGCTTGAAGGTGGCAATAAGGAAACTCCCTTCAGAAACCGATGTAGATGAGATTAGCGCGGCTCTGGTGAGAAAGGTTTCTCCCCAGAATACATCAAAAATATACGGGGACGACAGGGATGCCCAGGGAGCATATTCTACGCGTCCCTGAAAAACACACCTGGCCTTACACCGGCCATTTATGAAATAAATGAGCTACTTTTGATGCGCGAGTTACTACTGATGCCGGGTATAATAGTAGAGGCATGGCGGGGGAAGAAGGGACCGTCGCAGTGCCACAGATGCCAGAAGTTCCGGCACAGCTCCCACAACTGCCACAGGGAGCAGGCGTGCGTGCGCTGCGGAGAGCCACACCGCGCGAACGAGTGCCCGCGCTCACGGGAAGAACCGGCCCAGTCCTGGATTTGTAAACAGGCCGCATAGGCCGCGGCCTAGGGGCGGCGGCGTCCTAGGGGGGCGGCAGCGTCCTAGGGGGGCGGCAGATTTCAGAGGATCACTCGATTGCAGACAATCAAATTGTATGTCTACCTTTGAGCAGCTAATAATGAACGGCTCAGTACATGGGGCGGCGGAAAAAAGTGGCCTACACTCATAAAAAATATAAATCCGGCACTGAACCGGCCACCTGTGCAAACTGCGGAGGGTCGCACCCGGCCTTCCAGTCGTGCCCGGTCTTCAAGAGGGAAATCAGAAAAAAGCGCGGGGGCACCCTCTCGCAGAAACCCAAAGCGCACCAGCCAGAGGTAGGAAGGGTACGGTGCTGGCAGCACCCGCCACCATTGAGGAGACGGCGACATCCTCCCTGATGGCTCCAGCCAACCTACCGGGCCAAGCGGCCAAGAAAAAGAAGAGGAAAACCCAAGGAAAACAAAGAGACCACGACCACAGCCGCGGCCGAGAGGAGAAACTCCTTAGGGCAGACCATCGGTGTCCTCAAGGAGATTCTGGAAGCGGTACAATCCGGCACAGACGCCGAGACTGCGACCCTAATGGGCCTCATGAGGATCCTCAACCAAAATAGGGGTAAATCCTGCTCTGCGCCCCGTTCATAAACCGTTGTTTGAATCTCGGCACACCACAGAATCCCAGCAAGAATCCCGAGTTCCATAGACTGCCTCTTCGTACTTTGACGAAGAGGCAGTGTAGGGAACTCGGGAGTCGAAGACACTAGCAGCACGCATCAACATCTGCAAGGGTGAGGGATGACAAAAATCCGATAACTGTGAGCAATGTCAATAAACTGTTGGACATTTGTCTTGGGAATCTGATCGCGATTTCCCCAAATTGGTCGCAGCATATGATATGTTCTTCCATAAATTAAGTATGAATGATTATGCTGGGACGAGATTTGGAAGTATTGCCTCAAGGTTGAAAGACTACTCAGCTTTGCTGTCTGTGTCCCATATACGTGAGCTCTTGCATTTCCCGCTAAAGACTTCCCTGTGTCCTTCCTCTGTGGTGTACACGGAGAGGCTGTAGGTACTTGCGGTCCCCTCCGGTACTCCAATAAAGAAGGCGCAGTGCGGAGGACCTATCCATAACGAGGGCTACCAAGTATACTCAGTCCTCGCACCGCTGCACTCCGGAGGCCCACTGCAGCGATGGCGGCCAGAAACTCAGCTAGGAACCCCAACAGTAGGTCGGAGGGATTCCCGGCTGGTCCGGCCGTGCGTATATCGGCTGTGGGCGCGCCGGTTCCTGCGACGGAATGGTCGGCAGTGGTGGTACGGCGCGGGCGGGCTCTTTTTTTATGGTTTCATTCGGTTTTTTTGTTGTGGTACCATTAACACGACGACGAGACGAGCGCCACTGGAGACACAGAGGGCGTGTCTCGGCTGCGGCGCTTTGCTCCCGCCGACCGTGCCGAGATACTGGCCGAGCACCTGGCGGAGCAGTTCACGCCACACCCGGTTCCAGCAGACGCAACCTTCGCCACGCTGAGCCACCACCGAAATCGAAGGTTGAGGAGACAGTAACGGATTTCCTGTCTGGCCCGACACTGCCCTTAGGCGGGGAGTACTTCATCTCCCCAGCCAAGGTGCAGAGGGCCGTCCTCCGCCTACGCAGGCGGAAGGCGCCAGGCATCCCCAACCTGGCACTAACCCAGCTGCCCCGCCGCGGAGTCACCGCGCTCGCCCGCCTCTTCAACGCAATTCCCCGGACTAGAGCGTCCGGAGAACTCTGCCCTGCTCTGTCTAGCCAGGTAGTAAACCGATCGGCGGTTATCGTTTCTTTGAGACCTACAGCAATATTATAATAGTTATTTTCAGAACTTTGTTTCAAGACTTAATCCAGTGTTTAACTCTTTTCAGAGCGTCGCATTTACAGAGTTTCAAGCCGCTTTTTCAAAGCGGCTTGTCATCTTGTTTCTTGAGCTGAATAAGATCAAAATCTACGCATTCAGTGGTCACTAACCCGGAGCGCCTACTTCCTCAAATTAAGTAAAATACGGCTAGGCCTAGAAGCTTGAGAAAGAACCCTCGTCGACCCCAGGTAGTTATAGTGACACACCCCTTTTCCCGAATGGCATATGGGACACAGGTTGGACACGCATGTCCAAACACCCATTATCGCTTAAAAGAGAGATTATCAGAAATATCTGCAAGACGTCAACACTACTGTTTCAGCTCCACAAAGGGCAGCTGATCGATCGGTTCACTGGGCCTTCCCTGGGCAACCAGGGATTTCAACCTGCAGGGCCAGATCGCACTGCGGCTGACGGCACCCATCGTCGATAGGTCGAGGGAAGGCCCCGATACCCTAACGCTACCCGCCTCAAGGCGTGAGAAGACAGCAATGATTGATTGACTGTCGACACCTTCGTTCCACTCCGTGTGCATTTAGCTTATGCCGTGTGGACTGTGGAGTTCGCGGGACTAGGCGGGATCGGGTCATCGCAAGTGCGCGTGCAATCAGCGGTGCCATAGTCGCCCAGGCACTTGAAACATCGCGGACGCGCGATGCAATAGCGCACAGTGGCCATATAGTTGGCATCTGTGGCACTGCCCTAGGAGACCGGCATCTACGGAGAGGCGACACAAGGTTTTTAGTCCGGAAATCGCCTTCACTTCTGGGACCAAGTCTAAAATGACCAAGACGAGATCGAAAGGGCGTTTGTATCTACAATATCTACAGCATTATCTGTCAGAAGAGGATTCGGGAGAATCAGGTTCTTGAGTACGACCCGGAGGCTTCGGAAGGGGCATTGTCACCAGTCTCCATCTCCACTTGTATTGTTGCTCGGGAACTTTTGAAAGAATGCATGGAGCAATCCATGTTCACTGAGGACAGACTTGTAATGTCCAAGAGCGAAGAGGGCGGGGGGTCCTTAGTTCCAGGGGGATAAACGGGATTAGTGTATGATCCCTCTCCCACCCGGGAGTAGTGTCCTACCTACTATGTCCCTTATGAGGCGAAAGGGGTGTATGTAACTACCTAGCGGTACCTGGGGCCGGTGATCCCAGGCCCAGCTGGATTCTACTATAATTTGAGGATGTCAAGTTACGGCACGGTTACGTATCCTTTGGTTGACCACTGACGGGGTGTGGATTCGAAGTCGAGAAAACATTTAGAGACAGTGAAAAAACACGAGAACCTCGAGAAAAGCATCCCTCTGAAAAACTCTGAAGCGCTGCATTGTATTCGAAAACTAAGTTCTGAACTGGTTACATTGAGTCACGAGAATGTTAAAAAGATAGAACTGTTTTAATGTCGCTTTGATAAGAGCGGCCCAGTATAATAGTGTCTCGCGTTTTATCACGGGCCGCGCCGCGACAGCTCGGGCCTACGCGCCGTGTGAAGGTAGTGGCTCTAGGTGGCGCGGGCAATATTATAACCTGTTATTTTCAGAACTTTGTTTGAAGACTTCATCCAGTGGTTAGCTCTTTCCAGAGCGTCGCATTAACAGAGTTTCAAGCCTCTTTTCTATAGCGGCTTCTCTATCTTGTTTCTTGAGCTGAATAAGATCAAAATCTACGCATTCAGTGGTCGCTAACCTGGAGCGCCTACTTCCTCAAAATTAATTAAAATCCGGCTAGGCCTAAAAGCTAGAGAAGGAACCCTCGTCGACCCCAGGTAGTTATAGTGACACACCCCTTTTCCCGAATGGCATATGGGACACAGGTAGGACACGCATGTCCAAACAAAATTATCGCTTTAAAGAGAGAATAACAGAAATATCTGTAAGACGTCAACACTACTGTTTCAGCTCCACCGATGGCCGCTGATCGGTTCGCTGGGCCTTACCTGGGCAACCAGGGATCTCAACCTGAAGGGCCAGATCGCACTGCGGCTGACGGCACCCATCGTCGATAGGTCGAGGAAAGGCCCCGATACCCTACCGCCACCCGCCTCAAGGCGTGAGAAGACAGCAATGATTGATTGACTGTCGACACCTTCGTTCCACTCCGTGTGCATTTAGCTTATGCCGTGTGGACTGTGGAGTTCGCGGGATCGGGTCATCGCAAGTGCGCGTGCAATCAGCGATGCCATAGTCGCCCAGGCACTTGACGCATCGGACGCGCGATGCAATAGCGCACAGTGGCCATATAGTTGGCATGTGTGGCACTGCCCTAGGGGACCGGCATGTACGGAGAGGCGACACAAGGTTTTTAGTCCGGAAATCGCCTTCACTTCTGGGACCAAGTCTAAAATGTCCAAGACGAGATCGAAAGGGCGTTTGACATTATCTACTATCTGTCAGGGGAGGATTCGGGAGAATCAGGCTCTTGAGCAGTGCCGGATTTATATTTTTCATGAGTGTAGGCCACTTTGTCCCGCCGCCCCATGTACTGAGCCGTTCATTATTAGCTGCGCACCCCCCCCCCCCCCCCGGTCCCCGGTAGACATACAATTTGATTGTCTGCAATCGAGTGACCGTCCTCTGAAATCTGCCGCCCCCTAGGACGCCGCCGCCCCCCTAGGACGCCGCCGCCCCTAGGCCGCGGCCTAGGGCCACATTGTCACCGGTCTTAATCTCCTCTCTAGGAGTATTGTATGTCGAAGAGGCTAGAGAACCTTTGGAAGAATCCGTGAAGCAATCCACATGCATGTTCTCCGAGGAGAGACTTGTAATGTCCTGTCCATGGCGGACTGAGCGGTTGATGAGAGACGGGGGCGTTGGGTCCTTAGTTCCGGGGGGATAAACGGGATTAGTGTATGATCCGTCTCCCAACCGGTAGTAGTGTATGTCCTACCTACGATGTGTCCCTTATGCCACTCTTACGAGATCGAATGGGCGTATTTATATATTATCAGTATTATCCGTCAGTCTTGAGTACGACCCGGAGGCTTCGAGAGGGGCATTGTCACCGATCTCCATCTCCTCTCTAGGAGTATTGTATTTGTATTGTCGAAGCTCGGGAACTTTTGACAGAATGCATGGAGCAATCCATGTTCTCAGAGGACAGACTTGTAATGTCCAAGAGCGAAGAGGGCGTGGGGTCCTTAGTTCCGGGGGATAAACGGAAGTAGTGTATGATCCCTCTCACACCCGGAAGTAGTGTATGTCCTACAACTGTACTGTGTCCCTTATGGGGCGAAAGGGGTGTATGGAACTACCTAGCGGTACCTGGGGCCGGTGGTCCCAGGCCCAGCTGGATTCTACTATAATTTGAGGATGTCAAGTTCGGCACGGTTACGTATCCTTTAGTTGACCACTGACGGGGCGTAGATGCATGTTCTCCGAGGAGAGACTTGTAATTTCCTGTCCATGGCGGACTGAGCGGTTGATACTATGTGTCCCCTATGAGGCGAAAGGGGTGTATGTAACTACCTAGCGGTATCTGGGACCGGTGGTCCCAGGCCCAGTTGGATTCTACTATAATTTGAGGATGTCAAGTTCGGCACGGTTACGTATCCTTTGGTTGACCACTGACGGGGCGTGGATTCGAAGTCGAGAAAACATTTAGAGGACCAGCCTTGAAAAAACTCGAGAACCTCGAGAAAAGCGTCGCTCTGAAAAACTCTAAAACACTGCATTGTCTTCGAAAACTAAGTTCTGAACTGGTTACATTGAGTCACGAGAATTTTAAAAAGACAGAACTGTTTTAATGTCGCTCTGATAAGAGCGGCCCGGTATAATCCTCCAGAAACGAAACAGAGCCGCACAGACTATCTGGTTAGCCTGGTAGACAGAGAGGGCACGAGTTCCGAGAGAGTGAGCTGCGGGAAGCTCATACGGGAGGCGAGCGCAATCGGTCGACGTCACGCACACGCGACGGACGACCCGATCTCTACTAGTTAGTAAATTCGCACACTAGACGAACGGTCTCGATACCCAACGCTTCTAAGCAACTTAACATTTATCATGTAAAAACTTGTAAAATGTGTAATTAATGTTTGCATGAACCTAAATCAAATGTGTGGTATTTTGTCATGAACGTGTTTGTGCATGACAGCATAATAAAAGAAATACTCTTTAGACAGAATAAAAGCAATAAAATAATCGAGTTTTAGAGCAGTCGTAACGTCGTAAATCAGTCAGTCATTCAGTTACTCAGTAATATCTCTTAAAGTAATATCTCTTAAAGTAATCAAGTTGCCGGAGCTCTTTAAACCAGTTCAAGCCAATGTCAGTGTCATTATTTAGCACTATTGATACCCTCAAGAAGTTGAAGAATAAAACCATATTCGAAGTCCAAGTGAGCCTTACACCCTAACGTAGACCTTGCAAAGGGTCTGCTATAGATTATTCACCTACCAAAACTAGGCTGTGTCTATACGGCCAATACCTGACATGCGGCCGTCCGCGGACGCTATAAGACAACGGACACATAATGGCCACCACGAACAGACACGCTAGATAGGGTAATTGTTAGGTGCAGTTGGCCACACCAACCACAGACGCAGAATTTTCTTTCTTGTAGGCAGCAGACGATTTCAGCCATTTGCACTACACTATAGCCAGACCGGACAAATAGCCATTGCCTTCGAAGAACTGCAACAAGCCCAGCCCAGAGAAATAGCACTCGCCTCATGGCAAAAACTATGCAATTTTGTATGAAATGCAGCACAGGTAGCGAGCGTCGTCTTCCCCGCCTTGTCCAACTCACCGTATCGCCTCTTGCATACAAAACATACAGCGCTCGTCCAATCCTGACATCAACCTGTAACTTCTAGCCAGACACGAACAGGCACCGGCGCCGCACCTGCTCGCCGCGACCACTACAGCATGGTCTCCATCCACAAACCATACATCACCACCCCCACTCGCGACCCGTCCAAAGGACGCGCAACAACCACACGTCTGCCAACCGAGACTATGTGTTTACAAACAACAGCTCTTTGAGTATGGCACCCACTTAAGTGCAGGCACCTTACACATCGAACCAGGCAGGTACTTTGGGTCCTACCACCCAAACAACCAATGATAGTTACTGACCACAGATGAGATACAATTGCACAAACTAGCAGTGTGATTGAGTTGAGAGAATCGATAACAGAAGCACTCTGTTTGACCACAAGCTAGCACCAAATTCACCAAAGAATATACCACTAAAACAAAGTCTGATGGAACGGACACATGATGCTAAACAACCACAAAACAATAATCTGATCATGACCACTGTTCAGAATAAAGACACGACATTCAGCCAAGCAACACAATGCCTGAAGAACTAATATTGGGACACCGTTTTCCCAATATACCACAACACACACATCCAGCCAGACGACACACTTAACATCTGGAGGATAGCCTTGGGTGTAGGAACCCAAGGCGCACACACCCTGTTCAGCCAGGCAACACCGTATGCCTGGAGAACTAATATTGAGACACTGTTTCTCAATATGCCCCACAACACATCCAGCCAGACGGCACAGTTTACGTCTGGAGGACAATCTTGGGTGTAGGAACCCAAGATGCACACACCTCGTTCAGCCAAGCAGCACAGTTCATGCTTGGAGAACGAATACTGAGCCACTGGTCCCAGTATGCCCCACAATGCACTTTCCACCATGTCCGTCCACCAAGAAACCACAAAAGACCAAAAACAACAAGAAACCACACTAGACCAAAAACAACAAGAAACCGAACAACACCTGTAAAACACCTGTACAACCTGTTACCCGTTGTCTGCAAATAAATGATTTTGATTTTGACCTCCGCTTCTTGACAAATAAGTTACCTACATGAAGAAAAGCTAACAACAAAACACATCAGAGTCTGAGATAGTAATAACTATAAAATAACACACAAAGTAGAGAAATAAATGACACCTTAACAAATTACAATATTTACACACAACATAAACATATCTGGTTGGTCATCATAGCATGTTAGCTAAATGGGAAGGCATTTTTGTTGTCATACTTACACCATAAATCATTCATAACACGATGAATCCTTCAATCCTTCAATCCATCCATCAATCAATCAATATATCAAGCCATCAATCCATCAATCCATCCATCAATCAATCAATCCATCAATCTATCAAGCCATCAACCCATCAATCAATCAACCCATCAATCCATCAATCCTTCAATCCATCCATCAATCAATCAATATATCAAGCCATCAATCCATCAACCCATCAATCCATCAATCTATTAATCCATCAAACCATCAAGCCATCAATCAATCAATCCATCAATCTATCAAGCCATCAATCCATCAATCCTTCAATCCATCAATCAATCAATCCTTCAACCCATCAGTCCACCCCTCAAGCCATCCATCCATATATCAAGCCATCAATCCTTCAATCCATCCATCAACCATCAAGCCATCAATCCTTCAATCCATCAATCAATCCATTAATCCATCAATCAATCAATCAATCCATCCATTACTCCATCAACCCATCAATCAATCAACCAATCAATCCATCAATCTATCAATCCATCAACCCATCAATCCATCAACCCATCAATCTATCAAGCCATCAATCCATCAAGCATCAATCCATCAATCTATCAATCCATCAAACCATCAAGCCATCAAACCATCAAGCCATCAATCCTTCAATCCATCAATCCATCAAGCCATCAATCTATCAAGCCATCAATCCATCAATCTATCAAGCCATCAACCCATCAATCCATCAAGCCATCAATCAATCCATCCATCAATCAATCAATCCAACAATCTATCAAGCCATCAACCCATCAATCAATCAACCCATCAATCCATCAATCCTTCAATCCATCCATCAATCAATCAATCCATCAATCTATCAAGCCATCAATCCATCAACCCATCAATCCATCAATCTATTAATCCATCAAACCATCAAGCCATCAATCAAACAATCCATCAATCTATCAAGCCATCAACCCATCCAGCCATCAATCTATCAAGCCATCAATCCATCAATCCTTCAATCCATCAATCAATCAATCCTTCAACCCATCAGTCCACCCCTCAAGCCATCCATCCATATATCAAGCCATCAATCCTTCAATCCATCCATCAACCCGTCAATCCATCAATCTATCAATCCATCAACCCATCAATCCATCAATCTATCAAACCATCAAGCCATCAATCCATCAACCCATCAAGCCATCAAGCCATCAACCCATCAAGCCATCAAACCATCAATCTATCAAGCCATCAAACCATCAAGCCATCAATCCATCAATCAATCCATCAATCCTTCAATCCATCCATCAATCCATCAATCCTTCAATCCATCCATCAACCCGTCAATCCATCAATCTATCAAGCCATCAAACCATCAATCCATCAAGCCATCAATCAATCCATCAATACATCAATCCATCCATCCATCCATACTTACAAACATTCACGTTTATAATATTAGTAGGACTAACCTTGTGGTTATAACTTAGGTGTAAAGTCTAAAGCACGTGGTCTAAATGTGAAGTGACTAGAGGATTCGATTCCGGGATCCCGGGATTCGGGATCCCGGGATCCCGGCCCATTTTCGATCCCGAAAATTTCGGGATTATTTTTTCCAAATCCCGGGATTTTCGGGATTGATAAAAATACTATAATAATCGTTAAAAATAATAAAAAATTAAGCGCGTTAATTTAAGAAACACAACACAATATTATAAACATAAAATTATACCAATTGCTTATCGACACCATTAAAAATAACAAAAACCTTTTCATGTCTGTTGACATCGGTTAAGTTTTATTTTTAAATTATGTTTAATAAAAACAGGAATTATTATTCCTGCATTTTGTTATCAGAATTAGCATTTATTTACAAATAATACCATTTAAAATACCATGTACCTGTTCACAAAAAAAGCATTCCTTCGCAAGTAATCAATCGCATCCTCGATCGCAACGTGGTCAATTGTTCAATCAATCAATTGATCTAAAATAATTTTTTTCGATAATCACGATTTGGTTTTTAGTTAAAACAATACGTTTAACGAATCCTGATGAATTACAACTAACTTATTCTAAACTTCCAGAAATTTCTAAAATGATGATGTTTTTTCGCCGGAATCTTTTTTATAAACAAAATAAAAGACACTTTTATTCTATTGCGTATTTCACTAAAGACATACGATTTTTTTTGAAATTTCGTAAATAAAAATCTATACTGCTCCGAAAATATCGATTTAAGTGAAAAACGCGTCATAAAAAGTGTATTTGATTGACTTATAAATAAAATGCCAGCGAAAATAAATAACACTCCATATTTTGGGATTCTTCGGAATTTATATGAATTCCCTAAAAAGATTTAGTGTTGTTTGGTTCTAATAGCTCACGTTGTGTCGTCGCTCAAAGTTAAGGTAAATAAGCGCCCGAATATCCGATCACTACCGATAACGTTACCATTATGTGGTTAGGTAATTAAATTAGTATTTTGTACGTATCTACCGAGGAAAAGTAGACATTAAAAAAAGTATTTTTTTAAATTTTTGTTTAAGTTGCAGAGGGGCAATTGTGTATAAAAGAAATCAGTCAATTTTAAACAATCGTTGTATTCTCCGTGATTGAGTTTCGTGAATTCTGGCAAATTGGTGGTAACTAATCTTTATCTGACTTCTTCTTAATAGAGTTCATATATAAGAAAATGCTGAAATTAATGGTGAACTATAACTAATTAGACAAAAAAACTGGAAATTCCCGAATTGCCCCTCAGCGGGGCTTTTCTGTGCAGGTGGTAATATTATTTGATCCTATGATGCTATAATAGTAAAACTAGAAGCTTTACAAACTGGACAAGTCAGTACATCCGAATTTGAGTCTTTTAAACTCATGAGAGTTGACGCGGGGTAATTTGGGCACCACTTTTTAGTCTCCCATACATGCTAGTGTTGAGGCTCTGACTATCGACATCGATAATAACGAACTCCGTAAAAGAAGTGGATATTAATAATGTATTAGTTTTTGAAAGTAAGAAGGAAAGAATTGTTGATTTCAAGTTAAGTAAAAACAACAAGTTTTTATCCAATAATTTTCAATCACATAATGTCCTAAAGTGTCAGTATTTCTCTCAGTTGCCACGAGCTTGATTTTTTTATCGACATTTACTGCAATGCTGTGGACATCACTGGTTTTTTACAACTTCATATAAAAACAGTCGGGTAATTTGGGCAGCCAACTCCGAAGAAATAACCTCCGATCACAATTTTGTGAGGCAAATATACCAGGCTCAATAACTTATGAAAAACAAAGATTAGGAACGAAACAATTACATTAAAAGAATTTCCAGTTTAAAACAAGTATTATTAATTGCCTTGTCAAATCAGCAAAAAACCCGCGAAAACCACTAAATTCTGTAACATTTGAAGACCTTGTCACAGGTGTTATGCGCACTCAAAATGTCGACTGACAAAATGATGTTGTATATCGATCAGTTAACGGGGTAGCAATTCCTTTATAGGTGATTGAATTAACCGGTTGTTGATCTACCCGAACATAGAGGTCTCTCTTGAGTAAAAGCTACAGAACCAAAAATATGACCATGTGCCATAATAATCCTCCTGCCATAATTGCCCCTCTGCACCTTAATTAACTGAATATAAAAGTTTTTGTGATTTTAATTGATTATTACTTTGTTTTTGAAAGTAAATTGAAGCTGATTTTCATATATTACTTTGATATTCTTACTTCGTCTACGATCCCGGGATTATCCCGGGATCCCGGGATCGCGTTTCACCAATCCCGAAATCCCGGGATTGAAAATAAAGACCGGGATCGAATCCTCTAGAAGTGACTGAAAGCTCGAGGTAATAACATAAGAATAAAGTAATAACGTGGGACAAATCGGACGGCGATCGGAGCTGCGATACGATACGGCACCGGACTTTAAATACTCCATTTCCATTTGTAGCGGCCAAGGCATGACTTTGGGGGGTGGTGCAAGTGGAATAAGTTTTACTTATTGTTACTACGGCCTAAAGGTAAAGGTTTCTTGTTCGCTTCTTTACTTTACATCACTAAACAAAGTCGTTTTCTCTGTCCATAGGTCTTTATGTCCCTTTGTACGCTTTTTTTAAACTACGCAACGGATTTTGATGCGGTTTTTTTTAATAGATATAGTGATTCAAGAGGAAGGTTTATACGTATAATAAAACGGTGCGAAGCCCAGGTTGTTAGTTACTAATATAAAACAAATATATAAAGCTCGACAATCCACACAGCACCATCTACCCCCAAAGTAAGCTACTCAAGGCTTGTGTTACGGGTACTAGAAATTGATAATTTAATACATTTTAGTAGACAGATATTTTTTTATTTTGCATAGATAACACCCAGACCAATGAAAAAAAGTTTCTGCAGACCGTACTTTAATTTTTTCTAGGCGGGAATCGAACCTGCAAACTCCCGCGTCGCAGGCGGACCTTCGCCCACCGCGCCACATCGGTCTTCAACCTTACGTGAACTTACCCCTTTATCCTTTTATTTTTTTGGTATTTATACTTGATATACCTCTATGTAAAAGGCAAAAAAGATCTCTTTTCCCTTGAAGGCGTAGTGTTTTCAATTCAGCCGATGCCTTGTACCAAGACACCGACTCCATCACAAAACCACTGAACGTAAAGTCCCTGTTTATCGGAGTCCCGTCCTGCCTTCAGCCTTTATGACTTAACACTACGTTTTATTCGATCCACTTCCCATTGTGCGATTTTAGTGTCACGAAGGTTGCCACTTACGTAGAGCGTTGAGCGCTGGAAAAAGAAAATTCGAAACATTCCAATATCAAAAATTAAAACTCCCAAGAGAATATTATGATTGAATTGGGAATAACAAAATATTTATGACGTCTCGACGCTCGAGCGTTTTTTGGTAGCGGTTGCGATTAAATGACACCCGTAGGTACGACGTAAGACACTGCTGGCAGAGCAGACCGATGCATAATCTGCTTTCAAATTAAACCATGTACATTGTCAAGCAATTTGTCACATGGTATAGAATTTTTAGGGAATTTCCTTTTGCAAATTATTTTTATTTTAATGGTGAAATAATTATGTAGGTCGTTGTGGCAGTAGTGTAGTGTAGTTCAAGTTGTTAATTAACTTTAATCGAAAGTGTCGTCGATTTTGGGAGGGTTACTATTTTTCCCTTTTTCAGCGTTCAGGTCTATAAGAACAATCACCACAAATTGTGGTGCAGGCCCTTTCAACTTTACCTGTCGATTGATGGAAGCAGCTTCATTCTACGTATTTAACTCAATTTAACTCCTAAGCTGCAATCACCAATTCGTTTGCCAAGCGAGTGTTTTAAGGAGTATTATAAATTCAAGAAAAAAAAATCGAGATTAGGCCCATTAGGTCTAGCGCTAAATTTTACGCCGAATGAGCTATTGTGGCAACCCTACCCCGATTCCGAATTTTCGGGTAGGCAATGTTTGTACCTAAGGTGGTATAGGGTTTCTATTCTCTGGTTCTTTACTTCATATAAACAAGTTAATTTTTTTAGGTTTAGAGGTGGAATTTTCTAAATTATAATTGTTTGACTTATCAAACAATTATAACTTGTTTGATTTATCAAACAATTATAACTTGTAAATTACTAAAGCCGCTAATATCTCGTTAGAAGTAGACGATTTGGCAAAAACAAATATTTTTTGGAGGGACTAGAAAGTAAATTTAATATAGGTTTACCTGCCTGAAAGAAGCTCATTTAAATAGCTCTACGTACGTTCCCGACTAGGAAAAAAAATTATTTGTCGTAGTTTATTATCGAAACTGAAGGAAAGGTTTCTCGTCATCCATACCGCAATATTTGATAACGAAAGTTTTCAATCAGTGCGTCCTACCCGGAATGACCCACGGAGCTGAGACGTGGACACTCACGGTAGGGCTGGTCCACCAGTTCAAAGTCGCTCAGTGAGATATGGAAAGAGCTATGCTCGGAGTCTCTCTGATGGACAGGATTTGTAACAAATACATCCGTTAGAGAACCAAAGTTATCGACATAGCCTGTGGCAAAGGTAGGTAGCTCAAAGAATTAGCAAGCTGCAGTGGCAGTGGGCCGGCGATATCTCGCGAACAACCGATAACCGTTGGGGTGAACGTGTTCTCGAGTGGAGACCACAACTCGGAAAACGTAGTGTAGGACGCCCTCCGGCCAGGTGGGATGACGATCTGCGAAAGACTACTGCCAGATGCTGGCAAGCTGAAGACAAGGCGCTATGGCGCTCATAGGGGGAAGCCTGTAGCCAGTAGTGGACTCATACTGGTTGATGATGATGATGATGAATGAGTTTTTACCAACTTACAGTGAAGTAAGTTGGTAAAAACGTCGGAGTACATTATAAAACGATGTTTCCAACATCGGTTTAATTACAGGCACCAAAAACTTGGAGTTCAAGCTTTTCCTAATTAACTTTATTATTCAAAAAGTGGGCTCTTGTTTGGGAATTGTCATTATTTTTCAGCGTTCATGCCTAAAAAATTAATTACCGCGCTTTGTGGAGCAGAGCAGGCAATTATGATGGTACTTAAATGGATTATGAAGAGATGTGGATAATTTACAAGATAATTATATCTTTTGCGATGTTGGGCGCCATGTTGTTTAAATATGTACACCGTGGGTTTCCTGTGTGTCGCTAGGACACGAAACTCAATTTGACACTAGACTCCTGTCCGAGATGTGGCGCGGTGGGCTAAGGTCCGCCTGCGACGCAGGAGGTTGCGGGTTCGATTCCCGCCTCGGAACAAATTTGTGTACGATCTGCAGATTTTTTTTCCGTTGGTCTGGGTGTTTTCTATGTATAATAAAAAAAATATTATCTATCTATGTAATGTATTGTAGTATATCAGTCATCTAATACCCATAACACAAGCTCTGCTTAGCTTGGGGCTAGATGATGCTGTGTGGACTGTCCGGAATTATTATATTATATTACTATTACATTTCCTTCTTCTCAGCATAATACGTTCACTTATCCACCACGTGCTCCTAAAGAAAGTGGTTTAGCCATAATTACCATCCTTGGTAAACAGATTGAAGTTAATTTATATTCTTAGTATGTATAGGTTATATTATAAACGCTAAAGTTTGTACTCTTATGTTTGTTACTCTTTCAAGCCAAAACCACTGAACACACAGATCGGGCTAAAATCTATATCAATAAATAGTATAAAACAAAGTAACTTTCTCTGTCCCTATGTCCCTTTGTATGCTTAAATCTTTAAAACTACGCGACGGATTTTGAGGCGGTTTTTTTTAATAGATAGAGCAATTTAAGAGGAAGGTTTATACGTAAAATAAAACTGTGCAAAGCCGGGGCGGGTTGCCAGTATTATATAAAAATCCATTGCTGTTCGTTAGTCTTGCTAAAATTCGAGAACGGCTGAACGGATTCATCTTATCTTGGTCTTGAAATGTTCGTGGAGGTCTAGGGAAGGTTTAAAAGGTGAGAAAAATTCTAAATGCATAATATATAATGTAGTGCGAAACCGGGGCGGGTCGCTTGTTTTGAATAAACGTAGTCTGGAATAAACCATAGGCTTTTCTTCAAGTTCGGCGATGGTCAAACCACTGGCGCTGCTAGGTAATTAATTAATAACGATCTATAATGAAATTTTAATTTTTATTCAGTTTTAAACTTGAGAGCTTATAAATACTACTCATTATTATTATTCTAAACTGCTATGGCTGTAGACATAAAATATTTATAATAAAAACGTCATAATTTTGAATATGGTGAACTCCGAGACAATGCCTTTGATCCGAACTTTCGTAATAAATTCAAAAGAACTCGTTCGTTTGATTTACTCAAAGTTGTTTGATCATAGTTTTACAGAGAATGGCCGTAGATCACGTTCTAGTTTTGGCAAATATTTGAACTTTTGTTCTATTTAAGTAATGAAACTTTTGTTTAATTTTGGTAGGGGTATTTGAAGCTTACGCATGCTGATTGTTTTAATACTTTAAATTCTAGAATTAAATTAAATATTTTAAAGGACAGGATGCTATGGCGGTCATTAGGGGAGACTTATATGCAGCTGTGGACTTACAGGTTTATGATGATGAGGATTTATAATAAAACAGAAACTGAAAGACTGACAGACAAGGCTGAGCCTAAACCGCTGGTTGGCTGAAATTTGGAGTTTTTTTTTGTGGTGTAGGGAAATAAAATGTTATACGAAATAATAATACTTGGTTTGAAAATAAAGGTTAAATATGTAATAAAATTCTATATACCTACCAATAATTCAATAAAGACCTTTTTTAATATTTTTTCTACTATTGTAAATATTTTTTTGTTATATTATCAATAATTTTGCAACGTTAAAAGTACAGAAGAAGAAGAAATCTAACTAAAAAGGCACTATAATTTAGATCGCTGTGGACGAAAGACATTTTGTAGCAATTTTTTTTACACCTTGATTTTAACATAATTTATGTCTAAGTAGAAATCATTTTTTTATACAATAACATAAGTAATATAACCGAAGTTACTCAAGATAGCATTCTAATGTTAAAGAAGAATTTTGCAATCGATTCAGTATTTTTGACTATATCCGTTATACATTTAAAAATCCAAATCTTTCCTCTTCATATTATACTAGCGACCCGCCCCGGCTTCGCACTGTTTTATTATACGTAAAAAACCTTCCTCTTGAATCACTTTATTAAAAAAACCGCATCACAATCCGATGCGTAGTTTTAAAGATTTAAGCATAGAGGTACAATGGGACATAGGGACAGAGAAAGCGACTTTGTTTTATACTATGTAGTGATGAAGTATAGATTAAAAAACTTTCCCTACCTACGTACAGTCAATCTTTAGAATCTCGATCCCAATGAGCGGAGTTTCTAAGGAGTCTGGGAGGCTACGTACCATTAGCTACGTAATGAAGTTATCTGCAAAGTGTTCGCAGGATCTAATGGACGCTTGATTTAGTTAATTTGTGCCGAGTACATCGGGAAATGTAATGGCAATCGATACATGTGAGCAGATTTTCAGAAATGGAGGAATTTTGATTTATTTATCTACTAGCGACCCGCCCCGGCTTCGCACGCTTTTATTATACGTATAAACCTTCCTCTTGAACCGCGCTATCTTTTAAAAAAAACCGATTCAAAATCCGTTACGTAGATTTAAAGATTTAAGCTTACATGGGGATATAGGGACAGAAAAAGCGACTTTGTTTTATACGATTGTGATTTACAGAATGTTAGGAAAACTTACTCCTACAGGCTTAGAATAACACAAGTAAAAATTTAAGAACATGTCTGGATAAACCTGGGGCGTGATTCACTATGACACAGGAGATTCCACGTTCAAATCGTGTGACGTCACAATGTGTTGTTCTAAACACGATTTTGTCCGATTCCACGCCTCTAGTCTGGTGTGTAACAGCTTGGATTGGCCAGAATAACCCCTTAGTACATACAAAACTTATTCAATAATGGCTAATTACAAGTTTCCGCAGACAGATAATATATGAAAGTTGTTGACGACTTATTCTCGAAGGTATTATTGTAAAGGTTTTATAAACTAAATCTTATCAAGACGGCATATTACTCCATAAATGATTACATCAATGACGTTAGTGCTTGGCCAGATGTCGCTCAGTTCCACATCGACAATAGTATGTAATTATTTCTAAGGCAAAAATGTATTAGACACATAAGTTATAGGTACACGTGCTAGTGGTTTTTATTTTGCTTCTTCCACTAGTGGACAAAAGATTGAAGCGAACTGAAAATCAATTATTGCTTTATTTCTTATATTGTTTTGATAATTATGTACCTATACTATTAAATTTGACTTGTCTAAGTGCTTATTTTGTAACCCTTAATAAATAAAGACATCGATTAACTGGTTCTAAATACGATTTTGTCCAATTTCACGCCTCTATCTTGTCTTAGGTGTGTACCACGCTTGGACTTTTTTAGGTTTCCGTTGCTTTCCAGTCATTTAGTGCTTCACGGCGCCTCTACCGGACACTGAGAGTAACTACTTTTCATAACATGGCAGCGATGAAATACTTTTATACACACTCCATTTTGATTTTTGAATGATATTAATAAATATTGCTGGATAAGATGCTTTCGATTCTAGTACAATAAAGTTTTCATTCATAACTTCTTATAGATGAGTAGAGCATTATTAAACACACAATCTATGCTCTGTGGTTGTTTCGGTCAGCTCGAGGTCCTGTTCGATGTCAGCTAAACAGTTTCCGTGGTCAGCTGACAGTGGGCGGGCGGCGCCCACCGCGCTGAATCACGGCTGTGGTTTAGGGCTGGAGGTCAACTCGATTTCTAGTTTATTTTAAGCAAGGGATAGAGAAATTACAACTCGTATTTACAATTGAAACCATTGAGCTCACTGCATATTTTTGATAATTATAGTTTGAAGTTTGGTTTGTATAAGTTCTTTTTGTCAACCTAAAGAAATAAAGTTATTTATTTCTGTTTTCCTCTACGTTAGTTACTTATAAGGAACTTAACTTATAAACTTAACTTATAACTTAACTTATAAGGGTTCCATAGATAGAATTTTAAAGTGAATTTGCTTCTCAGCGCGTCTTGGAACATTTCTATAGTAAGAATTTAGAAGGATGACGGTCAAAACATTCTGGATTGTCTGCATTGTCGTACACGAACTTTCACTTTTATTTTTGGTTCGATTCCCGCCTTGGAACAAAATGTTTATACGATCTGCAAATATTTGTTCTAGGGCTATGGGTATTTTCTATTGTAATAATAAATATATGTATATAGTACACTATGTATTAAGTATATCAGTCATCTAGTACCCATAACACAAACTCTGCTTAGCTTGGGACTAGATGATGCTGTGTGGATTGTCCGGAATTATTTATTATATTATTATATGTAAAGCCTCCAAACTATATCTATATAATATATATAATCTCAACTATAATCAAATTATTTTTAACTCGTGAACCAAGTAAGTTCCTACTTATAAGCGAATAAAATTATCTGCCGCCAAATTTTCGTGTTAATTTCTCGCGAAAAATCAGGTGAGCTCTGAAAATATGTACAACCCTACCCGTACGCGTCCCAACTAAACTAACACAAACCTTATCTTCAAGGTCACACAGATCAATTTCCTTCGCGTGGTTTAGCCGAAATTCATTATCCTAATTGATAAAGCTGTCGAGCGGTTTCGTGATGTATGCTTTGGAGATAAGGTTGTTTTTTCGCCGCGCCAGGTTAATTGGATAGGTTTCGTAATTAGGTGTTTGCGCGCGAAAACACTGGTTGTTAGGTTTTATTGGTTTTAGGGGGAACACCTATTAAGCGGTCAGGAGGGGAGGGGGTTAATTGCTTCGACAATTTTATTGCGTTCGAATTTTAAATGATTTCGCTTTGAATTGAATTGGATTTGTTTTGGTAATTCATTTGTTAATTTACTTCAGGTGCCATCATCCCCGTACCTCATATGCCGATTCACTTGTTAATTTTAAGCTCATAACTCTGGAGTCCAGACGTAAATATTTAGAAGCTATTACCCTATATAATATTATCCATAATAAATTTGACAGTCTTTATCTTACTAGAAAGCTATGTTACACAGTCCCGAGAACATGTAACTTAAGAGCTTCTCGCTCTCGCTCATTGTTTGCCCTTAACACCTGTCGCACAAACTCGGGACTTCGCGCCCCTATGCGTCGTATGGTCGAGTCCTTTAATAATGATTTCATAGATATAGATATATTTGTATGTAACATACATAAATTTAAAAAGTCTTTATACGGTCTTCTCTTCCAAAAAGACCTTAGTAATCACTGTACACAAAACATATAGTAACTTCGTGTTATTTTTAGGTATAATAATTATGATACAAGTCATCTAGTTGCATGTTTTTAATTTTTATGTGTAAACTTAATTTGTGGATAGCGCAGTGGTCTACATTAAGAATATGTTTTAACTTTAATGTTACTTAAAGTAGTTATACGGATGTATTATTAATGTAATGTAGTCGTTTGTTATCCCCTTAATAAATAAATAAATAAATAAATAAATAATTCTAATCCCTCTTATGGCAAGGTTTAAGTGGTAAGGCGTTTAAAAATTAATATAAAGAAAGCATTATTATTCCGACAAGACACGGCTTGTAAAACTGTAAACTAATATTATAACTAATACTTTAAACATATTAAGTATTTTAATACGAGTTTGATTCTCATTTCCGGATATTAGTGTCAGTTGTTGTGTAGTTTGTTCACTTAGACAAAATCTATCATTAAATTGCTTTAAATTAGTAATGTAGGACGGTACTAAACTAAGATAATAAAATAGCTAGGCTTAAGTAAAATCTCTAAGATAAAAATAGTTATTTATTTGACCCTCTAGCTGGTGAGTATCTGGCATCAGCATTGCCATACAGCGTGGTAATGCAGCCAGCGTCTTGGGAACGACGCGTCGCCTTGATCCCTTCTGATATTGATCTATTGTTGTTCCCTCTAGACTGTTTTCAACCGTCTGCAGATATTTTAGTTGTTTAAACTGTTAATCCTAGTTTAAATTTCTTTCTATTTGACAGGCGTATACATTTTCTCCATAAATTCAAAGATATAAGTAATCCGAATTCGAAAAAAAGCATGATCATAAACAAGCATAAAGAATCTAATTCCAGAGCAGTATGATAAATTCTAGTATTTTTTGTACGTGCAAATAGAATCAGGTCGTAAATGTTTTATTTGGAACTGCCCTCCCTGAATACTAAACTTAATAAAGCAAGTTTACTACTTCGCAAGTAGGTACCTATCCGACTAAATACCTAAAAACTTTTACTACGATGTAGTTTGTTTGACTTCGGATATTTGACTTGAGCTGAGTAAACAATTTCCAAGCTTTAGTAATTTACGGGTAGGTACTAGATCTCTTAGGTAGGTAATATAAACCAGCCAAGTGGGAGGCTGTCAATCATCTATATACATAACTAGCGACCCGCCCCGGCTTCGCACGGTTTTATTATACGTATAAACCTTCCTCTTATCACTCTATCTATTTAAAAAAAAAAACGCATCAAAATCCGTTGCGTAGTTTTAAGGATTTAAACATACATAGGGACAGAGAAAGCGACTTTTTATACTATGTAGTGAGATATAGGTAGGTATTCTATGAAAAATTAGACTTGGTTACAGAGGAATCCTGTGAGAGTTGATTTTAAATTCAGATTTTTTTAGAGGGTCTTAAAAAACATAATTGTATGATTTCGTCTTCTATTGAATTTAAAATTACTTGTAAATATTTTCTTTAAACTACAATTCGATTAATTTGAGATAAATTTTTTATTTATAATCTTTTAATACGTAATATCGGTAATCTCTTCAAGATAATTTTCTTATTCAGATCTTCTTAATATTTATTGGAAACAGACACTACAGATGAAAAGAGGGGTTTAGTAATGTCGATTTAGCAACTGAGGGGTAATAAACCAAAAAAAACATATATTCTAAGAATCCCCAGTGAAACGAGCAAAATAAAATAAAAATCGCGTTCAACTTTACGGCTCGGACGATAATTTCTTTTATTTATTTATAACGCCCATAAAATGCTAATAACTAAAAAATAAAACGAATTCGGGCCTAACATACGCATAAATAAAAATATCTAAACTAAAAGATAAGGCTATAAAAAACCTGTTAAATTCCCGCATGCCCGATGTATCTCGCTTCAGCGAATATAATTTTATTACTCACTAGTTTTGACCCCTGGTTCTACCTACGATGAAAATCTAAAAATAAAACTAAAGCGGGCTAAAGCAGCTCAAAAAAAAAGTAAATAGTTAAATAAATAGTTAATAGTAAATATAAACTCTGATCGGATTATTCAACGTAATCACAGAATTGATACAGTTAATGTAATTGCTTTTCACAAATACACAATTTATAATTGCTTTCTATAAAATACTTGACTAAAAACGTTTGCTAAAACAAACGAATTGATAGTTATTATAATGTTACGGTTGCTATCGATGGAATAAACACTGTTAAAACTGATCTAAGGTTTAACATTTTATCAAAATCTACAAGGCTTATTATCTTTGAACGGAGTTTTAACAGCAAAACGTCCAATAATATTATAGTTCCAGTTGAATATCTTTAGTATCTTTATCTACTTATAGTATTATTTAGTTTGCTTACACATTTTACTAATATTAATTAATTACACGAATTCAAACGGTTTTCCGTTTGAATAGAACCGATACTAACGAAAAAATTTCAACATCCATACACAAATGGATAGCAAATTTTACGAGGAACTGAAATTCGCAAGCCCCCTAAATTTTTACGGCTATTTCTGAATCGATGGGATTTTTCACGTAAAACACATCATGCGTAAGAGGGGCAGTAAAGTAGGATTTTATTGTTAATGTCTGGGCCACGGCCACGTTCCTTCTGGCCCACGTTTTTTACGGGACAATGGTTTTCGGATCCATGGGACTGTCAACGATATAAGTTACAAACACTTGCCTGTAATTTAAAATATACGAGGATTTGGCTAATGTTAAATAAGTAAAACTCATCTCAATGGATGTATTCAATAATATTCCATATTTATTTTCTTTCGAAATTATCCATGATCTAAAATCATGCTACAACGTGGCGTAGCACTGGTTAGCGCACATCGTAGCAATTATAGCTGCGGTGACTGCTACACCGTAGCAAAAGAGATCATAAGACTCCACACAAATGATACTTCTCTATAGAAGAAAAACCCAATAAAATTAATTACGGTTAGGGAACAAAAGTGCATTATCATTATCATAAGTTGTACATTTGGCAAGCTAACATATTGTCGTCATATTAAGTTGAACAATATCTTCAAAATAGTCAAAATTTTCTTCCAACAGACATTTTAAACTCTCGTTGAAATAAAATAATTTTCTTTGACTCAGTGGGCGGCCGGCGCCGTACGCTACATGTTTTTGTCGCTGACTGTCTCTCCGGACAATACGCTCTTCAAGATGCTGGCTATAAATTCGTGATAAGGAAGTCTTTTTAGACAAGGACTAAATGGAGGCTTATCTCTTTAGAAATAAAATTCAAATCACTTTATTTGGATTAGAATCTTTCATCGAAAATAGATGAAGGAATTCTTTGTTGATCTAAGCTTTACAATAGCAATGAGCTTGCTTCAGCGCGCGGGATGGCTCGAGTTTTTCAGGAAGAAAAAGGAACCTTATTTGTTATTTTAAGTATAGAAATACACTTATGCAACATCTACACATCCAGACTAAAAATATAATTATTGTGATATTAGTTTCTATTTGTGAATCATAATATAGGTTTAAAATATGACAGTGCAAAGTTTTTAATAGAAATTTTCATTCGCATACCTATCTATCATAAAACTCCAAGGGCTTAAGCTTGGCGTATAATAACTGTACCCACCTTCGCAACTGCCTATATACGTACACTTTAGCTGAATGCAACTTGAGAAAAGCCGCGAAAATCCAAATAATCCCCTGAATCCTTTGCCGACAGATTCTAGTAAACTCCGCAAACATTGTAAAGAGAGAAATGCTGAAGATCTCGCATATTTTCTTTGTATTCAATAACACGAATAAATAAACTCGTCGGCTCATGTTTCCCGCGGAGAATTTATCGGGAATATATCGGAAAATTCAGAAGATGCAGAGGTGCAATAGGTAATTGTAGAAAACATTTTTGTAGGAGAAAATACAAAATCGGGCGTTTTGTTTAATAATGTTGGACGATGCACAAAGTATCATATAGTTCCGGTAAAAACTATTTCTAGCAGAGGTTGTGTTTTGGGTGTTGATATGACTAACATAATATTTAATAGACAGATATTTTCGCCACAAATTATAGAGTGATTCAGGAGGAATGTTTTATGTTTCATAAACCCGTGCAAAACCGGGGGAGGGTTCTTAGTATTCCTTTAAATAAACAGAACACGAAATCAATAAAAAAATTAAATGTAAGTGAATTGTTTCCAACAACACTCACAAAGGTCCATTTAATTTCTTACTAAGTATTTAATTCCTAACTTGAAACTTTAAGTTAACTTACCTTCTTGTTTTGTTGAAACTTGTTCCCTTGTTAACTTCTCTACACATAATTTGCAAACAGGCTGTCGGACTATTCCAACTGAAACAGGATTTTGGTGACAACTGAAGTGCCAAGTTGGAATCCCTTGGTATTCGACGACAGTTTGGAACTTCGGTCAGAGTTGAATAAGACAGAACAGCTAAGTAAATGAACATAATTTTTCCAGTACGTAACAAAAACATGTCTGACAGGTAAATGTTCAAGAATAAATAAAAAAAATGCTGGACAATACACACACCATCATCTATTATCTAGTAAATATCTAATTTATATCTGAACAGAGTCAATGAATCTGTGCTGATATAAATTAGTGTTCTTGGTCCTTTATTATTTATTATTTACATTAATGACTTGCCTAATGCTACTGACCAATACACAATCTGTTTGCGGATGATACAACAATTTTAACAAAAGAAAAATCTATTGGTAATGCTATGACTATAGGAAATAAAGCACTTAATGACATAGTTGAATGGCTTAACAGTAACAATTTGAAAATTAACACAAATAAAACTAAATTTATGAGACCAGTGACATATAACAAGATTAACAATAAAATTGACATTAATTATAATAACAATGACATTGAGGATATATTGATATAAAATTTTTAGGAATATCAATTGACAGATATTTAAATTTAAAGAATCAATTGGACAATGTACCTCTATGTAAGAAAATTAATAAATTTATATTTGCACTCAGACGAATAAAGGATCTTTCAAATATGAATACGGCACTGACAGTTTATCACAGCCATGTTTGCTCTGTCTTGAGATATGGTGTCATAATCTGGGGTAATTCAATGAATGCTCATAGAGCTTTGTTAACCCAAAAAAAGTGTATTCGGGCAATATTTGGTATTAGGCGTAGAGATTCCTGTAGACCTTTTTTTAAAACGAATAAACTGTTAACATTTCCATCACTGTATATTTTCGAGATGTTGAAATTTGTAAGGAACAACATGCAGTTGTTTGAGAAGGATGAAAAGTCTCAATACAGAAGAAAGATTGTACACAACCACTTAAGGTGCCCCAATTTAGACTGGAACTATGTAAAAAGAATTGCTACGCAATGGCCATACGTACGGCTCTATAATAAACTTCCAAATGACATGAGAAAATTAACAAATAATGAATTTAATCGTAAACTATATAATTGGCTCTGTCGAAATTGTTTTTATAGATTAGATGATTATTTGACATTTAAATTCACATAAATTATTTTTTGACATATACATATTATTAATATTAAATTGTTTTCTTTTATTTGACGAATTTTGAGCATGCATTCCTTTTATATAAATATTTCTGAATAATGTTAGCGCAATTTTTGATTTCTTTACAGCTTAATGATTGTGTTTCTACTTTGTTTTTATTTCAATATTGTAATTTACAATTAAATTGAACATTTGAACGACTGTTATGTCAAATATAGTGATAACCTTATATTAATACCATCATTGTCAACCTATATTTAAGCAAATAAAATAAATACTATACTACTACTACTATACTATACTATACTATACTATCTGATGCCTAATTGTCTAAATCAACTGTTAATCGAGATCAATTCATTTTTAACATTTGAAAGCCTGGACTTCGATTGTACCACTGGTTGATATTTGAATTTAACTGATAATCGATTTCAATATAGACAAAACAGCAGCTGGCTGTCTTTGAATTGCAAAAAGGGAGGATTTTTTAAATACCTTCAGAAGTTTTTTTTAGGAGAAACCATCTTTGAAATGAAATTTATAGACTTCGATTAATTAGATGAGTGTAATTTTTGCTTTAAGATGTTTGAAGTAGGAATATTCTAGATTTTTAACTAGGTATTAAATTATTATCTGCGTTTCAATATTTTTTATTATAATAACTAATATGGAGTGAACAAGCTGATTTCTGTAGCTTGGGGTCAAATAAAGTTTGGTCTAGATTCTAACTCGGTTTCACTAACTACCTAACAAAATGCCCACAGTGTGATTCCAAATGTTTGGTAGTCCAAAGAGACTTTTAATTAAAATGGATGTAGTTTGGGCTTCAAGGCCACATTAATTTTGGAAATTACACTATTTGTGCGTTTAAAGTCATAATGATTGGGACTTTTAATAACTCAATGAGAAACTTTTACTTTATGTAACAATTTTCTACTGGTAGGTATAGTTAAACAAAAAAATTAACTTCTTCATAATTTAACAGATTTTATAAATAAGAATAGAAATGTTACAACTATCTCATAGTCACTATCATCGTGAGGTTTTACAGTAATCAAAAGTTTGAAAATATTAACAAACATTTTCGTAACACGTTACTTCTAGAGAAAATTACAATCGTTCCGACATGGAACATTTTGAAAACTTTGAATTTATATTTCTATAAACAAAGAAAATTACAAATAAAGAAAATAAAAAAATAAAACTAGTATTTACAGTTGAAAAATTAAGTTTATTCCAGATGCTTGCAAACAGTCTAGATTACTTGACATAGCATTAATTTGTTTAGACAAATGGCTCCCTTCAAGCTTCACTGCCTTTGGTCAAAACTCAACGGCAAATTTGAAACTCAAAATAAGTTTATCAAGTTTAAGAACCCTAAGATTAAAACAGGAACCGGAAGCTGGAAGTTACCTCATTTGGAACATTAACAGGCTCTGCTGATAAACAGTCGGCTTTAAGGAGATAGCGAAAGAAATACGGCACATTCCGGGAATTGAATTTTCGTAATTGTTTCGTAGATTTTAAAACGGCGGAAGGGAAATAAATACAACAATTTATGCATGGGCGACAAACAAAATGGGAAGAGACACTTGGAAAATAGGGCCCAACGGCACGAATCACAGAGAGGTTAGTATGAATTCGTCATAGTGTAAAAATATTTATAAGTTATCACTCACAGATTTTACCCCTCGCTGCACTTGCTGTAGACTGTTACTACCGTAAACTTTAATTGTAATTAACTAACATTTTTTATACTTATTTATTTAATATTGTAAGTTTTTACGCATACATTTTCTAACTGAAATATTATCATTTTTCCTTTTTGATAGGCCACTATTCTTTAGTGAATCGACTTTGTGTTCTTCTTTGGTTTGTAAAATTCGTTACATTGTTATATATATTTATGCAAGGGTATTTATCGCGTTTATTTAGGTACCTATTTTTGCCCGACATTTCGACAGGTTTACACACTGTCGTGGTCACGGGATGACTGCTAAAACAAAAAAATAAACGCGATAAATACCCGTACATAAATCATATAATTATGTGTTCTGATCGTTACATTGTCCTTTGGAAATATTAGTTTGTTGCTATCACTACCACTCACCAAATAATAAACTCCAAACGGCATTACCACGACCGCCACCAGCAAGTCAGCCACCGCGAGACTCACGATGAAGTAGTTGGTGACCGTCTGCAGTGCTCTCTCTCTGACCACACTCATGATGACCAGCACGTTCCCGAACAACGTGAAAAACGGAAATATCAACAACATCAGCGCCCAAATGTTATACTCCACCTCTTCCGTCTGTCTAAAACACGATATGTTAAAGGTCCCGTTGCTAGTACAGTTCGCGAAATCATAAACATCACTTGTGTTACTATTGTCACTTGCGTTACCGTAAAAATAATCACTGAAGTCCTCTACTAGTCTTAAAATTTCACTAGTTTCATTCGTACTGTTACTTCGATCTGTAATATCTCTCTCTTTTAGTCTAGTTAAAATGTCTATATCGGGTGGTTTTTTTGTAGGGAATAAATGCTGTGTCGTCTCGAATATGCTTATTGTAGGATACGGTACTATCATAGTTTTGTTAGCTGTATTCATTTGTTTTTTGGCGTCATCTTTGGCTATGAAGGTCGCTTTCTTGTCTTCATTTTCACTTTACCTGTAACAAAATTAGGACCAGTTTAGCAAATTATTATTTTACCTTCAGTCTTCAGAAATAGCTTTTCATCATTGGTAATATTAGGTATATCATATTAAATAGGCCTCTCCCTAAGACAATAACAAACATCTTTACAATGTTCAATCATTTAACATGATAGATAGATTAGATAGTCGATGTTAACAAGTTTCATCCGTATATTATAATCCATAATATACATAGACCTCTATGTTTATTTTATCAATGTTTGTCGATGAGGTAATCTAAGGTTTTGGAAGCTTGTACTATGTATA
Source organism: Eupithecia centaureata (assembly GCA_944547425.1). Taxonomy (NCBI): domain Eukaryota; kingdom Metazoa; phylum Arthropoda; class Insecta; order Lepidoptera; family Geometridae; genus Eupithecia; species Eupithecia centaureata. The sequence continues at coordinate 756,578 of OX155688.1, read as the reverse complement.
TTTAGCATGCTTTATAAGTTATTGTATATTATTGACCACAAAAATTTACCTCCATCCAGTGAATATTCATCAACTAAATTATAAAAGTCCGTGATTAATACATAAAATTACTCCTACCAGAAATGTCATTACGCTCCATTATTACAATACGGGTGGGCTTCAATTCAGAGTGGGTGGAAAGTCATTTATTTTTATCGACTCTAAATCGTGTTGCGATCGCATTTATCAACGTCATCCGCTTGACAATTCACAATCAGACTAAAAATCTTCCCAATTATACAAATTAATGGGGTTGAAACAACAGTGACAATGGGCCAAAAAGTCAGCCATGGGCATGAAACCTTGACTGCGAGTGGCTTGGCTTGCCCATTCGCTAAAAGTCACGTAAATATTTTCAAAAAAAGAAGACCAAGTTTCAAACTCATTGAAATTTTTTACGCGACGCCGTGCAATCCGTGCTTAAGGTATAAAACTTCGAGAAAGTTAATAATAAAATAGCAATTTATCTTTCAGAGCATAAACCTAATTATAAGCACTTAAAACGGATATTTATTTAAAAAAATATTTAAGAATTGACCAGCATACGAGTTATAAAACAAAAACCTACCTATCTTGCTCCGTTTTATGTTCAATGAATTAGAACTGTTCACTCCGTTTTATTCGTTAAGTTTTGTGCACTCTGAATTACCACTCTTTTAAAATTTTACTATGCTCACGGCATAACAGCATTATGCTAATGCTTTCTTTACGGAACTCATTCATGATTTATAAGTTATTTACGTTGATAATTATTTCACGTTCCTATCCATTGCCATCTCCATTTCGATTGACAATCGGAGTGGTAGCTGACATGTTTTAATTGCTATTCGATTGTAGAACAGTTTTTCAGAGCATTCAGTTGTTTCCTAACAACCGACTGAAGAAAAAAAAGAACTTTACTTTTGATTGCAAATTGGCAAATGGGATAAATTATTTGTTTGATCTGCAGTTATTTGTTCCCGGTTGTTTGGATGTTTTCTACATTATGTAATAAAAATCTATTATTTAGGATATCCGTTATCTAGAGGTAGTTCTCATAACACAAGTTTTGCTTATCTTGGCTCTAGATAGTGCTATGTGTATTCCAGCTTTATTTATTTCATGTTATTTATTGAACTGAGTGTCATCATAAACAAACTATTTAGCAACATTTTTGGCGCAACGATCAATGGTACGCTTGCAACGCAGGAGGTTGCGGGTTTGATTCTAAGAATTTAATTTTTGTACAATCTGCAGATTACGGGTGTTCTATTGTATAAAACATTATTATTTCCTATCGATATTTAGTTATCTAGTAGCCATAACACAAGCTCTTACTCACAGAGCAATTTATGGACTCGGACCAAGAGATAGTCTTAGATTAGTATTTAAAGACATAAATATATTAACAATGCCGTCTCTTTACATATACTTAAATATTATGCATACCAGGAAACATATTTTGAGATACAGTAGGCATTCGGACAGTCACCAGCACGGAACCAGATTCAAAGATAGACTTGTTCAGCCTAAGACCAGATTTTCGAAGGTTAACAAATCGTTTGTGGTGAATTGTGTTAGATTTTATAATACATTGCCTGATAATGTAATTCAACTGAACGAACGAATGTTTAAAACTGTTATTAAAAAGACGCTACAAGACAAAGCATATTACTGTGTTAAAGACTTTCTAGTGGATAAGAATGTTTGGAAAAATATTATGTAACTTTAATTATTGTTCAAGGTTGTTAAATTTGACTATTCTAAGTGCATTACATGTATGCCTATTGAATAAAGAAATTTTGAATTGAATTTGAATCTGCTTTAACCTTAGAGATGATGATTCTACAACTTGGTCAGCATTATTTAAAAAAAAACTATATGTTCTGAAATTGTACATATAGCTAGGGAATAAATTTAAGTCACTAAAAATTTCATTTTAAAAACGTACGCCGAGCGGGCACACCGTTACTTAAAATCTGTCCCTAACAACTTCGAAAATCTTCACAAACTTTGAAAGTAAAAAGCAATTAACAAAGTAGCCTTAACACCGTAACAGCCGATCATCACTTTTCTCCGCTTTTAAAACTTATTAAACTAAGTTGCTGAAGTCTAGCCTGAAGTTAGCTTCGAACCTGGATGATAGATTCCCAATCAGTTAAGTTCCCAGGCCGGGTAATAAATCATCGAGTACTATAGCCAGCCGCTTTAGTATCCTTGTAAAATGCGATCGGTAGTTGTCGTGGGGGCTTGAACAAAATTACGGAATCTTCATCATCATCTTCATTTTACCCATGGGAATCATCATCATTTTCCCATGGGTAAAATGATAATGATGAAGCATGTGGGTACATGGCATGCCCTCGAAGTTTGTGTCATCACCTTGATCCTCGGTCCTGCACTAGTTGCATCCTTTTACATCCCGTGTGGTGTAAGCTGATGTGTAAACTTAATTCATAAAATGAGAGCCATCGGACCTCGCTGACACGTAATTTATCGCGTAGCTTTATGTTTACATTTAAGTCGGAAACGTAGGAAAAATATAAATACTACAAGTAAATACCCAATAAAAAATCGCGAAAGTTCTAAGATAGTCACAAAATGGTCACAGACTCCAAATAGTCATATGACTTACAAAGTAATGTGAGTCAACTAGCCCTTTATTCATACTTTCACACATACGTTTTTCACAAAAGCTGACTTGAAATATAAAGGTAAGGTGACTCAATAATTACGAATCTGTTCTTAATCAAATTTATTCATTATATTGCGGACCATGCGAGAAGCTTTCAAATAAAAATTAAATCAAATTAACTTCACCGAGAAAAAAGTTACAAAAAAAATATCGAAATGAATACCTACTTTTTTTAAGTCAGTTTAAAATACGCTGAAGAGAAATAGAAAGAAATAAGCTTAGTCAAAACTGATTTCAGAAGGTTGACTGTACAATTCAGCAATGTTCGAAATCAACCGTACCTAACTCCTTCACGTCAACCAAAATGGAGCGCGACGTCGACAATTTGACAACCACGCGAGATTATTCCAGGGCCGTTAAGGGCGTGTTATTTTTAGCCCTCATTTAAACGGAGAGCTGTGAAGTGGAAATATTGTACATGAGCGGAGATCCAGATTTATCATGGTCCCGTATGCTGTCGCACTAAGAATCATAATCGTGTATTTATTTTATAATTAGGGAACTTGGGAGCGAATGTATCTGGTTTAAGCATGTGTGAGGGGGATTATGCGGAAATTGGATTTGTGATATATAATGAAGATAATTATGATCTTTGTTTGTTTACTTAATTTTTTTTTAGTAACCTGATGTTTTAATTGCTTTTAAGGCTCCTTTACAATCGATCATTTAGAATGGATGTTACCTGAAGCCATGATATTTTCTATTTCGCCTCTTCCACAAGTGGACAAAAAATTGAGACTGAAAATCAATTATCACTTTGTTTCTTATATTATTTTGATAATTATGTACCTATCTATAGTATTAAATTTGACTTGTCTAAGTGCTTATTTTGTAAGCCTAAAGAAAAGAAATTGATTTCTGATTTCTGATATCGGAAATTTAGTTTTCAATAGATTTATTGGTGTTAAAAAATGCTGACACAGCTTAAAACTGCTATTTTTAATCAGAGCTTGTTTTAGTAGAAGAATAAGATATAAATAATTTCCGATATGTCTAAGAGTCATGTACCTTTGAGACTGGAATTTATCTTTTGTAAATATTTGTTGGATATACAGGGTTACTTGTAAGTAGACATTATAAAAAATCATCATTCTTCTACTTCAGGGTGAACTTTTATCACAGGGAGACTTTTATCAAAAATATCAAAAACTTAAATATCTCGAAGACACTTAACTTTAGACCAGGGTACCTCAGAGTCAAATTTGTATCTACTATCACGTCCTGAAAGGATCAGGTCTACTTACAAGTAACCCTGTATATAAACCTGCTGTACGATTACGCTAAAACCGCCCATCCAAATTGATATTCTTGAGCCATTTCAATGGCCATCGCGCGCGTCCTTTTCATACAATTTCAAATTACGAAAGCCATTAAAAGGGATTTCATATATCAGTTTTGTTTCATATGACTTTTTTTTTTTCAAAACTGACATAAGAGAGCCCTTTTAATGGCCTTCATAATTTGAAATTGTATGGAAAGGACGCGCGCGATGGCCATTGAAATGGCGCAAGAATATCAATTTGGATGGGCGGTTTTAGCGTAATCGCACAGCAGTACGGGTTACTCCTGAACAAGTGAATATTTTAACAATAGTTCCGCGAGTGACATTCTACGTTATGAGCCGGAGTGAGCCGTGTGAATAGAGCCTAATAGGCACGTGTATTCAAAGCCCAGTTAGCTGAACAATGACCTATCCTAGAACATTGTCCAGGTTAGACATGACTAGATTTTTTATCCATTTCTATGTTGTATATCCATATCATACATGTCCATAATATTAATTGATGATATGATTGATTGATGACAAATTCATTGAGACTGCCACAAGGGGCTACTATTATTATATCTCGTTAGATCTATTCAGGAATTTGAATTTGGTTTTAAATTTTATAAATGAAAGCCAATTAGGTAGTACTTAATGCTACTTACTCCTTGAAATAATAGATTGAAAAAGATTATTTCATAGATTACTATGGACTCAAAAAGAAATAATAGAGCGTGCCAAGACTACTCGTACGAGCAGACGTAACGAGGTAAAGCTTATTAGTGTTACACCATTCCCCCTAATATTCAAATAAATACAATTCTTTGTCAACCAATGTGTAAGAAAAAAGAGCAATGTTTTAAATATGGTACCTATATTATTAATTTTCTACTTATTGTATACGTGGAAGGACCCAAACCTTAAAAACTATAAGTAGTTTTTAAGATTAAATATGCACCATCACTATTGAAATAATAAATTGTATTATCTTATTAGACAATAAGTTGTTCGGCATCAAGTTGTTGATCACAAATAGGAATCAGATAAGAAAGTGAGTTTCAACCGCTGCTCAACTCTATTGTAATGCAAATAAGGTGATTGACTTCGGAATTTATTGAGCCAGAAAATCTCCCCGGAATGTCAAGCTTCAAACTTCCCTTTGACAGAAATAGAACGGAAGCAAATAAAATAAAATCGATCCAAAAATCAATCTTCAATTTTATTATTCACATTTGGTAGAAGTATCAGCTTATTTTGTTCGATTCTAACGAGCTTAAAGATGCCATAAGTTTTTTTTCTCTATCTAGAGGTTTCGAATGTAAAGTATCGAATTGATAATGTTTTAAATATTTGACATGACTAAATTATATATCAGCTGGTTCCTTTATTACATGCTCAGCTTACTTTTTGACAAGATAATCCGGAGTGAAATTGTCTAGTACTATAATTTATTATTTATTGATGAAAAGTAACCTTTGTGTTATTTCCAGGACTAGAACTACGTCTAATAGGCTTCTATTCAAAATTTTAATTCTATTTTCCAGATCCGTTCAGTAGTTTTTCGTGAAAGAGAAACAAACATGCATCCAGTCAAACCTCGCGTTTATAATATTAGTAAGGATTGGAAGAATCAAAATCACAATTAAAAGCACAAAATGCGAAGCCGCATCTAATAATTCATTGAATAGTATGCTGATGCTAATGCTCTGATGAACAAAATTATAATGCTTGTTTGATGGCGGCGCGGCGTAGTAAATGAGCTACACAGTAAAGCAACTGATATGAATATGGCACAGTGGTTGTTTATTTTGTTACTTTTTCACGTTTCACCTTATTTATATACAAGACCGTTGTACCGTTGTCCTTGAAACCAGAGATTCAGCATCATGAGTAGAATCCAAAACGGATGAAAAAAAAAGATTCTATTTTTTACTCATATTTTAATGAAAAAATTTATAAGCACTAAACGTTTGCTCACAAACACGTGACATAAGTACTTCGACCAGGCGCCACGTGGCATGTGCACCTCAGTGTCGGATCACCTTCTGTGCGAATATCCCGTCTTTTGAAGGGCACAAGTAATGAAGTTACGATCCAAGTAAGGCGCGGGTATAAGTACTTACGTAGGTAGGTACTTAAAGTATGTAGAGTGACTATGGCATCGTGTACGATAGCGAAGACATGAAATATCAAAATCTTGCAAAACTAAAATAGGTGTTAAGCTTTTCTCATCGGTTTTGGATTCTACTCATGATGCTGAACCTCTGGTTTCAAAGAGAACGCTGTTCACACTAACACCCTGTATACAAGATCATAGAACCTCTAATGTATCATAAATAATTAATTCCTAGTAAATGACTTTTGTCTCTATATGTATAATTACGCTACTTTTACGGCGAAACAAAAGTATGTTACCAAACTCAATCTCAAAGTGCTTTCATTTCCTTTAGACTTTACAGGACTCTTGGACACGTCAGAATATTTATTTTATCAATAATTAAAACTAGAAAAGACTTTTATTGTAAAAGCAAGTACACTGCCCAGTGTGTCTCTGAAATGTATCCTTGAAATCATAAAAAATATTTATTCCGAAACACAATTCATGTACCTGCGGTCTCCATAGGCAAAGCCTGTATCGCGGTGACCTAGAATATAATAATTACGCTGGGCAATCCACACAGCACCATCTAGCCCCAAAGTAAGCTACTCAAAGCTTGTGTTATGGGTACTGATAACTGATATATTTAATACATTATATACATAGATAGATATTTTTTTATAATACACCCAGACTAACGAAACAAATTTCTGCAGATCGTGCACAAATTTGTCCCGAGACGGGAATGTACCCGCAACCTCCTGCATCGCTGGCGGACCTTCGCCCACCGCGCCACATCGGTCGTCAAGAATGAGAGACTACTTTGCCGCCTCGAGACTTTGGACCTTTCACAACAAAGAGTAGGGTTTTCAGAAAGTACCAACCTAAATGTAGAAAAATAATAAAGTTGTACAACTGTGTGAATATTTACAGTGCATCGCCATTCCGGTATTTGGAGAATATTCAATGTATAATGAGGAGGCTTTCGGTAGTAATCGGGGCTTATTGTTATATGCTTGTTTACTGAGTTCTCTCACTAATAATACGAATATAACTACCTAATTAGAGATTATTTGAAATAGTGAATAATGACTGTCAGCTTACAGTCTATAAGCTGACTTTCACCGCAGAGGTGCGTCTGTGTAACAATACAGGCATCGAGCATGAAATAGTGCGTTTTACAAATCCTAGTCAGTCTCACACAATTAAAACATACCACCACAAATCAATAACTAAATTTGCTAAGGCTTACAAAACAAGCACATAGAAAAGTCAAATTGAAAAAAAAATATCTGAGCGTCTGGTCGATGCGACGCGTGACCCGAGAGCTGGTGAAATCTGGCTCAGCGCATCAGCATTGCCATACAGCGTGGTAATGCAGCCAGTGTCTTGGGGACGCTTCCGACTGGTATTGACATGGATCAATTGAGCTACCTATATACTGTTTGCAACCGTCTGCAGTTAGCTCAATGGTTTCAATTGTAAATACTAGTTGTAATTTTTCTATTCCTTTGCTTGTAATTTTCGTTGTTAATAAATATATTATATCAAAGCAAAATGAAATGGGTACCTAATTTTTATTTCCTTTAAATAGTTATTTCATAAAGATCCTTTGGCATCTTTCTGTATAGTATATAAGGATCTTTAAACAGCTAAAATCCACCAGCACGGCTATAAAACCGGGAAAAAAGGGCGCTTATACTATTTCATTTCTGCTTGCATATTTAGACCACGAAATTGTTCTCTTGAACAAGCAAACGGTACGCCAAAAAATTTCCATGAAGGCAATCTTCGATAAATAATCGCTACGTACCTTCGATCCCCTATGATGGATCGCGCAATCATTGGACCACGTACCAAGGCCTACTTACTCATATTGGCAATCTGCAGCCAACCTGGCTAAAGTTTACCTGCTGAAGTTGCAAACTTTAAAGTCTAGCCAATTTACGTTTTAGATTTATTAAAATCTCCGACATGTTGTGTTGTATGCTTAAATTTTAAATTGATATTTTTTTATTATATTCTTTAAAATAAATTGGGTATACGTACAGCTTTTATAACATTTAGGTAGTGCTAGATCTTATGAAACAATTCCAATCAAATACAGAACACATATATTGTCCTTACCCATATCCCAGAATAGAGTTTCAGCAAAGTGCAAGCCATTTTTTATTTATGCTGAAATTGTATCAGTGCAATATCTTCTAGACCTTCGTGTTATATTCAGTAGGCTTCATTGTTATTTTCAATCTAAAGAAAAAGTGGTAGAAAGAAGTATTGAATACTAGCAGCGCCTCGCAGTTTCACCCGCTTAATTCCCGTTCCCGTGGGTATTCCGGGTTAACATAAAGCTTATGTGTTATTCCAGACTATAATCTATCTCTGTGCCAAATTTCATCCATATCCGTTTAGTAGTTTTTACGTGAAAAAGTGACAAACATCCATGCATCCATCCATATTTACAAACGTTTGCGTTTATAATATTACTAGGTAGAATAAGAAAAAAATACTTATTATATGAAACTTACACTCAAGTTAAACCTACTATAAATTTCCACTCCTAATCACACAGACCAAGTCCCCTGCATACTTACACCGCGGATTCCCAGCTATGAGTGAGGGCTAGGCGCTCTCCATTTCTTTGATACATGGCAGTCTAGATAACACTAATGAGATGGTTTCAGAGGAATGAGGTCGACTCTAACTGCCAGAACTCCTGATAAAAATAACACTTGGAAAACTCTAGATAATGAGAAATTTTACTGGTTATTTGATACATTTACTGCAAAAATCAGTATAGGTTCATTTTACATTTAACCTGGTTTTGGTTTGGAATTTAGAAATTATAATAGACTTAACCAAACAAAAAAAAAAAAAAAACTGGCGTAGTTATTTTAGTAGGTCTTATTGTTACCTTCTCTCTCTTTCGTCTCCATAATCAGACAGCTTGTTTGTAACTTCACTACATAGTATAAAACAAAGTCGCTTTCTCTGTCCCTATGTCCGTGTATGTAATATGCTTAAATCTTTAAAACTACGCAACGGATTTTAATGCGGTTTTAATAGGTAGAGTGATTCAAGAGAAAGGTTTATACGTATAATAACACCGTGCGAAGCCGGGCGGGTCGCTAGTAACATTATAATTATCACCCAATTTAGTATAATGTATGCCCAATGTCAGATCCATTCGTTATGGATAACTGGACTAAGTTAGTAGAAGTTTAGTTGCATGATATGTACCTACCGAGCACATATTATGTACATCATTATCAGCATCATCAACAACCTATACCTAGAAATAGCCACATACATAGCAGAGATAATTTAAATATGAGTATTTAATTAAATAAACATAACTTTACTAGTTTTATGAATAGTAACTATATTATACAATTATAACAAACTCTTAAGAGTTTAGCTGCTCTAACTTGACTCTCTCCCAATAAGGTTTGCTGGAAGAGAACTCTTTTTAGGGTTAAGCTCGCCTGTGCTATAAATTATCTAGATTTAATTTTTTCTTGTATGTATTTTTCATTTGTGCGTTAAAGAATTCAGACTTATCTGTCTAAACTCTAAGCAGAGACAATTTAATAAAATCTTGAAAAAACCTTTTTAAGCAAAGAGGTTCAATACTACTACTCTAAACATAACAATAAAAAAATTACTGTGCACATACGTATAGTGTGAAAAAACATGAATAAAGTTTGTGAAAAATTTGTACAAGTAAGCCAAACACTAAATGCTTTTGGCAAAAACAAGTAATTCATTAGAAGCTTTACGTAAAACTAACATCTTCAGCTATTTGTCACAAAAAATATTCGAAATTCAAGTCATAATAAGGCCAATTTATTTTGTGTTGGTGCCAAAAATATACCAAACACAATTGGAGGAGAAGATCTTTTAACATAAGCTGGAATTCGACTCTGCGACCTTGCGCGCCCCATGTCCAGGTTGAATGACTTCAAAGTTAAGGCGCAAACATGAGCTAAAGTGTCGCAGCTGCTGCTGCTACGCCCTCTAGGTGTCGCATAAAACCAGCGCACAGTCGCGCCTTCAGCGAGGTTCATATTGCTGTGTCGGGGTGTGTTGTGGCGCGACAGAACGCTATCGGTCTCATAGATTTAGTATGCCTAGATTCAAATTAGCGACAGATAGCGCCACACCCCAACACAAGCTACTAATGTGAATCTAGTCTTACTAAATCTATGAGACCGATAGCGTTCTGTCGCGCCACAACACACCCCGACACAGCAATATGAACCTAGCTTTCGTTGCTGTGCATAATGCTGAGCGATGACCTTTTTTGTTGTTACGTTCACTTTCATGTTTGTACCAACTGTATTACTTGTAATATTGTAACACAAAATAAATACTTTTTACTTTACTTTAAAGTGGGGCCACCACTTTATTTTATCATATGTTAAACAAAGGAATTTCCAAAATTCACTAGTTCAGTTTGTAATACCTAATATAAGTTTTTTTAACCCGCCGTTTGTGACCTATATGTCTGTGAGACCGGGTGGATCGAAAAAGTCGAATAACTTTTTTACCCGTAATTGAATTGAGTTGCAAATTCGTGTACTCTCCTGATTTTGCGTACCCCACCGTCAGTACACCCGGCATCGGTAAGGCAGGCCCACGTTTTTGAGTTTTGGCGCCAACCCGGTGCGTGGGACCGGGGTCACAGATTACGTAAGTAAAATAGTCAAAGATAAATATTAAATTTTATAATAATTTATAAGTATATATATCTATTTTTGGTTTAATTAAGTAGTGTAGTTATTGTGATTGTTTTTACTATGTTACCTTTGATCTTTTTGCATATCTTATAATATTTAACTCAGTTCATACATATTTGTTGCTTTATTTCTAAATAATGTTTTAGTATGTCTTATACATACTAGGATAAGCAGGTTTGTCAAAAAATGGTCGGTTCTTTGAGTGCGAATGGCAAAAAAATAGAAAATCCAAACATATTTGCCACCAGCCAGCAAACCTAGAGAGTGCCAACATGCTCAAGCTTTTTTTTGGCTCTTGAAGAAGTATGATTTTTGGGGAGTTTTTTTTAATGCTTTTTTATTCAGTACGGGTATCTTTTTTGTTTGTTTTTTTATAGTTTCTTTTGTAATAAAACAGAGAAATGCTGATTTAGTTAGAAAAAATAGATTTTTGGTAAAAAATCTGATGCCTATTTAAGAGCCTTAGAAAAATCTTGGATATTTTTAATGTTTTAACTATGTAAGCGTAATAAATACATCTAAGACATGTTATACTATCTTTAGGGCAAGAAATAAAATAATTACACCATTTGACCAACTTAAAATTAACAATGTTCCTATATTAGAAAAAAAAAGTGAAACATATCTGGGCTTAAGAATGGATAACTGCTTGACGTGGAATGCACATATCGAACACATCAAAAGCAAACTCTCGGCTCTTACTGGTTCGCTCCGTAACATCGCTCGATGTATTCCACGCCAAGTACGTTACACTATTTATAACTGCCTAGTAAAACCACATCTCATGTACTTAATTGAAATCTGGGGTAGTGCAACGAAAACAAAATTAGCCGAACTTCAAATAATACAAAACAAAATCATTAAAATCCTATTTCGATATCCATACTTAACATCAACAACTACAATTTACAAAGAAACTAAATTATTAAACATAAATCAGTTATTTATTTACAACACTTGTATTCTTGTACGTAAAATTCTAAAAAACTCCATCCATACTAACTTATCCTTTGTCAAACAGCGCGAAATAACGAAGCGAAACACTCGTAGAGCAAGTTTTTTAGTCCTACCCAAGCCGCGTACTAATAATTACGGAAAAAAGATGTTTACATACCAAGGTGCACAGTGTTACAATAAAATACCTACCATTATAAAAAATGAAAACTCATTCAATGCATTCAAAACAAAACTATCAAAATATGTATCAGACAATTATTTTTGAATACATTGGATGGGTATTATCTATACCTACGAAGACGAACTACTTACCTTAATTTAAATTTACACCTATTTTATACTTAACCTACATTTAATATTAATATTTTTTATATTAACCTACATTTTAAATTAAACTACTTTATATTAGGTAACTTAGTTCTCATGTAAGTGACATTGTGTCTTTTTGAGAATAAATGTCTTTAAACCGAAGCGTTAAGTTAAATAAAAGATATGTGATTTAAGATATACCATTGTATTATTATAATAAAAACATACCTTTTTAATATTTGAATAAGCAAAAGTTCCATGGAGTAAAATCATTAAGGAAAATTTTAATTTGAAAAACCCGGTCCGTAAGACCGGCGTCACAAACCACGTAAGTCAAAGTGACGTCACAAATGGCGGGTTAATGCATCTGTAGTAGTTTTATTTGTCTATTTAGGCAAGGGATACGAAAACAGAGTTTGGTGGCCAAAAAGAGTAACTTCGTATCTCTTCCTAAACTTGACAAATAAAACTACTACAGATTCATTAAAAAAAGCTTATATTAGGTATAACATACTGAACGTGTGAATTTTGGAAATTCCTTTTGTTTAACGTAATCACTACATAGTATAAAACAAAGTCGCTTTCTGTATCCCTATGTCCCTATTTCCCTATGTCCCTTTGAACGCTTAAATCTTTAAAGCTGCGCAACGGATTTTGATGCGGTTTTTTTTTATACATAGAGTGATTCAAGAAGAAGGTTTATGCGTATAATAAAACCATGCGAAGCCGGGGCGGGTCGTTAGTTATACCTCTATGATAAAATAAGCGATGGCGCTTGTGAAGCTCCGATTTGCGCCTTAAATACCACTTATTTAAATATGTGAAGGTTGATTATTTGGATGTATTTTTTACGTGTTGATACGACGTATAAGTACAAGATGGATTATAATTCGCTTACTGTCTTGAGAACGTCTTTGAAAATGTTTATCTCAATCCGTGCAGAAGTTTTCGGGTAAAGTCAAAGTCAAAGTCAAAATGCTTTATTTCCTTACAGGACACTTGGACACGTCATAAAATTCATTTTTTATATATATATATAAATAATTAAAGAAGTAACAAACATCCATCCATCCAAACTAACGCATGCTTAATATTAGTGTGAGGTATCACAAAGAAAATAGCTTTCTTGTAGGTCGGTAGAGTATGTTAATGATACTATGAGCATGAAGCCAGGTTTTGGCCTGAAGCCAGGTATATTTACTTTTTCAAGTTTATTATTGTTTATTGTGTCGTAATATATAAAAGTCCATACCTCCTTGTTAAGCTTATCTCTAGAATAAAATTAATAACTGCCTCGCAAATATGTGCAAACTATTTTTAACGATTTTAGTGTAATTAAATAACCGTACGTGAAGTTCCTGGCGATCGTTAAAAAAAAATTGTTATTCAACTAAACAACAAGGAATTATAAAGTTTCGCCATATTATTATCTTTCATTCTGTGTGCTGAGTGTGAACGGCTTTACTGTTTACTACAAAGTTTGCGTTACTTTATTTTGTATGAAAATCTGAACAGCGCCCCTAGCGGGAAGTTTATAAAACTTTTTTGCGAGTTTGAATCGATAACCATTACTTTTATAGTTTCTTAAAACGGGAATTTGATAGTTTACTTAATTTTTTGACAGATATGCGAGTGTGAACGGCAAATTACGTCAATTTTTGACAGATAGCTACCATAATAAGTAAACTTTAAAAGTAAAGTATTTCACTTGATAATTCTTCAGTGAGACCATAGTAACTATTGTATTAGGCTCGGCGCCCATTATCGGCATCGGCACGACTGAGGATTTTAGGTGGCAAATAGCAATATTAACATAATGGCAATAAAGTAGAAATTGCCGTGTATATGGTCGTAATAACAAAAAATACCGCTTCGATATGCTTGAGGCTGCTGTATCGGCAGCCTTGAGAATGCTTCGGGATGCTTCGGCATCCTTCGGTACGCCGCCGGCGCCGAGGCAACACTCGGGGGGGTAGCTTGCCCTGCGGGGCGAGGGGAGGCATCCGCCATTTGAATCATTTGACTCACATTGATATTGAGACGCTTCGGCAAGCTGCAGGGCGGTGCGGCATGCTTAAGGACGCCTCGTCATCCCTAAGAAAGTTGCATCCAAAGCATAGTTCCCGACAGTGTGCGCTTGCGTGTAGGATGCCGAAGGATCCTTTTCCTTGCCGATGCCGATAATGGGGGCCGGGCCTTATTCTCTTTGACCTCGAGTGAGACGAAAACGTCACTTCGGAAATGGTACTGCATGTATTGAAGTGAAATAAAAAGTAATGTAAAGGACATGATCTACGCTCGATTTTAGGTACATTTGATAGTAATATTTTGATCCTTTTGTGTTCTCCATTAAAACTCTTGAGCTAGCTGAAATAAAAACTTCCTATAAGGATCATAATTTCGACAGAAACAGTAATCTTGTCCTAGATGTATGGTTTAAGGGGTAGGCTTATGATCTAGGGTTGGATGTTCGAATCTTTATATGAATGTTATTTTTGCTTTATCCTGTGACCTTTTAGCATAATAATTGTCTATAATCTGTTTTTTTATTAATAAGAAATAGGATTGGAATATTATAAACACATCTTAAATTATATGTCATGTTATTTTATTTAGAGACTACAAAGAAAGACTAAAATAAACAATATTACAATGATATAACTTATATTATAGAAAGCCGAGTATACTTTACGTACCTAGGGTAAAAACTAGTTATAGACAGAATGCATTCTTAATACGAGCTAGCAAATCGTTCAACTCATTGGTCAACAAAAACATTGATGTTGATTTATTTAACACATCTGCAGGTAAGCTTAAAAACTTGCTTAGCAAAGAATTCTTTTTAAAATAATTTAAAATATTAGTAACTTTTGATTTTATTTTGCTTTGTGTTGCATATCTATTTCTTGTTATTATTGATTAAGTCGTCTACTTTCTCTGTTTTAATTATTATTTTACTCAAGTTATCTGCGGAAACTTTGTAATTGGCCTTCAGCACACATGCACTGGTATACACCTGCATGTATTATGTAAAAATCTATTTGTAAGTACCTAGCTGTAAGTTTTCCTAAAATTATGAAAATAAAATAAAATAAAATTAAATTAGACTTTATTATTACAACGTATTACATTTTCGGTTCCTTTTCATACAGCTATGTTGTTTTGAAATCCAAGTAAATAATAGTCAACACACAAGTAGAACAAACACGTTTTGTTATTATTAGAATACCTATACCACAGTCTATCTACTGTATGGTCTACTTTTTTCATGCAGCATCTAATAAATATTAACAATTGAGATCCCTCGTGTGTAACAGACCATAATTTACCTATTTTGAGAAATGTGGAGTATAATTATACGCAATATGCTAAGTGAATGCTAGAACAAGTAAATTTAATTTATTGACAACAAAAATTAATATTGAATTTGATAACTTTAGGTTAGTAAAATTTGTTCTAGCCTGCTTTTCATTTGAGAAACCGTATTCCAGCCTGCATCACTTCCACGCATTTTGTCCCATGATCTTAAAACTTCTCTGCGAAAATTGCATTTTGATCGAATTCTTCTGAATTTCAATTCAAAACTATTAAACCTCACATATTCCCAATTGGATTTAATCCAGACTTTTAAGATGGCCAAGGAATTGCAGTCATATCATTCTGATAGCAGCTATTCTGTTACAATTTTCAAGCGATGAACTGCATCTTGCACTAAATATATGTGCAAGAACGACAAGCAACGCGCTGTTGGTTTATGATAACTTCTTTCAACACTTGTAAGCTTCTTGTAAGTATTGTTCCCATTCATGCGGCTGTCAATTTCTATGAGTTCTCCTGGGCCCATGGATGACATTCAGCCCCAATAACCTGAAAATAACACTGACTTTTCAAGACTTGTAGGTAGGGGTGCACAGTTATTAAATTTACAATTGACTGGACAGGCAATTTAGTTTGTAGTATAAGAAAGCTGTTGGATATTTACTAGATAGGTCATTTAGTCTCAAGTAGGTATAAGAAACAGATTTTGCAGCAGAATATGCAATACTTATCACATCATACCTAGGGCTTGGTAATTCTGCCACTTGGTCGAACAGTTAGTATTTTTTGTGGAAGGAGTCGTTCGTTTGGTTTCCTCCAAAGTATTTTCCGACCATCCGTGTCAGACCTAAGTGTTTTTCCATCAGTGAAAATCACGATATTGTTCTGCCAGTTAAAGTTTTAATATTCTTCTGCGAACCGCACCCTTTCTCTCCGCTGGGTTTCAGCTTATAATTGTGTATGTTGGTTGCACTAAGTTTATGATTTCTTGAAGTTCTCCTTTCTTCAAAATTATTTTTGGCGAATACGCGAATGGACGCCATTTGTTTGTTTACTTTTTGCAAAAGAAACGGTGTCATTCTTCTCTTTTTTGCGTAAGCATTAGAAAGAGTAAAAACAAATGTAATAGACAATTATACAAACCATAACTTGAAAACGTGTCGAGTAATCGTTACTTTTTTTAGTAAAGTATGATGGCGTTCACAATCTCACATTTTACGTTGACTTCGCGTTTGGTGTATTCTCGATGAACTCTATCGTCGAGTTAACGAAATTTTTGCAATGTTTCACACTCAGCATACGGTGTGCTGAGTGTGAACGGCTTTACTGTTTACTACAAAGTAACTTTTTTTTGTATGGAAATCTGAACAGCGCCCCTAGCGGGAAGTTTACAAAACTTTTTTGCAAGTTTGAATCGATAACCATTACTTTTATAGTTTCTTAAAACGTGAATTTGATAGTTTACTCAATTTTTTGACAGATATGCGAGTGTGAACGGAAAATTACGTCAATTTTTGACAGATAGCTACTATAATAAGTAAACTTTAAAAGTAAAGTATTTCACTTGATAATTCTTCAGTGAGATCATAGTAACTATTGTATTAGGCTCGGCGCCCATTATCGGCATCGGCACGACTGAGGATTTTAGGTGGCAAATAGCAATATACATTAACATAATGGCAATAAAGTAGAAATTGCCGTGTATATGGTCGTAATAACAAAAAAATACCGCTTCGTTATGCTTGAGGCTGCTGTATCGGCAGCCTTGAGAATGCTTCGGGATGCTTCGGCATCCTTCGGTACGCCACCGGCGCCGAGGCAACACTCGGGGGGATAGCTTGCCCTGCGGGGCGAGGGGAGGCATCCGCCATTTGACTCACATTGATATTGAGACGCTTCGGCAAGCTACAGGACGGTGCGGCATGCTTAAGGACGCCTCGTCATCCATAAGAACGTTGCAGCATGCCAAAGCATAGTTCCCGACAGTGTGCGCTTGCGTGTAGGATGCCGAAGGATCCTTTTCCTTGCCGATGCCGATAATGGGCGCCGGGCCTTATTCTCTTTGACCTCGAGTAAGATGAAAACGTCACTTCGGAAATACTGCATGTATTGAAGTGAAATAAAAAGTAATGTAAAGGACATGATCTACGCTCGATTTTAGCTACATTTGATAGAAATATTTTGATCCTCTTGTGTTCTCCATTAAAACTCTTGAGCTGGCTGAAATAAAAACTTCCTTTATGGATCATAATTTCGACAAAAACAGTAATCTCGTCCTAGATGAATGGTTTAACGGGTAGGCTTGCGATCTAGGGTTGGATGTTCGAATCTTTATATAAATGTTATTTTTGCTTAATGCATAATAATTGTCTATAACTAATCTGTTTTTTTATTAATAAGAAATAGGATTGGAATATTATAAACACATCTTAGATTATATGTCATGTTATTTTATTTAGAGACTTCAAAGAAAGACTAAAATAAACAACATTACAATGATATAACTAATATTAACTATTAAAACGTATTACATTTTCGTTTCCTTTTCATACAGCTACGTTGTTTTGAAATCCAAGTAAATAAAAGTCAACACACAAGTCGAAGAAACACAATACATTTTGTTATTATTAGAATACCTATACCACAGTCTATCTACTGTAAGGTCTACTTTATTTCATGCAGCATCTAATAAATATTAACACTAAAGATCCCTCGTGTGTAACAGACCATAATTTACCTATTTTTAAATGTGGAGTATATTATACTCAATACGCTAAATGACAAGCATGCTAGAACTACATAGTAAATTTAATTTATTGACAACAATAATAAATATTCAATTCGATAACTTTCGATTAGTAAAATTTGTTCTAGCCTGCTTTTCATTTGAGAAACCGTATTCCAGCCTGCATCACTTCCACGCATTTTGTCCCATGATCTTAAAACTTCTCTGCGTAAATTGCATTTTGATCGAATTCTTCTGAATTTCAATTCAAAACTATTAGACCCCACTTGTTCCCAATTGGATTTAAATCCAGACTTTTAAGATGGCCAAGGAATTGCAGTCATATCATTCTGAGTAGATAGCAGCTATTCTGTTACAATTTTCGAGCGATGAACTGCATCTTGCACAAAATATACGTGCCCTACTGGACAAGCAACGCGCGCTGTTGGTTTATGATAACTTCTTTCAATACTTGTAAGTATTATTCCCATTCATGCGGCTGTCAATTTCTATGAGTTCTCTGGGCCCATGGATGACATTCAGCCCCAATAACCTGAAAATAACACTGACTTTTCAAGACTTGTAGGTAGGGGTGCACAGTTATTAAATTAATAATTGACTGGACAGGCAATTTAGTTTGTAGTAAAAGAAAGCTGTTGGATATTAGGTATAAGAAACTCAAGTATGTTTATGAAACAGATTTTGCAACAGAATATGCAATACTTATCACATCATACCTAGGGTAATTCTGCCACTTGGTCGAACAGTTAGTATATTTTGTGGAAGAAGTCGTTCGTTTGGTTTCCTCCAAAGTATTTTCCGACCGATCCGTGTCAGACATAAATGTTTTTTCATCAGTGAAAACCTTGAAAATCACGATATTGTTCTGCCAGTCAAAGTTTTAATATTCTTCTGCGAACCGCAATCTTTCTCTCCGATGGGTTTCAGCTTATAATTGTGTATGTTGGTTGCACTTAGTTTATGATTGCTTGAAGTTCTCCTTTCTTCAAAATTATTTTTGGCGAATACGCGAATGGACGCCATTTTGTTTGTTTACTTTTTGCAAAACAAACGGTGTCTTTCTTCTCTTTTTTGCGTAAGCATTAGAAAGAGAATAAAACAAATGTAATATACAATACAAACTAGACATGGGCCGAATATTCGCTTTATATTCGTTATTCGGCATATTCGGCAGCTTTACCAAATCTTCAAATTCGGCCGAATATTTGGCTGAATCACCTAGTGTTCGGCAAAGTGATACTCAAACTTTTTACTGTTAAGACCCGTGTATTATCATGATTTGAGTGTACAGTGTAATGAAGTAAGTGTTTTAGAGTGTAGCTTTCTGATTTTGTCGTCACTGAAGCTACATTTTCAATTAAAGTAGGTTGGTAAATAGATAATAGCTTCAATCAATATCTTCACGCTGGATGCAGGGTAGGCAAGGAATCCATAATAACTTAATGCAAAATATAGGTATCTAGTTGTTTTGGGATTAGGCTTCTGTGCTAACTCTTTATAATAATATACTATTATACAGGCCTTAATTGAAGGAAAATAAACAAGATATTTATTTCGGTTAGTCTTTATTGTGTCAGAGAATATCTGAATCATATCACAACACCTTAGTAGATTATGAAGTTTAGACTTGCATTTGTGCGACGGAACGGAATCAACGGACGGAATATTCGGCCGAATGTTCGTATTCGGTGAAACCCATGTTCGGCCCATCTCTAATACAAACCATAACTTGAAAACGTGTCGAGTAATCGTTACTTTTTTTAGTAAAGTATGATGGCGTTCACATTCTCACATTTTACGTTGACTTCGCGTTAGGCGTATTCTCGATGAACTCGATCGTCGAGTTAACGAAATTTTTGCAATGTTTCACACTCAGCATACTGTTCACAAAACTATGGTTATTATCGTCGCTTTAAATATTAATAACGCAATAATAAAATAAAAAATTACAATGACATTTTATGTGTTATTTGCAGCCATAGATCTTTCAGGGTGTTTCCTATGTAGATATAATGTAAGTATATGATATGTAGCCCCAAAGACCCCTGAAACATATATTTGTAGATGGAAAAATTATTTGTCGATTTAATCGAACCTGCAACCGCTGTCACAGGCAGACCTTCGCCCGCCGCGCCACATCGGTTTTCATCATTTATGAAATTTGCAGCTGTAGAGTAGCCGTGGCATTCACGGCGTTAAAGTCAACCCCTATAATCATCCCATGGGATCACTAGATGAAAGGTAACAGCTTCAGTCTCTATATTATGAACACCCGCATTGAGTTGACCAATCCACCTGATTCAGGCAAAACCTTTCTTGAAAAAGGATTCAACAGGGGACGTCTAAGTGAGGATAGGAAATATCCGTAATCAGTGGTTTAAGTAATGCAAAATAAATACAATACGACCCCAAAATACCTCAGGGAAATTCAATATATAAACAAAATAACATAACGAGATGTTCTCAGGATTTCGGTCACGTAGAAGCCTCTAATTCTCCGACATATCCGACGTATGACGTCGCGACTTTAAATTCGCTGAACACCAGAAACCGGAAAATTGGAGCGACGTACTCGTAATTTGGTTCTGGCGAAACCAAAAAGTTATAAAGCTTTTACTTCCAATTTCCACACGTGCTGCTACATTACATTCATATTTAATGCACCACTGGTTTTCCACGTTTAAATGACAAATCCTAGCAAATCTTAATGTATGGATTATGAATGTTTGAAACTCATTCACGCAAAAACTACTGAACGGATTGAGCTGAATTTTGAATTGACGTAATTGAGGAATCAAGATGAGCGTCTTTTCTTCCCATAAATAAGTTTGCACGGGATAGGAATAGCCTTGAAACATTTACATAGAAATAACGCATGTGAAATCGCGGGCAGATACTAGGTGTTTGTTGATAATTTTAGAATGGCAATGCTGATGCGCTACGCTAGAATATTCACCAGCTCTCGGGTCACCGTCGCATCGACCAAACGCTCAGATAATTTTTGAAACCCGGGGAGCCTCACGGACCTATAGTCTCGACTCCAAGGGGAGCATCTAAATAAATATAATGCTGGACGTAGGGTTTGCGAAACCTGCATATTTGAATATTATAAAATGAATACAATAAATATTTATGGGGCTTCCATTCAACCGACATGTTTACTTGCCAGTTTTCTAAATAATGGTTTCTGTACCATACCTTCGTGCGCGAGTCTGACTCCCATTCGGCATGTTTTTCTATTGTTTTCTGTTACTTGCCAAAGCTACTTAAGATACGGCTGTAACACCAGTAGGCAAACTGTGAACGGCCGACTGAGTGAGCCGAAAATTTGTGGCGAACAGCTACAAACTCAGATCAGTTTGCGTGCGTATGGCAAGCATGGAACCTGCGAGTCGGCCGCTAACTGAGACAGTCGGCGCACGTATC
This sequence comes from Eupithecia centaureata, assembly GCA_944547425.1. NCBI lineage: Eukaryota > Metazoa > Arthropoda > Insecta > Lepidoptera > Geometridae > Eupithecia > Eupithecia centaureata. Next base: position 735,008 of record OX155688.1, on the reverse strand, counting down.
GCTGCAAACTGCGTGGAAACTGCGTACAGTTAGCGCAAACTAGCAAACTGTGAACACTCAATTTAAAATATATGGAAGGGCGTACTGAACTGATACGCCGCAAACTCAGTCGGCTGCTCACTGTTTGCCTACTGGGTACATTTCACCACATCACTCCAACAATGCAGAAGTGCAACAAAGCAGCGTCCATAAATTCCCAATACTCTGGAACTTGTGCTTCGGAACTTGGTTAATCAGTGTCGTAGCAATGCGGCACTACTGGATAAACCGATACTATCCTACACCAACCACTAGTGTTGTTCCTAACACATCGGGGGACTTATTGTTTAAATCAACTGATAATCGAGAACGATTCATTTTTGACATTTGAAACCTAGCCAGGACTTCCATTTGTCACTTTCGTATTGTGAAAATGGCAAGTACATGGTAACACCATAACCGGCGAAATTCAAACCCAGTGAATACAAAATAGAAATAAGTACATCTGTAGTAGATTTATTTTGCCTAGTAAGTAGCTATAGGAAGTTATACGAAAACAGAGTTTGGTGACCACCAAGAGCAAGTTCGTGAGCAATTTCTTAAATAGACAATATAAAACTGCTACACATTCATTAAAAAAAGCCTATGACAGGCCTAACAAACTGTACGTTTAAATTTTGGAAATTTCTTTTGTTTAACGTAAATATATGATAAAATATAAGGAGGTGGCGCCACTTTAGGTCCTGTTTGCGCCTCAAGCGGTTTTCGATAGATTATATTACGTTCTAACGGTAGATAATTCGACATTGTGACCACCAGCACATCCCTAGTTCGGACATGAGCCGGAAACAACAAAAACGAGATCTGAAACTGAGACTGCACTTTGTAAGTCAGAGCGAGTCTCTTACGAAATTGCTTAGTTTAGTAATCGTTTTTCAGGGGTGTCTTACAAAACGTAATTTATTTAGAGTGTTATTTACGAGTTCTAGCTTTTTGTCGTGACTTGTCTCTGAGACAAATGATACAATTGTAGGCCTTTTTCTTCATTTATCTTCTATTCCTACTCACTAGTATCTTCTTGCACTCTCCTTGATAAGCCTGTGTTGAGAGATAATACATGAGCTACCTTAAGACTGTTTAAAACCGTCTGCAGTTAGCTCAATTGTTTAAATTGTATATACTTGTTTTAATTTTTTTCTATACCTTGATTGTAATTCGGTGTTAATAAAGTTTTCAAAAAGAGATTTATCTTTTCATCTTATACAAACACCGTTTGTGAAAACTAAGGCACTATTCAGATGTAAAAAATGAACGACAACAAACCAAACAACCTCGTTAGAATAAAAAAACAATCAACCAATAATCAAGTTACTTTTCGAGATGTGGTTCCAGAAACTCAATTGGCACAATTGTATAGGTAAATATGTATATACCTAAATAACTCAGGGTATAGAATCAAAAACTACATTCAAAGAATTTCTTATTAAAATAATAAAGGTTTTTTTATAAATAACAGAATTGAAATCAGGTGATCATTATTTTATGACAGAACTGTTGATATGACGTTGCAAACTGAACTCGAGCGGTTGAAATAACAAAGCTGTTTTTGTCAAGCTAGCGTAGTCCAGAGCTTTTTGATACGCGTCCGTCACTGTGTTGAAGAGGCAATTATTTTACGCTGGTATTTCACACTGGGCTTACAGGACTTAAATTTTCGGGTAAAAGAGCTATTTCCTTAATCTGAAATATGCATTACGTGTAGCATTTCTAATATGTTAGAACAGTCATCGCCAGAACTAACCTACCCACTTTGGCCGTAGGTTTCGGTTTTATTTTTATTTTTTTGGAATACAGACAGTACATATAAATATAAAGATATACAAAAAGAATATTCATAGACCAGTGAAGTCTTCACTGTAAACGTTTAAATCATAAAAGGGTGCAGATGATCAAGAATTATTAAAAACGAGTAGTCAGAGCTTTGACCTTATTTTAAATTGATTTAAATGAGGTTTACTTTAGGCTATGATGGAGCATAGTCCCAATCTAACTTTTAATACCATTTCGAGCCTACGCTATTGGACCAAAACCCGGCTCACCTCCCACTAGGCCGACTCGTCTCGTATCCATCAAGCAAACAGTCCTAATGCCGCGTCTGCTTGATGGATGGCCGACGACAGTATGAGCGATGGCGAGAGGCGCGCCGAGTCGTGCATGTTTGACGATATTATTTCACTTTTAAGTTTTGATAGGTAACTACAGTTTTGACGAATGACAGAGCAGAATGGAAGAAGAATTCATGTTGTGCCGACCCCACTAGCGTGGGATAAGGTCCGGAAGAAGAAGAAAGTAACTACAGTTTTGTCATAATTTTTAGAGAATAAAATGACTACAAACTATTATCCTTATAAATAAACGCGAAAGTTTGTTAGAATGTATGGATTTGTTACTCTTTGACGCAACAACTACTGAAGGGATCGAGCTGAAATTTTGAATAAGCGTAGTTCTAACCCTGGAATAATATATAGGCTCAGTTAACAGAAATACGAGTATTAAAAAATAGGTACCTGCTTCACTACTACACAAACAGATTGAAGCGAACTGAAAATCAATTTATCACTTTATTTCTTATATTATTTTGATATTATGTACCAATAGTATTAAATTTGACTTGTCTAGGTGCTTATTTTATAAGCCGAAAGAAATAAAGATATTGATTTACTGATTTAGTATGTAGTAGTTCTTCATCCTTCAACGTTTTGCCTACAAATTGGTACAGTTCTGTAAATCAGTAAATCAATAGCTTTATTTTTTTAATCTTATAAAAAAAGCACTTAGGCATGTCAAATATTAACCTATAGATACATTGTCACTAGTGGAAGCGTAAAGCGAAAAATAAACCATTATCACGTGTAAGATATGTATAAGTATATGTCACAGTCAAATCGCAGCAAACAGCCGTTTTTCTCAGACCCCGAAATAACCACAGCATCACATCACACCTTGTTCATCTTACGTGACATTTATTCGAACCCTGATTATCTGCTCACGTCCTATATGAAACTCAATCACAGTGAGAAGGCTATAAGGTTGAAAGTCAGTTGTAGTATAATGTGATGAGTGTACGACAGTAGAAATATTGCAGGGGGCGACAAATGGCGGAATTCTTCATGACACCCCTTTTAGTGGGATTAGTGCAAGGTGGTGCTAAGGGATGCGAGAGAAACTCGATAGCGTAAACATATCGCACTCGGGTGTAAATGTGCATTGACGGAAGTAAAGTAAAATAGTTTACCTGCAGACATAATGGAACTTGATGAATATATGAGATACAAGTTTTTGAACGCGGCTTTACCAAGGGAAATGTAATGTTCGTAATTTTATTTGATGTAGAGTATATTGTATCCTGCTAAAGACTGCTGGCAGATGCTGGATGCGGCAAACTGAAGACAGGGCGCTATGGCGCTCATTAGGGGAGGCCTATGTCCAGCAGTGGACTAATATATTCTGATCATGATTATGATGATAATGTATCCACTCATGAAATGTTTCAACCAAACGAATTAAAAAGTTTTGGCATTATATTGATCTAAACAATGAATTTCCAATGCTTTCGTCTAAACAATAATATGATTACAGGAAAAATATTTCAGTAAATTAAGTATCAGTGAAAGTAATAACCTAGGGCATGAAATTAAAAGTAACTAATTTGTTTAAGAATAGAAAAAAATTAAACTAGTAGATACAATTGAAACAATTGAGCTAAAGGCGGTTGAAAACAGTCTAAACGTAGCTCAATTGAAAAAAAACTAGTTGATTACCATATACCATAAAACTCCAAATGCTATTGTAGTCCAAACGCCGAAACGATCAAATTGATGGTATTACGGATACAAAGCGTAGCTTATAAATAAAGTTATTTTCATCTGCTCGGATACATAAAAGCCTACGGAACCCGTATCTCCCAGCTGAGTAACTGAGCGTCGACACACTTAGCGGAATTGTTGCCCATCGATTAGCGCATTTGTGCGGGTTCAGTGCTCGGCCCGGCCCTTTGAGCTCCGCGTTATAAAATGACACAATTTTGTAGGTAATGCTCGGGTGACTGATTTGAATGTTGTGTTTTGGATATCTTTGGAAATGTGCTATTTTTGATGTAGGTATTTTATTGGAACACTTTCCAATATTTATTCAAATGTCCAATATCTGCATCAATATATAAGTAGTAGTATATTTTACTTTATTGGGTCAGCAAAAACAATAAACACCCAAAACTTTTATTTAAGTGAAAGAAAGGGTGCTGAATTTTTTATAGTAGTACTAGCGACCCGCCCCGGCTTCGCACGGTTTTATTATACGTAGGTATAAACCTTCCTCTTGAATCACTCTATCTATAAAAAAAACCGCATCAAATTGCGTTGCGTAGTTTTAAAGATTTAAGAATTCAAAGGGACGTAGGGACAGAGAAAGCGACTTAATTTTATACTATGTAGTGATATTTCGACTCATCCGTAGAACAAAGTCCTATCTGCAGAGTTGATGGTTTTCAGTAGATGATAGAGAAGTTGTTGACTTGTGTAACTCTTAAACGGTGAGACTTCTCATTGAGACTTTTTGGTATGTTGTTACAATGCCCTAGCCTAGTTAAATGCTTTTTAGTGTATATTTATTTTCCTTTTATTTCTGGAGATAGTGAGTCCTATATTAACGTAGGACGTTTTATGGCGGAACAGCGGTGGTCTGTTGTGAAGATAGAACGTTGTTTTACGGAAACGTCTTAGCAAAATGACGTTTTATATTAATACGGGTCGTTTTTTGTTGGAGTTATTTATTCTGTAAGAGTCCTATGTGGATAACTACCTTAAAATATTGTAATAAAATTATAACTTCTAAGTACTAAGATCGTTTACTAAGTTACAAAATCATCAACATCTATAATATAAAAATGAATCGCAAAATGTGTTGGTAAGCGCATAACTCAACAACGCCTGGACCAATTTGGCCAAATCTTTTTTTAAAATGTTCGTTGAAGTTCAAGGATGGTTTTTACGCGAGAAAAATATGATATTTGACAAATAAATAAATTTCCCCGCGGGCGACGCTGCGGGGCGCAGCTAGTAAGTAATATAACCAATATATGGCATGATTTAGAACAACAAACACGTCATTTAAAATTCAGTTCATAGAATATTTGTACGGCTAATATCATCTCCCTATTAGAAAAATGCTGAAGATAAATTGAAGAAGAAGAAGAAGAATAAATTTTAGACTAAGGTGCGAAATGTTAATATCTTCATGTGGTGATAAATATTTACGTGGATTTATCAGTTTACCTAAGACTACGTACGCCGATAAGTTTATTACAAACTATGTGGGGCAGCTGGCGAAGGTCTCCCTGCGACGCTCGAGGTTGCGGGTTCAATTTCCACCTTGGGTCATATATGATATTTGTTCAGGCTATTTTCTTTATATAATATAGATTAAGTAATAAAATCTACCTATGTAAGTAGTATAATTCTTTGAGTATATCAGTTATCAAGTACCCATTATTACAAGCAATGCTTGGGGCTAGATGATTTTGTGAAGAATTGTCCATCTACATTTATTTTTAGACATGTTACCTGTTTCTGACCTGGTTACCATTTTGTCATACGATATAGTATTTTAAGTTTAACTATTACGCCCACAAGTCAGTTTTCGGTTAACGTGTAGTTCAATTTAGTTTCAAAACAGGGCGAAACGATACTGATTCGTAATATTATAAATAATCTAAGTAAATATTTGACAAAACATGAAGATAGTTGTGTAAACTTCGCACTTTAGTTACTAAATTCAAAACACATACAAAAATAGCAAAACTTGTATTATGTTATTTAATCACTTATTTATACTGAAATATAATTTAGAAAAACAATTAAAACCAAATTAAGCACTTACTACTATAATTGAACATTGTTTCGGAATTTACATCATAAATTGATCAGCAAAACATAATATTGCCTATTTGGTTAGGTCATCATCCCAGTCATCTTTTCTTTGTGTTGATGAAATTCCGCTTCATGGATCAGTCTCATAGTTGCCAAAAAAATATATAAAGCCAACCGCTGTTAGTTTTCAACACAGGGAATTTGTCAGTGGCATTTGTATGTTGGCCTGATGGTTTTCATCATCTACGGCTTTTTTTTCTCCTAACAAATTGTTACCTTATTTCAAGGCATTAGCATTCAATGTCTGTCTGTTTTTAGGAGTCACGTTGCGATCAGGATATCATTGTGAAGATGCAGGCGAATTCATGTTGTAAATCAAAGTAATTTATATCGAAACAAGTAGGTACATAGGATAAAATAACTATTGGAATTAGATGATGCCCGCAGAAGTTTTTAGTAAAACTGTACCGCAAATGCAATCACTGATTACTTCACAAGCATTTGCACACTTTTTAATCACATTGATTATCCATATGATTAGGACAGAATACGCAGGTAGCAGACTGAATGGACATTAATATAAGACGGCATAGATATGTTGTTGGCAAAACCTTCTAGTTAAGAAAATTCATAATTAATACAGCTTGATAAGTTAAAATTTTATCACCGCAGATCTACCCTGGTTAATTTTGAAATGTATTAAATTTACTGGAGTACATCTGTGGTGAGAAACTTCTAACTCTTAATGCTATATTAATGGTGAATTTTCGTAACTAGAATGAATTTTCAAAGAAAATAAACTAGCTTCATTGATGTAAACGTTCATGGCTGAGGTATTAGACACAACATTCGGTATTGAGCTATCGCAGGTAATTTCATCGGTCCACTATCTCATGCAGGATTTAATCCTGATCATATTAGCTAGTTTTTCCTGCACCTGGAAGCAAAGGCGATGTTTTTTGGTATCATGCGGCTGTTATCAACATTCACAACTGGAATTGAAGAAAAAACTAATTATTTTTGAAGCTTTGTATAAAATACGTTCATATTTTATATATACTGAAAAAAAATGTACTCAGCAATTTATTACACTTCTTAGAAATAAAAAAATCTCTATATTTAATATGTTTTGTGACGAACAACGTCCTAAATGATTTCATTATCCCACAAACAACGTTCTATCTTAACATCGAACCGACAAATCGTCAAACAGATTCCGAAGGAAAACGTCCTATAGTCATATGAAATCCTAAGAAGCTCAATAGTGTTCGCATAAAATGGTCCTAACGTATCATATGACTTAAATTTTTTACCGTTAATTATTAAAGAAAAAATGATTATTCCTTTGAATATGCACTACACCAAAGAATTTCTGTACAAAAAATGCGTTGCACGAGCTCTCCATCAAAAAACTTCCTATTTAAACATTGAACGCCTGCTACCTAAAACCGAGATAAAAAAGCATATTTGTATTTGAATTAAATGTATATTAAATCTATAAAAACACATCGAAAAACTTTCTCTTTTCCTATCTCCAACGAACAACGTCCAAACTGACGAACGGACCGAGCACACGCGCCGTGCGCCGCACCCGCGCGCCGTTGCATGATCACTTAGAACGTTGTTGGGCGGAGTTGATATCAGTTAGGACGTTGTTCGATTTTATATCTCCGAAACTAATTAAGATACAAAAATTTTAAAAACATACTTCTGTAGAGCTTGTTCTTCTTATCTCATTCGCTATTAAAGTCATTTTTGGTCTATGATCACATAGAACTATGTTCTACGGATAAGTCGATTTAATCACGACATGATTATGAATCCTATTTCATATTATTATACAATTACTCTTTTTTTTACGAAATATCGCAATTTCACTTCCTGATAAATGCATACTGTAACGTAAATTCGCTACGAATTCGTAGCAACTACGAATTTTGACAGATTGCTACGAATTAGCAACGCGAGCGCTACAGCTGCTACGAACATGCTACGAGTTGCTACGACGACTTCTGCGAAACAAACGATCCGTTAGCTTTGTATTTATAACTGCTTTTCTTAATCTTTATAAAAATACTATAATATAAAAATACTTTGGAAGACGTTTTAATGAAAATCAGTAAAGCGTCCAGTAATTCAGTCACGTTGACAACCTTTCTGGCGCAGTTGGCGTAGGAACCAAGTAGGTTTTATTTTCAATTCTCGGCGAGACACGATTTTTTACATGAATCTGAAAATATTCCATCTAGATTTTCATGTAATCGTATAACCTATGTATTCAAGTCAGTATTTAATGAAGAATAAGTTGAAAACTAGTCATCTACGAGAAAACCACAACGAAATTATGTTGGCTCAAAGGACACCTGAATGCTTTGAGAAATGTTTACCATAGCTAAGCTCCTATTTTTTTCTCTATTTCATGTTTTACTATTTTGATCGAAAAGTCACGCAATGCATGAAACTCTACCTTAAGTAAACAGGAAAAGATCAAGTGGTTATAGCTTCTCCCGAAGTTGCCATTGGTAACGGATATATATATTATACATAAAGAAAGATTATTCCTAACGCAATTTACCCCATAAAACCGCATTTAAGGATATCTTATCTTTTCCCGCCTTTTTCCCCGAATTCAAAGTTGTATAACGTTACTTGGAAAACAATGGGGAGGTATTCGCTAGGGACAGTAAAGGCCGGAAAATATTTTGTGTTCATACATAAAATGATTAATAGAAATAATAATAACATACACATATTTATTATTTCCTTCGATGCTATAATTATAGCCTAGAAATAGCACTGATAGATTCTATATTTATAATCAAGGACTCTTTTGAGGACTAACCATAATATTTTACTATTATTTTCCATCCGCCCAATGTCCTAAGATCCAAGTCAGGCCATAGAAAAATGCAATAACATTATTTTCTATCCTTTCACTTCGCTGTGATGGTGAAGTTATTAGCTTTAAAATTGTTAGAAAGTCTGGCTCGCAAATCCTCAGTCAACCTCTAACTGAAAATTCAATGGCTTATAAAAATATAAAAGATAAAGATTTAAGGATACGACGATTGAATAAAAATATTATCACAGAAAAATGTATTCGCTTTGTTTAATGACCGAATTAAAACGTTTACAAAGCCGCGGACGAAAGTCAATTCTGAAGATTCTTTTTAAACAAAATAATCTGTCCGTCTTTTATATTATCGCCGGAACCCGAATATCCAGATAAATTGTTTCCTGCTCACACCCCTAGCAATCCCTATCTGCGTTCCGCTTCATTGCGACGCTGATCATGAGAGGTAAAGAAACCTTAGATACAAGATAAAGTTGTATTGGACCAAAATAGCATAATACAGCATTTTGTAAAAACTACATCTAATTTTAATACTTAGTACGAGTAAACATTTTTAACTAAAACTAGCGCCCCGCCCCGGCTTCGCACGGTTTTATTATACATAAACCTCACGGAGCCCGAGACCTTTCCAACGAATGCAAAACCGTGGAAATCGGTTCGTGCGTTCTGGAGGGAGGTATAGCGTCAGGAAGGAAAACCCGGCTTATTTTTATATAGTAGATAAATGACTTAACAATATGTACATCTTATACTTACTTATTATTTACCTTATTTTAAAGTAACTTATAGTTTAAAATATTACTTGATCTGAAAGCCTTAAGGAATAATAGTTTTTGATTTCTAAGTTCTAGTGATAGAACTTGCAGACCATATTTGCCCTTATTACTTCTATGTACAAAATCAAATAAGACGCGATCAATTTATTAAAGACTTTAAAACTCTTTGCAACGGTCTGCAGTTATCTCAAGTTTTTTTGTATTCCTTGGCGGAATACTTTGCAAACTTTCTTAATTATTAAAGATTTGCTAACTTTGTAAGTAATATTGTGTATAAATTTAGGTCTTGTAAAAACATTTTCTATAAATGTTTTTACAAGACTCGAAGAATCTTTAATTCAGTACATGCTATTCTTTAATGTTAATGTTTCTTGTTCCAGCAGCCTTCATCCCGAAACCAGTTCGCTATTCTAGCTAGATGATAAATCTAGAGATTTCACAAGATTTGGACAGCATCTCCACAGAATACAATTGAAACTAACCTAAAATTTCGTTCTCTAAACCAATGTACCCCACATTGGCAATTGAAAATCAAGGTACATCCTCTGACCTCTACCTACATGCATTAAAACAAGTTCCCCGAGCAATAAAGAACGATTTACGGCCCGGGCATCCTTTCCTTACAGATGCGGGTGCCCTTCCGCATCGGTTCCGCATCGTCCCGTATCGGATCCGCATTCACCCATGTCGCGTGGGCCGGTAGTGTGAAATCTGTTGATCTGGAGCATGTTTTAAGAGGTATAGACAATATAGACATACTGTAGTGTGCGTTTTCTTTGCCTTTTCAAATATCGTAAAGAAATAAAAGGTTAACAAAAAAATAAGTAGTGACGTACAGTAGACGAATTCATTATGAATGCCCTTCGTTAAGGAATGAACCTTTGGTGTTCTTTCAACATAAAAACAGGAGCCCAATTCCACTAATGTCAAAACAAAGGTATCAATAGTGCCATTCAATCAAGATGATTAAAATGACGTTTGTGCATTTGGTATTCTACTATTTTTGCGCTTGAAGAGATTTTCATAATTAGAATGTCAAATTTGTAGTTATAAAGGTAATCGTCACAGCTATGAATGAACCTTAAAAAGTTTGCGCTAGTGAATACCAAAAAGAGTTTAACACTGACATTTTGACACGATACTATTTAAATGGTGAAGCGATTTATTTAATGGAATTCGGGACCAGGTTGGTAGTTAACGTACTGCCATTATTTATCGTAATAGTAATTACGTTTGATGAGATCACCAACCGTCATGACCCATTTCACATTACTGATTTGCGAGAAGTGGAGGGAAGCCTTTAGAAGCTTGGAACAGTAATGAAAGAAAGTAAATATAATATTTAAACAGGGTGCTGCGTATTTACCTACACATATTACTGTCGAAAGAGGGTAATTCTGGAACCGGAGGGATTCGACTTTTGGTTTACTTTATTTCGATTTAATTTATTTCAAATCGATTTAGTGTTTTTAAATTTCTTGCTTGGAATCATGCAGATAACTAAGTACATTATTCCTAGAAATGGTATGTGCATGACAAATAATGCACTCATGGTGACAATCGATCAGCAAAACATGTTTTAAAAGATCTATAACAGAGACGTATATAATATGTCTCCTAACAAAGACGATTCTGATTTCTTCGTCCGTTTTTTTTTATTTAAAATAGATTTTGAACACCATTTTACTAAAGGAAATGAAGATGTAGCCCAAGATGGTAGTTTGTGAGCATTCTGTGCGAAAGCAATAGAGATCAAAAAGTCTTATTCCGATGGTATTACTACATGTTTCCCCACACGCTGTAGCGCTGAATATTTTATTGCTTACGCTCTCTGAATCGAAATCTGTACGCTTAGTACCAGTCTACACAGCTTGATTACGAAAAAACTTTTCGAGGGCTCGATATATTTTTTCTTCTAGTCTTCTTTGTTCTATCTCGCTGACACGCACAAAAGAATTGCGACTAATACAATATTTTGTTTAAATAGCCTCCGTTCAATCTTAAAAATATTTTGAATACTGTACCTATTCGAGGTTGTTCGCTACATGGTAGCCTTCGAGCAGGAAACTATTCTACCGCTCTCAAAATAAGTGTATGCTTTAGTGATCAGATAAATATGAAAAAATGGAATTCTCGATTCTATAGCCAATTTTCGGGTCAAACATAAAAAAACATGCAAACAAAGAAATATCATCCAAGAGGAAAGCTAAAAAGCAAAGGATATCAATCAGTGAAAGGTGAAATGTGTAAAACTTATTTAACATATTTAAAGTTTACGTATGATTTTATGTCTGCGCTATGCATTGGGAGACTAGAAACAGAATCGTTTCATGTATTTACATTACAGTCAAATATATTTTTAACCCAAATCCTATTATTGATGAAAATATGATACCTTAGCTTAATACGCAGATTTATAACTCAATTAACATCTAATATCCCTTATTTTCTCTTGTAGGTATTTGCATAGAAATACATGCCTACCTAATTAACAAAACACGTATGCCACTACAATAAATTAGGAAGGGGTATCCGCCTTTTTTATGTAAGGCTATGATCCCGTTTTAGTGGGTCCTTGAGTACCCATTCATTCTGGGTAACATCGGGCCTGCGCTCTGGTGCCCTTCCTAAGGACGAAGCTTAAATGGATGATTGACGACGTTTTTACATAAGACTAGCTAATAACTTGTACCTGTAGGTAGACAATACCGACAACTTATTGTTATTTTGTTCTATGGCCTTTTCACATTGTTCAATTGAATGTTTTTTGTCGTTCCAAGTTCTATAAAAGTTATAAAAGCTAATAAAATAGAAATAAAAGAAAAATATTTGATTTGGTAAGTAAGTACCTACATAATAAATTGTATTTGTAAGTCCAATAATGGAATATCAAGAAATTCAAAAATCCAATCAGAAAATGACCGAAAAAGTCTTTATTGTTGAAAGCAATTTCAGAGATCGGCAACGTTTCAATTATAAATTAATGAAACATGAAAAAAGTTGATAAGTGTGAGTCAGGCGACAGTCTTTAGCCCATTCGTAATACTTACCTAGGGACGAAAAAGATAAACTGAAAGTCCAGTTGCCAGCAGTATTGCACCCGCAGAAAAACGAAATAATTTTAATAAAAAAAATGCCTAAGCTGGACTGCGCTCTAAAGTAGTCATGATTAAATCAAAGATTACGGTAGCTGAGTTTGTTATGAGAGTTATTTTACAACCTTTATTTACACGAAACACTAAAATACCATTCTCTAGACCCATTTATCACGTCCCACAAATTCTTCAAAGCTGACAAATCTGATAGGTCTACGGTAGCTAGACTACGCACGTACAAGGCAAGCATCGAAAATGTTTTATTACGATCATAAAAAGGCAATACCTGTCCGGTCACTGAACCATAAAAACTGAGACGTTTATTATCCCTCACGGTTCCAAGATTTCCTTTAATATCTTTTATCAATTTTCCGGTAGGACGGTCGCCTGCCTAGGTTTTAGTAGACGTGCAGACTAAGCCACTAATACTGGCTAATAGTAGCTGCCAACACCTATTAGTTAAGTAGATGAGATAATGGTCAATAAAGAGAGTTTCTTAAGTTGCTATAAATTGCATAGTTGCATGGTACATGTAGGAGTTATGGCGTTTTAAGTTTTTATGGGAACGGAAATTACCGCGAGTGAAACCGCGAGCTGCTGCTAGTGTGCTTTAAATCAGAAAGGCAGTACATTCATTTCACATGGTTTATGATAAACTGTGCCTGAAATTAGCCGGAAATAAAGATGCCGCGGTTTCTAAATAAACGAGAACCTCACAACACCCTATACTTGTTAAAATACAAATACAAAAGTGACACAATAAGTTTTGTCAGTAAAATTGAATTATATTGCTATCTGTAGAATTATATGAATTAAAAAGGACCGTGACGGTCACTTAGTGGCCTTGTCTGTGCCGTTCTTTCCCTTAGCTCATAAAACACGGTTTTATGACACGAAAAATTTCACGCGGACGAATAATGAAATTAATCTTTGAGGGCTAAACTTCCATCCGTGAAACTTTTTAATAGAAAGTAGCTCTGTTCAGACGTTGTAAAGTTTCTTTTTGAATTAGAAGTAAAATTAACAGATTTGTGGAGAAAAATGCATGTACTGCTTTTCAGATTATGGTAAAGTAATAAACCAAAAGAGAAGAACCAAACAAACACAAGAGATAAACCAAAGTTTCCTTAAACATTTTTTTTCACGTTTCGAGCATTAAATAAGATTACAAAATCATCCTTTGAGGAAAGGTAAGTTATGCTAAGTACTTAATTATTTACAAATTGGAGAAAACGAGATCTGTTAAAAAATCTCGGTAGGTAAAATCAGTTTAAAATTTAACAAGTTCACCGTCAATTTGATACCATTGGTTTAAAAAATCACAAAGATTACAACGTCATTATCCTCAATTTTCCAACAAAATTGTAAACGATATTTTCCACCCATTAGTTACTTCCACAGATTAGACAGTAATTACTACCCCAAAGGTACAATATTCCAGTACCTACTAGTACTGATTCTGTGTCTCAAGAAACAAAATTAACATCATTAGGATAAATGCCCGCCCACTGCTTAATTTCGCAGTTACCATAACGCCTCCGACATTAAAACCTATTTCCTCTGTGCGAGACAAAATGAGTTTTTATTGTGCGGAGCTAATCTTGATGCTGCGTTGTATCTGGGTTATTGATGAACTCGATCTTGTTATTATAATACTAGCAGCTTCACCCGCCCAATTCTAGTTCCCGTGGGAATCCCGGGATAACATAGCCTCTGTGTTATTCCAGACTATAATCTATCTCTGTGCCAAATTTCATCCATATCCGCTATGTAGTTTTTGAGTGAAAGTGTTACAAACATCCATCCATCCATACTTACAATTTTAGAGTTTATAATATTAGTAGGATTTATCTTAAACTGATGGCTGCACTAGTTGTATACCTCATTTGTTTACAAAAAATATATATGTTTTTGAATCGCGGTATAGGTAATTTCACTTTTCTGGCTAGTCACCTTGAAGATAATAAACAATTCTGTCCGCAATACTCGCTAGTGAACACACAATCCACGAGCCTTTCTAGTAGTGAATGTAAACGAGGCATCATTCTCTTAATGGTCCAGAACGTATAATGGGCAGGGTATCCAGGATATTCTTTAAAACGACAGATGAGATAACAGGCGGTGCAAATTAGCGAATTCCTTCGGACGGATCTGTCTTCATCCATTTACGAAATACGTTTTAAGTCACGTTTCGGGTTTTGCGCTAGGTTTATTCGTTTTAGACACTAGAGTTGAGAGTCGAGTGGCAGAGTAACCGGAATAATTCTCCAAAATTGTTACCGTCACCAAACCGCAAAGTTACATCAACGGGGTCAGCGGATTCTGTGCTAAGTCTTATAAGAAATGGAAAACGCTTTCCCAGTTCTGATACAAAACTCTCAATGGTTGTCAAGTACAGTCACCGACATAAAGCGTTGAACACTAGCCCGTGTACACAAAGCAAAAGAAACTGCTAAACCATGTCATTCTTATAGATTTTAAACCGTAAAGAAATAAAAGCTGAGAACGAATGAGACTGAGGTTTACGTTTTGGAATCGTATTCAGTTCAAATAAGTTAAGAAGTAGTCTTTGGAAATTTTCTGCTGAGCTTGGGCTTGAAGATGCTGTGTGGATTGTTCATTATTATTTATTTATTACTAGCGACCCGCCCCGGCTTCGCACAGTTTTATTATACGTATAAACCTTCCTCTTGAATCACTCTATTTATTAAAAAAACCGCATCAAAATCCGTTGCGTAGTTTTAAAGATTTAAGCAGTCAAAGGGACATAAGGATATAGGGACATAGGGACAGAAAAAGCTACTTTGCTTATACTATGTAGTGATAGAGATTAATATTATGTCCACTGTGGTCAGGTATGGCTCGTTTGCACCGACCCTTATCAGCCTCTGTCTGAACAAGGCTTGAGCAATTACTTTTACATGGAAATAATGGCCAGAGCCTAAACACGCATTTGATGATGGTTCGTCATCAGTTTTGCTGTCGTTTTGCAGAGTCAATTAATTATTTTTAATGATAAGCTTTTGTTGGATTTTGTACAGTGTCGTTAATTTGAGTAGGAGTTTGTTAGATGCAAAGCTGGGATATTTCGTATGATGAATATAATAATTCGTTTCCCGTCGCGGTACAAAAGTAAGTCAGTAAATCAGTAAATCAATGTCTTTATTTCTTTAGGCTTACTAAAAGTTTAGGTATAATCTGCTACTTTCCTGCACTGTGTATATACTGTTTACAAAGATAGTAAGCATTTGGGAGTGAACTATGAGTTTCAAAATAATTGTCGATTGTGTGTACTGTAATGTAACTGTAAAAACTTAAAGCTGATAAAAGATGAATTAAATTATACTAGTATAAAATAGCTTGTATGCTACACATAGCTAAACAATATCTGTAAAATTCCAGTGTGGTCTAAATAATCTTATATAATACTAGCGACCCGTCCCGGCTTCGCACGGTTATTATACGTATAAATAAACCTTCCTCTTGAATCACTCTATCTATTAAAAAAAAACGCATCAAAATCCGTTGCGTAGTTTTAATGATTTAAGCATTCAAAGGGACATATGGATATAGGGACATAGGGACAGAAAAAGCGACTTTTTTATGCTATGAAGTGAGACTGAATATTTGGAGTTCTATTTGCCAAAGCATCAGACAATGGCAAAAACTTTCGCCTCTATACTTCTACCTATATATTCGAATATTTATGTAGACGGGTAAACTGATAAAGGAGAGGCAGGTAGGTCTTAAAGGATTTTTTAAACGCAATTTGGAGATAATATAGACCTAAGTGGATTTATTTGTCACACGAGAAGAAACTAATAAAATTTTCGGGGTCTCCGAAAATGTTTTCCACTTTTTTGTATTTCTAGTATGTTTAAGATCATGTGAAATGTGAAAGAAACAGCTGGAATCATGACGAAATATAAGATATTTCGTTATAATTTCTGTAGAGTTATAAGCCGGTACATTTTGATCAATAACCTAATTTCATAAGCCCACATTGACAAATCGTGGGCTTTGTTCTGTGCCCCAATTTCCCGACAAATTTGTTCTTCAAAATTACGAATTTTCAAGAAATTTTCAGTATTAACGCCTAGCTGTCATTACAGTGACAGTCAGGCAGACTTCAACAAAGAGTTATATTTATTTTCCGCATAAAGAAATATACAAAAAGACTTCTAACTATTTCATAAACATAGAGTTTTCTGTATATTGTAAAGTTAATGTGGAGCAAAAATTACAGCAGAACTATTGTAATATATTAACCCTATTCATAAATTTCCCGACAAGCAACTAAACCACAGAAAATTTACTATTTTTGCAGTCAAAATGTATTACAGAACCTCGGCAATGAATCGTGGTTAGAACAAACATAACTTCGCATTCCTTAGTTCACAAGTTTCCACCTGGGACTGTGCGATAAAACTACAGTCCACTTATAGTTTACCCACAGCCCCAGCTGGGATTTCTTTACGTTGTTTTCATAAATATGTTCAAAGAGTTTTTTTGGAAATTCTTATTTTTTCAATAATTTTGTATATAATTTTTCATTGATTAATTTTATTGTGTTTGTCAAATATATTGTATAGTCATTATGGGTAATTGTATCGTAAAATAATAACTAAATTATTACTAGATTTTTATGTTTTGGGTACTCTATTTAAATGGTTTATATGTATATGATATTTTTGGTATGCATTGTGTTAGTAGAGACTCCTATGTGTATGTAATATATAATAATGTATTGTGTTAGTGTACGCGACGCGTTTGTTTGGTTCCGACGGAAGATCAGCGTTGTGATAGCTATGCACAATGGCTATTACAACATAAAGCTGAGTCGGACGCCATTTTATAGCATTTAAGTTTTAATTAATTAGTACCTAAATACAATATGTAGTTCATGGTGTTGGGTAATTTAAGAAATTAGGTAAGTAACTTAGTAGTAGGTAATTTGTAAATGCTATAAATAAAGACTTTCTTATTCTTATTCTTATTCAAAGAAAAATTACGCAACAAAAAATAACGCATTATTTCGTCAAGGTGTTGGCGGCCCGACGTCGTGTTGGTGTTTAGATTCTAAATGAAGGTCTCGACAGAACCTACGCATTTGCTCCCCTTGGAGTTGAGACCCCAGGTCCGTGGGGTACCGAGGCGCTTCGGATTTTTTAAAAATTATCTGAGCGCCTGCTTGATCAGTTTGGCAAGAAACAGTCAACTTTTTCAATGTATCGTTCGCCATCCATTACATATCCGTTGACTTCTGAATCAAAAATCAATTTAAATCTTACGGACTCCCGGCCACATTCAAAACAAAACTCTCTTTCTAAGAACTTAAGATGTAACTTGGTCAAAGAGCAATAAAATAAATAAAGCAAGGAACTATCGGCCACATCGCAAACTACAGTAAATCACGATAAAGATTTATATACCAAGTTGCACACCTGTTGTATTGGTGTGGAACTTGCGGACTTGTTTGTGGCTTGTGTGTATAGGGTGGTTATTCTGTTGTGTAACTTGTAAAATAATATCCCAAGCATTAGTGAAGGGTGAAGGTATGCAAACGCAAACGAGGCGGTCGCATAAGAGTCTACCTTTCCAACTGAGCCAATGTATTTATGTTATGACCACGGAGAGCCGACTAAATATACTATCAATAAAAAACATCTAAAATAAATTTTAAAACCACTGAATGGATCTTTATAAGTTTTTAATATTATTTACTTTTTTCTTGCAATCGTTTTAGGGTCCTTAATATTTTCGAAACAAGCGTGAGAAGATACGAGCAAAAGCTAGTTATTAGTGTATTATTTAAAAACATGAAAAGCTTTTTGTAAAACTACATTATGTCCATAAAGAAAATTTAAAAAAATAGGCCTTTTCTGGTATTTTATTAGACTTTTTAGTTCCATAGTCATTTAATTCCGCTAAAGAGCACACAAATTATGGAGTAAGTGAAGTAATAAATGGGGACTTAAACGGCTCTTCTTGCTTCGCTTTTATCGTGAGATGATACTTAGGGTTGACACGCGCTGACTTTTCAGAAGTTTTATCGAGAAAACTCTCTGTATTATTTTGATTTTAGCGAAAATTCAACGTCCCGGCGGATTTTAACATGCTTAGTTAAACGATTTTTGCAATTAATGTAATTGAAAGACTCGCTACTTAAATCGGCCAAACTGTGTAAAAATACATTAAAAAAACAGTTTACTGAAATTAACTTATTATCTAATCTATATATCACATTCATAGTATATGTAAAACAACGTCACTTTCTCTGTCCCTATATCCCTGTCATTTTGTATGCTTAAATCTTTAAAACTACGCAACGGATTTTGATGAGTTTGTTTTAATAAATAGAATGCTTCAAGAGGAAGGTTTATACGTATATTAAAACCGTGCAAATCCGGGACGGGTCACTAGTTATCTATGAAGGGCAAAAAAATGAAGGGTTCGAAACTATATTATCATGGTTTACACACGTTTTCCAGAAGAAACTTCACTTTTGACTTGATTCAGTCACCACGATGGACAGACGTGATACTACGAGTAGCTACGAGTATTCTTGTATCAATATTTTAAATCAATGTTTTAAATCCTAATTATTTATACTCAGTCTACACAGCCCTACAATACAGTAATTACTACTAGAGACACTATCTTAAAAAACGCGTTCAAAAAAACGTTATCCTAAATCTTACGAATTCCAGGTAATTCTCAAAACTCGCCAACCCTATCCATTCCCCACTTCAGTTCTCCCAGCACTTTATTTACAAAGTACGTTACACGTACAAGTTGGTGCACAGTTCGACTCGAGACAAGACAATATTGAGGAATGTTCCACGCTCCGGCACACGGCGCCGAGGGCGCCTCTACATGCTGTGTGTTTATAATCTAAAGATGTACTCAAATTTCCCACGTTTTGTTTTAGGTCATTGACACTTATGTAAAGCCGCCATATTGGCTCCTCTCTGTATCTGCTTTTTTTTCTTAACCATGTGATTGTAAAAAATAATTTGAATTAAATACCTTACATACCACCCCTAACACTGTGCTAACTCTTAAATCTATCAGGATCAGGGTTTAAAATCGCGACATGAGTCGTAAAAGAAAGAAACGCATTTATAATTCAACTAGCGACCCGCCCCGGCTTCGCACGGTATTATTGTGCGTATAAACGTTTCTCTTGAATTACTCTATCTATTAAAAAAAAACCGCATCAAAATCCGTTGCGTAGTTTTAAAGATTTAAGCGTTCAAAGGGACATAATGACATAGGGACAGAGAAAGCGACTTTATTTTATACTATGTAGTGACTAGCGACCCGCCCCGGCTTCTCACGGGTTTATTATACGTATAAACCTTCCTCTAGAATCACTCTATCTATTAAAAAAACCGCATCAAAATCCGTTGCGTAGTTTTAAAGATTTAAGCATTCAAAGAGACATAGGGATATACCGACATAGGAACAGAAAAAGCGACTATGTTTTATACCTGCTTACTCTATCTTAAAATTTATTATTGTTTTGATGCGCAACCGGAAGCTCCCCTGAATCATTATCATAATATTTTATTTACTAAGAACTTCACAGCTCTCTTGCACTTTAAATTTCATATTTTCTATCACCATTCATTCATCACTTATTGTTTTTTATTTTTATTTTTTTTGTTTATTATGCTGACTATACTAACATATGTACTTTTTTACGTGACCTAAAGAACTCATCTATTTATTGTTATAATTTTCTTTTTGTTTTAATTGTCACCAAATTTCCGTCCGTAACGTCAATTAATTAAGGTCTTTGGCTGAAAAACAGCGCTGAACATGACATGTTCAGCACAAGCTGAGCCAACCCCTATTTCGGCGCAGGGTCATGGAGGCCATATTTTTGAATCTACCACCATTCTGTGTGACTTAATTACCTCCATGTTATTATTGCTACTGTTTGTTAATTTTATGTACTGTTTTTTATTGTACCTGTGTCCAAATAAATGTTTTTTCTATTCTATTCTATTCTATTCTACTATGTAGTGATAATAATGCTGACAATCCACACGGAATCACCTAAACTCAAACTAAGTAGAGTTTGTGATATGGGTATTAAATAACTGATTAACATAGTACTTATACCTAATAATTATCATTAATAGATATTTTTTTATAATATATAGAAAATACCCAGAACACACGCCCCGTCGTCGTCGTGCGTGTTGCACGCGCTGTGAGAGCGATAGATATTTCACACAGATATTTGAGATGTTGGCTGTAGGTTGGTCAAATGGTATAACGCCAAAGGTTGGCCGAATAGTCAAAATAAATGGTAACTATGCCAAATCTCAATAGGCTTTGGAAAACTAAGCAAACCACTGATTAATACCAAAAAGTAAATACAGTTTATAAGAATAGATAAAACGTATGGAGATAATTAAATTTAAAATAATTAAATTTCAGCCCAAAGTTATAAAAATGAGTAAGCAAAACTAGCCCTTCCAAACAAAATACATTAGATCTAAGTTTTTGTAATTAGTGGAGAGGTAAATCGTTGTAATTAAAGTACTAAAGCACGATGAGCAGTAATGAGCACCACAAACACAATACGATGTACTAAATGTACTAAAACACTCGTAAACATAAACTGGTTGGACCGTTAGGATGGCCATTGGCTCTTTTATGAAAGTTTTGACCAGAAAATTTTGTTCTATCACGTAATTGGATAAATTTTTTGGGAATTTTAATCAGTATTTACAATCGAAAATGTTGAGATAACCGTGTTGCCAACGATCTAGAGGTATTTCTGATGATCCATATCAATAACAATCTAATTCATTGCTTATTTTTACCTTAATACCTATTTCAGATTCAGTAAAGATTCAATATTGCAACAATTGAACATAAATTGAACAAGAACAATTTATTTCCACATGTTTGTGTCTCAGAGTTGTATATAGCCTCCTGAAAAAACCTATTTGAAATGATTTAGCATAAAACCGGACGGAACGTTTTATCAGTAAAGATGCTAAATTATAAATAAATATAGTTGGACAATTCGCACAGAATCCTCTAGCTAGCCCCAAGCTAAACAGAGCTTGTGTTACGGGTGGTGATGACCGATATACTTAATAAAATGTACATTACATAGATTTTTTTTATTTTATATAGAAAACACCCAGAACCCCACAAATATTTACAAATCGTAAAAACATTTGTTCTAAGTTGAAACTCGAACTTCTGGCATCTTCGCAGGCGGACCTTCGCCCGCCGCGCCACATCGGTCGTCAAATACGTCATCATCGAAGATCTCTTCATTGCAGAAACACATAGCTCGTCACGACCGCATCCCTCGTCGTTGGTAAGAACCTTCCAACAAAAGTTTAGTTGCAGTGCTGGCGTCTATTCAGGGACCGATGACGCGATACATTCGAACCAGAACTTCTTAAACTAGTTCACTTTACTCTACTTACAGATCATTACGACAGAGTTGGGAATTCCATTTGTGGTAGTTGTAAATTTATTTATCTTAAGAGCTGATTGTACATTAAAAAAAGTGTGATAGATATAAAGGTTTCCTTATGGAAATTAGCTATAAATAACTTACACACAACAATAAGTACCTACACAACATGATCTAGCCTCAAACTTAGTATAGTTTGTGTTTTGTTATGGGTACTGTATTAGTTTACTAGATAACTGATATCACACGTATATAATACACGCGAAAGTTTGGATGCATGCTTTCTATTTACTGACTTTTGACTTTACCTTTGACTACGTTATTATGCAATCAAAGGAACAGTTACAAGACAGTAAGTAGTGTACGTGTAGTAAAAACTCTTAAAAAACTAGATAATTGTAATATTCGTAATGGGAAAAATTCGGTGTTTTTCTCATAAAAGACATATTGAAGTAAGAACCCATTTAATATCTTAGAGGTCAGTACAACCGCGTCACAATCTAACGCACAAAATGTCCAAGTAAGCTAGGCTTCGCTAAATAAATCATCTGAAGACATTCTATAGAAGAAATATTTAGTATTCTGCTTTTGGTATCTAAGGCCCTGGATACATTTGGCAACCTTGTTGGCCAAGTTGTTGACAAAAAAATGTTATGTTCTGTTTAAATAGTTGAAAAGGATATGATTGCGAATTCGAGAATTCGGACCTTATTTTTATATGACTTATACCCATTTAAGGTTTTACCATGTTATTATTTTCAGCTTACATCATCACCTACATTGGTCGGCGCTCAGACTGAATACTATAAAAATGTCGTAAGAAAATCTTATTATTAGGTCCTTACATATGAAATTGGCGTTTTGTATGGGAGGAACAAAAAGTCGAATATTTTTTAATATAATATATTTAATTAATCAAAGTATGAACCATTATTTTCTATGCACTTTTGCCATCTTATAGGTAGTTCATTGATCCCTTTACTAAAAAAACCAGTCGGACGGGAATCAATAAAATCTTTGAAGGCGATTTGGACTGCCCCATCGGAGTTGAATTTTTTCCCTTGCAAGAAGTTATCCAAATTTCGAAAAAAATGGTAATCTGTTGGAGCAAGGTCCGGGGAGTACGGAGGATGTCTTAGACTTTCCAATTGAAGCTCTTCTAATTTAGTAGCCGTCTGTTGCGCAGTGTGTGGTCTAGCGTTGTCGTGAAGCAGCAGTGGCGTGGAGCGATTGACCTCCAGTTTAGCCGCTAGCTTTTCCATCATGGTTTGCAATTGCTGACAATAGACATCAGCCGTAATAGTCTGGCCAGATTTGAGGAAACTGTAATGAACGATACCGGCACTAGTCCACCAAACGCTTACAAGTAACTTTTTTGGGGTTAATTTTCGCTTGGGGCAGGATTTGGCTGGCTGGCCAGGATCCAACCATTGCGCTGAGCGCTTCCGATTATCGTAAAGAACCCATTTTTCATCACAGGTAATGATTCGGTTTAAAATACCTTCATTATTGTGCCGGTTTAGTAATGTAACGCAGCAGTCGACGCGCGTTTGCCGGTTTGCTTCAGTCAATTCGTGAGGTACCCACCTTTCAAGCTTTTTAATCTTCCCAATTTGCTTCAAGTGAATTAAAACAGTTTTATCACTAACACCGCAGCCTGCAGCTAACTCGGACGTGGTTTGCGATGGATCCGCTTCCACAATAGCCTTCAACTCTTCATTATCAACTTGAGTCTCAGGCCGTCCACGGGGCTTGTTCTGCAAGTCGAAATTTCCAGAACGAAAACGTTGGAACCAAAAACGAACTGTGTTTTCTTTTGCAACACGACCGCCATACACATCATTCACCCTTCGAGTTGTTTCCGCAGCACTAGTGCCACGGCGGAACTCGTACTCGTAAATAATGCGATATTTTAAGTTTTCCATTTTGTAAAATGAGTGACGCAAACAGAAAAAACAGAAGAAAAAAAACAAATGAATGACGATCATCGAAGCACAAATACATGAGTCTATAGCTGTACAAATTTGAATTTGGAATTCCTTACCAAAGAGGAGAAATTTGTGATTAAAGTGGCCAGTACGAAAAACGCCAATTTCATATGTAAGGACCTAATATTTTGTAAACACAGCTCTAATAAAATGGTCCTGTGAATCATTTTATAATTTTCTATTTAAACGCACAAAAATAAGACAATGTTGCCGCGCCTGTCGCCGACAACGCCAACATTGTCACCGTCTCAGAGTGTAGAGCGGGCATAAGTGCAATAATGGATGTGGAATGAAACGTCAGGCTGGCCTTACGCTTGAGTTATGACTCCTGAAATAAACCAGCGGAGTTCTGGAGGACACATTTGATTCACGGACACCTTGGGCTTGATCGAGTTTGGGGCAGGTGGGAAATGTTTGGAAGAATGGTTGTTTCTTTATTTAAAACGCTTTTTTCTTTGAAGTTATTTTTTAAGAGTTCTAATGTAACGAGTTTTGAAAGTTCTTCAATTTGAATCTTTCTCTGATTTATATTTTCGAGAATGGTTAGGAAAATCAAAAGAAATAATACATTATGTAAATTATGAATCTAGGCGGGTAAATAACAAAATAACCTTTTTTTTTGGACTACAATGACGTTTCAGCTCTACATAATGAAGTCATCAAACTACTATAGCTTTTTTTATAAGTAATCAAATATAGAATGTGTAAGGCGCAAGAACAATATAAATACACCAAAATATGTAGAGTCGTTGATAAAGTCAATCGAAATAGGATAAAATTCGCAGTAGCAGTTAAGAAATCGTTCTTTTTTTAAATAAATTTGATACAACGTGTATTCAACAAGAAATCTAAATTCATAGAATCACTTCATAGTATAAAACAGAGTCGCTTTTTCTGTCCTTATGTCACTATATCCCTTTGAATGCTTAAATCTTTAAAACTACGCAACGGATTTTGATGCGGTTTTTTAATAGATAGAGCGAATCAAGAGGAAGGTTTATACGTGTAATAGAACCGTGCGAAGCCGGGGCGGGTCGCTAGTATATTATATTCTTACAATAAGTTCTACCATCTACTGAAAACTACAAAGAAACTACAATACCTACCTCGGCAAAACCGCTCACTTCACCAGAGGGTATCTAAATCTAAAACCAAGGGCGAGAACTGTTAATAATTTTGCCCTAAAACATCTTTAAGTAATAGCTGAGCCCTTAGCGGGCCGTATTCGCAGACGGGGTGGAATTGATTCAATCAGATTTCAACACGACGGACCGACCCTTGGCCTGAGATAATAGAGATAGTTCCAGAACTTAACAAGTTTTATAGTCTTGTCTGCAGTCTGTTTAGGAGTTTTGTTTCTATTTTTTATTTCTTTATTCTTATAGATCTTATAGAATGAAAACAATACGGTTTGAGCTTTTTATCATTTATCTACCAATTGAATCATGTTCTTGATAATTTTCGTTGGGCCTCATTATACTACTCACATAAATTATTTTAATGTGTGATATTGTAAGTTGTTGGTAAAAAGTAGGAAGCAACTTAGATGCTTAACAATTTAATCTGAACGAAAATCGTGTTAAAAAGTAAACTTTTAACGACTTTTACCACGACTTTAAGTTTTGGCTGAAACTCCAAGAAAGCAAGTTAATTTAAGTATAATAATGCCCTATGGTGTCATATTAATTTCCAACTTCAAAACTAAACTAAAACCACACAATTATCAAAACTAGTCATAACCAAACGGCTTCCAACAAAAACAGCTTAACAATGAAACATTTAGTGAAATTGAGGGAATTTTACCCACATCTAAAGGGTTTCTCACACAGTATTTGCATGTAAGGTAACATTTAGGAGGCTTACATGCAAAAATAAAATTGAACTTTCTAATTTTTCATTCAAATCCTATTTTATTTTTTTATGTCACTGATAAAGTATTATAAGGATAGAAATATGCAAGGTACGGGGACGGTCACAGACGGAGTTACCTGTCTCATATTTATTTCATTAATAAAAAACTATGAACTATAAAAAGAATGTCTCATTGTAACTTACGATAACCTAAAAATCTTGAGATGTTACATTACAGTCATCTGTAACGTAACACATCAATATTCCGATGTAATGTAGCTTTCGCAGCCCGCGTCTAAAGACCGCCTTTAGGTACCGAGGTAGGTACGATTCTCGACCCAAAAGTTTTCTTGGGTCAAATAAACACGTTCAAAGTATTACTGAAAGGGCCGGACGGACAGATTACAGGGCGAGCCAACAATTAGAGACCGAAAGAGCCTTTGCGGATTGGACTATCAGCAGACCGTTTGACGTACCTACCCTACTATAGGAACTTCAAGCGGGTTCAGTACGCCAGTCTGAACAGATTCATTAAAAAACAATTTAATGTGCAAACAGGAGGCATATTAGCGCCACCATTTATTTTACGATATTATTAAAGAGAAGAGAAAAGAGATACGAAAACAGAGTTTGATGGCCACCAAGAGCAACTTGTATCTCTTCCTAAACTAAACAAAATAAAACTACTACCAGATGCATTAAAATAGCTAAATGTTAGGTATAACAAACGTGTGAATTTTGGAAATTCCTTTCTTTAACCTAATTATATGAGAAAATAAGTGGTGGCGCTAGTATACCTGCTGTTGGCGCCTTAAGAGCTTAACTGTAACTTCAATGATCCTTACACGTTAAAAAAATAGTGTAACAAATACAATATTCGGTCAAAATAATCTCCTTCTCATCTATCAAAACTACGCAAAAACTAAAATCAAGTTCGTACAAAGTAACTTACGAGCGTGAAACTATTCAAACGTTATCAAATTAGATACGCATAATAGAGGCCGAATATTTTAGAAATTATTATAAGTATAATATTTTGACTTCCTACTTCTAAAATGTAAACGATGATAGTTAGATAGCCCAAATAATAAATCCGGCAGTTAGTTACGACATTTCTGGGCGGCTCTTTTTTGACGGTTTTTTTTATTCGGGCTGGGTAGAGTATTGCCATCTTTCTTTTCTATTTTGTCATCAACAGGATATTTCAAGAATTTATTACCTATCTTCTGAAGTCTAATAAATTCTTGGATGAAAATCGATGTATTGTATATTTTTAGAAATCAATCTCTTATTTTAATAATAGAGAGATATCAGATATTTTTGTAAGAACGTTTCTTTTCGCCCACGGAAAAATCTTTTGTGCTAACTTATTTTAGGAACACGTTTTTGTACAAAACCGAACAGTGATTATATTTATAATTAGAACAAGAACCTTTGTGAAAATGATACTTCTGAAATATTTAGGTACCTATTTTAAAGCAATTTCGGCTATGCGTCCATCCTGTGTGTTGGAGATATTTAGATATCTTTATTGTATAGGGAATAAGGTTCTATTTCACTCGATATCCGACATAATGGATATCCAATAATCGAAGGTCGGGCTCATTTGCTGTATTCGCGACATATTTTTTGTGTAATTTTAGGAATATTTTGTTGGGAATTGCTCTGGCTATTGGATTCGCAAATACGATTTCAGATTTGAGTAGGGACACTATTGCCGGAATAGGTTCGGATGCTAATCTTATTTCAAGACCTTTTGAGGCCCTCAATACTGAAAATGTTTCGAATAAAACTGACACCTAAAGAGCGCTCAATACAGTAGGTATTTATATAATAAAACAATTTGCTGGACAATCCACAGATCATCATCCCAAGCAGAGCTTGTATTATGGATTCTAGATGACTGATAATAATTTATACTAGGTATACATTTAAAACACATACAAAAAATAATACCCCGAACAAGTATTCTACGATTTTACAAACATATTTTGTCCCAAGGCAATAAAGAACCATATACTTATGTAAATTAGATCTTAATTTTATAAAACTCTACAAGTGTGCTATAAGCCCGTAGGAAGAGATACGAAGTTGCCTTTGGTGGCCACCAAACTCTGCTTTCGTATCACTTCTAATAGACAAAATGAAACTACTAAGATGCATTGAAAAAAGTTTATGATAGGTTTAACCTAAATCCTCTAAGGGTTTAACAAACTGTACGTGTGAATGTTGGAAATTCATTTGTTTAACAGAATTATAATTATATGATAAAATAATGTGGTGGCGCAACTTTAGGTGCTGTTTGCGTCTTAAAAGTTGCCAACTAGTATCTTACCACGGCTTTGCACGCGTTGATTTTATGGAAAAATTTCAAGGCTATCGCAACCCATGAGAACTGAATAGGATGTTTTATTTCAAAGCTAGAACTACACCTATTTAAAATTTCAGCCAGATCCGTTAAGTAGTTTTTGCGTAAACGAGTAACAAACATCCGAACTTTCGCGTTTATAATATTCGTGAAGATGAGGATATTTAAGAGTCTTTCCATAAACTTGGGAATTATCATTAATGATCATGAGAAAATAGCGTTCACCTTTACATACAAACTTTGTGTTTCTAATATGAGTCAGGATAAGGAAATTAAAAAGTCTTTTCATAAACTTTGGAATTATCATAAATGCAAAAAATATAAAAAAAATGAGACTAGCTGCCAGGTGGTGCAGTATACATTCTCTAGAATGTAATTTATTATTCCTCGGTGGTGTGTGACATTTCAATACTGAGTCATAAAAGTTGCATTGTATGTCCGTTTGTTTCCCTGTGACAATGTAGTTTCCCTCATCGTGTATTCCACTACGATCGACAGGCGCAATTGGTTGCTAAGCCGACGAACTCGAGCAAATCTTTTTTAGGGTCCCGTATCAAAAGGGTGCCGGAACGGGACTCTAGTAGGTACAAAGCCTTCACTGTCTGTCTATCCGTAGGTATATCAACAGAACAACAGAACAGACTCTAGTAGGTACAAAGCCTTCACTGTCTGTCTATCCGTAGTAGTCCAGTCATTATATACATTTGGAAAAGAAAGTGAACCGAGAAAGCCAAATTTTTGATATTACGTGGGGGGTGGCTAGAAAAGCTTAAGTTCAAATTGTCGACCAAAATAACCTTGTGCAATTTCCGCCATCTTGAAAAAACCCTTAAATTCAGTTTTTTCATCATAACTCGGTTCCCCATTGAGATACGAAAATTTTTATAGAATACTTTTTTGTAGCTTTTTTTACGATCTACAGTTAAGGTCCTTTACATTTTTCACGTATCGATCGTCGTTTTCGAGATATCGATCAAAAATATCGAAAATTTTTGGAGAATTTTTTTTATTAAAAGATAACAAAAAATGAAGATATCAAAAAATTTTTGAAATAAGACTTGTAGAGCGAATAATCTTTCACTGCTCCCACCAACGGAAAGTGCAGTCCGCCAACAGGTCTTCCGGACATATCTACAAGTCCAAACATGGCTCGGAATTTACAAAGATCCACAGGAATGGGGTTGGCGACAAACAAATTACGGGCTCGAACCAATTTGCACCACAGCCGCACCCGCTCCACCTGAACTTTTAAAACTAATTTCGTGCAAATGCAAAGGAAAGTGTGGAGCTGCTTGTGGCTGCAGGAAAGCAGGAATTCATTGCTCCGTTATTTGCCTGCACTGCAGTGGACAAACATGTGACAATGTCGCCAGAGTCGAGATTTTATTCAACGACGATCACGACGATGACGATGATTATAATTTTTCGACCCTCACAACATCATTTCCTGCGATTGAAGAGGCTTCACGACTCGAAGAATCTACCGAGGAGGAACTTGAACAGCCAGGACCGTCCAAACGACGAAAAACGTGTGAAAATGTGTGAAAGTGAAACGTGTGAACGTGAAAATGAAAAAAAATGAAAAAAATTACCACCTGTAATCATTATTTTTGCTGCATAAAAATTATTTTATCAATAAATTTCATGTAAAATTATTCATGTAAAATTATTTTATCAAATCAAATCAAATCATTTATTCACAGAAATGTAGGTACATAAGTTCTTAATAATAATAATCGATCCTTATACATTCTGCCTCGTCGAGGCATGCAAATTTTAAATTTAAAGCTTTATAAAATAAAAAATGAGTTTCAGAAACTTAATTTGTCAAATATTTAGGTAATTATAGCTTAATTAAACATGTTATACAATTCAAAAAGTGTCAAAAATTATGTTACATACTTACAAGAATGTCATAGAAAAGTTTTGAAGTCAAAATATTCTTTAATGTCATAGAAACAATTTTCCATCAACCACTCTTTTACTTTAATCTATATATATAAAAGAAAGTCGTGTTAGTTACTTCACTTATAACTAAAGGACGGCTGAACCGATTTAGCTGAAAATTGGCAGGGAGGTAGTTTAGAGCCAGGAGAAGGACATAGGATACTTTTTATCCCGTTCGGTACTTATAATAAAACCGTGCGAAGCCGGGGCGGGTCGCTAGTTTTAAATAAATGAAATGGTAGAGCTTTGAATTTATTGGGTAATTTATTGTAAATTTTTATTGCCTGGTGATAGACGTTATTCGTTACGAGTTTTACTCTGTGTTCCGGGACATAGAGCCTTTCTCTATGCCTCGTCCGTCTCTCCATAACATCGGCGTGTGTTTTAAAATAATGAGGGTATTGTTTCACAAACAGGCATACATCCCTTATGTACATGCAGGGCAATGGTAGTATGTTAAATTTCTTAAACAAGGGTTTGCAGCTATCCGTATTCCAGGCGCCACAGATGGCTCGTACGCATTTCTTCTGAATTATAAAGGCCTTTTCTGAATCTGTAGAATTTCCCCACAAAATTAACCCGTATGCCAAAGTCGACGAGACATAGCCATGATAAGCTTTCAGTGCTGCGTCGGTGGAAACCCGAAGTCTTAGACTTTTAATTGCGAAAACAAATCTATCCAACTTGTCACAGGTATGTTTGACATGTGCCTTCCAGTTGCAGTGTTCATCGAGCCATATTCCTAGGAATTTGGCTGTATTAACTTCAGCTATTTCTGTGTTCTGACAGTTAATCGCAAGATTGATTCTTTTCCAAACTGCATCATAATGGTTTTGGTCAAATTAATTTTCAAATTATTATTATTTAGCCAATCAATTGTATTATTTAATGTATTCTTAATGTCAGTTTCTAATGTCATACTATTTTCTCCCCTTATAATAATTGTGGTGTCGTCAGCAAATAATATGGTCTTATGTTCAGTTATATTAGGAATGTCATTTATATATATGAGAAACAAAAAAGGTCCTAAAATACTACCCTGCGGCACTCCAAATCATCAATATCAATAAATTTCATGTATTTGATCTATAATTCGGCTGGTTTATGATTTTTTTTGTATTGCAATAATTCCCTGAACCATTCTCCATCCATTTCGACGTGTGGATACAACCGAGCGAGCGGCTAAATGAAAACCGGGCACAGTTTTACTGACTTTGTGGCGCGCTGGAGGTCGTAATTTTTGTCGGAAATGAAAAACAAAAAACGAATTTGTAGGTCTGGACACGCTCTACAAGTCTTATTTCAAACATTTTTTGATATCTTCCATAAAAAAAAAGTTAATAGCGAAATAAAAAAAATTCTCCAAAAATTTTCGATATTTTTGATCGATATCTCGAAAACGACGATCGAAACGTGAAAAATGTAAAGGACCTTAACTGTAGATCGTAAAAAAAGCTACAAAAAAGTATTCTATAAAAATTTTCGTATCTCAATGGGGAACCGAGTTATGATGAAAAAACTGAATTTAAGGGTTTTTTCAAGATGGCGGAAATTGCACAAGGTTATTTTGGTCGACAATTTGAACTTAAGCTTTTCTAGCCACCCCCCACGTAATATCAAAAATTTGGCTTTCTCGGTTCACTTTCTTTTTGAAGCCGATTTTTCCGACGTAATGACTGGACTATAGGTATATCAACAGAACCGTAGAAGCACCTTCAAAATTTAAAAATATAATAGTTAATGACACTAAAAGTTTACTTTGAATACAGACCACTAAAGTTAAGCAACGTCAGTCGCGATAAATTGGTAAGTACTGATAGTTAACCGCGTTATGTACGGAACCCATCGTGTAAGAGTTGTCAGTTTTTTAGTTATTGTGGAGTTTTGTTTGCCCCGGTTCAGTAATCACCGGGGATTTGGAGCACGCTTGTGGTGGAACTCATAAAAATGTATTGGTACGTTGATGCTGCTTACATGGTGCAGTGTGTTGGCGAGAGAGCAAAATTGGATCAATTTAAATCTATTAACCTACATAACTAAATTATTTTAACCTGCCTTTCAATTATTTGCAAAAATTACCATCTATAAATAAAGTTGACACTATAAATACAGACGAAATCCTTCCCGCAGTTTTAGAGGTTTTCTAGATTAAAAGTAGCCTATGTACCTAGAATAAAACCTGCAACATTTCAGTCCTATACATTTAACTGTTATAATTAACTACAATGTACTAGGTATACATAATTGTAATTATAGCTCAATGTTTACTACCTACCTATACTTAAATCTTTGTTGCCCTTATGCTTTTTTATTTTCATGTAACTACCTTCTCTTTACTCTATTTAGAAAGACCTGTAAGGGCTGTTTTAGTCTTTTGTTATAGCTTTACAATTTACTATTGTAACTGTTGGTCTTTTAAATAAATAAATAGCGTAGTAACATAGTCCACAATGTAATATAATAATGTAGATGCTCTTCAACACGAACAAGCCCTCAAATGGAGATGGGCAGGTCACTTAATCCGGTTAAAAGATGATAGATGGACACACAAGACCACTATCTGGAGAGAACCTAAAGGAAAGAGAAGACAAGGAAGGCCACGAGAAAGATGGCAGGACGAGATAGAAGCGATAGCAGGGAAAACATGAATACAGAAAGTAGAAGACAGGAAAAAATGGTCTAAACTGGAGGAGGACTATACCCGCAGAGGAGTCCAAACAATTACATTTATGTTTTTAAATTATATCTTGGAATTTTAACCTAAGGAATAATAAAGGCTATTTTTTTATAATGTAGTTTACAAGCCATCTGTCTCACTTAAGTACCCGAATGACTGAGCAGACCCTCCTAACTCAATAACTGGTAGGTACTTGAAGAGTAAGAAGGAAGACTTCCGCGTTATTCACGATAATTACCGAAAGTTGCCGAAAGTTGCCGACTTAAAGACAACTTCGCTCCAGTGCTTAGGGTGCTTTAAACTTTCGGGCTTTTTTATTGCTTTGTTTTGATATGTTTTTATGGTAATCTAGAATCATTGTGGTAATGTTACAATCACAATCAAATTTTTTCCTGTTAATATGTTCCTTTTGGATTGATAAATAAACGGTGTATATTGACATTGTTCAACTGATTCATTTTGTGGAGCAACATCAAGCTTATTATTGGAGATTTACTAAGGTATATATATATTTTATGTATTATTCAACTAGGTATAGAGAAATAGGTAAACCAAGTACCTAGTATAGGAAATCATATATATTTTTACTCTGTCCTATTAAAAATCTGCTGTTCTATTGAGATTGAATAAAATTATTAATGAAATAGTGATCTTGCTTTTGGCATCTCTATCTGGAGTACTATGTACTCGGTCGTCGGGATATTGCCTGTTTCTCTGCAGAGTTTCATCAAGATCCGTTACGTCGTCGCCCTTTACCTGTAAGAAGGTCTCATATTAATTTCTTTCGCGTACATTGAATTATAATACTAATCATTTATGTTGTTTTGTATTTACATTAAAAGGTTTTAGCTAACCAACCTATGGTTTGAATAAAATAGTTAATGCTGTTTATAATAGTTAAATGTACTGAGTCTATTCAATACCCCGAGACAGAATCAAAGAATCAGACAAAGTATAAGAAATTACATTTAAGAATGAATTACTGAATGAATGAATGAATGAATGAACACTTTATAGTACCTACTAAAGATAAATTTTAAAGCTAAAATCAATTTAAAAAATAAGCATAGTATAAAAGGCGGCCTTGATTATACCTATAATCCTTGTATAGTTTATAATATGTGTTATAAGGTTTGCAGGAGTGGTTGAAGTTAACTCGGCTTAGCCGATAGAAATATGAATCAGCGTAACGTGTTTGCGCGTTACGTAGGTAGCTAAAGAAGTTAGGACCTTTTGACGCGTACTATAAGTTAAACTGTTTCACTAAATTTATATATTAGTTAAAATATTAACTGGTTCCAACGAAACGTAGAAATAAGTAACTTTAAACCAAAATCTAAATCATGACGTATTTTACCAAAATTACTCCGAATTTCAAGACACTTTCCAAATTACAGTATTATTAGTTGGAAACGACCCTGAAAGTAGAAAGTTACAAGTTCCGGAACGTTGCAGATAATAGCTTCTATATTAAAGTTAGCAACAGCCTGTAGCTACAGGCGGTGGAACACCCTGTAGGCGGCAAATGAGATACAAATTGAGAGTTGTATTTTATGTTCCAAATGTTTCGAGATTGAATTACTTGTGTAGTCGCGGTTGAGACCTGTTTGATAACTAATTTCATCTTGTTTTAAATTGAGAAATAATCTAATCTATACGGTAGGTACTAATAAATATCGATATCTACTTGAAACGTCTACATCTGTTCTTCATCTATATTGTGAAGAAATCTTGCAAAATTGTTTTTTGAGATTTTTCTTTGAAATAATGAAAACAGTTCGTTTTTTCAGCAATCTTAGCCCCTGTCCCTATCCAAATCATTAGTTTATAATTATATAAATCACTACATAGTATAAAACAAAGTCGCTTTCTCTATCCCTATGTCCCTATGTATGCTTATATCTTTAAAACTACGCAACGGATTTTGATGCGGTTTTTTTTTATAGATAGAGTGATTCAAGAAGAAGGTTTATACGTATAATAAAATCGTGCGAAGCCGGGGCAGGTCGTTAGTTAGTTTATAATTTCAAGTTTTGACCTTGAGTAGGTACATTTGTTATAAGGAAACACATCGGGAATGACTAGAGTTAGTTGCGGTTCATTAAAACGAGAGATAAATTATCCGCTCGTTCGCCCGACCGCACGCAAAAAAAACGGCTTAAGTGCCTTGACGTCACACGTGACGCGCGCGCAGAACAAAGGGTCACTGTCAACACAATTTAGAGTAATAAATAATGCTCGTAGCTATTTGAGCTCTTCTGAGAACTTGTTTAGATTAGAGTCAAGTAGCCTATTCAAATATGTTAACTGACGAACTTTGAGTGGTTTTTTGTTAGTAAGAATGATAACATAAAAAATACGGGTTTTTTTTTGAAAATTTTAATAAAATTTGTTTATCAATAATTATCACTAAAATGTCACCATCTATTAAAAATACTTTTATAATATTAAAGACCATTCTTTAAACTTCTTGTAACTATAGAAATTATACACATAAATCCATTATTACATAATTGTTTACATAATCACCGAGCGCAAACCGTAAACAATTGCGCGCGAAATGCTGACAGTCTGACTTTAAACACGCACACATACAAAACTATGCGACGCACGACCGTTACATGTACTAGTGAACTGAAGTTATATTTTATCGAAAGTACGTGCTTCTACGCCCACTATTACTATTTACTTCGTAAATCCGTCAAATAAACGTCGCGAAACAGAGTGAGGGAAAATCGAGATATATAGTGATAGGATCTTTGGGGAAAACCATAGAACTATTATCTAAGACTACTATAATAAACTTCTTTCTTCGATGGAGAAAATCTTCCACGGAATGGACCGATTTTTGAGGGCGAAGATTGGTGGAGGCCTATGTTCACCAGTGGACGAATACGGGCTGCTGATGATACATACGTTTTCACGTTCATCATCATCATCAGCCTATATTAGTCCACTGCTGGACATAGGCCTCCCCTAATGAGCGCCATAGCGCCCTGTCTTTAGCTTTCTGCCGGCAGTCTTTCACTTTGCTGAGTTCTAAATTTTTATGTTGTTAAAATATCGTCGACACTCAAAAGTGACAAGGGTCACATACTCTACAAAATGGCTGCCAAAGGGCTGTAAGGGTCGAACTATCAGAGGGTACAAATGACTGGAATATCGTAAAGGCGAATGTGCGGGTCGGCCCTTATTGAATAATATTTTATTTAGACATTGCCAAATGATTTTCGACCCTGATGGGAGGGCTTTAAGCGGATATTTGGAGATATGTTAGATGTTGTGTTTTATTGTCTGAAAGCATTAGCTTGCATATTCAAAAGATACCTATCCTTAGAAGGAATGACTAAGTTTTATGTGGGAATAGTATCTTCACGTGGCTTTCTTCATAAAGGCAGAATGTAAGCATAGAAGGGCGCAGAAGCATACTCCATCAAACAACTCTGATCTAAGCGGGATGCCATGAGAGATGTAATAAAAACAGATTGTTTAACAGATTAAAAAGTGTATTATTTCATAAGACGTACATCTGGATTCTGGAAATCAACACTACATAGTATAAAACAAAGTCGCTTTTTCTGTCCCTTTGTATGCTTAAATCTTTCAAACTACGCAACGGATTTTGATGCGGTTTTTTTAATAGAGAGAGTGATTCAAGAGGAAGGTTTATACGTATAATAAAACCGTGCGGAGCCGGGGCGGGTCCTTAGTACACAATATAACTATGGACCGATTAACACATTAGTTGGTTATGATACAAGATGTAGTATTTTTCAATCCAATTATTTTCAATGCGACTTATAGTATTCAACCTTATAATTTTTTGTGATCTTTGGAAAATTTCTTATTTAATCCTCCATTGAAACTTGCCTGAGAATACCTCGAGCATTCCTCCAAAATATACTCAAGGTCGGTAATTTTCTTAAATCTGATCCGCACTCATACCTTAAACCTATAAAATGTTTTCAGCATTTCATAAAAAGTTGGATTTTTGAGAAGAAATAATAAGGCCATTATTGGAACATCAACAACGTTCATATAGAAGAGGTTAATATAATCGAAAAAAAATTCTTACATTTCTAGAACTAACTCAAACCTCAGTTGCTCTATCGGTCGGTCGGTCGTTAAAGTCTTTGGATCATTTTATGAATCATAAATTATGGGCATGAAAAAAGTTTTAAAGAAAAAATTTCATTACTATGCTGACTCTATTTTTTTCCGAATTCTGTGAATGCAGTTTATTCTCAAATGTTAAGGATACAGTCAAACTTTATACAACTTAGAATACAATAACAAATATGTTCATAAATACAGCGCAGTAACTGGCTCTATCCTCATTATTGCAAATTAAATTTAAATTTAACACAATGTTCGCAGCAAGAGATTAAATTCAAACATGGGATAACGGTTCACGGTTAATTTTAATAACGGGTATTATAACGAATGAATAGCTATGAAAATTAGCAAGGCTTGCGATGCTATTGCATTCATTAACGTGTAAACTCTGTTTTATTGTACAACTAGATGTAACCCGCGACTTCATCCGCGTAGAATTATTTTTTTATAGCGCTCCTCATATAAACCCTATCAAAAAAAAAAACTTAATTTTATCCCTTTTTAAGGCTAGTTTCGGAATATTTTGAAATACCTGTACTTTTATTTGCATTTATAGCATTCTGACAAAAGTATTAAAATTGCACAATGTATTAAATTAATACAGACAAAAGTTTTCAGGGATTTAATTTTGAAAACTTGGTTTTGCTAGAAAAGGAAGCTATACTTACGATAATGCCACTAATTCCATTGCTTATCTCTTTTATAATGTTTAATTAAGTAGGCATTTCCTGTTTTTTTAGCGATACAATAAAAAAAATTTTTTTTCCAAAATTGCACTTTCTTGCTTCAGCGCTTTCGGCTCTGTGATGTGATGATGCATCAGTCAGGTTATTCTTTTTTATGTATATATATAGCAGATAATACAAGCGTAATAAGTTCCTGCCCTCGAATCTACTCGTAGTGAAGTTTAAACATTTGCTTCGTAACAAATTTTCCGCACACCAATAATAATAAAGAAACCTCAAATATGCAAATTCTCTTCAAGATGTTCCACTAAAACTACTTCCCAACATTGTTTTGCATCCAAACTTTATGTATTTTCTTTCGAGCAGTTTATTTGCATAATATAGGGACAAAGACCCAATTTTTATCATCGATAAAAAACTATAATCAAAAGAATCAAAGTGCCCGAAGTTTTGACATTATGTATCTATTATCGAACTGTCCCAGTTTAGCGGGAATGATCCTTAGTAATAAAAGTAAAAGTTTGTATGGATGTAAAGATGTATAGATGTCTGTTCCTTTTTCACGTAAAAAATACTGAACGGATCGGGATGAAATTTAGGCATAGTTCTAGCCCTGGAATAACACATAGGCTATTTTTCATCCCATAATTAGTCAGTGAAATGATTCCATAGAAAAAAGGCGTGCGAAGCCGCGGGAAGATGCTAGTTGAACGTAATACAAGCTGCTAAAAAACAAGATTAGCCATGTACGAGTGTGACTCTAGGGGTTCTTATGGGGGCGTCCATTTAGTTTTGTGAGAGTATTTTTCAGGATTTTTTGACCCTCCCGCCCCCTCTGGTGAGATTTCGTAAGATTTTCTCAACTTCCTCCCCAAATCTCACGTGAGATTTTTCAAAATTTGTGTTTTGGCTAGAAACGCGTTGGATTATAAAAAATATACAAAAAGATAAATAGTTACATTACTTTAGACTAGTATATTAAACTTGTGTGTATTAGGTACCGTAGTTTAAAATCACTTACTTTCATTTTATTTCAGGCAAAACTTTCTTTCTACTAGAAAAAAAATTAAGTAACGTACGTGATATTTGCTAAACCCCCGCAAGTGAGATTTGGAAATATTTAGCTTAACCCCTTCCCCCCTTGAACACCTCACGTAATTAACGGACGCCTCTATGTAATAGACAAACATAAAACTTCACACATCATAATTTTTTATTCTTTTAAGTTATTAAAATACCATAAAATCGAAGAACATTAATGGGTCTATTCCATCGAGCAAAGTAGATAAAATCCCTCTTCGTGATGATCCACTTAGCTTGAAACACCTTTTGATGTAAGCGAAGTGGGAGAATCCGATACACAAATTAAGTCAAAGTGCTTTATTTCTTTTAGAACACAAAGGACTTTTGGACACGTCACAAAATTGACAAACACAAAATTATTGAATGTTACAATAAATTATTACAAAACAGACTTCGTAGGCGGATTCACGCCCGCTCACGGTCGTCAAAATAAATAGATTTAAAAAAATATCGCGGATACAAAAATAAACAATCAGGAACATCACCAACACGGTTCAAGGAAAGGTTTTTTACCATCACAAGGGATAGAATTATTCATACACTCAACTTTCTTCCTCACTCGCCTTGAGGGACGGTCGAAATTAAGGAACAGATTTATGCTTGCATCGACCGATGAATAAGTTATGTTGTGTATTAAACGAAATTGCTGACTGTATAAGATACTTCATAAAAATAGGTATAACTAATTTTAGACATTACAAAAATAATTTGACCTGAAACCAGGTGGGATGACTATCTATTGGGGCCAGCGATGGCTGCACAAAATTTTAATTCGAGGCGTTCTGGTGTTACGTTATACCAAAAATTATGACTGTGAAAACTTTTATAATTTCGGACAAAGCGGTATTAATTTGTGACAAATAAGCTCTGTTTAAAACTAATTTTATTGTCATCATCATCATCATCATTAACCTATATTAGTCCACTGCTGGACATAGGCCTCCCCTAATGAGCGCCATAGCGCCCTGTCTTCAGCTTGACGCATCCAGCATCTGTCAGCAGTCTTTCGCAGATGTTTTGATTAAAGATTTAAGAAAAAAAATCTAGTGCACAAGTGTTTGCACAAGCACAGATACACTCTCTGTCCCCGACGATCTCATGTAAAGCGAGAAATTTGACAAGAAAACGATAATCCCGATAATCTGTATCTGCGAAACGAGTTCCTCGTGAGTATTCATTAAAATTTTATAGATTCTAGACTCAATTTTCCTAATGAGAGGACGGTTTGAACAAAATTACGAATCTCTGCTGGTTTTTTCGTTTTATTTTTCACTTTGCCTGCTTTCACTGTGAAGCCACATTTGCATTTGAGCTAATTTCAGCAAAATAGAATAGCATAGCATAGTTTTTTCGGTTGTACTACAATGCTGAAATGATAATTCAGTAGATATTTGTTGATAAAGGAGCCATTTCAAGCTTGAGTATTTCATTTACAATTATTATTTAATGCATAGTCATCACACCTCGATTAGCATTTATTATTATTATATTTAAAAAAACTACTTTCTAGGTGACAAAAATCATATCGACCCATATAATGTTATGTAAATTAGTCATCTAGTACCCATAACACAAACTCTGCTTACCTTTGGACTAGAGGTTGCTGTGTGGATTGTCCAGAATTATTTATTAATTGTTTTGTATTTATTTACTTTACAAGTATAGGCTATATTTGAATGTATTCTTATTTCTGTACTATATGTGGCGTAGAATGTGGTAGTGTGTGTGCTACGACCTTTAGTCCTTCTGACAGGCGACAAGCTTTACGAAGAATTATATCATACTAGCTGCGCCCCGCAGCGTCGCCCGCGGGGAAATTTATTTATTTGTAAAATATCATATTTTTCGATGAAGACAAATCCAAAAACACAAAAATCATAAAAATCGGTCCAGCCGTTCTCGAGTTATAAGTGTTGTAACAAACACGACTTTCTTTTATATATATAGATTATTATCTACAATCAAAGGCAACATACAACCGTAGACCTAATTTAACGTTCAGAAACCAGAGTAATTAGAGAAGTGTAATTAACGTCAATGAGTTATGAGTCACGAGCCAAATGAGATTCTGTGTTTGCGAATAAAGAGCAAGTTATTACGAAGTTTATCTGTTATATCTATGCTAAGATACCTTTAAATTAAGTAAGAAGATATATTAAAATTAAGTATTATGATAAATGGGGGGAAATAATACAGGGTGTCTACTACGTGACTTGTGTACCTACTATTTTGTACTATTATCTATTCTGCCGAAATATTCTGCCACTATGCCGAAAGGGCATTTTCTGAACGCTGAGGAAATCAACTCTACCTAATGTTTTGTTTTTTTCTGGATTTCATGTTTTCATATTTCTTTAGTCCACACATCATCATCTAGCCCCAAGCTAAGCAGAGCTTGTGTTATGGGTATTAAATGACTGATATACTTATTATAATGTATTACATAGATAGATATTTTTTATTATACATATTAAAAACCCAGACCAACGAAACAAATTTCTGCAGATCGTGCACAAATTTGTTTCGAGGCGGGAATCGAACCCACAACCTCTTGCATCGCAGGCGGACCTTCGCCCACCGCGCCACATCGGTCGTAAATAACATGAATAGAAAGATAAATTTTACTTTTAAATATAATTGATTAATAAAATACCTATATACTAACTAACGGGTTGATACTCTATTGGGCCAGAATCATCTTTCGTCTTAGTCTTGGCGGTTGCGGCGGAGGAATATAAAACGTAAATAGTATAAATTCAAAAGGAAATAAGTCAAGAGCCCAATCAAATTTAGCTCCACATCATATTTGAAGAGCTGATGATATACCAAAGTTAATTATATACCAAATGTACACATATACCTACATCTATACAGCGCTGAGTAAAATAACATTAAATTATATAAATAGGTAGCCCTGGCGTATAGGTTGCTAAAGAAGAGAGAGAGCGTGGTCGGACATGGAGCGAGAAGCGGAGCGGAGAGATTGGAGCGTATTTGCTTATATGAATATCAAAAATGTATATTTAAATAATTCTGACGATGAATAACAAAATTCATTCATATTCATAATGCCATTTTCGATCTTTATCATCTAGATTTAGTATTTGATTACGTTAAAGTTAAATGACTGAAGATTAAAGGATGGAAATTCAGAATATCCTTTATTCATTATTTCAAGAATCAATTATAGTTTTTTACAACGAAAATTACAATTTAGAATAAAAAAACTTAAAATTAATTTCAACAATTGAAACAGTTCGGCTGTCCCAAACCAAAACCTAGTAAGAGACATTTTTTTCGAAAACGCTTTTTTTCATCATCCGTTTCTTGAATGTTGAGCCGCACTTAATGCAAAAACACCCGTATTTCTATCTCATTTAGAATCAAAGATACGTGACCCACTAATCCTAGTAACTCCACTTGCTACACTGCAAAACAAAATCAAAATCCTAGCATGTAACATTTCCAAATCCAAATACCTCGTAAATGGTGCTCATACTAGGTGTTTGAGTTTGGAATTACTACTTACTAGGTTTTTCAATTTGGGATTGGCTATTACTAAGTTTTCGAATTGGAAAACAATGTTATAATTGTACCTACAATATCAAAAATGCTCACACAAAACACAGCAACTCGATTCGTAGTGGGCGTGGTTAAGGGGGGTCCCCCTAAAATCCCATCACAAACTTCAATCACCCTTTTCAGATTAACCTGAACGAACTGGTGCTCTACGATCGGTATTTACCAAGATATTACAATTTCTAGTTTAATAGCTTATTTCGCGATATTATAGATCTTTCCAACTTATGCTTTCAAAAAGCGGAG
The DNA here is from genome assembly GCA_944547425.1 of Eupithecia centaureata. NCBI lineage: Eukaryota > Metazoa > Arthropoda > Insecta > Lepidoptera > Geometridae > Eupithecia > Eupithecia centaureata. Next base: position 692,385 of record OX155688.1, on the reverse strand, counting down.
GCCGTTGGATATATAATTTAAAATGGTTGTATATTAAAAAAAACCATAAGAAACCCCGACGAACGATCTTCTCTCGGACGAGTTGTCCACTTCACTTTTGGTTTAGTGTACAATTGGTCCAAATCTAAGGAAATCAGATTTGGGACTCGGACGAGTTGTACCCCAATCTAAAAGTGAAGAGGACAACTCCTCCAAGGTCTAGTTTTCATTCGGACGAGATACTTAGAACAATCAAATAGGACACAATTGCCATTGGTTTTTAATAAATGTCTTTTTTGATATATTTTTTGTATTATTTACTTATTATTTTATGTCAAATCAAGCCAAGTCAGGTGAGCCAAATTTAAGTAAAACATTTACTAGGTTTTTACGAACAAAACGTGACGAACACTAATTCAACTATTCCAATCTTCCAACTTAAATGTCTAGTAAGAGTACTATACTAGGTTTTTGATTTTGTTTCTTGATTAATCGTCTGAAAATATTTATGTAGTAAGTCTCATAAAACGTGTATGAGCTACAGTTTATCGATTTTAATACTTTCTGCTTGTAAAAAACAAATTTTTACCCTTTAATCACGAACAAATAGTTCATCAACTTTCATACTATTGAAGAGGCACGTAAAAAAGTTTGTTTTGCTTCTCCTGTAATTTTTTCAAAATGGCTACCAAAACCTAGTAAGGTTTTGGTTTGGGACAGCCGAGTTGAGCTAACTGCAGACGGTTGCAAACAGTCTGTAGGTAGCTCAACTAGTCCATGACAATAACAGTCGTCGCTTCTCCAAGACACTGGCTATGATACCACGCTGTATGGCAATGCTTGCTCGCTCATGCGCTGCGCCAGATACTCACCAGCTCTCGGGTCACGCGTTGCATCGACCAGATGCTCAGATATTTTTTAAGATGATTATTAGGTGTAGCAAATTAAACTTTCAATCGAAAGTCTATTCCGAAAAAGCGTATTTTACCACACCCTAATTTAATACGGAAAAAATGTTACCCTCCATCAGTCCGACCAGTCCCTGCCAGTGATATCATACTTAGGATTGTTATGTCGAGGAGTTCGTTGTCGTTTAATTACTACTTAGCTACTTTCATCGCGTTGAAGATGTAATTATTATCTCCATAGTTCTACCTTCAAGCATAACTTATCCTATGTGGTCATAATGTAATCATCATCATCATCATCAGCCTATATTAGATAATGTAATAGAATAGTGTATATGGAAACGAAATACGTTTTGATAATTTCCATCAATAAAAAAAAATATAGGTAAGCTTTCTGATCCCAAAAGAGGTTTGTAATAGAAAATTACATTGTAGCTGATTAAGTTTTTACACATTTGAAAATGGAAGTGTGGGTCCACGTGGGCCAAAACGGAAGGACCCACAAGGCAAATGACACAGAGGAAAGCCATTAAACACACTGGGATTTCGAAAAATAAAAGTACTTTTATTATATTATTTTCTTAATTGTTTTACTTAAACTGATAACATATCGATACCAATTCCAAAAGCATTGAATTATTTATGATAAAATTGGTAAGAAGGTCAAGGAAGAGCTGCTTTGACGTTATTATTTTATTTATATTAAGTACTGTTGAAATTATATTATTTTGTTTAAATTACATTTCACGTATAAAATCGCTAGCTGAACTCTATACTCTCTGACCTCATAAAAACACAAGAAGCTAATAACCTTCCCGGAAAAAGTCCCAGCAGTTTTCTTGACAATAGCATAAAAGCGAGACAATATTAAACTCCTTGAAATTCCTCTTAACAAGCTCCACAATTGCTAAGATCACAATAAATTTTAATTACCGCACTCTCCTCTTTATTACCGTAAACTCAACCCTTGACGCCTTCGAGAAATTGGGCTGGAGTCAACCCTTAACGCCTAATACCTGTGGTAACGGCCGTGGGGGCTGATTATGATAAATAAGGCACGTGGAGGTTCTCGTAATAAATTTTATAATAGAACGTGGGAGCTGCTTCCGGAAACATCATTATAAAAAGATCCAATATTAGTCTAATGTAATACGCTTTTAAGGCGGTATCCCGAGGCATACAAGCGCGGCCACCATTTTATCTTATTGTTCAGTTAAACAAAAGCTTTTTGAATTTTAATCGTCCAGTTTTTGATACCTTTCATAAGCTTTTAAATTCCTTTGTAATATTTTGAAGAGGAAGAACGAAGAGGTACATACAAAGATTGCCACCAAACTCTGTTTTCGTATCTCTTTCTAAACTATACAAAATATAGCTATTGTATCTGGCACATCATAAATCACAACAACAGTCTTCTGTCTCTGGACAAGTGCATAGGCCTACTCTGAGAAGCATTTTACTAACTCTTATCAGAATCAGGTAACCCGATAATTCCCACAGAGATTATGAGGTTACCTGGGGATTGCAGTTCAGTAGAACAGTTCTGAAGGCATTGCTGCCCGCCATCCGCTGGATAACCTTCAGCCTTTCTAGTCAACTACGGAAAGAGCAGGAATAGTGGAAAATTCTACGCACTACACGTTTTCAGACATCCAACAACCTAGACTTAAACAAGACTATTTTAAATACTAAAAGACTTTAAAATCCGCGAATGTATCAGACGAGCGATAGAATGAATCAAAGTATCGACCCAATGAACAAATAGAGTCGAACCGAAATCCGTATCGAACCTTCGGGAAAAGTTGTACAAACAATTTCCAACTGATTCCAACTGAGAGACTAGAGCCGGAGTTAGCGGTCACAGGGAGAGAAAAACAGCTGGGTAACATTTTGAACAGAAAGAATTCTAGACAGCCTCGTTGGCACAGAGGTGCGAGTATAACTGCTTAAAAAGAGGTCCTGTTTTCCATCCCGGCTACGTCAAAAATTGTCGTTGGTCCAGTGCTTGACCACTCGCCAGTTGTGCCTGTCTGTTTATCCATCGGATTATGAGGGTGAGTATGTGTAAATGTGATACGCACATTGTTGTTCTGCATTGAGACAGGCAGCCATTGCCGGAATCCGAAAGTGGAATTAGAAGCAGAAGAAGAAGAAGGAGCAGTAAGAACCTAAACATAAAATTTTATCAAAAAATACAATAAGTGGAATAAGCTCCTCATAGTCACATAGAGGCTTAATGACTTGTGATGATATATGACAATGTGATGATAAATAACTTATCAGTTATAAACCTTTAGTAATAGGACTGTATCGCAAACTCATTAAAACAAAACAAAGTCGTAATTATTACGTAAAGTTTGAAACTAAAAGTGATCGCCACTTCGCCGGCAGCCGCTGCCATGTTAATTGAAGACTTAGGTCTTCAAAGGTTACTTCGGCTTTGGTAGACGAACTTTACTGAACCAGCTTTCGTCTTTTTCCTGTGACTGGATGGAATAAAGGCGCGTTTATACCGACACAATGAACCTTACAAATTGTTTCGAGGACTAAATTGAGGAACTTCTGTATTGGAGAATTATTTTCGGTGTTTCTGTTGACGCAAAGCGTCCTCAAATAACCGATAAATTTATGCCTCTGAGTAATTTGAGTTTGGTATAAGTTACCTAAGTAAGTTACGTTTGGTTTGTACAAAGTCTAACTTTTACCTTATAGAATCTGGTGTTACCACCGTCAAGTTGAGTGTAGTTCAATACTAAATGTACATTGACTTGCAGAATAAGTGGGGTTGTTCCCATTCGATCACACCAAATCCGATCACGGGGCATCCGATCACGGCAAATGGCGTCAAACGGTTGCATCCGATCACGCCATACAAATAATGCCCTACTTTTTGATTACGCTTGTAAGCATGATATATAGATTTTCAGTTTTAAATATTTACGAATGTTATTCGTAGTGTGTGTTTATATGATTCAGTAGTTTTTAAGGCGAGACAGCGAAAATAAAAAATATGGTATATGAATCAGTCTTTTATTAGTATCTCTGTTTTCAAAATCAGTCTTATTTTACGAAACCAGTCTTAAGATTATAAACTGAAAATTGATTTTTTTCAGAAAATAAATAGGTATATCGTTCTTAGTACACTAATACACACATAATTTTTACTTTATAATTTAACTAAATAGCAATTGATAATCACATTTATACAAGGACAACTATAAGATAAAATCACAGAAAGTAACCATTTAGTAAATCAACCTTGGTAAGCATAATTAATAGATTTCATTATTAAATACTTACGTATGTTATTCGTATATATATATATCGAACTAAGAGGGAAAACAGGATCATCTTCATAATCAGCTCCATAAAACTGGATTCAACTCAGAATAAAAATTTGGAAAATCCTCACTGTCATATTGCAGCCAAAGTATTTAATTTTCTTTTTATGACATTTGTCCATCAACAGTCTGTTGTCCTTCAATCCAAGCTTCTATGGACTGGCCGCCGATAGAGAAAAGAGAGCGGATAGGTACATGATCAAGAAGTTGTCATTACTGTTGACTATGAAATTCATGGTATCTCAAGGAAGGCTCGCAAGTACAAAATAGAATTGAGTTTTAGAAATACAGCGATCTGCGACGTATATATTATGTATATCTTGTACTTTTACGTTAATTATATTTGATTTATAAATGATTGTGAAACATTAAAATAAATCTATATTTGTATGTAAATAAACATTTTCATATCTAAACAGATATTTAAATGTTTAAAATAATCTTTTATTAATAGGGTTTTGTTAATATGACTGTGCTTTTAAAATAGTAAGTGAGACTGATTTACCCGTGTGCATTGTTGATTTACTAAATGGTTACTTTGTGTGATTTTATCTTATAGTTTTCCTTGTATAAATGTGATTATCAATTGCTATTTAGTTAAATTTTAAAGTAAAAATTATGTGTGTATTAGTGTACTTAGAAGGATATACCTATTTATTTTATGAAAAAACTCAATATTCAGTTTATAATCTTAAGACTGGTTTCGTAAAATAAGACTGATTTTGAAAACAGAGATACTAATAAAAGACTGATTCATATACCATATTTTTTATTTTCGCTGTCTCGCCTTAAAAACTACTGAATCATATAAACACACACTAGGAATAACATTCGTAAATATTTAAAACTGAAAATCTATATATCATGCTTACAAGCGTAATCAAAAAGTAGGGCATTATTTGTATGGCGTGATCGGATGCAACCGTTTGACGCCGTTTGCCGTGATCGGATGCCCCGTGATCGGATTTGGTGTGATCGAATGGGAACAACCCAATAAGTGGACATCTTTGGTTCTTTGGACATAAATAACATGAAGCGATATGAAAAGTGCAATTTTCATCAGATGCCTATGAAAAGTATATGTTTGCTCAACTCCCGGATAATATCACAGACGGGGTACAAAATCCCACTAAAATAAGGGTAAATCCTATCTTTTCGCTTTTACAGTGTGCGAAGGGGATAATGTATCTGGACCCCATGTCAGCCTAGAGATAAATAATATTGTGGGTGAAAATTTGAATTTGATATTTCACGTGTTTGTTGGGACACGTTTTGATAATGACCGAATATTACAAGAGACTTAGTAACAATTAGAAGGATTCGACTAGTTTATTATTTTTTACTTTATTTCGACGCAGGAGGTTGTGGGTTCGATTCTCGCCTTAAGATAAATGTTTGTACGAATCTGCAAATATTTGTTCCAGTGTTCTGGATATTTTCTGGGTAATATTTAATTAATGTTATCTATTATATATTAAGTGAATCAGTTATCTAGTACCCATAACAAGAGCTCTGAAGGTGCGTACGGATAGCGCGTACACTTGTACGCGTAGTCATTATACGCGTATCCGGAACGATGACTGGGACTAGCGGAGCGCTCTGTTTCGATTAACCTCGCGTACAGGTTGGCAGCGGTCCGTACAGGAGCCGTACGCGTAGACAGTGTTTCCCAACTACGCGTAACTCAGTGTATGCGCTATCCGTATGCACCTTCACAGGTTTACTTAATAAACGACTAAATACTACAGGTTTACTTAATAACCTACTACATAGATTTTTATAATAAATACATTAAACACCCAGAACAAATATCTGCAGATCGTACACGTATATTTGTCCGGGGGCGGAATCAAACCCGCAATCTCCTTCGTCGCATCACAGGTAGACCTTTTCCTGCAGCGCTACAGATATTTTAATTAAAGGTAAACTCGTATTTTGTTATCACATTTCATAGTTATGAATCTTGCTTGCTATTATTTTAGACTCGTTTCATCTCGTCTCATTGACCTAGCTAGACCTATTCAGTGTGCTCTAGAAATACCTACCTTACTTATATCTCGTTTAAGTCTACTTTGACCCTTCTTATTAAAATACTAATAGTCCAAAATAATTTATACGTAGTTATTCCATATTCCAAGAAATTGCCGTCTATACTGAGCAATCTACAAATTAAAATGGTACCCATCATTCCGAACGAAATAAACAAGGCTCGGCTTTTCATCTCTAAATTAATAACTTTGCCCAAATATATATTTAACGAAATATCTTTTGCGGAAAATTGGATATTTCAGGCGAATTTCGTAATGCCTGTTCTACACTTGGCGGAATATTTAAAAGACAAAATACACATTCCAAAAATCTTTAATGCCTGGTTACGTTATGCTTGGTTACATGCATTATCAGAATAGGACAGAACCTTTTAAAACTTAATGTTGAATGTATGTTAAGGTATACCTTCGGCCAGTGTCTGAACTCAGGAGAAATGTGCGGGCACTACAGTGCACAGTGCACAATGTGTTTGTGTATAAACTCCATTCAAAGACATTTTTCTCCACAGCATAGCATCTTACTGGATAATATTTTTTTCTTTTGTGGATAATAATTGATCAACACTTTATTTCGCATTTGCTGAAACAATAGTTTTAAAATTGATTTATCTATGGGCTCATTTTGTAGACCAAAAGATAAATAAGTAATATCAAGGACGAATTATTACTAGTAATAATAAATAATAGTATAATTCGTCCATGGTAATATGTAAAGAGAATGGCAACGGAGCGAAGTCTAAAGGTATCAAAGAATGTAGGTTTCAGTTCAGGTCTCCTAATTGTTGTTATTATCAAAGTTTCCTGGAATGGGTCACCGAGGACAAATGGAAAACAACCCAAAAATGTTGGAGCAAACAATTTGGAACTGGTTTTAGGGTCTATGTTGTACAAAAATACCTTTTACTAGAAATTAGGAAAGCTTTTTATTCGTTAGCTAAACGGTTTATTTTTACTTTGCTGAACAAGTTTTATTTTAAGGATTTTTGTTATCCTGTAAAGATTTATTTGCTGGTCTTTGCCATTTTCATACCCATCCTATAGCCCTGTTGATTAGCTGAATCTGCCCCCAACCAATCTCGTTGGAACGGGTAAAGAGCGTATTTTAATGAAAATTTATACCTATAGAAATATTTTGGTTATTGGTGAAGGCTACTTAGGAATTTAACTAGAAAAAAATGTGTATACCTTGTTAAAAATTTACCAAATATGCTTTATTTGATTATTTGTTTGACTGAGAAAAGAAAACAAATAGGTTCTAATTATTTATTACTATCATCCAAGAATTTTTAGGTAGAAATTTTAAAATATAACTATGTATGCAAAGGAATATACTTACTTACGGGCATTTTAATCTTAATAATTAGGCATTATTTTAGTTACAGCGGCTAGTCTCAGCGAAGAGCATCCATGTAGGTAGCCCAGATCCTTCTAATATTATAAACGCGAAAGTTTGTAAATATGGATGCATAGATGAATGGATGAATAGATGGATGGATGGATGTTTGTTACTCTTTCACGCAATAAACTACTGAAAGAATCTGGCTGAAATTTGGCTCAGAGATAGATTGTAGCCTGGAATAGCATATACGCTATATTTTATCCTGGAATTCCCAAGGAAACGGAAATTACGCGTGAAACCGCGATGCGCTGCTAGTATGTCATAAAGCACACAATTCTGAGCTACAACTTTATTAGACTAGAGATAATTATCAGATGATAATGTTACAATATATCATATCATGTGATAATTATCTATCAGTTAATCAGTAAATCAATATCTTTATTTCTTTAGGCTTACAAAATAAGCACTTAGACAAGTCAAATTTAAATTAAAGATACATAATCATCAAAATAAGCTAAGAAATAAAGTGATAATTGATTTCCACTTTGCTTCAACTTTTTCTCCTCTATTATCTCTATCACCCACCATACCCCACCTTTCGCCACATCTATCACTCTCGCCGTAATGTAAATTTTCCGGTAAACCTATTAAAAGCTGTCTGCAGCAGCTCAGCTACCTACCGTCTGGTCTATTCCTGGTGAGCAGCGGGTGGAAAATCAAAGCGGACCCAACGAGCTGTGAGCGCTCGCCGAAGTTCCACCGGCCTATTCGAGCTGATTCCGTCAACGTAACGTGTCATTTCGTAGCGTGGTAAGCAAACGATTTGTGTATCCAGACTGTAAAGGTCTAGCTTGAGATCTAAAAGATTAATAATGATTTAGGAGAACATTATGATCAAGGTGAATAAGGGCCTTTGTGCCTTGTGTAGAGAGTATGTAAATTGAGCAATATGTCCTCTCCTTATAAACTACTAGCGACCCGGCCCGGCTTCGCACGGTTTTATTATACGTATAAACCTTCCTCTTGAATCATTCCATCTATTTAAAAAAAACTGTGTCAAAATACATTGCGTAGTTAAAGATTAAGCATACATAGGGACATAGGGACATAGGGACACAGGGACAGGGACACAGGTACATAGAGACTGAGAAAGCGACTTTGTTTTATACTATGTAGTGGTAGTGTATTTAGGGTACAAAACAAAAAACTACTTTAAAAAAACATAAAAACTCATTAAAAATTCAGTGTTGTTTTTAGTATTTTTTGTTAAAACGGTAGTAAGAATACATAATTTACGAAAATTTCATGTAACTATCACGATTCATGAGATAAAACCTGGTGATAGACAGACAGACAGACGAACGGACAGATTATAGGGTAAAATAGAATAGAAGTACATTTGTTTATAACAACAAAACAAACATTAATCAAGACACATTTTTAATGAACATGAATAATCAATAATCAATAATCATTTATTTCATAAATTTCTAGAATAATACGTCACATTTGTTTGGCTTACTACATTTCAAAAATTACATAATGTAAGCAAGTAGGTTATTCATATAAATAAAAGTACAAACAATAGTTGTTTTTCATGTAAAAAAACAGTATCTATAAAAATTAAATTAATAAAAATAGAACATAAAAATATTATATAAAAAAATATACATTCAGACAACTAATAATATTAATTTAGTCAGCTTTATAGGCTATGAATTCCTCATAGCTGTAAAAGCTGTTTTCAGCGAGCCAGTGCTTAAGTTTACTCTTAAAGGATGCAAGGCTAATTGCCTTCGTGATAAATTCAGGAAGACTGTTGTACACTGTCGGTCCCATTATGCGCGTTAACTTACCCGACTTCGCGAGAGTACGAGGTAGGGTAGTTAGTTTGTCCGCTCTCCGAGTAGCGTACCTGTGATTGTCACTATTCTTTGTGAACAATTCTAGGTTGTTCCTCACGTACACTGATACCTGGAATATCACAATGCATGGGAGGGTAAGTATTTCCAGCTCCTTGAAGTGTGGTCTTGCAGAGACGTCCTGTGGGATCTTCACTATTGCACGTACAGCGCGCTTCTGCATGCGGAAGGCGCGCTGCCAGTCCGCAGCTCGCCCCCACAGCTCAGCTCCGTACTGCAATAATGAGTGGACCGTCGCAAAGTAACAGGAGCGTACTACGTGCCTTGGCAGGAATCTTGCCAGGCGGCTTAGTGCGTAGCACGCGCCATGAAGCTTTCCACACACTTTATCAACGTGGAAGTCCCACGTTAGAATCCTATCCAGCTCGAAACCCAAAAAGGAGGTGTTAGCTACCTGTTCGATGAGCATCCCACCTGCGACGACTGATAACGTTGTTATAAAAGAGTCCTAACTCAGCATAATGCTGGCTGAGGTCTCATAGGAGTCCTACATAGCCATCGCTGATCTTCTGTCAGAACCCGTAAAAAAGACATCACGAACGGAGATACACTCTAAAAAATATAAATAAAAAACTACACAAAAATACGCAACAATAAAGAAAAAAAACAGCAAAAGCGAATAACAAAAAATTCAATAAAATAAAATACATATACAGTTATTATAAGATAATTATAATACCGGGTACCGTTTTCATCGCAAATAAATACATTATCTTCACAGCAAAAATAAACCACAACATTTTTGTACGTATCCCCATAAACCTCTGAAAACAACACGTCGCCTGTCCCTTAGAGATACGATTCAGCATCCGAAGGACCCAACCCTCACAAACCTTTCTAGGGATCATCTGCCACTCTTGATAGGCTTAGGACAATTATGACATTACGTTCGAGACTAGCATTATCATATTTGGACAGTGGGGAGTTTGTTTAGGACAGTAGATGTGCAAGAGAGTTCTGTGATCCTAAAAGATCTCAAAATCCTATCGAGATGTTAAAGTATCATCATCTTTCTTAAAAAAGACCTATTTTCAAAAGTTTAAATACAATTAATTGTACTATGCAAGGTATTCAATGTATCAGGTAAAGATTAAACAGGGCGACGTAATATTTATCGACGCAAAGACAACTTTTAATCAATTTCTTAAGTAGAATTAGATTTAATAAGATTAGATTTTTGGATAAGTAGATGTCAGTAAATTAAACTTTTTAGAAAATCACATAATTTTTCTTTAAATACAAGTTTTTGATTTTTGTTTATTTGATTAGGGACTGCCGGTAATCTCAGAAACTACTAATACATAAATAATTATTAAAATCAGTTTATTCATATCCCAAAAATATCCATATCTCACAGCAATTGAAAAATCTCCGAATTTTCTGACGGAAACAAGTGTATTATTGGCGTACAAAGATCTTCAGCCAACGCACTTAGCGCCAAACGCTGACTCATGACAAAAACATTGCGCGATTTAATTCAGCAGTCAATACCTTTTAGCGGAAACAAAATGAAGCCTTTTTTATGTTTGTTTGTTTGTTTTTCTCCTGGTGACCCTTCCGGGTGAATTAGCCCAGGAACTCATTGCCCTACGGGGTAATTTTAACCCAATTCAACTTTTTACCTAAATAGGCGTTACGCGCAACCCCTTTCAATGGATTACGGCTAATCGAGTGTTTTTGTTCTGATATTTTATGGATTCACTAAAGATTTTATGTTAAAGTTATGACACACGAAGAATTATTGTTTTCAACAATTTGAGTTGTTTGTTTGGTAAACGAAACGAATAAAACTTTGTTGTTTTGTTTTGGGTAGCTACACGAGTTGTGATTGTTTAGTTCACATCTTATTTACTTAGTAAATATTAATAATAGTCAGGTTATGAATGTATTTTCTGACCAATTAAAAATACTGTTTGCTGTATTTTAAATATGTTATTGTACTGTAAATAAGTGAATAGTAATCTACAACTAAGTCCATGCATGAACTAAAGACAAAATTAAGAAAAAAATGTTAATTAAATTTGTTTCATAGATAGGAACAATTGTCCGGAAAGAGAGACCATTTTCATATGCGCGGACATGTCTTCTAGTCCAAGCCGGAAAAACAGTGGAACAACCAAGATCCGTAAACACCAGCTCTTCCAAGTGTAAGTAGTGCATCGAGTCAATTACAGCGAGTGCATTCCCAGCGCCTGTACTTAGGAACTCCCGACTGAATGGATCTCAAGTAGGACTTTATATGTTTTTACTTCGAGATTCGATTTATTTAGTTTTATGACACGGCTGATCAGTTGGAATTTGACTAGCTTGAAAATAACCGCGTCGTAAGTATAAGAAACTGTGCAAGAATAATCGTATACAGTTTTAGTTGGGCGCTTGGAGGTTGGTATAACTATTAAGCTCAAGCACACAATTCCCATCCGGAGTCGCAAGGAACTAAAATGGGCACACATGGCACATTGTGACATTTAGATACATACTTACATTTATCAGCGGCAGAATTCAATAGGCAGCTAGTATGAGTTGGCGCTTCCTAGCCACGACGTGTGTAACGCCCTGCTTAGCGCAAGCTTCAAGGCTCAAATGCTGTAGTAAGTGGACATCTAGTGGTCAACACGATTTTAGACTGGAATGCGTGAAGATACTGTGCGGCCTATGTATGCTACAACCTTTATAGTGTCTTCTGTTGATTTTGTCAATCATCTCAGTTCGTCAATATAGAGGTCAACAAGTACGAAATGCCGCTCGCTGTAGGCCGTTTTTTACTATTTTTATCTAGACACCTACATATTTTTAGCCTCTTGCTAACAAAACATACAAAAAAATTCGTTTATATTTTGTCGGATAATCGTCTTTCCGATATCGAACCTTTAAAAACACAATACATAGAGCTATATATGTGGTTTTCCGATAAAGCGTTAGGGTACCTTTTTGCCTCCGCGGACAGCTTACATTATTGAACTTTAAAAAACAAGGATGCAGGCACTAGACCGCAAAGGGTACAGTGTAAATTAATACCGCAGTAGGAAAACTGCATTGGCTGCTTACTATTTGGCACGTGTGCAGGCTGATATGACGTTGATGAATACTTGAACTTATAGTAGATAAGTACAATAAGCGAAAGTAGGGCATCGTGGTTGATATTGATTGTCTAATTGAGCGCGATGATCGCATAAGACTCATGTCAGTATACCTTACCTAAACTTGTCAATATAAATACTTAAAATAAAGAAGAAAAACATCTTAGTATTATAATTAATGGGAAAGTCTGTGTGAATGTTTGTTTTAAAGTAATCTTTGTAACTACTAAAGTTATTTAAATGAAGTTTGGTATGTAGATAGTTTAGCACCTGGAATAGGACATAGGCTATTAAAATTTGGAAATTTTAACCTTTGAGGGGGTTAAATAGGGTGATAAAGTTATAAATATAAATGAACTACGAAGTGAATAATTAAACACGTATTTTTTATTTTTACTAAAAAACCCCTAGGGGTTGTGTAATAGACATTTTCTGATAATTGTATGAAAAATACTCTGGTTCGCGGGCAAAGCCGCAGGGCGCATCTAGTAAAGAATATAAAGAACATGATGATTAACTAATGATGAAGCAATTAATGATGAAGCAATGCAAAGGTTAAATTGAAAATTAATAATCTAAGCTTGTACAACTCTGTATGTGGTAGGTTTCGTCTAATAAAATACTTGAAAGAAAATTATCCTCGATTCACGATACGATCACTTTACTATAGTGCCACTTTCCACACTGTGTTTGTGTACACTGTTCCCAGTAAAGTTCCATCATTGTTTTAGGGATATATTGTAGCTAAAATATGGCGAAGTATGATGAGTTTTCGTGAAAATTATGGGACAGCAAGGAAATATTCCACGCTCCGTGCCTTTACTTTAAAATTACGTTCAGTTTTATGACGATGCAGTGGACTGTCTCACTAAACTGAAAGGAGATTGGTTACGCGGATAATCTATATCTTGAGAAGTTTATGGTTTTGCAGTTTACAATATTATGCTCTTTATAGTAGTTACACTCAACGAAAATTACAAGCAAGAAATAGAAAAATTGCAACTAGTATTTACAATTGAAACCATTGAGCTAACTGCAGACGGTTGCAAACAGCCTAAAGGTAGCTCAATTGATCCATGTCAATACCAGTCGGAAGCGTCCCCAAGACACTGGCTGCATTACCACGCTGAATGGCAATGCTGATGCGCTGAGCCAGATATTCACCAGCTCTCGGGTCACGCGTCGCATCGACCAGACGCTCAGATAATTTTTTAAAAACCCGTAGAGCCTCGGTACCCCACAGACCTAGGGTCTTTTAATTTTTTAAGAGTTTCATAAGTAATGCAGTTTCTGTCACGAAACCAGCAATGCTATTTAACATATCAATGCTGCCAGTCTTCTGGGATGTTAGTTCAACTGATTAGGTAGGTATGTTAACTGACCACGAAAGCCAAGTTGAGCAAAAAATAAACCACCCTTCAAATAAAATTTAGCGGTGTTTCTTAAAATTTAGAGGTATTAATATAGGTCTTTATAGGTAGGTATTATTGTAATAGTTTTCCCTTTACGTTTAAAACCACTAGACCCATTCCCTTTATAACTAATGGTAATGATACAGACCCTTTGGTGAGTTCTACTGCAAAAGCTTAATTGTGAGCCCTCATAAAGTTTTAAGGATGGGTCTTTCATCTTGTAATTGTGTATTCATACATTTGGGACAGGGCTATGAGACGCGATGAGCTATTACCTTAATTGTAGCTTTTAAATATGCCCTTAAAGTCAAAAAGGCACTTAGTTTAAGTACACGGTACTTAAACTAAGTGCCTTTTTGACTTTTTCACATTACGAGATCAGCGGGGATATTTTAATTCATCGGAAAAGCCTTCGGATTCTATATCGGAAACTTTTGACGATGAATGCTTTTTTAATAACCGGATTCGAAAATTTTGCCATTTGAATTTGGATCCTTTGTTCCCTTAGTTTAGATATGAAACCAAAATAGCGTTCTAAAGATCTGACGGAAATATAATCGAATTCGAATTTGACCTTTCCGTCAAGAAAACGAATCGAATGAATTAAAATACCCCTACAGTGGAGATTGCCAAGTAGGTAGACGATAGGTTGTACTACTTGTAAGGTCGAATCAAATGCTTATCTTTGCGACAAAAAGTAGTATTTCCTTCTGATATAACAACATATTGAAATTCAGTCATAAGGACCAATGACGTATTAACGTTGATAAATATCTACGTATCTTCTAAAATAATGTTTATTAAACAGGCCTAGTGCAAAAACCCAATGACGAATTATTAAAAAACACTGTACCTACTATTAATGTAATTTTTTATGAGTCACGTACTTGAAATAAACAATTTTCATTTTTTATTTATTAAAATAAAACTCAAGTATCTACCTACCTAATGATAGAAACATAGAAATACAATAAATAAATTTACTGATATTTAGATCTTACCAAATAAAAACAGTATAAAAGGCGGCCTTATTACTGAAAGCAATTTCTTCCGGACAACTTTTTTAGGTATTACTTGGTATTACATGTACAGTAATATTATCTCAGTATCCTATTATTTATTCAAACTGAACCGTCATGTCATCGCACCGGCTTAGCCAGGCGGTACGGCACGTAACCGGATTTAGTCCGGATACATCCGCAGCAAACCGGTATTGCTCGGATTCGGATCATTAATGGTTATGAACAGGTGAGGCGGCTTATTAATTCCCTACGGAAGATCACAGCGCTTTTTAAAATGGCCGTTCGATGTTCGTTATTTCAAGCCTAAATTTAATCTAAAAAAGAAATAGGTACATAAACTGTACAGAATGTGGTTGTTTGAACTATGCTCAGTGCTCATTTTTATTATGAAAACTAAGAGCTGAAATACTGTGAGTTACTAAAACTTACTGAAGACTTATTTTAAAAGTGTCGCAGGAATAACAATGGATGTGTAAATGTACATCAGAGAATAAAATTTATTTTCATTCGTATAGATCATAAGCGGATGGATCACTCACATAAAAAAATGTTCCATTATCAAAATCTTCGAACAGTTGACCCACCTCTAGATTACAGAATCTACAGTTATTAGAATCTACAGTTTGAAATGTAAATACTATGTAGTATCAACAGTCATTTAAACGGGATAGGTGGTATACCATGATTTGATTTGTTTTCAGGGTTCCGATATTTGGGCATAATTTCATGTGTGTGAAAAAATATACAATGAAGAAACTTTCTTGAAATAACGGAAAACTCAAAACAATTAAAATCATGCTAAATATTCCGTTTTATATGACGATTAACTATCATGACGATTATCTATATTGAGCTTTAAAAGTTTACTAGTATCTCTATAATTTGTTTCATTTAATTCTTTATTCTAAAAAGTTGACAGAGCTTAAAAAGTACATACCTAATAATAATATGTTTCAAAATCTATTAATCAACCGATGACGTAACAGCTTCGAAGGGCCTCTAAACGTTTTCCAATCAACGTCGATCATCGCGCAGCCGAAAGATGGCGCCACTTCCGGATATGAATATCTGGGTCACATCACACGCACCAGGGTTTAATCACTCTTACTAATGAGGAAAATTATAACTTTGTACCTTTTATTATTTAATCAAAAACAAGTGAAAACTAGTTATAAAATTGAAATAATTGAGCTAAATGCAGACAGGTTGCAATCAGCCTAGAGGTAGCTCAATTAATCCATGTGAATACCAGTCTGTGCGTCTCCAAGACACTGGCTGCATTACCACGCTGTATGGCAATGCTGATGCGGTGCGCCA
This sequence comes from Eupithecia centaureata, assembly GCA_944547425.1. Classification (NCBI taxonomy): domain Eukaryota; kingdom Metazoa; phylum Arthropoda; class Insecta; order Lepidoptera; family Geometridae; genus Eupithecia; species Eupithecia centaureata. Next base: position 676,014 of record OX155688.1, on the reverse strand, counting down.
GATACTCACCAGCTCTCGGGTTATGCTTCACATCGACCAGACGACGCTCAGATAAATCAAGATAAACTCTTTACATATTTTAAATCATATCACTATTTTTTTTATTATTTATCACAAACTCAATTAGTTTCAATTCTAAAATGTGTGCCGTCGCTACTAAAAGCCAATACTATCTCCACTCCTGTTTTGTTTTTCCCTGTAGGTCCTATAGTTACTCAGAAAATAGATAAGGAGCTAGTTTCTCTCTTCTTATCGTAGTTTAAAATTAATAACATTTTATCAAAATCTCAAAGAAATGTTTAGTAGATATTTTGAAATTGATTGAAAAGCTATCAAGATCAAATTTAGTTTCAAATCTGAAGAGAAGTTGAAGACGCTACTTCATATTTTCAAATCTCCAACCCAAACTCAACGCAAACTGTACTTCTATTTCTACAAAAGGCATAAAGGCGGCTGATACTCCCTTTCCCTAAATAATATAATCACAGGAGCTATGTGAACCGGGTCGTGCCCTCAGCCAAACCACTTGCATTATAAATAATACAGGGTCTATTGTAAGCTATAATATTATGAGTCCATTGCATTTTAAATTCATTGATCTTTTAGGTTCCGCTTTTTTTCTATTTCTTAGTTTTTTATTGTCATGTAGCAATGCCACGACTTTACCGTTATTTAGATTTTTAAGAATTAAAATATTTGCATCTTTTTTTAAAACTCATCAAGTCAACTCAGGAAAAAATTCTTATATCAACTTTAGCACCCATTATAACTCCTTATTAAAGGTAGTTTCGAGAAATCTTTTAACACCTAGGTATACTTTTTATTATTATAAAGTTTAATTAAAAAGTTTTCATCCCTTTGGGGGTTGAATTTTGAATAATCCCGCTCAGTGGTTATACTAGAAAAGGAAGCTAATTTCCAAATTTCAACTCTCTAGTTTCACTGGTTTCAACTTTGTGATAATGAATCAGTCAGATTGAGCTTTTATAGATATAGATAAATAGACCTTCGCATGCGACATCTGAAGACAGGGCGCTATGCCGCTCATTAGGGGAGGCCTATGTCCGGCAGTGGACTAATATAGGCTGTTGATGATGTTAAAATACAAATACAAAATAATTTATTTACCAAAAGAAATATAATGTTATAGGAACCAATTGTTACAGCTTCTAAATGTTAAATGTTCAGTACAGTTCGAGTAGTACAGTTTCGCACATTATTATATGATGATGATGATGATGCGACATCTCCTGATGGAAAGTGCCGATGTGGGTGACAGTGTTTCACGGAGGTCTAGAAGACACTTCACTCTTGAAATATTAAACATCATATGCGCTTCATTAACATCAACCTATATTAGTCCACTGCTGGACATAGGCCTCCCCTAATGAGCGCCATAGCGCCCTGTCTTCAGCTTGCCGCATCCAGCGTCTGCCTGCAGTCTTTCGCAGATCGTTATCCCATCTAGTAGGAGGGCGTCCTACAATACGTTTGTCGAGTCGCGGTTTCCACTCAAGAACACGTTTACTTACCTCAACGGTTGTAGGTTCTTCGCGAGATAAAGCCGGCCCACTTCAGTTTGCTAATTATTTGAGCTAAGTATCTCGATAACTTTGGTTCTCTGTCGGATTTATTTATTACGAATATCCTTCAAAGAAACTCCGAGCATAGCTCTTTCCACAGCTCGCTGAGCTACTTTGAACTGGTCGTCTCAGCTCCGTAGGTCATTACAGGTAGGACGCACTGATTTAAAATTTTAGTTCTCATACATTGGGGTATAGATGGATGGATGTTTGTTACTCTTTCACGCAAAGACTACTGAACGGATATGGATGAAATTGGCAGAGAGATAGATTATAGTCTGGAATAACACATAGGCTATATTTTATCCCGGATATCCCGTTCCCACGGGAACGGGAATTACTCGGGTGAAACCGAGAGGCGCTGCTAGTAACAGATATTTTTGTCCTATAAAAACATGCAATGTATACGTAAAATGGCTAACGTTTATGATGAACCTCTGTATGAGCCATTCAGTTCAGAACTATTTACATTAACATATTTTTCTCTTTGATCGAATTATTCACAGATAAACAAATCCAATTAGGAATGTATTTTTGCAATTTCGGTGATCTCATTAGCTTTGAGACGACGGGGGAGGGAGAAGACGATAATTTTGCAAATTGATGGAAATTTGTGAGACGTGAGAGTAAATTACTGTTAGGTACTTGAGTATTGGTATTTGTTCTTGAATAAATAAAGTCAGAAATTGGCTTGAAGTTCATACTGGAAACGGTATGTATATTAATTAACTAATTAATTCACGGACTTATTTTATTATTTTTAGTATCTATTTAAGTTTGTGTTTTATTTTATAAATAAATTTCTTTATCTTTATCTTATCTTTATGTTTAGTTACTCTAGTTACGTTACGTTTATAAAATATAAAATAAATTTGTGTTTCATCATCATGATAATCAGCATATTATATAAGTCCACAGCTGGACATAGGCTCCCCTTATGAGCGCCAAAAAAATTGTATTTATTAATTAGCATTCACACGATTCTTACAAACTAATTACACTATAGTTAGATACTTAAGATTAGAAATATCTTTTGATGTATCCATCTAATCAATTAAATAAATAAAATTCTTGAATACATTTAATAAAACAAATTGAAAACAAATAATCAAATAATAAGCAAATAATCAATATCTTTTTTCTTTAGGCTTACAAAATAAGCACATAGACAAGTCAAATTTAATACTAATACTAAACCGAATAAATAGCATAAGAAATTAAATAGTTTACGATCAAACATGCAAATAAATTAATGGAAATATCAAATAAGATTTTCTAATGATTAGACATATTATTAAAGAATCTATAAGAAGCTAGCTATTGGCTTGCAATTACCCAACCTTTCAAACAATAAATTCAATCAAAACAATACAAGTGAAAAGAATCAGCTAACGAAAACCAATTGTACAGTGTAATTTGTTAGACCTGAAAAATATTTACAAAATTTGTACACGAATACAAAAGTGTCAATACAGCGTTTCGAGGGTCGGTCTTCTAACTTTATGTTTATTAAAAAAGGTTTATTTACAATCACAGAGTTGGTAATAATCGAGGAAAGGGCATACGTAACTCAGTACCTACAAAAATATTTTAGATTCAATATTATTTACTATATAATATAATAATAATATAATACCGGACAGTCCACACAGCGTCATCTAGCCCCAAGCTAAGCAGAGCTTGACTTGATGACTGATATACTTAATACAATACATTACTATAGTTAGTATATAGTTGAGCAAGATAGAAGAAACTCAGTGCCTAGATAAACCTAACATAGGTTTAAAGGCACTGCTAAATAATGTAACGATATTTAAAAATAAAATCTTTCTGATAAGAAGCCAAAAATATCAGTAACAAAACCGATCACGCAATATAACTTTGATTGCTGAAATGAGTTAAAATCATTTTTTGCATCTTGTATATATCATCTTTGCAACTGAAGGCAAATGTTGTTGTTTATCAAAGCGTCAGCGTTGTTTCACGTGTTTCGCTAAAACCTAAGCCACTGCTCAAAAGTTTCGTGGAATTCGAAAGTTTCCTCCAGAATCGAACCTTCTTTAAATTACTTCTTGTTATCGAGTTCTGGCCGTATCTTTCGTTTTGTTTACTGAATAGAATTAAACGTGGGGTGTGAGGGGGAAGACGAAAATTTAATTTGTTACAATACTCCTATCGGGGGTTGCGACTTGAGATAAAGGCTCTGACACACTGTTAATTCAAAAATTCTTATGTTAACTCGATTTTGTCGTTTGGTATTTGGATAAGAATAATTAAATTTGAAATGGTGTAGCGACTTCAAGTTAGTAATATGAAAACACCCAAATACGGGCTGCAGAATGAAATCTAAGCTAACTAAGCGTATACCTGGCGCAATTTTTGATACTTGCGTGATATTCGATGCAGCTAAAATTGCAAAATAAATTCAGAGGCTAAGAGCATTAAAGAAATTCAGTTGTATTCAGGTTATATTCTATCATTGTAGCCTTTCCATAACGAAGCGGTCAGAGGAAATTGCAAACGAATACAACTGGCCACCAACGCACGCCGCGTCTGTCAAGGAAAGACCAAAAAAAATACAACACCTTTCACATGTCCGGTACCCGAAGCGTAGCGATAAGGCAATTTAATTATTATTTTTGTTTGGATTTTCCGTTTTGTTTGACGTTGTCGGCTGTATACATAGGAGTATTATAATGACAGTAGGTTTACCGCATATGGTATGCAGTGTATGGCCACGGATTTCGCTAATGCTTTGAGTAGCGAACACCGGTTTAAACAGGCCCTATGTTAGTTTATCCATCGTATGTGGGTGAAGTTATCTGTTAAGTTGTCGAGGCGACACTTTTCGGTTAAGCTTCGTAAATACAAGTGATAGCTTTTGTTTCGGACGAGACGCCGAACTCGTGGAGTTAACCGACAACACAGTGCAAATAATGTCGATCTGTTACTTACCTGTTCGTCTTATCTACTATTTTCAACTTTCAAGTGCTGTTACTTACCTTTTCTTATCGTTTAATCTACTATTTTCAACTTTCAAGCGCCTTTACTTACCTTTAATTATCTTTTAATCTACTATTTTCAACATTCAAGTGCTGTTACTTATCTTTTCTTATTTTGAATAGTTATACGATTTTCAACTTTGAGGTTTACATTTTTCATAGATTTTGAATAAAAAAAAACATACATTTAAAAACTTAATTGGCGGTAAATACATCGATAAAGTAAAATTCATTCATAGTTCATTTCTTATAATAATACTAGCGACCCGCCTCGGCTTCGCACGGTTTTATTTTATACGTATAAACCTTCCTCATATATCCCTCTATCTATTAAAAAAAAACCGCATCAAAATACGTTGCGTAGTTTTAAAAGATTTAAGCAGTCAAAGGGACATAGGGACAGAGAAAGCGACTTTGTTTTATACTATGTAGTGATTTAATTTAGTAACACATTTCATATAATAATATTTAATTTAGTTACATAGAAGTCAAGTTCAAAATAAAATGTATTACTTACGTTGTACGTATACCATGGATTCTTTCTTGCAAAAATTATGATGTGATAAAGGTATCAATATTCCCACTTTGAAATGAGGGAATCTATCAAAGCAGAATTGGAAACAATCATTAATCATGCCGTGATAGAGTTCAAAATTTCAAATTAAAGTCGAATCATCACTCAAATTCAATTTGAATCTTCGAAATCGATTTGGCGTTTGGACAATTCAATTTTAGGTTGATGTATAGGTTTTGTTTTAAATATTTTCGCTACTTTTTATCGATCAATTATCACTCCAATATAAATCACTACATAGCCAAAGTCGCTTTTTCTGTCCTTATATCATTATGTCCCTTTGACTGCTTAAATCTTTAAAACTACACAACGGATTTTGATGCGGTTTTTTTTAATAGATAGAGTGATTCAAGAGGAAGGTTTATATGTATAATAAAACCGTGCGAAGCCGGGGCGGGTCGCTAGTGTAATATATATGACGGAGAGGGTACCCAACTAACCCGGTAAAACTAGATTCTTGTGTTGTAATTTACGCCTTTGCGCCGACATCTATACTTATAATAAAACTGTAACAGGTCCGATTCTGTTTATTGAAGATATTTTGAAAATTTTTTTTGGAGGGCACTCTTTTATCGATACTCAAGCCAAAACTGTAATTTTTTTCATTCATGTCTGTCTGTCTGTCTGTCTGTCTGTCTGTATCGTAAACGCGCATCACGCCGAAACTACTTGATGGATTGAAATGAAACTCGGCATGATTATAGGTCATACTACGAGGAAGGACATAGGATACTTTTTATCCCGGAATTCAGTAAGGTTCTCATGGGAGAGGTATGAAAGTAAAATTCCTTTACCGCGCATCACGCCGAAACTGCTAAATGAATTGGAATGAAACTCAGGACGATTTGAGTTCATACTACAAGGAAGGACATGGGATACTTTTTATCCCGAAATTCAGTAAGGTTCCCCTGGGAGAGAGGGTGGAACAAAAATTCTTTAACCACGCATCACGACGGAATTGAATGAATTCGAATGGAACTCGGGACGATTGGACATGGGATACATTTTATCCCGGAATTCAGTTTGGTTCCCCTGGGCTATACGGGTTTTCAAAAATTTCACACTACATCTGAACGACGCGTACACACGCGTCGTTCAGATGTTGTGAGAAATTTTTGAAAACCCGTATAGTCCAGGGGAACCAAACTGAATTGAACTGATAAACGCGTAAGTTTGTAAGTATGAATGGATAGATGGATGGATGTTACTCTTTCACGCAAAAACTGCTGAACGGATCTGGATGAAATGGCACAGAGATAGATTATAAGCTGGAATAAGAAATAGGCTTTATTTTATCTCGAAAAGCCCACGGGAAAGGGAATTACGCAAGTAAAATCGCGAGTACTCCAAATACTAATCATGCGCAGACGAAGTCGCGGGTACCAGCTAGTATATAATATAAATGGTGGATGGGATAAATTAGTCATACTGACTAGTATTAGCATAGTGATATTTCAACATAATATACTAGCGACCCGCCCCGGCTTCGCAAGGTTTTATTATACGTATAAACCTTCCTCTTGAATCACTCTATCTATTAAAAACGCATCAAAATCCGTTGCGTAGTTTTATAGATTTAAGCACACAAAGGGACATAGGGACAGAGAAAGCGACTTTGTTTTATACAATGTAGTGAAATGTCGGCGCAAAGGCGTAATTACAACACAAGAATCTAGTTTTACCGGGTAGTGATAGTGATAGTGAAGTTCTAATATTTACATCGTCTCCTCCAGAAGATTCAATACCCTGCCGCGTAAGCGCCATGATCCTTTATGGGCGAAAATTCTTGGTCCTAAGCGATACTCATAGTGGACCAAATCTTTTCCCTATTTCAATTTCGGTCAGATTTGAGATGGTAAAAAGGACAAAAACATTTTTGCGTCGACCCGAACTTCGCAGCATATATTCTGTACATTTTCCTCAGCAATTTGTAGCGTATAGATAACATTATTATTTCTAAATTTTATCCGGATAAAAAGCCGGAGTATTATGGTATTTACTATTTAGGTACTTACAGCCAATTTCGTATACCATCTTAAGGATTGTATTGTAAGAAGTATATAAGGCAAATTCAATGTTTTATAATCAGTATCACGTTTAAAAAATAAATGTTGGATGTCACTAATTTCGAAAGACCAATAAGCAATAGTTAAGAGATGATGGCTACAAATGATAATGCCAGGCTCTACTTTCGTAATAATTGGTTACTACCAAGTATTATAAAAATAGATTATCTCTTGATTATTAATTTGACGATGGTGGCTCGGTAGTACACCGGGTGAAAGTATATTGCAAGTGTAACAAGGTTCAACCCACATAGTTACGGGGTTATTTGTCACCTCGGGACTAGTGAGCATCTGCACATATTTGCTTCGGGTCTTCTGGGAGTTTTATACGTATTTAAAAAAAAATATCTTTACTGCAATAGGTATTAGCTAAAATACAAACTCCGCTTAGCTTGGAGAATTATGACGGTGAAGTGTCCAGCATTCTTTATTTTTATTCTTTACTAGCTGCGCCCCGCGGCGTCGCCCGCGGGGAAATTTATTTATTTGTTAAATATCATATTTTTATACATACCTAATAATAATATGCTATTCCTGACGAAGACAAATCCAAAAACACAAAAATCATAAAAATCGGTCCAGCCGTTCTCGAGTTATAAGTGTTGTAACAAACACGACTTTCTTTTTTAAATTATATAGATTTCTATAAACATACATTACTTGTATATGCCCGCGGCTTCACGCGCTTTGTTTCTTTGGAAATGGTTCAAGGCTATTTCTATCTGACTGACTGATTCATGAGATCAAAATTAATTAGCCTATCTATATGTTGTTCTCAGTCTAGAACAACGTTTTACAGCCCGATTCGTTCAGTATTTTGTCGTGAAAGAGGAAATAATATTCATCCATACAAATTTTCGCGTATACAGGGTGTCCCATAATGAGTGGATAACCTGAAAGGTGCTTATGCGGCAAGTCAAGGCCAATCAGAAACAGTTTTTATTTTTTTTCTAATTCTAAAACGGGTCAACCGTTCAGAAAATATTTAATATTTTGTAAATTTGGAAAAATTCGTATCTTTGTTCACATTTTTGGACTTTGTGCCTACAATTTTTACAATTGTTTTCTTTTTATTTTTGGAATATACTAAAGAAAAACAGCTTTTTTGAACACCGTTTGAAATATTTTGGTAACTAGGACCAGTAATTTTAAAGGCAGGTTTAAAGTAGAAAATTTTAATTTTTCAAATTATTATGCAAAGTTTGAGCTGCTGTGGTTAAAAAAAAACGATAAGGAAACCTAAAATGCCAGCTACTTTAAAAACATGTCCATTTCAAGACCATCCTAAAATGATAATAAACGTTGAAATTTTGTAGGGTAAAAAACTGAGATATTGCTACTTTTGTGCCAAATGGGGCCAATGCTATTGAAAATAATATTACTCCAACACATCAAAAAAATATCTTTTTCGCCATTCTCGTTCTAAAACGGTTACTTTGCTACTTAAAAACAGTGAGTGAAATCTCATCCTCCATACAGCAATGTTTAAAAAGGAAAGTTTTCAATCAGTGCGACCTACGGAGCTGAGACGTGGACACTTACGGTAGGGCTGCTCCACCAGTTCTAAGTCGCTCAGCGAGCTATGGAAAGGGCTATGTGAGGAGTTTCTCTGAAGGATGGGATTCGTAATGAATACATCCGACAGAGAACCAAAGTTATCGACATAACTCAAAGAATTAGCAAGCTGAAGTGGCAGTGGGCCGGCCATATCTCATGAAGAACCGACAACCGTTGGGGTAAACGTGTTCTTCAGTGGAGATTGCGACTTAGCAAACTTAGTGTAGAACGACCTCCAGCCAGGTGGGATGATGATCTGCGAAAGCCTGCTGGCAGATGCTGGATACGTCAAGCTGAAGACAGGGCGCTCATTAGGGGAGACTTATGTCCAGCTTCTATGTGATATGGGCTGATGATGGTGATGATGATGATGAAATGTTCCAATTGATGTCCTCCAACTCTGACGCAGGCATCTGCATCTTTTTAATAAAGGATTTTTTTTTGCTAACTTTCGTTATTGCGGTCGTTAATTTTTTCCGCATCGTTTTGGATTTAACGTCGAAGTTATATTAAGTTATAATAAATGAAATGAAATTAAGTTATAGTATGTAGGGAATAGGTTTTTTGTAATAGGTTGTTGTGTGTCGGATGTATTCATTACGAAACCTATCCTTCAGAGAAACTCCTCACATAGCCCTTTCCATAGCTCGCTGAGCGACTTAGAACTGGTGGAGCAGTCCTACCGTGAGTGTCCGTCCACGTCTCAGCTCCGTAGGTCATCAGGGGTAGGAGGATAAGACGCACTGATTGAAAACTTTCGTTTTCAAACATTGCTGTATGAATGATGAGATTTCACTTACTGATTTTTAGTAGCAAAGTAACCGTTTTAGAACGAGAATGGCGAAAAAGATATTTTTTTGATGTGTTTGTCCAATATTATTTTTAGTAGCATTGGCCCATTTTGGCACAAAAGTAGCAATATCTCAGTTTTTTACCCTACAAAATTTCAACGTTTATTATCATTTTAGGATGGTCTTGAAATGGACATGTTTTTAAAGTAGCTGGCATCTTAGGTTTCCTTATCTTTTTTTTTAACCACAGCAGCTCAAACTTTGCATAATAATTTGAAAAATTAAAATTTTCTACTTTAAACCTGCCTTGAAAATTACTGGTCCTAGTTACCAAAATATTTCAAACGGTGTTCAAAAAAGCTGTTTGTTTTTGGTATATCCCAAAAATAAAAATAAAAAAATGTTAAAATTGTAGGCACAAAGTCCAAAAATGTGAACAAAGATACAAATGTTTCCAAATTTACAAAATAATAAATATTTTCCGAACGGGTCAGATAAGAAAAAAATAAAAACTGTTTCTGATTGGCCTTGACTTGCCGCATAAGCACCTTTCCGGTTATCCACTCATTATGGGACACCCTGTATAATATTAGCAACGATAAGTATTAATATATCTTCCTGAAAAAGGTCCGAACGTCATCGTCGCCAAAAAGCCACACAATAATTTTTGTCCGGATAAATCAACAGTAGTTTCCGTGCAAATGGCAAGATCGCAACTCTAAAGATGAGTACAGGGTATAGTTGTTGGGTGTAGGTGATGTTATGCGAATCGTCTCGATTTCCATATAGTTTGTAACCCCTATTACTCGCGGTATCTGTCTAATGTAACGATGTTACATTATTTGTGAAGTTCACAGATCGTGGATTAATCGCAGATGTATTGTTCTGGAGTTTTATTGAATTTTGTCAGGCTTTGGAGAACGCTGTTGAGTAGTCTCTTATCTTTCTGACCATTTAACTCGATCCCGAGTCAACAATAGGATAAAAATAGACCTGTTCAATATAACACAGAATATTTACCTAAAAATTTTAAACGGTTGCCCTCACGTGACCTTTCAGGCTTCGAAGGATTTGTGAATTTATTTAGGAGGTAAGTAGGTATTTGTTGTTGGTGTTGATTTAACGGACTTCGGGTCTTTTTGCTTTGAAAGGTCGGGTTTTAACGCGGTTTAGTTAATAGGATCAGATTAATAAGTTATACTTTGAATATTTTATTTTGACAAAGTAGGGTTATCTCACAGGCATATTATGTTTGTGTTTTGAACTTATAACCAAACAAACTCTTGTGAATAATAGTTTCCGAACTAGAAGGGAAACTTCGCTCCGAACGCGCTCAAGGTCACGATATTAGCCTACGCGATTCTGCACGTTAAACGTGCAGTAGGGCTGTCACAGCCGGCGACGCCGCACGCGGATTTTAATATTTGTGTAGGTTAGGTACCTACCTCTATAATATGACGTCATGGTCAAGTTATTGTGGTGTGATCGGTTGTAACAATAAAAGATAATGCATATTATATGATAATACATACCCTATGTAAGTAATATTTTCTAAATATTATTGTGTTTTAGTAGGTTCCTATCTAACTAATTAGGTAGGTACCTAATCAAAGGAACGTGAACATCGTTCGTTGACCTTTTCTCACTCACGGCGGCGGCGGCGGGGCGCGGCGGTACAATGCAGTAGCAACCCTGGCAAAACGCCTGGACGACAGAGGGGCGTAACGAGGTGAAGGGGGAAGTAGGTATATAAATGGCGGCGTTTGGGACTAGATCAAAGAAGAGTCCTTTCTTATTCTTATGGCTGAGGAATAAACGCGCGTAGATAATCTTGAGGTTTTAATATTATATTGAATTGCGATCACTATTTTCATCAGGCCTGCACGTAGGCCTAAAAGATACTTTTCACTCTTGTTCTGATTTTAGAATAGAATATTTATTTATTTGTTACAGAACTTACATTCTACTTTACTATACTTACATGATAAACTTTGACTAAAATACATAATGAACTTAAACTGAAATACGATGTGTAAACCTAGTATCAAAATAGCTCTGCCTTAGCATGAGTTAATTGACTAGCAGTCAATTTTAAATTAGTTAATTGAGTAACTAGGAACCAACCCTGGGCCCGAATTCCACTAAATGAATCGCTTCAAAATTCGAATAGTATCGTGTCAAACTGACAGTGTTAGGGTGACAAATCTAAATCGAGCTGTGCTGCGCTGTACTGCGCTGTGCTGTGTCAACGTCAACTCGCTCGTCTAATATTTTAATGAGGATACAAACAAACCATGCTGTGCTGCGCTGTGCTGTGCTGCGTCAATGAGTTGACCAAACATAGCACAGCGCAGTACAGCGCAGCACAGCTCGATTTAGACTCTTTTTGGTATTCTACTAGCACAATATTTTTGAGGTTCATTCATAGCTATTACGATTACCTATAGAACTACCAATTTAACATTCTAATTATGAAGATCTCTTCAAGCGCAAAAATAGTAGAATACCAAATGCAAAAAACGTCATTTTACTCATCTTGATAGTTTGACGCTATTTTAAAATGAGAAATAATAATTCCGGCCACAGAATTTTTTTTTGGCCACGTGGCCAAACTTCTCTTTTAATAACTAAGCATCGAGAAATTGACATAGCCTCTAATAAACTAATTTATCTTCTTTACAAAGCCAACTAAAAATGTAAAAGAAAGCGTCAATTCATTAGCAACAATTAATTTTACTTGTCCTCCTGATTATACATTGCCCACTTATTTACTAAGTCGGCCACGGAATTTGCAACTCATCACCATTTTACGTTTTACAGCTTCAATACAAGCTCCTCAAAAATAATATATTCAAGCTTCAATAGACAACATCATATAATTATTACTTAACATGTAAAATAATACTTCATATTCTTATAACGTGAAAATAGCCTCTGTACGATTTGGCGCGAGTTAGCGACATGACAACAACAACTGACCATTTGCGCCATTCGATTCTTTTACCGACCCGCCCGTGTTTGTTTATTGTCGTTCGTGCGTTCGTATTGTAATAGTTTCATCTGTATTTCATTTATATTTTTTTATGGCATCGTGAAGAGAATCACTAGGGGTCCAACTTTGGTTCAGATGATTGACCCAAAAGTTAAATGACCGTTAGAGGTCAATGAACTCAAAAAAACATGAAGAATTACCCCGATACAGAGCGTTCCGATATGAGTTGATTAGGTTCAATTCGAGTGACGGATCCGACACAGAGTACCCCGACTCCACGTGGTCTCGTGCGTGGCGCCCCTAGAGTGTATTTAATAAGCCGGAGGTGCGAAGGGAGTGCAGCCTCCGCCAGCCGTAACAAGGAACAGGCACCGCGCGTGCCGCAGCGGCTGAGGCTGGTCGCCGAAGGCGACCAAACAGCCGAAGCTGCGGAGGTGAGCAGTGGTGCCTGACCCTTGTTACGCAATGGCGGAAAGGCTGCACTTCCCGAAGCGCCGGAGCTATGGCGAATCGCGATGGAACCAAAAAAACATGAAAAACTACCCCGACGCATAGAATTCAAGTATCGGGCATCGACTCCAGCTAAAACTTAAGTTTTTACAAAAAAGGTCTGTGACCTTGACCTCAAAGGTCACTGACCTAATGATCGAAAATGATTAATTTAACTTTTTGGCATCGACTCTAGCAAAAACTAACGTTTTCACAAAAAAGGTAAGAGACCTTGAGGATAATGACATCAAGGTCACTTTTTTTCAAAAAAAAACTATAAAAAAATAGTTCATTATGTAATAATAGTGGCTTTAATATTTTATTTGATGACAATTTTAAGTAAATTTATCGATCGATAAATGTAGGATGACTTACATTTTAAACATACTAAATCATAAAATTAGAAGCTAATAGAATGACTATTTTGGTGTCATAAATTAATTTTTTGGAAGTTTGCTATTTGAATGCATGCCACAAATTTAGATGCTAAAAAATAACCACCGTGCTGAGTTATATTTACAGTGGCTTACATAGAAGATAACTAGTGGCGGAGATACTCTTATTCAGATGCGCGTTGGTTGTGGCCGACTTAGTAATTTAGAAGGTAACTTATATTTTCTGAGGCGAATATTGCTATTAAAAAGAAGCTTGTTTAATTAGTAGCCTTTTAAAATTAGTGTAATTTGGCCCCTGGTTTTTAGTCAGATGTTGGCTTTTTAGATGGTTGTTATAAACAACGGATAAACTGACAACAAATGATAAGAATGTCATTAAATACAGTCATAAATGTTACGCCCCTTATGGTGTTAAATTATGACAGAAGGTGGAAAAGGAACTTAAGAAATGATGGCTGAATTGTGTAAAGGAGGATTTAAACAATTAGGTAGGCATTGAGACGACAGCCGATACAAGTGTTTGGAGCAGTTTGTTCGAATGCGGAGCGAGTTCTCAACGCAATTCATTGGAAGTAGAAAATCAACTAACTTAAGCGTCCGTCTAACTATGTTTTACCTATACCCAAATTAAATACTTTACACACACAGCTTCATCATAACTTTTTTATAAAAAGAGTATTAGATAGATAGATAGATAGATAATACTTTATTTCAAAGCCTTATTTAAACATTCATTCCTTAATTAAACTAATCCTAAAGAGAGGCATTGGAATTGGCGGCCTTATCGCTTAAAGCGATTTCTTCCAGGCAACCAAGGTGTAGGGAGAAAATCATAGGATGGCGGTGCTTATTTTAAATATATACAAACTAATTATCCTAATACACAATAACTAAGATTAATATACTAATACATACCTAGCTAACATTTTATTATCCTAATACACATATACCAAAAAAAATTTATTAATAAACTAATACATAGCAACATACCTAATAACATTACCTACTGAAAAATTTAAAGGACACGCTTACAACCTAATTTGATGTGATACCTAGATAGTGATTATACACTTTTCTTTTGAAAGAGTGTTGTGATGTAGCCTTTTTTATATCAACTGGTAGCTCATTCCAAAGTCGGACAGCTTGAGCCGTAAATGATGCACTATAGAATGATGTTCGCTGAACAGGAGCCACCAGAAAAAGAGTATCAGATGACCTGAGAGAAAGACCGTGCGAAGAGTGAAGAAACTGAAATCTCTCTTTGAGATATGAAGGGGAAAAAGGATTAAACAGAATAGAATAAAGGAGAGAAAGAAAATGTAGGTGACGGCGCTTGCGAATGGGAAGCCACTTGAGTTTGGCTCGGTAGGTAGACACATGGTCGTACTTCCGGAGACCAAAGATGAACCTGATGCAAACGTTTTGGAGGCGCTCTAGTTTATTTAACTGATCCTCCGTGAGGTCCAAGTAACAGGAGTCCGCGTAATCTAGGATTGGAAGAAGAAGGGAATTTGCAAGTGTGATTTTAGTAGCTGTGGGGAGAAAGTTACGCAATCTTCTTAGGGAAGCAGCAGAGGCAAACAGCTTGCGACTGGTAGTCTCCATCTGCGCCCCCCAAGAGAGAGTGCGGTCAAATATAACCCCCAGATTTTTTATGGTTTCGCTAAAAGGGATCGCTACACCATCAAAAACCACCTGCGGAATTGTCGACCAGTCAAGATTACTGATAGTTCTAGAGCTGCCAATTACGATAGTCTGGGTTTTAGAGGGATTGATCTTTAGACCATAACGCTTGCTCCATTCAGTTATTGAACGTAAATTTCTATTTGTAGTCTCAACAGCGCTGGAAATATTACTGAGTGGAGCCTGGGTGTAAATTTGTAGATCGTCTGCATATAGATGGTAGTACATAGAAAGATTTACAGAAATAGAATTAATGAAGATAGCGAAGAGAAGAGGAGATAGTACGCCGCCTTGAGGCACGCCAGCAGAAGTATCACACCACGACGAGAAAGACTCATCGAGGCGGACACGCTGTCGGCGGCCGTGCAAGTAGCTCGAGAACCAGTCAACCGCAGAAGAAGAAATTTTAAGAGAGCGGAGTAATGCAATCAAGATGTCGAAATTGACAGTGTTGAATGCATTACTGAAGTCAAGAAGAGTTAAGACAGTTAGCTGACTATTTTCCATACCCAGACGAATATCATCAGTAATCTTGACGAGTGCAGTGACAGTGCTGTGGCCTTTTCTGAAACCAGACTGCAAGGGGTTAAGAAGGTTGTTGGAGGATAGGAAGGAATTGAGTTGGTTATGGACGAGACGCTCGAGAACTTTAGAAAGGAAGGGAAGTATTGAGATAGGACGATAATCGGATAATGATTTAGGATAAGGCTTTTTGGGTAAAGGAATAATTTGGGCGTCCTTCCAGACGCTCGGAAAAGTGCCGTGAGATAAAGAGAAGTTGAAAAGATGGCATAATGTCGGGAGAATTTCGTCTAAGATGGGGAGTAACATATTGCGACTTATATTATCTGTACCGACAGCATTTGACGCAATAGATACAACACCCTTTCTAATATCGACAGAAGATATTGGATCAAAAAGGAATGGAAGGTGATTAGGGACGGGTAAAGATGATAGATAGTCAAGAGTACTATGTTTAACTACATCGCTGATATCAGACGCTGTAGAAAAATGCAGGTTCAGTAAATTTATATCAATGTCGCCAGGTGTAGAATCCTGACGAGATTTTCCAAGTCCAAGGGACCTCAAAAACTTCCAGACCTTAGCCGGATTTTCATCCGTAACGGACTCATGGATGTGACGACGTTGGGCGTCTCTGCAGGCCCTATTACAACGATTACGTGCATTGTGATAGTTTTCTTTGTTAAGATCACTTGGGTCTATCTTATATTTAGTTTTTGCTGCAGCTTTTTTATGTATAAGTGCCTTGATATCATCTGTGAGCCAGGGTGCTGGCAATTGCCTTATTTTGATAGCGTGGAAAGGGGCATGCTTATCAAATAGCTGGATAAGAATATCATTAAAAATTCCAACTTTATCATCCATGCTAGCAGCGTTAACTACTGGAGAAAAGTCTATTTGTTTCGCGTCATTTAGAAACGCTACCCTGTCCATGCGGGCGAAACTACGCTGTAAGATAAATTTGCGCTTGGCCTTCGGCGGACGTATTTTATATGACAAGAAAATTAAGTCATGATAGGAAAAACAGTCCGCTGAGTGTTGACCGTGACTATGAACATGTTCGCGAGAGGACACAATCATAAGGTCAAGTAATGATGGCGGTGAGTTGGGAGCATGATGGGTGGAACTGAGCGGAAGAATATGAAGGTTACAGGACTTTATAACAGATTCCATTGATGAAGAACGACGATCCCTTTTCATGAGACAGCAGTTAAAGTCCCCCATTATAATTGA
Source organism: Eupithecia centaureata (assembly GCA_944547425.1). NCBI lineage: Eukaryota > Metazoa > Arthropoda > Insecta > Lepidoptera > Geometridae > Eupithecia > Eupithecia centaureata. The sequence goes on along the minus strand of OX155688.1, from coordinate 659,127 downwards.
ATGAGAATAGCTAGGGATTAGGTTAACCAGTAGGGATTCAAAAGAAGAGAAAAAGTTGTTTTTGCTAGAGTTGGAATAATACACACCAAGGAGAACTTTGGTGTGGGATAAAGTTACTTCAAGAAATAGGTGTTCGCCGATCTGTAGCGGTGCAGGTTGAGGAGACATACTGATTATAGAATATGGTAAATGAGAACGTAAATAAATGGCAACACCTCCACCGCGGCTACCCGTCCTATCGTTGCGAATAAGACGGAAACCTGGTAAACAATAAGCAGAAGAAAGGAGACAAGGTTTGAGAAAAGACTCTGAGATCAGGATAGCATGAATATTTTTATCATCTAATGACGCTTGCATTTCCGAAAAATGAGCTGGAACACTTTGTGCATTGATATGGATAACATTAAAGTTCGTTGACGTATTACAAAACTGAGAGTGTAAGTTTTCAGAAAGAGAAGGAAGGCTAACAAAACTGTCATCACTACGGGAACCACCAGAGGATAGAGATATGTAATTATCACTTGTATCATCATCAAATACGTTATTTAGCATGGTTAATATTTAACACAATTAAAAATAGGTAGGTATGTTCAACAAATACACAATAAAATAATATTACTTAAGAAAAATAAAATAAAAATATAACCGAGTACAATACTCAAGAAAAACTACTGAAAAAAAAAAGAAAAATACCTAAAATCTATAATATTAAATTAAGTTACTATTTTCTACTTATTTCACTCCCACAAGAAGTTGGTTTATGGTAGAAATTAAGTTGGAAAATAAATTTTCCGAAGTTATTCAGTGTGTAGAACACTACAGTACACAACTTAACATAGGAAAGAAGCCATTAAATAAGAAGAAGTAAATTAGTTGTCTTGTTACCTGTTTGTCATCTGTCAAGTGTCAACTTTATCCGAATTGTTTGTAATGTTTGTTTGTGCAAATAAATAAATTGTGAAAAAAGTGACGGTACAAGCCAACCAAGTTACCCGCTGTTTGAATTGAGTGGACGTACAGACAGACAATGGATGAGTGTTACGAGTTACACCTTTTTCAGGATTCGTCGAACTTTAGGAGCTGCTTTAGCCGCTTTGACCGGCGGCGGCCCCGCCACCGACGTCAATTTAGGCGTAGACGTATCTTGTGAGGGAACTGGGACCTTCTCAAGCTCCTGCAGGCAGTTGACGCGATGACGAGCGCCGTCTCCTCCGATGACGAACACCGAGCCCTCCTGCGTCCAGCTCTTAGTCACACCAAACCGTTGTCTGGCAGCCATAAAAGTGTTGTGTCTCGATTTGGTTAAAAACTCGGACATTGTGATACCTGTGTTTTTAAGCTTCGTTTTGGCCTGCCAGATTTTGCTACGCTGTGCAGTATCAACAAGTTTGAATAGCAGTGGTCTGGGTCTATCACTTTTCCCAGGGCGACCCATGCGATGGCAGCGACTTATTGCAGTTTTGTTGAAGTCACTGAACTGCAACTTTTCAGACACTGTTTTGCAAATAACTTCTGCAGTGTCCTCATTGGCTTCTTCAGGAACTCCATGTAGAAGCAACAATTTACGCCGGCTGCGCATCTCAATATTATCAACCTCACAGCTAATGACGTGTAGTTGATCTTGCAGTAACTGTAGTGCACCAATTACAAAGTGTCTAAAGGAGGTGAAGTCTGCACTAAGGCTGGCAGTGGTATCAGCAGGCCTGGGTGATGCAGGGTTCTCAATTCTGACTTGCAACTGGTCCATTTCATGTCTAAACATCGTCTTCAGTTGCTCCATTGACTTCTGTATAACCTCCAAACTGGGTTGAGACATTTTGCTTAGTAATATCACTACTAAACAGGCTTTGATAATGGAGAAAACACTTCCAGGTAGGAATGAAAAATAGGACTATCTAATGATACATAAATATCAATGAATTTAATTGAAATAAATTTTTAAAATGAAATTAAATAAGGAGGTCTTTGTTTACAATGTTGTTAGTAAACTACCCGCCAGGGGAAAAAAAGTATTATGATTCAGCTATGTGTATAAAGTATCTTTTTGCATAAGTAACTAAAACCAGATAGGAAGTATGAAATAATCACCCTTAACAACTGTAATTCTTGCTCATTCAATACGGTTATCAAAATGGTACCTGCCTCAAGAGGCTCTAAGGTCGAAATTCCAGAAATTCTGACAAAAAGCACTCCGTAAGATCCGTTTACGCCACGGAAAACTTGAAAGTACTCTCCGCCTCGAGCTCAAACACAGCTTGCGGTGTAAAAACCCACTTTCACAGTTGAACTTTCAATTTAGCACTTTTAAAAGTACCGAAGTGTAAGTCACACAAAAAGACGAACTTTCAAGTAGTTTTAGATGCAAATAAGAGGAAGTTTCTGGCCGAGCCTTGTGAGATCTTGCCAGAATTTGAATTGAATATGGAAAGCTCATAATTATTTTATGTGTGTGTTTGTCTTCACTGTAGTAATGACAGTCACCAATCGCTGAGTTTCTACACGGAAAAAACGGAGCTCTAGCAAAGTACCATTTTGGCTTGGTTAATTTTTTTTCTGCTACTTATAAATACGACTTATTTAAAACGTACATTCAAGCACGGTTAATAGTAAACAAGCGAGTTTTGCTGTTTAGTCTAGGTTGTACTAGCTGAGTACTTGGTTAATTTCAAGTGAGTTCCTCAGTAAAAGTAACCCATTCTCTTCTTGTTTGAAAATAGATAAGTTTGCAATTTATAAACTGACGAGACAACTTATCTAATTTTAGACACAACCGATTCTGCGGGTTTCAAATAATCAAGTAAATTAGTAGTAATTAATACTAGTTGTAATTTTTCTATTCCTTTGCTTGTAATTTTCGTTGTTAATAAAGTAAATTAGCAATTAATATTGCAATCAACTAACATATTCAGAATAATCAAGAAAAAGGTAAAGTGTTGTCATGTACATTATTTAAACTCCGTGATTTAAACTGAATACAAGGACTTCGGCCATTTCTTTTCGACACGTTCTTGGGTGCGGAAGCGTAACGAAAATAAACAAAGTTTGAGAGTTTTGGTGTAGTGGAGATTAATTAACTAAATTTTCATGCATCTGAATTAAAAATTAAATTTGAAAAGTGTCGTAGATACCTACTTAGTTTTGCATACCAGTGTTTTTATGTGTTTAATAGTGATCCATTATGTTTTTCTGGATATTTGTTGGAGGCGTGTGGTGCCGGCTTAGAATTACACTACCCTAACTCTTCATGTGCGGAGGAATGCAGCAGCGACTTTGCAATACAAACCCACCACCAAACAGCGATCCCCAACCCGCATGCCCAGCAGCGTGGGGATTATGGGCTATGCCCAATGACCAGTAAAGCCAAAAAAGGCCCCCAGCTCCCAGCCGCCTCGCTCGCTATTCCTGGCTATGGTAGCTTTGCAGGCCAGTGTATTTATGTGGTGGTGTTTAAAGTGAAGTGATTTTGTTTTTCTGGAAATTTGTTGGAGACAATAGGTTATGACGAAAGTTATTATTAAATATGTAGTTGTTTGGTTGAAGAGCGTTTAAATGCTGATAAAACGTTATTATTTTATACAATATGAAATATTCTGTAAACGTTGGATTATAAACATGTACAAATAAAACATGGTCTTTTTTTAATAGTGATCTTAATGTTTCTAGTTAGGTAGAGCTTCAGAATGATGTGTCACTTTTACTTCTAGCTCACTTGAATTGGTATATTTAGCAATGTTATTAGTTGTTCCGTAACGGGTTTATTGGGTTAATACTGCTAAATACTTATGTGCAGGTACCTTCTATTTCCAAGTGACAGCAATATTAATAAGCTATAGATATTGTAAGTTTGAACTTGTGTTGTATCTACTGAAAGCTGCTTTTAGTACAACGCAAGTTCGAACTTTAAATCTGTAGCTTGTATTGTGGTCAATTGGAAATAGAAGGTACCTGCACATAAGTATTTAGCAGTATTAACCCAATAAACCCGCTACGGAACAACTAATAACATTGCTAAATATACCAATTCAAGTGGGCTAGAAGTAAAAATGCAACTTGGTTATAGATAACCCAGTAAACCCGCTTAGGTACAACAAAGAACATTGCTAAATGTACTAATTTAAATGGACTAGATGTAGATTGGTTGTAGCTTACCCACTGAACACGGTTAAAAACCACCGAGTAACTTTGCTAAGTATACCTGTAGCCTAACTAGATTGACAAAGTCTTAGGGTGTCACATGACATTATGGAACGATTATTAAGAAAATGCCACTTTCATTACGTATTTTATATTTTATTCTGGTTTCTATGACTAATACTTAGTTAAAGTACTGGTTCTCATTTAACTAGGTTAATAAACTTGAGAGTTCTTATATAATTTAACACAGGACGATACCTAGTTTATGCATGTCACATGCCTACTTTGAAAAATTCCAATGAATTTGTGACAAATTTTACTAAGAAATGTATTATACATTATTTTATTGTTTATTAGTATACATTTCCCTTAACATGTTCCAAGGTTTATTTAATACTTAAATTACTTTAAAATAACAAAAAAATAATTAAATGTCGTGTCATACGATATCACGCAAGGTGGAAAACTCCATTCCGAAACCACAATATTTATACCAACACAAGTAAAAACTACTACTTTGGGATAATTTAAGAAATCTGGCAACATTTTTGGACATATGGAATGTAGCGCCATGTTGATTATGCTGCCATTTCACCGCCTGGCGCGGTTTATGTCACGCCTCGAGCCGCATACGATTCTAAACCTTCCACCTTCCGCAACCAAAAAACAAGGTAAGTTTGCATTAATTGTTCAATAGCAGTTATTTAAAACCGATGGGAACTATCCCCGATTCGAATTTTCTTTTTTTAAAACATTTCCCTTGTCAATTCACAGAGATATTAGGTGATATTTGGACATGGGTAGCATTCCGAAACCTCCTCTCCGAAACGAAATTCGCGGTAACGTAGAAGTGGAATCAAAATGGTTTCGGAATGGAAACTAAAGTAGACTATACACTGTCAAAAACACTATCATCATCATCAGGCGCAGAAGACGTTCATAAATTTCTGCAAACTTTTTGGTAGTGTTTGTACCTAAACATGTTAATGTCATTACTTTTACCCATTACTTTTTTAGGGTTCCCTACCGAAGAAAATGGGACCGTATTACTGGAGGCTTAGTAATACGGTCCCATTTTCTTCGGTAGGGAACCCTAAAAAAGTGTCTGTCTGTCCGTCCGTCCGTCGTCAGCTGGCAGTATCTCGTGATTATATTAAATATTTTCTTTTTAGATGCCTCTCACAGCAGCTGAGAAAATAGAGATACAGAAAAAAATTAAAAAAAAGATCCAGAGCAGTATGAACAATACAAAAAAAAGGATTTACAGAGAATCCAATTTTAGTATTAGTAGGATAGTGTAAAATATCCTTTACAATTTTCTTCCGAAACCAGGCCAGTCCACTCCGTGACTGTCTCATGACAATCTCGCGTAATTTTTATTTTTTATTAAGAATAGTTTACATTTTTAAAATGTTTAAGGTTTGTGCCAATGGATAAATATATATTTTATAGTCTAATATTAAAGGATCTCATCTATGTACCTTAATTTTGAATAGATAAAGAAATATAAGTTGTAAACTTGCCAAAGAGTAACGGAACTGATTAACAAGCCTGACTAAAATATGTAAATTTAGATATATTCTTAATTTTATTCAACTTAATTTCATTATTTGTGTCAAGTCAACGTTATATTAAAAAAAATAAAAACATCATCCTGTTTTTTGTTTATTATCTTCACACCTAGTAGGTAACGGAATGGAGCGTCAACCTACCCAAACCAAAGACAAAATATTAATTTTTACTTACATTAACATATTTAGCTATGTGAAATTTGCGTTTTCATGAAGTTTAATAAATTTTCTATAGATACAGATCTAAAAATCTAACACATTCTAACAAAAAAAATAATGGGGGTATACTATCACCTGTACAACTTTTATGAAAATGGCCCGCACATAAGTATTTAGCAGTATTAACCCAATAAACCCGCTACGGAACAACTAATAACATTGCTAAATATACCAATTCAAGTGGGCTAGAAGTAAAAATGCAACTTGGTTATAGATAACCCAGTAAACCCGCTTAGGTACAACAAAGAACATTGCTAAATGTACTAATTTAAATGGACTAGATGTAGATTGGTTGTAGCTTACCCACTGAACACGGTTAAAAACCACCGAGTAACTTTGCTAAGTATACCTGTAGCCTAACTAGATTGACAAAGTCTTTGTTAAACATACAAACGTTCAATAGCAGCGTTTACAAAGTTGATTTGTTAAAATCGACAATTTTAAAGGTTGGAAGCTACCCAGCCCAAGTTATTAAATTTTAACCATCTTTTTGGATTAATTTTACCAATTTATATTAGCAAAGATGGCTTGTGTAGCATTAGCAATGAACTTTGCAGGCTCCCTCCGAGCCCGGCGACTTTGTTGTAAATAGCAATAAGTTATTTAATTGTAACCGTTACGTTTTTTCCGTGTATTAGATTTAGCACTAACTTGATCACCCTAAGCACCGCCTTTTGAGTAGGATAAATAGACAATAAACTGAATAAATAGGTTAATAATGCTCGACGATTTTAGAGCGTGATCTAACCAGAGATTGTATTAATAGTATAACTAATATGATGAACATTCGGAACAAATATCTGCAGATCATAAAAATGTTGGTCCCATGGTGGGAATCGAACCCGCAACGGCGAAGGTCTGCCATCGCCTTCTTCACATCGGTCGCCATAAATTTGATCTTAGCGATTGTGTTCAAAATTTAAAAACACTTCAAATAATTTATGCATTACGTGCACTTACCCATTTGATCACACATTTTTTTTCCTTGTGCCAATCAATGTCAAATTGTTTTTGAGTTAAAAACAAGAATCAATTTGAAGAATATTTTTACGTCATTTTACAATACTATTCAAAAATGCTTTATTGTACATAAGAAAAATAACATTACAAAAATAACTTAATACCTAGGACAAGTATAATGGGCGGCCTTATCGCTTAGAAACGATCTGTTCCAGGCAACCTTACTTACCTTTTTACTACTTTTTTGCCGTAATTTGATCAACGAATGATCGAATTACAGATAAAAAGTAGTTTTTTCCCTTCTAACAATCAATATCAAATTGAGTGCATGATAGAAACATGAATCAATTTTAAGAATCTTTTACGTCATTTTTACTACTTTTGGCTGTAATTCGATTATTCGTTCAATCTTTTACGACTCTATTCCGAAATTCTCCCTCCAAAAAGACGTGCGTTGCGGCCGCCATCGCGATGACTTCCGGTCCCGAAGTGAATCCGACCGGAAGCGATCTCGCTGCTGCGTATTTCAGCCATTTGATTGTTACAGAGCTTACCCTACATATACATATGTAGAACGGTGTTATGTGTATGCCTAAAATAGTAAAATTTTTGAGATTTTTCTAGCGTTTATGATATTACTAGATGCGCCCCGCGGCTAAGCCTTAGCAAAGAGTTTTTTTTTCACACAAATTTCAAAAGTTTATTACACAATTCCTAGGAGTTATTTTGTAAAAATAAAAAACACGTATTTAATTATTTATTTCATACTTTATTTGTACAGAATTTTGAGTAAATCGAACCAAGGAAAAATATTTTTTTTACTGTACTTATCTTCAAACTAACCCCCACAGAAGTAAATTTTTGAAAATGTTATTAGCTTATATTTTATTCTAGGTCCTAAACTAACTGGTACCACAACACACACTCTGCTTAGCTTGTGGCTGGATGATGCTCTTAAACAAATAATACTTTATTGCTAAATAGTGAGCTATATTAGAAAGGGTCAAGTTTTAAAGCTCGAGGTCGAAATGTAGAGTCCTAAGCATCGAATGCTTAGTTTTATGGGGGTCTGATTGCCGTTACATTTGTGTTGGGATCCCTGATGAGAGGAGTCTACAAACATCCCTACTAAAAGGGTTCGACCACAAGGGTTACTTTCCTATAACAATAATCTATTCCAAGCAAAAATGTTTGCATGGGTATTGGTTTTCTCATCCACTGATGCTGAAAATGTATTGATCTTTCTTTAAAGAATCTGTAATATGGCTCGTTGGATTATTTAAGCAGGATTAGGTTAAAAGGAAGGGTTTGGAGGCTGGAAAAACGTAATTGCCTGTGTATTATAATTTTTTGTATGGTAGAGATACGAAGATTCTCTTGGAAGCCACCAAACTATGTTTTCTTATAATATACAAAATAAAACTATTATAGAGGCAATTTATACAGATAAAATAGGTGGCAGCGCTACTGTACTTCGGTGTACAACCCGTAGAAATTCATCATAAGTCCGTAAAAATTCATGATTATTTTCTGTTCTGCAAGCTTACCCATTTTTCTCATTACCCGTGCTATTTTTGGCCAAACGTAAACCACTCTGACCTTTTTACAGTTATCCTTCAAGAGAGACAAATAGTGTTATTGTAGCGAGAACACCACCCCCACATAAAATTTTGAAATATTCTCATCTGATAAACTTTTGGTTAGGTATAGGTAAAGTACCTATTAAGTGTCTCTACACAAACATTTATATATTATATATATATATATATATTACCTATATATAATAATATATATTATAAAGAATGAAAGAAATAAAATATTTTTATTTACCTCAAGACTATGTACACAAAAACAAAAAAAAAATCTAACAGACTAAACTAAAATGACACTTTTTTCTATTGTGTGCGCAACAGAGTCCAAGGCAAATATGGCCTCCACTCAGCGTTGTGCTGGATACACTGATGTTTTCAGTGGAGAGCAAGGCGGTGAAATGCCACGACTGCCGAGGGTGGTGTTTTCATATATTAAGTTACTAAAAAATAATTATAAAATAACCTTGATCTGCCTGCATTTGTTTCGATCGTGGGTGTTTTAAAAATAGAATTTGAATTTAAATGAACTTTTAATTTGAATCACTATGCTTGGCATGCGCGTTGATCGCAGTAAAGTTGTTAAGAAAACATAAGAAAGGTGCCGTATCTCCTTAGAAAGTGTGGCATCCTCGAGCCGATTTCTAGGGGTCGATTCTTACGCCGTTACCAGCAGGGATACAATCTGAATATTAAGTAGATTACTTAACATTTCACGGAATCTTCAATATAGAGTGATTGAGATCCTTCTGAGCAAGCATTTAAGGCCATATCTGATAATCAAATGCTCTACCAATAAGTAAAGTATAATAGTCATCGGTATAATCTATCATAAGATCAATCTTTGTCGGGGCTATATAGAGCTTTTCCCGGGTTCTTTCATCTGACTTGAAAAAAGATGAGGTTTTCATCTTGACTGTATTTTTATATGTAGGTATGATACAACTTAACATATTTCTAGGTGAACTGATTAAAATGATTATTTTTTATTTGAACTTGTCTTTGATAACTATCTACCTTTAACTGGTATTCTTTCACAATGTCAGATTATAATAAAATAATTCAGCGTTATAGGCCCTTTAACAAAACTGCATTATGTAAGCTCCCGTTCGATTCCCACAATTCAGAACTCGTGGGTAAACTAAGTTTGGTGTTTGGTGAAATCAGACCCAAGTTTAAAAGATCATTAATCCTTGTCGTTACTGATAATATCGAATATCATTAAAATTTCCATTGTTTCCAGTTACCACAACTTTGTTCAGAGTTTAAAAACCTGAAGTATTAACTGAAGTAAAATTACTTACATGTTCGTAAAATACAATAATTTAAATAAATATTTATCTTAAATATCTTTAAGATAGTTTCATTTGACAAAATAGTTTCTAAAAATCTCGTGTCAGAGCCAAGGTCTACTTCAAGTCTTTGACTATAGGAAAATAAAATAAATAAGGTGGTTCTTCTATAATGAATAATTTTAAATTTCTGGCAAAAAGGTAATAAAAAAAGGAATATATTTTGGATTAGGTACTGATACTCACTTCACACCAATATGAATCGAAAATTAAAAAAGCTAGGTAAAAATAGTATGCATATTTTAGCTTAGAGACATTTAAAAGTTTCAATAATTTTCAAGGAACTGTGATTTCGGTACATTAAAATTATCATGAAGCTGAGTCGATAAGAGAGAATAATTTTCAGACTAAATGTAAAGTTTTCAACTAAATCTAAAGAACATCACTAAACTTACCAGTTTAATTACACAACACACACACGCACACGAGAACACTCATTCAAATTCGCGTTCCAAAATCAACACACAATAAACAATTGTTTCGAATAGGGATGTACGCGCGCGAATCGACACTTTTATCGATAGAAGTATCTCGGCCTATCTCTGTGTGGTCTCACCGCGTCCTGGACGGCAACTGAGTTCGCAAAGTACCCGCGTCGAGTCCTAAGTTTTGGAGCATGCGCTTTAGCCGCCATGCCAGGTGTTCAAACTATTTGGTCCTTGAAACTCCTAACATCCAAGATGCACCGAGTTATGTTAAGAACTTTACGAGACGGTATGAGAAGATTGCTTCTTACTTATGCACCTGGCAGAATAATTTTTGGGATAAGATAGTGAAAGTATTCTCATTTTAAGTTCCTAAATCACCTCATATTATAAAACAAAGTCGCTTTCTCTGTCCCTATATCTCTATGTCCCTTTGTATGCTTAAATCTTTAAAACTACGCAACGGATTTTGATGCGGTTTTTTACAGATAGAGTGATTCAAGAGAAAGGCTTATATGTATAATAAAAAGGTGCGAAGCCGAGGCGGGTTGATAGTAAAAAATAAAATAATATACAAAGTAGCATTATCTTTTCAGTGTAGTAGTTGTGTTGGTATCATAATGTTATGTATCATTGTATAGAGGTCACATTCAGACATGTGTTTGTTTCATTTCTATAAATCATTCATGCATCGCACCTTTTAAAAAGAAACAATGTTACTTTCTATTTATATTTTTATTTAAATGCAGCAATTTTAATCAAACAATCATACAAGACGCTCAAACCCGTTGGTTTAAATAAGTGGAAACAATTAATGCCCTTATATTGTCGTTGTAATTTTACATATTGAAATGCATTTCTTTCGAGACAGTTAGTTTTCCTTCGTGAATGAGATTTGACGTATCATGGATTCTATAAGCTTCAAGATCAATGGGGAGTCTCATTCGGGTAAGAATTTTGTGAGTTATCCTTAGCTTATAAATTAAGCGCATTATTTTATTTCTCGTAATACAATAATTTTGAATCAAGTAAATCCAGCTAAGAAGTTTTATATTGAAATGTTCAACGGATAGTTAAATGTGAAGACTTTACAGATAAATTCATTCCAAGAGGATTATTGAGATAATTCTACTTCGAAATGACATTATGGGATTGATTAATATTAGAGCAAAACATTATACGCGATTTTTAATATTTTCGAAGATTTTTTTTGAATTGGCAAAATAGCGGGTTTTCTAGTTTTACGGTTGGTACGGACCTGGCAACGAATTATGAGAATCATCAAAATAACATCATAAATCTATTTTAGTTGTTATTTTTTGGTTTTTGTCTGAGTTATTTTCATAATAAATAATGTAAAAAATGATACTTTTCAAAGAACTTATTTTTAAAATACAATGAAATAAATATTTAAGGAGACTCCCATACACACAGACTGATTTTTTACCGTTTTTATCGATAAATGTACGAAAAACCCTTCCCCGACTTAGCATGGGATAAGGTCCGGGGTATGAAAAAGAAGTTATAGAACCTTTCATGCGCTAGTTCAACTCGCACTGGGCCAGTTTATTTACTTACTAAGGACCCGCCCCTGCTTCGCACTGATTTATTATACGTATAAACCTTCCTTTTGAATCACTCTATCTATTAAAAAAACCGCATCAAAATCCGTTGCGTTGTTTCAAAGATTTAAGCATACAAAGGGACAGGAATAAAGGTACATAGAGGGCAGAGAAAGCGACTTTGTTTTATACTATGTAGTGATTCCACGTAGATCTAGTATCGCTTCAGCGTTAAAAAAATTGTTATGATGTTATGAATATAGTAAAATAAAAATATTAAATATATCTACATATTTATTAAATATAATAAAATAAAAATAAATGTATCTATTTATTTAATTTGTCTTAATTTCGGAGTAGTTGGTAGCGAGGTGTCATCAGACGTGACGTTGCTAGACTACCTTCGCAACTGGCTGCAGCTGCGCGGCACCAAGTACATGTGTCGCGAGGCGGCCTGCGGCGCCTGCGTCGTGGCGGCCCGCAAGGCCCCTGGAGACTACCCTCAAGCAGTCAACTCCGTGAGTCTCAAAGGCGCATAAACAGTAATACTGCACATAAACAGTATACATATCGTGAGATTTAAATCTAATTCGGGATAATTTTAATTTTTATGTAGGCAACTAACAGCGAAGCAATCAAGATTTAGAAATAATCACTTAAGGCACAAGAGGTAAAGTGGCCACACCACTTATTTTATCATATAACTAGCGACCCGCTCCGGCTTCGAACGGTTTTATTATACGTATAAACCTTCCTCTTGAATCATTCTACGTATTAAAAAAAGCCGCATCAGAATCCGTTGCGTAGTTTTAAAGATTTAAGCATACAAAGGGACATAGGGATATAGGGACAAAGAAAGCGACTTTGTTTTATACTATGTAGTGATTACGAAACAAAGGATATTTTAGTATGACATACGAAAAGAGAGTTTGGTGTGCACCAAGTTCAACTTCATACCTCTTCCTCAACTAGACAAGATTAAACTACTACAGATGAATTTAATAAAAGTTTTTGATATGTTTAACAAATTGAACGTCATTTGAGTTTTGGAAATTCCTTTGGCAAAAGTCTCCAATTCGATTCCCCTTTGATTCCCGCTTTGTTAAGAAAGTTTGATCTGCTAATTTTTTCTGGAATTCTTTTCTTTGTTTGGTAAAAATATTTATCTATGAATAACTCTGTGCTATACTTCATTTAAGCCTCTTTCATTCTAATAACCTTCTATCCAGTGCATGGTGTCCATAACCTCGTGCAGCGACTGGGAGATAATGACTATAGAACACTTAGGGAACCGGAAGAAAGGGTACCACGTGATTCAGAAGACGTTGGCCGATCACAACGGATCACAGTGCGGGCATTGCTCTCCCGGATGGGTTATGTCCATGTATTGGTAAGGGTGTTAGTTAATCTTATCCCTTCATTTCATTTCCCTTGATATCTAAAAATATGTATATTTATGTTGAAACATTTATTTGTAACGCAGGCAGGCAAAATAAAAATATACAAAATATAAAAGATAACATTTTGTTTGAATTACAAAAATAATGGTGGTGACTAAAGTAAATGATGTCTTATCTCTTATTATAATTTAACAGCGAATACGGTATATGATATTTCTAATGATTTGCAGCCTTCTTCAAAATAAAAAGGATCCGACTATGCTAGAAATAGAGAAATCATTCGGCACTAACATCTGTCGATGTACAGGCTACAGACCCATTATGGATGCCTTTAAAACTTTCGCTAGAGATCACCCCAAGAACAACCTACTAGATATAGAAGACCTTAGTATTTGTGAGAAAACTGGAAAAGCTTGCAATAAAATCTGTAGCAGTGATGACGAAGAATGGTGTGTTGTCTCCAAAAAAGATCTGGAGAACACTCTTAAGGTTGTAAAGTTGAAAGATAACCGAAAATGGTTTCAAGTAAACAAAGTAGCGGATGTATTTGCTATATTTCAGAGTGAAGGAACCGATTCTTACATGCTTGTGGCAGGAAACACTGCTAAAGGTAATTAAGGTCTAAAACATAAATAATTTGATGGTACATGCAGAATTTAAAACCAAGATTCAATATTTAATTCATTTTCCAGGAGCTTATCCAATGGTAGAGTTACCATACACGCTGATAGATATAACTTGTATATCAGAACTGAAAGGATGCTTAGATGACCAAAATCTTGTTATCGGTGCTGGTAATACGCTTACGGAAACACTCGAAATTTTTAAAGACTGGTCCCAAAAGCAGAATTTCGGATATTTGTATGAGTTTTATGAACATCTTCAATTGGTTGCTCATATTGCTGTGAGAAATGTACGTAAGTATTATCATCATAGCTTTGGGTATTGTTCAGTCCTTATTTAACGAAATAACCATCATAAAAACTAGAGACATGTTTTCTTCCAAAGATATTTTTTATATTAAAAGTGTTTTGTTACAGTTGGGAACTATTGGAGGGAATTTGATGATAAAGCATCAACACCACGAATTTCAGTCAGATTTGTTTTTAATGTTCACAACAGTTGATGCAGCTATAACGATAAGTAACTATTCTCTCTCAGATCAATGTTGATTCCAAATCTGTAAGAGTAGGTACACTATATCTGAATCTGATTACAGTGAACAAAACACGAGTTCCTCAAACGATCTTGATGACCGACTTCTTAAAAAAAGACATGAATGGTTTTATAATTATGAATGTAAAACTACCTCCATTGCGTGAAAATTGTAAAATAATAACATTCAAAGTAAGTTATTTGAACAAAAGCTTAAATAATTAATAGTAAGAGCTATTAAAATAAAAATTACATGCTTGGTCAAATCAACAAGTTCTTTGATATGTGAAGACACTTGATTTGCTGTTTAAAAACAATGCTTATGGACTAAGTTACTGAAAACTTGTGTAACAAAAATTTTAAATAAGTCTCACGTTGCTTCAGGTCATGCCAAGATCTGAATCTGTTCACGCTATAGTAAACTCCGGAGCTCTCTATGAATTCACACCAGAGAATGATAAACTCCAAAACTGCAGACTAGTTTTCGGAGGTCTTTCACCAAACTTTTTAAGAGCAAAGAACACAGAAACCAGCCTCATAGGGAAACCGCTGTTCACGAATGAGACCTTGCAATCTGCTATCAGGGTGTTGGAGAATGAATTGATGGTGACGGAGAATCCGCCTGAACCTTCTGCTGCGTATAGGAAGAAACTTGCCATTTCACTGTTTTATAAGGTAGCGGATTCAAATCAAATCAATTTTTTATTCAGGAATAATATTTCACAAGCTCATAAATACATATGAAACGTTGACACTACCGAAGCTTTACAACTGTGTGGTAGAGTCAGCGCCCATCTCCTAGACATAGGTACAATTCTGAATAACTAGGTAACTTATTTAAAGTATAATATAAAACTATAAAATAAAAATAAAAACAAAATCAATAAAAGGATTGGAACTATCGAGATTCTTGGTACTTAATAGAATTATATTCATCACTTTTGCTCGTGAAATAATGTATCGCAACATATTGTAACACGCGACTGGGCCGTACGTTCAAGCATCCAAGTAGTCTGGAAAATAAATTGATGCAAAATCGCGATATAAAGGCAATTAATTCGATCCCGAGGACTAAGAACTATTAAAAATAAAATTAAAATTGTCATATAACAATATGTTATATTATATAATTTATATAGATACAACTATGAGCACTTGCATGCGACAAGATATAAAAGCTATGCTGTCTGCCAGCTCTCTTGGAATATTTAGTTCATTTTATAAAATATTTAGTTTTAATTCTGCGGAAATTTATTTCGCGTTTCAGAGCTTGTTATCACTGTGTCCAACAAACATCCTAAATGATAGATATATGTCGGGAGCAGTGAAACTACAGGAATCAAGACCTGTGTCTGAAGCCAGACAATGTTTTGAAACTGATTCAACCCTGTGGCCATTGACTAAACCAATTACTAAACTTGAGAGTCTGGTAAGTTTACTAAGCAAAGTATAAAGAATATATTATTTGTAAAATATAGTTAACAACCTTTTTTTCAGATTCAATGTGCAGGTGAAGCTTCTTTCACCGAAGACTTACCATCATTCTCCAATGAAGTTTTTGCAGAACTTGTTTTAAGCACAGTAGCAAAGGGAACGATTGTTTCTATGGATCCAAGCAAGGCTTTGGTAAGACGTCTTCCAATTCCAGTAGTTGATAAAATAGTAGATATTAATATTATCGACGTATTTTAAAATTTTTGGCATTAACAGAAATTTCCAGGCGTATTAGCTTTTTACACAGCAACAGATATCCCTGGTTTAAATTCTTTCACACCCGCTGATGACCCCATGAATACTACAAACGAAGAAGTTCTATGCAGCGGTGAAGTTAAATACTTCAACCAACCAATTGCAGTAGTAGTTGGAAAAACAAGGCATATTGCTGAAGTGGCTTCAAAATTGATCATCGTAACTTACGCCAATGAAGTAAAGCCAGTTTTGGATATTAAAGAAGCCAAAAACGATGCAAAAAGAAATACGATCGTGACAGTTAAACATGCTACTGAAAAAGGGGATCAAGCAACAAGAATAGTGAAAGGTAGTCAGACAATGTACGGTCAGTTTCACTTCACTATGGAGACGTTTGCTGTAGTGACTCGAGCTACTGAAGAAGGGTTAGAAGTCCATGCTACCTGTCAAATACCAGACGCGCTTCAGCTAATGGTGTCTAGGGCGCTGAATATGGACGCAAATAAGTAAGAATTAAATATTACTCACGGGCTTTTATTTCTTTGCTTAGTTTCTTTGTTAAAATGCTTAATTTTTTTAATTAATTTCAGAATCGATGTCTTGATCCGACGTGTCGGTGGGGGTTTCGGCTTTAAGATCACTCGGGTTATCCTCCCAGCTGTGGTCTGTTGCCTGGTGACCAAGAAACTGAATGTGCCTTGTAGGATAATTCACACGGTCGAGAAGTTGTAGCGAGCTTATGGAAAAAGATTTCCATGGTCAAGTGATTATGAAGTATGTTTCAAATTCTAAATATCATGAGAGAAAAAAAACAATGAAACTTGGGTTCATCAGACTGAAAGTTTTTATTTTAGTTTGCAGTTGATGACGATGGTATAATCCAATTCGGAAATATGTCCATTTTTGAAGACAATGGTTATAACGTAAACGAAAAACTTACACCATTTGGCGCTGACGTGTATAACAATTGTTATGATAAAAGCAGATGGGATTTCAAATCTTTTGATACTATTACTGACACAGCTAAAAATTCATGGTTTAGATCACCAGGTACGCCAGTAGCAGTTAATATTTAGGGGTTGATTTTATAATAATGTGTTGTTTATTTAATATTACTTACAAATAGAAAGATTTACGGGTTGATTTGATGATAATTTGTAGGTTTTTTTATATTACATGGAAGGGTTGATTGATAGATTTGTTGATAGTGAGAGGATTATTTTATTTTACATAAAAAAAGATTTACGGGCTGGTTTGATGATGTGTAAGTTGTTTGAAATGACATGTAGTGTAGAAGGATCACAATCCACGAACTCCATCGGGTGGTCGCCGTTTGATGAAAAGTAGCCAATGTTTTGTGCTAGGCCTAGAACTACATCTATATTAAGTTTCAGCTAGATTATTTTGAAATTTTTGTAATATCACTACATCCAAACTTTTGCATTAATAATACGACGTTGAATGTGCCTGTAATGTTTTACATTGAACCCATTTTTGGATGCGAATTTTAAAAATTACTCGCTACAAAGTATATATATATTTTATGAAATACTGTAAATAGCTTTTTTTAATGTATGTGTTTTATTTGCAAAATAATTTTTAAACAGCGACATTAGAACACATTGCATCGATAGAACTGGTGATGGAACACATCAGTTACGAGTTATCGAAAGATCCTGTTGAGGTAAGAATGGCAAATCTAGATCCAGAAACAGAGGAGGATATGAAAAGAACAATAAATACCGCGATAAATGAATGCAAATACAAGGAAAGACGTGATAATGTCAATACATTCAATGCAAAAAATCGATGGAAAAAGCGTGGCCTCAGATTTGTACCGATGAGGTATAATCACTCCACACCAAGATATTTCGACGTGAATATTTCAGTGTACCATGGAGATGGTTCAGTCGCCATCACGCACGGCGGAATTGAGATCGGTCAGGGCATAAATACTAAAACTGCACAAATATGCGCATACATTCTGGGGATTCCACTGAATAAAATTCAAGTAAAAGGAAACAGCACGATCAACACACCGAACTCAGCCGTCACTGGAGGCAGTCTTACTTGTCATACAGTTGGAGTTGCAACAAAGAGAGCGTGCGAAGAACTCTTAAGAAGACTAGCACCGGTGAAAGCAGAAATGGAAAACCCCACATGGAAAGAATTAATCAACAAAGCGTATGAAGAGAGCGTGGATTTACAAGTGCATGGATTTATAGGCAGTGAAGATTTGTATAAGTACAACATCTATGCTGCTGCTCTAGTTGAGGTGGAGATAGACGTACTGACTGGAGAGTCTGTTATACGTAGGGTCGATGTAGTTTATGACGCTGGACAAAGTGTCAGTCCTGCTTTAGATATTGGTCAAGTAAGTACCATAATAGGGGTGAATAGAGATTCTAGGTTGAATAGAAATGGAGGGAATTCTAGAACGAGAACAATACATTATCTGGTTGGAAGTAATGGAAGTATTTAAGTTCATGAATGTTCACCTCCTGTGTGGATGTGAGCTCTGCAAAAGGAACTTTTGCTCCTGTATTTTGTCCATTTCTTTTCACCCTTGAGACCCTCTCCATTTTACCCTAACTTTTTTTTATTATATTCTCATATTAATGTTATTACTAAAAGAGCTTTTTCACGGATTATATTATAATTCATGAAATCCTTTTACTATTTTGCTATTTTAAAGTATAATAACTATCAAAGTAGTAGCAAAGTACGCGATAAATACCGATTCAATAATCTTACAAAACGATGAACGATGGACGGTTACATTTCTTAGGTTCTTAATTAAATATATTAAGACAAATGAATACCAAGTAAATACTTTTGTTATTCTTTAGAGATGAATAAGTTAAATCACAACCCTAAAATGTACACCACTTTTCAGATAGAAGGAGCCTTCGTCATGGGGACGGGGTACTGGACCTGTGAGAAGCTCGTGTACGATAAGACAGGAGAGCTGCTCACGAACAGACCTTGGCACTACCACGTGCCTCTAGCTAGAGACATCCCACAGGACTTCAGAGTTCATTTACTAAAGGGGTCCTATTCTTACCCGGATTTGATGGGATCTAAAAGTAAGATTACCTTTTTGTAGGTTATTATTATGTTTATTGACAACGAATTACAATCAAGGAATAGAACAAATTTAAAGTAGTATTATACAATTGGCGCTACGGCACTCATTAGGAGAGGCCTATATCCAGCTGTGGACTATAGACTGATGATGATGATGACAATATACAATTGAATTGACGAGATCCGGCGGTGATCCCGACAGGGATCAGAAGCGTCCCCAAGACACTGGCTGTATTACCACGCTTTTTTCATAGACAAAAATTTTTCACCACGCTTTTTTAGTTATTGAAAAATCCTCAGATACCTATAATCAACTACCGTTTCATTCATTCGCGTTTTGAGACGGGCGGGGGTGTGGAAGCTCCGTTTTCGAGTTGATGATATGTCAAGATTTTTTTGAGAATTTTCGGGTGGAACGCGGTTTTATCTGAATGAATGGAATCTATTTTATAGTTATTTAACGAAAAATCGGGGAATATACAATACATACATGGCGGTATTGGTATAGATTTGTCTTTGAGGGATTTATTTGGTAGGAACATAATTAAGTAATAACAATATTTAAAAATACATGCACATGTAAAGGCTGTTTTACTGTAAGAATTTTTTATAACCGTAAATAATATAACTGTTGGTCTTTAAATAAATAAAAACATTATTTTAGTGGTCGGGGAACCACCGATGTGCACAACAGTGTCGGTGCCTTTTGCGATTCGAGAGGCGGTCGCAGCGGCGAGATGCGATTCTGGAGAGACCTGTTGGTATGAGTTTGGTAAGAGCAATGTCATCCATTTTGAATCGTCAAGGCCTTTTTGACCAATTTCTTATCAAGCCGCCGCGCCACCAAAAAACATTCACACGACGGATCTATATGTGCATTTCAGAGTATTAAGTTTTTTAATTCGTAAAAATATTAGTAACTAGCGACCCTGCCGGCTTCGCACGGTTTTATTATACTTATAAACCTTCCTCTTGTATCACTCTATCTATTAAAAAAACCGCATCAAAATCCGTTGCGTAGGTTTAAAGATTTAAGTATACATAGGGACAGAGAACCCTTTCTCTGTCCCTAAGTATGCTTAAAATCTGTATTTTGTTTTATACCATGTAGTGATGTTTATCTGGTTTTAGTCGCGTTTAGTATGATAACAAATAGCTATTAATGAATCTCGCAAGATGATTATTTGATATTTGAATTGGTATTTCACTTGCAGATGGACCGAGTACTGTTGAGAACATTTGCATGGCAACGGCTACTAAGACAGAAGAATACGTATACTACTAATTTATGTCATTTATGTTTTGAGTTTATATAATTCTGCGTAAGGAGGGTGAAGGAAATTTTTTAATAATTATTTAATAATAAGGGACGATTGTTCAACACTTGTATGAAGTAGAGAGAGATATGAAATCAGACAACTATTACATTAATTAGAAGAACAAATATTAAGGTGTTTTTTACAGTGTTGTTAATACTGCACATAAACAGTATACATATCGTGAGATTTCAATCTATTTCGGGATAATTTAATTTTTTATGTAGGCAACTAACAGCGAAGCTATCAAGATTTAGAAATAATCACCTAGGGCGCAAACAAGAGGTAAAGTGGCCACACCACTTATCACTATCACTACATAGTATAAAACAAAGTCGCTTTTTCTGTCCCTATGTCCCTTTGAATGCTTAAATCTTTAAAACTATGCAACGGATTGATGCGGTTTTTTTAATAGGTAGAGTGATTCAAGAGGAAGGTTTATACGTATAATAAAACCATCCAAAGCCGGGGCGGGTCGCTAGTTTTATTATATAATACGTACGAAAACAGACTTTGGTAGCCACCAAATGCAACTTCATATCTCTTCCTAAAATAGACAAAATGAAACTATCTAGGTAGGTACCACAAATGCAGTTATAAAAACTTACACTAGGTTTAACAAACTGTACGTGTGAATTTTGGAAATTCCTTTGTTTAACGGAATTATATGATAAAATAAGTGGTGGCGCCACTTCAGGTCCTGTTTGCGCCTTAAAAATGAAAAATTTAAAAAAAAATCATATACAGAACAGTCCGTATGCAGAACCTTCTCCTTTTTTGAAAATACCGTGTGAACTTTTGTAATATCTTCAATTTTTCCCCACAATAGACTCACTGGAAAATGAATTTCAAGAGAAATGCTACCTACAATTTCCACCAGCCTGCATTTTTACTGCATCATCAATGCGAGGCTTCAGATTACATCGAGGAAGATAACTCCTGTGTATCATATGCCAACATTGATTCCGATATGTTCCAGGAATCGTTAGAATAGGAAATAAATGGAACCTAGTACAGTAACTTTGAATTTCACTCAGCACTAGTACTTAGAGACAACAATATTTTAAAGATTAAAAAACCCAAGGAAGCAGGGCCCGAATCGCACTAAATAAAATGCTTTGCCGCCACAATAGTATCGTGTCAAAATGTATTCTACTAGTACAAACTTTTTGAGGTTCATTCATATCGGTGACGATTACGTTTATGACTACCAATTTGACATTCTTATTATGAAATTTTCTTCAAGCGCAAAAAATAGTAGAATACTAAATGCAAAACGTCATTTTAGCCATCTTGATAGTATGACGCTATGGAGACCTTTGTTTTGAAATTAGTGGAAGTCATACCCGGTCAGGTAAAGATACAGGGCGTCTACTTTTTTTCTTTGAAACGAAGTTTCGCAAACGAACAAATTTAAAACGAAGTTACGGTGATGAACCTACTCTCTTTCATTTTCGGATACGAACACAAAGTTCGGATTCATAGACAATTTTCGTGAATGAAGTTGAACGAATGATATGTGTAGGTCTTTTATCATGCCAATTACGGATTTTTCTTTAATGTAAAATAAACAAAATGTTTCCATAAGTTTTTAAATTTTACATCTATTCTATAGTTTAATAACTATTTTCTTTTGTATCTAAGCAAAATATGTAATTAAACAACGACTTACAATTTGACCAATTTCTACTTTTGACGTAAACATATCCGTATAATTAATTTAGGTACTTACTTATTTGTTATGGTCCATTGCAACATGTTATGTTTGCATTCTTTGCTTGGATAAAAACAAAGTTTGTTAGTATAAATTATGTTTCTCAAGTGTTGTGATATAAAAAGTGCTTTTTTTATCGAAAATGTGAAACATATTCCAAAGGAATGTTTCAATTTGCAGTTTTTTTGCTTCTCGACAAGTTGTTTGTGTTGGATTATAAAACTTTGTAAGTCTTATTATATAAGTAGTATTATTAAATAGGTCTCTCCTTTGGAGGTAGTAGAGGTACCATCTCCTGCCACAACTCTTGAAATAATTTCTTACTCAGTCTGTAATTCCCTAAATCAGACTTCCCTACAAACTCTAAGTCTGTAATATAAAAGATATTGAATTGATAGCGCAGGCAGCGACGGTTTTTTTTACGCTCCAAACGTTCATCACGAAGAGCAGGCACAATTAAAAGTAATCTTCCATTTATTTCAGTCAATTTTCTTTATAAAATCAGAAAAACGAAAATCAAAAGGTAGACACTTTTGGTTTCCACGATTTGAGGTTAAAACTCCGAACAAAGATCCGTCAAAATCAAATGTTCGTTTCGAACTTTCGTGAAAGAGAGTAGGTTTAGAAAATTTATATGTCAAACAATTTTCGTTCGAACGAAGTTTCGTAAAGAAATGAAACCGGAGTAGGAATTACGCGAACTTTCGATCGAAGTTTCGATTTTCGTTGAAATAAAAAAGACCTCCAGGTCGTTTCGATAGTAACAATATAATTATTATACATAAGTATTTAATCATTTTCAGTAAACATTGTTATTATGACAATGAACAACAAACATTACATTCAAGGAATATAATAAAAAATATCTATCTATGTATTATAATATATTTAATATATAAGTTATCTAGTACCCATAACACAAGCTTTGAGTAGCTTACTTTGGGGCTAGATGGTGCTGTGTGAATTGTCCAGCATTATTTATATTTTATATAAAAAATAAAACTAGTAAGTATTTACAATTGAAACTTTTGAGCTAACTGCAGATAGTTGCAAAAAGTCTAAAGATAGCTTAACTGATCGATGTTGATATCATTCGATGCATCCTCAAGACACTGGCTGCATCACAACTCTGTACGGCAATGCTGATGCGTTGCGTCAGATACTCACCAGCTCTCGGGTCACGTTTTCATGTGTTTTCTTACCAATGATCTTACCCTTGGCTGAAGTAATAGTGTTCAGTTTTATTTACATAGACGTTACTCTTAAGCCAAGGATACACATGATGGGATACACAATATAACATACCCGGAGATATCCGCCAAGTGCAGGGACTATTGAAAATACGACCGATGTAGCGCGCGGGCGAAGGTTTGTCTGCGATGCAAGAGGTTACGGGTTCAATTCCCGCCTTGGGACATATTTTTTTAATGAAATTAAATAGTATTTATTTGCTTAAAAATAGGTTGACAATGATGGTATTAAAATAAGGGTATCACTATTTTTGACATAACAGTCGTGCAAATGTTCAATTGGATTTGGACATTTAGTCAAAGTAGAAACATTAATCATTAAAGTTCGAAACACACAGAAGCCGGAGGCGGAGCGGAGGCAAAGGTGTGGCGGTTTTTCCTATGGCACCGCGTCGCCACGGCCTGCGGTGTGTGTGTGTAGGCTTTCATAGGATTCCATAGAATAGAACTCGCACGCCTTCGCCTCCGCTCCGCCTCCGGCTTCTGTGTGTTTCGAACTTAAGTAAATGATGAATGCAGTTAAGTAATTGTATGAGTTTGGGCTGGGTGTTGTCTACAAAAATCGACTGTTCCATTATATCAAGATGAAGACACTCTACTCTCTAGTGTAAGTCCTGAGATGCATCCCTGGCGACTCCCCAAGCCCGGCCAATGAATGCAAGTATCTGGAACCACTCTGTCCCCGTGTTTTCGCCACTCACCAACTGTTAGGTTCTTTATTTATAACAAAACAAGTTGCGCCCCGCGACTTCGCTCGCATGGAAATTTATTTGTCACGTTTCAGAAATTTATTGCAGATCTCCTAGGAGTAGTTTTGTAAACATAAAAAATACTTGTTATATTATTTACAGTTTTAGTTTACAGTTTTTACAGTTCTAACAGTTTTACTTTATAGTTTATTTATACCGAGTTTTGAGTGAATCAAACCAAGATAAAATAATTTTCCATGCAAACTTTACCTTCCACATTTAACACCTCAGAGATTAAAATTTCGAAATTTTAACATCCTATGTGTTATTCTAGGTCCTAAGCTATCTTTATACCAAATTTCACTTTAATAACTTTAGTAGTTACGGAGATTACTTAAAACAAACATTCACAGATTTTCTCATTTATTTTAACAGTTACGCGTCGGTTCGTAGGTTATAAGAAGTAGGCATATTTGTACTTGTGCCTTATTAAATTCAATGTAAAAAAATGCTACGGATGTGGCGCGGTGGGCGAAGGCCCGCCTTCGACGCAGGAAGTTGCGGGTTCGATTCCCGCCCACCTTGGGACAACATGTCTATATGATTAACTGATTAATCTATTTATTGCTGAAGGGTATTGTACAACTAACAATAGATAGGTGCACCTACCTTATCACCGTTTACTTCCTTAGGCACTACCGCTTGGCACTACTAGTAGAGTCAAGGGAAATTTTACTTTCCCGTGACACTACTGGTAGTGCTACGGGTAAACGTTCATTTCCAGTGACACTACACTGTAGCCAGTAGTTTCACGGGAAATATGATTTCCCGTGGCACGAGTGGGTCGTTTGTAAAAAATCTCATAAGTTCGTCGATCGAACTAATCAATCGAACTGGTGAGAACAAACGGAGTGAGCGTGCGAGTGGGCCATCTATAAGGGACTACATAGTTTAAAACAAAGTCGCTTTCTCTGTCCCTATGTCCCAATATCCCTAGTCCCTTTGTATGCTTAAATCTTTAAAACTACGCAACGGACTTTGATGCGGTTTTTTTAATAGATAGAGTGATTCAAGAGGAAGGTTTATACTTACAATAAAACCGTGCAAAGCCGGGGCGAGTCGCTAGTACTTGATAAATTATAATATCCATCCCAAATGAACTTCAATTTCCCCCAGAGCATATCCCCGTACAGAATAGGTGAGTATGCAAATGAGTGTAGAAAAATCAGGCATCCAGACAGAATGACGGACGGCCTCGTATGTTATTGTTAGACGAGATTGCGGCATTTCTCATTCCTACTCCCGCCGCGTTCAAAATCCTGTGTTTTCATTATTTTCTTGAATTTCAGAGCTGCAGATAAGCTCGTTTAACATACATAGGTTTATGAAATTGGGAGAGAAGATTACGAAAATGGGAAAATGAGAGTGAATATAATTATATTGTGGTATGAGCATATGACTGACGACCGATGTGTCGTGGTGGGTGAAGGTCCGCCTGCGACGCAGGAGGTTGCGGGTTCGGTTCCCGCCTCGGAACAAATTTGTATACGATCTACAGAAATTTGTTCCGTTGGTCTGGGTGTTTTCAATGTATAATAAGTAATAACTATCCATGTATTGTATTACATCAGTCAACTAGTACCCATAACACAAGCTCTGCTTAGCTTTGGGCTAGATGATGCTGTGTGATTTATTACTAGTTGCACCCTACGGCTTCGCTCGCATGGAAATTTATTTGCCAAATGTCAAACATTTATTGCAAGCCTCCTAGGGGTAGTTTCGTGGAAATAAAAATAATCATGTTTTATTAGTTACTTTGTAACTAGTCATTTATACCGAGTTTTGAGTGAATCAAAACAAGGAAAAATATTTTTTTATACGTACTTTACCTATTTAACCTCTTCAGAGGCATAAGAATAAAAACAGACTAGAAGGGAAACTTCGCTCCGAACGCGCCCAAGGTCACGATATTAGCCTACGCGATTCTGCACGTTAAGCGTGCAGTAGGGCTGTCACAGCCGGCGACGCCGCACGTGGATTTTAATATTTGTGTAGGTTAGGTACCTACCTCTTTAATATGACGTCATGGTCAAGTCATTGTGGTGTGATCGGTTGTAACAATAAAAGATAATGCATATTATATAATAATACATACCCTATGTTAGTAATATTTTCTAAATATTATTGTGTTTTAGTAGGTTCCTATCTAACCAATTAGGTAGGTACCTAATCAAAGGAACGTGAACATCGTTCGTTGACCTTTTCTCACTCGCCTCGCCTCGCGACGACGGCGCGGCGGCGGCGGGGCGCGGCGGTACAATGCAGTAGCAACCCTGGCAAAACGCCTGGACGACAGAGGGGCGTAACGAGGTGAAGGGGGAAGTAGGTATATAAATGGCGGCGTTTGGGACTAGATCAAAGAAGAGTCCTTTCTACGTAGTTATTATTTATTCTTATGTCAGAGGTTAAAATTTTCAAATTTTAATAGTCTTTATCCTATTCTAGGTCCTAAACTAACTACGTACCAATTTTCATTTATATAACTTAAGTAGTTACGGAAATTACCTTTAACAAACATTCACACAGACTTTCCCATTTATTGTAAGATAAGTAGTATAATTATAAGTAAAGCAAGATTATTTATAATTGACTATAGGAATTAACAAAAAATCCAGTATCCAGCAATAATTGTTTTAGAGTAAGAGAGATACCTAACAATAATAAGCCTTTTATTCCATGCAAAAGAAAAGTAAGATACATAGTTACATGGTTCCGAGAAAAAAAGAGTTTAAATTAACATGATGAAAAAAAAATTTTTAATACTAAACTCAGACCACCTAGATAGTTCTATAGTCATCATCATCATCATCAGCCTATATTAATCCACTGCTGGACATAGGCCTCCCCTAATGAGCGCCATAGCGCCCTGTCTTCAGCTTGACGCATCCAGCATCTGCCAGCAGTCTTTCGCAGATCGTCATCCCACCTAGCCGGAGGGCGTCCTACACTACATTTGCCAAGTCACGGTCTCCACTCAAGAACACGTTTACCCCAACGGTGGTCGGTTCTTCGCGAAATATGGCCGGCCCAGAAAAAAAGTTCTATAGTCTGAGATACTAAAAAATAAATATAAGTTTGTTTGCATGAACCCCTCCACAAGTGAAGGTGAAGGCCTTGTCTAAAGAATACCAGAGATAGAAGCATATGTCTCTATCTTGAGCTATTTGTGGCCAGCAGTACCAGCTATTTTTATCAACTCATCTGCTCATCTCGTGTGGGGTCTGCCTTTGTACCGTTTGCCGATTGGACCGTACCACGTAGTTACCCTGTTGGTCCATCTCTTGCCCTTTAGCCTCGCTACGTGTCCAGCCCACTTCCATTTTAGTTTTTTAGCGTAGGTTAGAGCATCAGTCGCTTTGGTGGAGAGTAAGAGAGAAACAACAGACTATTAGGGTTCGTAGAGCGCTATCTCTATCCCAGTTCCTGGTGTTCCTGTGGGATAAGACGACGAGCCGTCTCCCCCCGCGCCCCTCTCTAGGAAGACGCCCTCCGCAGAGCAGGTGCGCGTAGGCAGCCCATGCTTAAGCTAGGGCATGATAGCAGTGGGACCACGCGGTGATCAGTGTACTGTACAGACGGCCATAAAAATTGTTTATCGCGACCGAGATTTCCGGCTTCGACAATACGGTCCCCTCGTCGAATTTAAAATAATTGCGACCAAATTTTGATAGGCAACCTGGTATATATATTTATTTTAATTTAATCCCAAAGACGGCGTTAAGTAGTGAAGAAAAAAAATTTAATAGAATTATCATAAAATAATTATTTAAACCATTCTGTTAATACTTTATGAGATAAAGACACTAACGCTCTATGAAGCTAAGAATTATTTACATAAAGGTTCATTTTTACCATGTTTTCAGCGAGCGTGCGAATTTTTTTATACATATTTCAGGAATTTACTACATCCTTAGGGGTGGTTTTGTAAAATAAAAATACGTTATTTAATATTTACCACTCCGATTTTTTTATTACAAACCAAATTTCATTTCTAAAGTTGTATCGGAGACACAAAGTAACAAACAGTCACACAGTCATGGAGAGGAATACTCTGACACCATCATTGGAAGCTGATGACGGTTAAGAAACCATCACGAGTTGATGACGCAGAACCAACAATTTTTGCTCGGAAACACAGCTTAGCTTCGCTATCATGAAAAAGTCCTCGTAGTTGAAGTTTCAACTGCAGGCATATCTTTATATTTCTACTCACTTAGTCTAATAATTCGATGAGACGGAGAATACTCTTACCGGTTGGGTCTGTCTTGGATCTGAATAGCTTATTCGAATGCATCTCATTCACATATCAACATCGTTTATTATAATTTAGAAATAACCATCAATCCACCTCTGATCTTTGGCGTGGGAACTTTCATCGTGTTTAATTTCATTTCTATCTCTGCCAGTTGTTTTATCTGCTTCTCCCTAATTTTATCCTGTTCAATTTTATGGTCAGCAGTGTATTCATTAAAATTATAATTATTGCCTTTTCTCTCCACTTCTTTTCCTCGTGATAAGGGATTGCCCATAAAAGTGTCATAATGTTTTTTGTATTGAGTTTGATCAGTTGTAGCTAGGTCAAATTCTTCGGTATTTAGTATTTGACCACTTGTTTCTAGGCCAAATCCTTTGCTTACATGTATTGAATCAGGTATTACTAGGTCAAACTCTTTGTCGCTAAGTATTTGATTTGGTGTAAAAAGGTCAAACTCTTTGCCATTATTTATTTTAATAGGTGTTTTTGGGTCGAAATCTTTGTTTTTATATTTTGGACTAGTTGTAACTAAGCCGAATTCTTCGCTGTTAAGTATTTGATCAGATGTTACTTCGTCAAATTCTTTATTGTTTTGTACTTGCTCTGATGTTTTTGTGTTAATATGTACACTGTTAAGTATTTGTTCTGTTACTGTATCAAATTCTCTGCTGTTAAGTATTTGATCAGAGGTAACAAGATCAAAGTGTTCACTGTTAATTATATGATCAGATGTTATATCGTCAAATACTTTGTAGTTATGTATTTGATCAGATGTTACTGTGAATTTTTTTTTGCTGTTAAGTTCTGTTACTGGGTCAAAATCTCTGATGTTATTTATTTGATCAGATGTTACTGGGTCCAATTCTTTGCTATTGTGTGTTTGGTCAGTTGTTTGTTTGTTTAATTTTTTGCTATGATTTATTTTATCAGGTGGGTTGATAGATTGTTTTTTGTAAAACCTTTCTATAAATTTTCGTACACAATCTGGACACAGATTTTCGTATGCTCTCTTCGAATGCGATCTAAGAATCAGCTGGTTTACCTTCTCCTTTGCTTGAGAGTCAGGGTCGTTTATGTAAGGGTGCCCGCAATAACTACATTGTAATTGTCTTCTCTTGTGTTGCTTGGTTATCCTATGGAAAAAAACGTAATGTTCAGTTTCCGAAACAAACTCTAAGCAACAAATAGTTCGTGTTTAAAACATTACTCTATCGTGTCATTCATCATCACTCTAACGATTGAAAATGTATACAAAAAAATGTATAACAAAAAAATATTTCTTATGTGCTACCGATCAATTTTCTGCAATTTATTTCATGTCAGTTGAAGTGTTGCGTCGTATTTAAAGAAAAATAAAATTACCCACCTTTTTTTTTCAGGATCTTGAAAAGCATATCTTTCAACAGGTATATACTCAGCCTCTCTTCTTTCGGCAGCAGAAATTTTATTGTCTTTCTCCCCCTCGTCAGAGTTTTGCTCATTCAGAGGTCCATCGTCTTTCAGAGCATTGAAGGTTTGACCATTATTCACCTCTTTCAAATTCGAATAATCGGCGTTTTCTTTACGATCAAATTCATTTATTGGAGATTCGTAATTATATTCTTTTTGTATACGTCTGCGAACATAAGCACACAGCTTATTTATAAGAAATAGCCGAGTCAAAATAAGTAGGTAGTGAAAAAGCCAAAACTTTGTAATCGAGAAAAATTTAATAGTACATTACCCAAGGGTAGAAAGTAACTTATTTAGTCCCGAGCTCGGGTGCCAATAGTTCGAGGGCTTATGATATTTACATAAAATCCTTAAAGTAGCATATATTCTAGACCTAGAACCTATAAGCAAATGTATTAATAATTAAAACTACTGAATCTAATCTAAATTCAATAAATAAAAATCTCAGGCAAGGCGGCAACGTAGAAGGCCTGGTATAAGAAGGCAGAACAAGCTACGTTCGCACTTGACATAGCCTGTTGCGAAGAATGTAAAGGAGGCTGCCACGCCGTCATGGCACGGCATGGCATCCTGCATGAAGTCCAGCCATTCTATCATCAACCAGTTTTTACCACTGCAGAATTTTCAACCCTATTACAATTACCTGAACAGTTATAATTACTCCGTGGAATGAAACGCATGACATGACATGCCACGGCATCCCACAGTATAATTTTATCGAAATAAAGGGTACTTACATGAATTCTAAATTCAATGAAATAAGATTAAAAATAACTTGACCAGTAATTAAATCCGTTCTCCAATGGAACAGCGGTATCTTTAGGCTAGGTTTACATGAGCGCGCGGTACCGCGCGGAACAACTAATCGCACATACAATAAATAGGGTGTGTCAATGATTCAAATTTGACGCTGTTTTTTTTCTTTGCAGGATACAGCTCTAAAAATTTGATAGCTGGCATTAACGATTGCTCCGATTAGTAAAATGGAGATCTACACAACTGAAAAACGCGTTGTAATTGTGAAAATCCATTTCAAAAATGGGAAAAGTTGCGCTTAAACTGTTTTCTTATTTTACGGAATTTTCGATCAACAAATACACTCCATTTGTTGACATGTCAACAATCAACAAATCAAAAGAAACTAGGTCGATTATGGACAAATAAGTCTACTTTGCGTCGAGTTACGGACCAGTCCAGTATATAATTTTGCTGCTGTGAAGAGAACCCGGGAACATCGATTCGATCGGTTGCATCGTTCGTAACAACTTCCAATTTCACCACGAAGTGAATTTTGATAAAATATTCCGACTTTTCCAAACAAACCATCTTCAACAAACAAAATTGTCAAATTCGGGGCTTAGAAACATGCGCGTGATCCAAAATATCCGGTGAGAAACAAATAAACATTAGGTGCACCTCCACGACCGAAAATTTCGCGACGTTTGCGAGCGGCTTCATCGTAACTTTCCCCATATTTGGAATGGATCTTAGCAATGTTTACGCGTTATTCAGTTGTGCAGCGCTAAATTTCTTTATTCGGGACAATAGTAGATGCCAGCTGTGGAATTTCAGAGCTGCAACCCGCAAAGAAAAAAAGAGAGATACCCTTACATTATGCCGTCGTCATGTGATTGCTCCAACTAGACCTGGGAAGTTTTCCATTTCCCGTCAAACGAAACGAGACGCTTATTTAAGACTAAAAACAGTTTCATGAAACAGTTTTTTTAAAAACGCTTTTTTGTTCAACAGTCATCGTCACTTAAAATGAACTCCTTGATATTTCACCCAGGCTTACTTGAAGTCACAGAATTATTACTATCAAATTGACCCGAAGATCCAAAAACACCGAGTAATTGCAACTTGAGCGAAAGCAATGCACAATACAAACATGACGGACGCACGTGTCAAGTGTTATTATAATGCAAATTTGGTCATTTTGTATCTTACCATTATCACAATAGAGTTCACTATTCTATCCAAAAACGACATACGTAGGCGCACTTCGCAACTAGTTTCTTCAAAAACGCTTTTTTTAATAATCCCACAGCAATCAAAACTTTATATTCTATAAAATAAGGATCTGTTTTGTCTATTCCTGCCTGTCCTGTATAAAAACGTTTTCGAGAAGACACTAAACTCTTTTTTATTTTATATTTTATCTAAATAACATTAGAGTTCATTATCGTTCGCACCTGTCAGATAGGTTTGAAACTGTTTTGGCGCGCCATTCCTTCCAATCATTTCGTTCGTTCAAAAAGCGTTTTATTAGAAACGTTCATTTTGTTCGTTTGGCAGTCTGGTTTCAGTCAGCATTAGTTTATGACGTTTGACAGTTTTTAAAAAAAGCGTTTTATGATTGAACGAGAAAGCGTTTTTTCATTTCACATAGAAAAAGCGTTTCATGAAACTGTTTTAAAAAAAACGCCCAGTACTAGCTCCAACCGCGCGGCGACGCGGTCATTTGAAACTAGCCTTAGAATAATTTTACTGAAATCCAACATATTTCGCTTAAGTGTTCAATCATTTGATGAACTCACCGATTCAGCTTTGAATTAAAATCAGAGGGCTCGTAGGCCCGAGGATCATCATCATCCGAGCTCATGAACCCGTCCACATCCAGCTGAACAATTTTACTCTCAGCATTGTGCTTTCGGTCATTGTGAACATTCAAACCTGATAGATGATTCGATTCTGTAAAATCGTAAGAAAAACTCGCGTAAATACAAATTAGAATAATAAAATATCGTAACATTTCTTGGCATCACAAATAACGTTATTATGAAGTTTGTTTTTGGTACTTCACAAAGATTTCTCTAGGTACTTTCTTCACGTCTGTCAGTTATTTGGGCGAGACGTCTATGTCAAATTTTATTAAATAAGGTGTTACTGTCTCGTGTTACTGTCTTGTTTGCACCATTGATTTGCCCTATTAAGATGCAAACAGGGGCTAAACTAGCGCCACCACTTAATTTATCATATAAATACGTTAAACAAAGGAATTTCCAAAATTCACACGTCCAGTTTGTTTAACCTATCAAAAACGTTTTTTTATTGCATCTGTAGTAGTTTTATTTTGTCTAGTTTAGGAAGATACAAAGTTACTCTTGATAGCCATCAAACTCTGTTTTTGTATCTTTTCCTAAAATAGAATAAAAAGAAAATATTACAGATGCTGGATGCGGCAAGCTGAAGACAGAGCACTATGGCGCTCATTAGGGGAGGCCTATGTCCAGCAGTGGACTAATATAGGCTGATGATGATGATGATGATGATTAAAATAAGCTTATATTAGATACTAGCTGATGCCCGCGACTTCGTCCGCGTGGTTTTTTTATTCTTTCAATTATAATACCTAATTTGTAGATCGAAATACCTTATAATGCTTCTTTGTAGACAACATTCGATATAAATTGGTTTGGAACAATGGTTAGCTGACTGACACGGGATAAACTAACATAGAGCGTCACAAAAAGTATTAATGAAAATGACGCTTCGTCAATCCTTGGTGAAAATGTAAAAGCACTTTTTTCTTTCTCAATTCAGGGTATTGTAAATAATCTGAATCTTCAGATGAAATCGACATTCTATTGAGCAAGTACCGAAGTCGATCAGACTCCAACCGAGCTTGGTGTTGTTTTTCGGTTTCTTGCTGTCGTATTTCATTTACTCTCTCCCTTTCTATTAGTAATAAATACTCGCATTTCTGATGTATGCGTTCGTAGCCATCCCTGGCTAAACCTTATCGTTGCGGGTGTCGATCATCACGTCTTTCTAAAGCTCTAACAATATTTAGAAGATTTCGAGCGGAGAGTCATGAAATGAAATTTGCTATATTTGCACATATCGTAGAAATATTTTCTGTACACCCTCTAAGCCAGAGATATAGTACATATTATACCTAGGGTTACATACCGATGAACCATATTCCAAGTGGCTGCGCATATAAAACAGTAGAGTAGAGTTTTTATATTTGAGAAAATCGCGGGACATCCTGAGGTTGAAACCTAATGCTTTCGATGCCTTCCCAACTATTGTATTAATGTGTTCGTCAAATCAGAGTTTACTATGAAATGCAATGCCCAGATCTTTTATCTTGACTACCCTTGTTAATTGTGTGTTTTGTAGAGTATAATTTAATTTAAGGACAAAGGGTTTACGGGTAGAAGAACAGCCATAGCATTTACAAATGTTTAAATCGAGCTTCTTGAGTACCTATGCAATAGTTTTGAAGGCGGTCTAGGTCATGTTGGAGGCAGGCCACGTCGTCTGCTCTTTTACAGTGTAAAAGAGCCGGAAAAAAAAACTAAAGTTTTCAATCAGTGCGTCCTACCTTTAATGACCGAGACGTGAACACTCACGGTAGGGCTGGTCTCCCATTTCAAAATCGGTCAGCGAGCTATGGAAAGAGCTATGCTCGGAGTTTCTCTGAATGACAGGATTCGTAACAAATACATCCGACAGAGAACCAAAGTTATCGACACAACTCAAAGAATTAGCAAGCTGAAGTGGCAGTGGGCCAGCCATATCTCGCGAAGAACCGACAACCGTTGGGGTAAACGTGTTCTTGAATGGAGACCGTGACTTGGCAAACGTAATGTAGGACGCCCTCCGGCCAGGTGGGATGAAGATCTGCGAAAGACTGCTGGCAGATGCTGGATGCGGCAAGCTGAAGACAGCCCGCTATGGCACTTATTATGGGAGGCCGATATCTAGCAGTGGACTAACATAGGTTGATGATGATGATGAGACGCAGCCGTGCGGCTACACTGAGATCTCAAGCGAGACTATCTTTCAGTAAAGGACTCTGAGACTCGTGACAACGTATGGTGTTCTCGATCATCTGTAATTCGTGCATTCTTCACTGGTTTCCAGCAATCGAGACGCAGCCGTGCGGCTACGCTGAGATCTCAAGCGTGCCTCTCTTCCAGTGAATGTTTCAGAGACTCGAGCGTTGTCCTTGCCTCACTACTTTCCGAGACAACGTATGACGTTCAAGATCAGCTCTTAGTCGGGCTTATCGTTGAGAAGGACTTTCCATACTGCCTGGCGTTCTAAGCCGCAGAGAGTCTCGCCTCACGATCTTCATTAGATTCTATTCATCTAGTCATCCTTAATTTTTTGGCTTCTCTTGAGTAAGTACTGAGAGAGACTCGACATTTTTCTAGAAAAAAAATTTCAAAAAAAAAAAACAATTTGTAAACAATGCCTAGGCATTGTTTACAAATAAGAATTTAAGATAAATGTTATAGTATAAGTAGGTACTTATTTAATGTCTAAGTTAATTAAAAAAAGGAATATTGTTATCAAAGAATATTTTTTTTTTAATTTTACATTTAATTTATCGGGATAAAAAGTACCCAATATGTTGACCAGGGATATAAGCTACCACCATACAAAATTTCATTACAATCGGTCCAGTAGTTTCGGAGATTATCCCGTACAAACAGACAGACAAACAGAGAAACAAGAAAATTGAAACAAAATGAAATCAATTGTATTATACTACTTTTGTAATGGATGCGTTGATTGCCCTGAACTCGCTAGTAAGATATTATGTTTTAATACCCCGACTATCCGCACTAGACACACCAAATTATTTTCCGTTTCACGTTCTTCTACAAATTATGCACAAAACTCCTTAGCTAACAGACTTCATATAGAATATATAATAAGAGATTTGACTCAACTGATCTATTTTGTACAAGTAAGGAAGGTTTTAAAAAGTATGTTAAAAGAATATTAGAGGACACAGCGTAGGAAGTAGGCACACTTCCTTTATTTATTTCTGTTATCTATTTTGTATTTTCTGTAATTTTTTAATAATATTTTATTTCCTTTTATTAGTGTATTATATACAGTTACTTAATTATATTTAACTTTTATGATATATCTACCTATATATCTCTATATATTTGTAAAATAGTACTTGTTTTGATCTCCAACTTTAAATTCGAACTTGCTACGTGACTGCATGTTTACAGTTAACTATCTATAAAATGTAAATCCGTTATTGGTCGTAAGAAAAACCTGTATGTATGTTTAAGTAGAATAAGGACTGTGGATTTTGTTAAATAAATAAATAAAATAAATAAATAAAATAAATACTTCTAACATCTCCCTGACTCGGTTTATGGCATTTTTTTTCATTATACAGGAATTCGACCTCTACAATTTTATTATAATTTGTATGTATGTATAGATAATAAAAATTACTTTGAAATTTGGAAATTCCTTTGTTTAACGATATAATTATATTATGTTACAGTTAGTGGTGACGCTAACTAAGCTCCTGTTTGCGCCTTAATGCTGCTGACTTTACTGGTTTTTTATGTTTGCACCATTCAAAGTAGGTAATACAACTAGCGAGTAAACTCACTTTTTGTTGTACCTATCTGTTGTCTTATTATTGTGACAAAACTAAACAGTACCTAAAAATAGGTATACCATGTCGGTATTTGAACGAAGGTTTTAGCTAAAAAATCATTGACGAAGATTCGCGATATTCGATTTGAGAATTTGTCTGATCAAAAGTTAGGTAATAATAAATCTACAGGATTGCTCAAGTGACGATGATGACAGTGACATGGGTCACTGTTATCATCATCATCATCATCACCACTTTATTAAATTACGTGTAATAAAAAACATTGACACATATTTCTTGTTTTATTTTCGTATAATGACAACCAGCAACATTTCATTTCAACATCGTTCGATAATCGATTTTGTCCACCACTATCCCAACTCTAGAAATGTCAATCTACTATGTGATGTCAATGTCCCGCCTATCAAGCTATATTTAACAAACGTACCCTTAACTCAAGTTCTCCTTAGCTTGGGGCAAGGAACATATGTATATACCCTAGGCGGGTTTGATTATGCTGTGTCTGTGATTTATTTATATGTATATCTAGTAATTTAATAAATGCAAAAGTTTTGATATCTGGATGGATAGATGTTTGTTTTCTCAGATCGACCATGAAATTTTAAATATAGGTACGTAGTTCTAGGCCTGAAATAAAGCTCACCTGCAGGGTTTTAATACAGGTCTTCAATCGTAATATATATATCTTATCATAATATATATTATCATATATATATATATTATCATAATAATATATATAATATATATCGTCGATACGTACTATAATAGTCGATTGCGATAGTTTTCGATATAGATAATTTCTACCTAGCAACTTGTTATAAAACCTTATTGAATAAAACTTTTCATAACGTCTTGTCGATATAACTGACAGAAAGAATAAATGAACCAAATCTTAAATAATTAAACTCATAACATATTTATAAAGTGATGACCAGAAATGTTACAATATTTTATACACTATTTTATTATTCATGTTAGCTTTTCCTACGTCTTAACTAAATCTAACCGTCTGACGGGTTTGGCGGTTCGCTTTGACCGCAAGCACAATGACGGGAGTAAAATTGTTCAACTGGATATGGAGAGCTTCATGAGCACTGATAATGACGATCCTCGGCCCAACGAGCCCTCTGATTTTAATTCAAAGCTGAATCGGTGAGTTGATTATCTTACTATTATATAAAAGTGCATATGATTAAAAATATAACTTGAATTAATCAAACAAACAAAAAATCACGCACAGATAGATCACAGAATTCATAGAGCGTGCGTTCTAAAATGCAAAAACCCCAACACCTTTAATTTCCCAAAACGTGCCCTCCTCATAACAGAATCATACGTCTCATTCTGTCTTTGATAACTATATTGTTCTCCATTTAAAAAATAAATTTAAACGCGAACGAAGCCGCGGCTATAGAGTATCCGATCCCGGGATTCCGGAATGCGGGATCCTGGTCGATTTTCGATCCCGAAATTTCAGAATTACATTTTTACAAATCCCGGGATCTTTGGCATTGAGAAAAATTCTTTAAATTGGAAAATCATAAAAAAAACGAAGCGTGTTAATTTAAAAACACATAATATTAAAATAATATCAGAAACATAAAAAGTAACAAAATAGGAAAATCTGATCATTTGTATTTATGGCATCACAATAATAATGGAACTTCACGTACAAGATAAGTTAATTTGAACATTAATTTTGGTTCATATCGGTTTCATTCATCATTTTTAAATAAGTGTATTATTATATAAAAATTATTTAAAAAAATCTTATATTTATGTGATTTTTTTAACGACAAACGCGTCTGACCTTTTTGATTTTATCAATACGTTTAATCATCATTAAATTTTGTTATTACTGTCTGATAACTAGTGATCGGATATTCCGGCGCATATTCACCTTAAAACACCTCTTTAAGGAATTGTGACGAAATCTAAAATTCTATAAATTTCTTAAATGATGTTATTCACTGGGATCTGATTAATAGACGAAATATTCTACCACTGAATATATCTGTCATGTTTTTCTTTTTGCTACAAGTGGAAACTTTATAAATAGCCTTCAGCTTATGTATTTTAAACATTTAAATTAATAATCATAGTTTTGTAATTTTCTAGCTGTAAGTTTTCCCAAAATTCGAAAATAAAATAAAATAATAAAATTACCTACTTCTAAACAGACCATATCAAGACCCTGATTGTTCGGCCTTCTTATTCCAGGCTCTATGTCACCGTCTTGCCTGAGGATGACTAATCTTGCTCACTTTGACTCAAATTTCCTCAAATCCTTAAATAGAGACAGCGACAATCAAGAAATAGAAATAAAAACTCTAGTGCATACAGTTGAATTCATTGAGCTAACTGCAGACGGTTGCAAACAGTCTAAAGGTAGCTCAATTGATCCATGTCAATACCAGTCGGAAGCGTCCCCAACATAAATAAATTAAACAGTTTCCTGACCATTGTGCTTTTTCTTCACTTCTCACTAAATTAAAACGTAAAAATGACGTTAGTTTGAGTACCTTCTTATAAATGTTTGGTAGGATAAATCTGTTTCAAACCAATGTGCTATGTGGCATTGAATTTTGGTGCCTAGAAGTCATTCACCTGTAGAAGCTCACAGATTAAGTTGGAGTGAGTCCCGAAACTACGTATATACCAAACGGTAAATGAATTTTAAAGCTTAAAAAATCAAAGTTTTTAATTGCTTTTGATAGCAATCAAAAGTTAAGGATACTAGCTAGTGAGTTATGGGAGTCAAAACAAGATTAATCGAATTTGACTCTACAGAAAAACTTCGCAAAGTTACCTCTAAATCTTATTTTTTACAGAGATACTGCTACGGAAAAATTGGTTTTATTTGCTAGTTATTTAACCTATTACAATGAAATTTCGACCACATGTTCCCTAATATATTCTTTAGTGAATTATGGTTTTATTTTATTGCAAAAGAACATTATTTTGTTGCAAATTATACATTTATAAATCAAGACCAGTGAAATTGCGCGCAGTCCGTCCATTCCGCTTCGTGCGCCTGTCATCAGTCGGCCGCCAGGCCTTGTCGAGAGCAGACATGTACAACTTTTTCGCGCTAAACCCGCTATCACTAACGTCAACGAAATGTTTTCCGAGAAATTACAATTTGCCGCTCAAATCCAATAGGCGGGTCCACACCAGACAATCCAAAATGGATCGGCGATCCCGCAATCCGCTATCCGAAATCGTGAAACGTACTAGACCGATCCAGTTTGTTGAAACTGCGATCCTGAACCACGCGATCCATAGGTGATCCAAAAAACTCTGTCTGGAGATGGAGTCACACGTACAGTGGTGGCGTCGAATTGCTGTGGCAGCAGCAATCTTTTTTCTATATTTATTGGCATCATTGCAGTAGCAGTGGTATAAATATTTGCGCATAAAAATACAAACTCGATCCTGCCGTGTATGATCGAACCGTGATGGATCGTCCGGTATGGACCCGCCTAATTGGTGTCAACAAGACATTTTGACAGAGTACTAGGGCTTGAAACTTGGAAAAAATTTATACCGGAATACGGGAAAAATAAATGACCTGAAAAAAGCGTAGATATTGATAATGAAATTTTTTATTTATATGTATCGAAATTAAGGTTCTTCTTTATTTTATAGAAATAAAACTAATTAAATAGAAATATCACGTTTTTTTTTTAATTATCTCTGATAAGTTACAGCACTGTACCAACCAAACTGATGTAGGTTGATAGATATATATCAACTCTGACAATCAGGCTACCCTCATAGCACTGGATCTTTAGATCATCTTTTCCAAGCTAGTCGAGGACTATCTGTGATGCCTGAACGCTCTTGGCTCGAATAACAGAGGATTTCTTCAGGTGCGCAGCGGGACACGCGGGAATCAACGGCAAATAGTGTGGCGATAAGCTCGCTCGTTTCGGGGGCAGAGGGTCTTAGTTGTCATAATATAATAATTTTCTTAGTAGTTAAATTGCTTTATTTCATTTAGACCTTGCAGGACTCTTGGACACGTCACAAAATTCATGTTACAAATGATTAGAACCTTATATATAAAATTATATTCATGTTACAAATGATTAGAACCTTATATATAAAATTCGATTACCACTCACTCACTCACTCACTGACATGATTGTTCTCCCTGTTGGTGGAGGGGGAGGTATGGTTTCTTTTACGGAAATGTAGAGGGGAGGTGGGGGTGAGTCTGGGAAAATTCCAACTTTTTTGAATTGCGAACCCCCTCTAGGACCCCCCGGGGGTTCTTCGGCCGTGTAGGGGGGTGGGTCAGATTTTTTTGTGGGGTCGTATGGAGGGTTACAGATCGTTGTGGGAGGTGAAATTTTTTTGACCCCCAACACCCCCCGATACACCCCGCTTTTGAATTGCTACCGGATAGAAGACTGGCGAAGTTCTTTGAATCCCAGCCCCAACAATTTTATGCCGCGTTCAAGAACGAAATTAATCAACACTCGTACACCTTAGCAAGACAAACTAAATGATACTAGAATTTACCTTCTTCTCCTTTAAGGTTGGGAATAAAAAGATATTATATGAACAATGAACGAAGTTAGGTTTTAATAATATAGGTAACGAGTTATTGTCATTTCCTACAATAAACAACAAAAAACTATTTTGTGACCTTTATCTTGACTCCCCAAGACTTTTACATTAAAGCATGACCCTACAGTTTTCTAAAATAGTTAATAAAATCAATTACTTTTGCTTTTCATGAAAAAGTGGTTCCCTTCTACTATTTTTTACTAGGTAGTTACTTTGTAAAGCTGTACCTACATCATCATCATCATCAACCTATATTAGTCCACAGCTGGACATAGGCCTCCCCCAATGAGCGCCATAGCGCCCTGTCTTCAGCACATTGTACTACATATTTTTAAGTAATTGTCATTATTATCTAAAAATCTAAATTTTGTGCAAATTCGACTCATTTTATCAAGATCCAATTGAAATAGATAACAAAATCAACATATTTATCATCTTTTAATTTAACCTAGGAGTCATCGCTTTGAAGTTTGAATTTTTAAGTTCCTGTCCCATTTTAAGGCCCACGTCGCACGGGAACTTTTTAACGCCCGTTTAAAAAGCGTATAAATAGAAAAAATGCTTGTCCAAGTACGTGTTCATACGACAGCGCTTTTAAAACGCGATGTTTTTTTATCAAGCAGTGTTCCGTTTTGAGCGCTGGGCGTTGGGCATTAAAGGGAATAGGACATCATAATTTATGAAACATCATTAATTGTTTTACTGATCTCAATGCCAGTCATTGTACAGTATAGGTGATATCGCGAACGCAGTAATTTAGCAGTGTAACCACTTCGAAGTTGTCGTACGGAAGCGTTACGAAAGAAGCGTACGGAAACATAACTAAGTGATTTACAAGCGCCCGTATGAAAAATAATTTCGAGAACGTTATAAAACCGCCAACGTTGGGATATCTTTTAAAGCTCTCGTGCGAATGAGGCCTTAGTTATTCGAAAACCAAAATCAAAGTGAAAACGTTGCACGCATGTCAACTGACATTGCCATTTGAGACATAGTTTGACGTTTGAACGTTCCATTCTTCTTCTTCCGGGCCTTATCCCACGCTAAGTGGGGTCGGCACAACATGAATTCTTCTTCCATTCTTCTCTGTTATTCGTCATCTCCGTATTCACACCTTTCTTAAGCATATCCTCTTTTACACAATCCATCCATCTTTTCTTCGGTCTTCCTCTCCCCTTATATCCCTCCACATTCAAATCAATCACTCTTTTCGTAACATGATCTTCCTCTCTTCTCATAACATGCCCATACCACGCTAGCCTATTACTCCTCATCTTTTCCGTCACTGGCGCTACTTTCAAACTTCCTCTAATGTACTCGTTTCTTATCTTATCCATCCTTGTCACTCCACACATCCATCTCAACATTCGCATTTCTGCTGCATGTACAGCTCGTTCATTCGTTCCTTTCGTTGCCCAACATTCAGATCCATACAGTAAGACAGGTCTTATTACGGTCTTGTATATTTTCCCCTTAAGTTTAAGGGGCATTCGCCGATCGCATATAGTGCCTGTGACCTGTCTCCATTTCATCCATCCTGAGCTTATCCTGTTCTTGACGTCGCGGTCTATCTCACCGTCGTTTTGGATCAATGAACCAAGGTACCGGAAATTGGAGCAGACTGGCAGGGCTACCCCATCTATGGCAATATTGGCAAAACTGGAGGCACCGCCGAAGTCGAGAAAAAGCTGTTCGGTTTTTGAACGACTTATTCTCAACCCGACACTCTCCAATTTTTGCTGCCATTTTGCCAATCTGCTCTGGACCTCAATTGCATTCTCCCCGACAAGAACAATGTCATCGGCGAACAGCATACACCAGGGTGCTTCCTCCTGTATGTCCGATGTTAAGGCATCCATAATCAGGAGGAACAAATAGGGGCTTAAAGCCGATCCCTGGTGCAAGCCTACAGCCACATTAAACTCGTCGGTAGCGCCGGCTTCAGACCGAACGTTTGAACGTTCCATTATTGGCACTTATTTTATTTCTCTTGGTTTTTGGAGACCGAGGTCAGTTGTGACAGAGGAGAGTTGTGACAGTGACGATTTCTTACAACATATGACCGTTAGCGAGTTGGCAATAATGCACGATTGTTTCTTTAGAGACCCGCGACTTGACACAGAACATGCCTCAGGCACACGCACGGCAAGGGGTTTCATGAGTACGACGTATGCATGCAAAAAAAACCGAAAAGTAGGATTTTTGTCAAAATTTTGAATACAATTATAACGTGTCATTTTATATTTTGATGTTATTTTTTAAATACTGCGTGTTTTTTGAAGTTTCAAAGTCTGGCATTATCTTGTTGTGTTTGCATCTTGTTTTGAAATTATGAATTATTTTTCAGACCAAGTCGCAATTTTTGGCACCTAGGAGAGTTGTCACACGCTGTCACAACTCTCCTTTTTAAGTTTGTAGTTTTGACACATTTTTTAGAGATTTTTATTGTTTTTTTTATCTTATAGTGTAATTTCGTTTGTTTTTGTTAGTTCTTCAACCTAAGTTTGACATAAAAGTAGATATATATGGCAGTTAAATGCGGTCTTAAAAATGGACACACCTACTATTGATGAAATAGGTGCAATAGGAGCCAGTAGAATGTTAAAAAATAGGAAACCTCAAAAAGCCAAGAAGAAGACAAACAAGGAAAGTACAAGTGATGTCGAAGAAAATGCAGATAATGAGTGTTTTTGCTTGTGTTGCCTTGAATCCTATGCCAATACAAGGTCGAATGAGGAGAGGATTCATCGCTTGTAATGCAAAGGCTGGTTTCACGAAGATGGCACTTGGGGCAAGCTGCAATACGTCTGTCACATTGTTTATCAGATTAGATTAAGATTTTAATTTATTTTATGACGCCTGATTGAGATAATTAAAAGTAATAATGCCATAATTACTTTTACAAGATTTATTGCTCGTTATGTTAATATTTTTAGCTCCTATAGTTACGCCAAATGGTATTTAGGTATTTTTAGGCAAAAAATGAATTTTGGTTATTACTTATTTAAAAGTATTTTTTTTTCTATCCAATATATTCTAGAAACACAGCTGTCACAACTTACCTCGGTGTTAGGAGAGTTGTGACAAAGGGAGTAGTTTTAGTTTTCGTGGATTTTCTCAGAAACCTTATTACTTTGATTAAGTTTTATGACTGTTTTTAATAAAGTAGAGATTGAGGTATATTTAGGCAAAGAATTCATAATTTTATTGTGGTGCGTTTCTTTAGTGAGATATGCTCGATTAAGTAAAAATTGTCACAACCCTCCTCGGTCTCCCCTACTAAATGAACGATAATACAATACCTAAATTAAGTAAATAGATTTTATTATATAGAAAAGTTCTCAGAAATATTTGTAGTTCGTAAAAACAACTGTCCTTAGGCAGGGAACGAACCTGCGGCCTCCTGTGTCGCAGGCGGCCTTTCGCCCGACGCGCCACATCGGTCGTCAAATATGACGTTTGTTACTTCTTCACGCCAAAAGTAATGAACGGGTCTTGCTGAAAATTTTAATTTTAAGTAATAAAATAGTTTTGGGCCTGTAATAACAGATAGGCTAGTTTTTGCCTGCATTGGTTGCCAGTTTGGTTGTCCGACAACAT
Organism: Eupithecia centaureata; assembly: GCA_944547425.1. Taxonomy (NCBI): domain Eukaryota; kingdom Metazoa; phylum Arthropoda; class Insecta; order Lepidoptera; family Geometridae; genus Eupithecia; species Eupithecia centaureata. The sequence continues at coordinate 614,688 of OX155688.1, read as the reverse complement.
TTGCTGTTGTCGGACAATCAAACATTCTGTTAACGGACTTCTTTGTACCCTCTTAGTCTTAAGTTTATTATGACGTAATTAGTCTGTCTGGTTGTAAAATCCAATATTATTTTCCTTTATCCCAAAATTCAGTACCTTTGTAATGGATAAAACGTTTCATCGGACGTTATGATTATTTTTTTAGTTCTTTTCTTTTCATTCACACTATAAAATACAATAAAATTACAAACTATTCTATAGTCAAAGATAAAATTGAAACTTCAAAGCCAGACAAAGCAGCCTAGCCTTGTTATTACTATAATTAAAATAATTTACACAAACACAACGCGTGCAAAGCTGCGGATGGAATTTAATACCTACCTTGATTATAAATACGAAATAACTATAACTGCCTGTTAATATTATGCTTTCACGCCTAAACTACTGAACCGATATAGATGAATTTTAATAGAGAGATAGTCTATAGAGACTAAGAAAAGCTTCTTTTTAATGCGAAAAAAGGGTTGTAAGAAGCTAAAATAGGGGATGAAAGTTTCTATGGAAGTTTCAGAATTTTTGAAGCTAAAAGCTTGGAACTAATTTTTTAGGCCTTTGATTAGATGTAAATAAAATTACATTTAAAAGTTCGAAATTCTTTTACCATTAAAAAAATATACGATTTAAGTTTGTATGGAAATATGTAAGGTTCATGTGACTGCCCAAAGTCACTATTACACGCGGATGAAGTCGTCGGGCACAGCAAGTAACAACAAAGCATAAACGAGAAAATTTGGTTGTTTGGGTCGGTGGATATCTCATACTACTTCCTAAATTACTGACAATAATGTGCTGAAATAATATAACTTTGCTATGGCTAAAAACTGGAGTATTATATAGATTGTTTTGTCTTTAAAATAAAGATCATTGTACTTTGCTTAGCACTATAGTCTCATTCATATTTTTAGTAAAACTTATTTAAGATACTTTTAGAACTTGAAAGGTTCCTGCAATTTCACTTCTTTGACACGGTTGTTTCTAATAAATAAACTGTGTGCTAATGTTCACAGACGCATGCACAATGAATACTATGACGAATCTCCAATTAATGAATTAGAACATGAAGAGAATGCCGATTATTCGAGTTTAAAGGAAGTGAATAATGGTGAAATCGTCGGTGCTCTGAAAGGTGATGGACCTTTGAATGAAAAAAATTCTGATGAGACAGAAAAATTCAATAAAATTTCTGCTGCCCAAGAAAGAGAGATTGACAACAAACCTGGTGAAGGACATGTTGTTCAAGATCCTGAGAAAAGATGGTAAGATTTTTTTGTTATCTCACAATCACATCTACTGACATCAAAAGAATAGAAGTCATTAAGTAGCAATTAAGAAAAAAATTGTTTAAAAATTAGTTTCCAGATTTTTTTCCAGATGATGACACGACGGAGAAATATTTAAAGCACTTACGAACTTTTTGTTTATTTTTAGTCTGTTTTGGAGAATGAAGAACCCATTTTTCTCCCATCAGACGACCAAGCAAAAGGAGAAAATAACATTAGAATGTGTGAAATGCGGACACTTCTACATAAACAATCTTGAGAGGCAAGCAAGCGAGAGTGACGATCAGCTAGTACGTAGATTGAAGAGAGCGTACGGAAGTCTATGTCCTAACTGTATACGAAATTTCTTAAAACGATTTCACAAAAAACCTTTGGTCGAACCAGTAAAACCAGATCAAATACATAAAACCAAAAAAGTTGATTCAACAACAACTAAGCAAACTCATACCACCAAAACAAATTATGCATTACTACATGAACAAATGCATAACAACAAAATGTTTGGCTCAGTAGCAAAAACTCAAAAATATAACAACAAAGAAGTTGACCCAATAACAACAGATAAAATTTATACCACCGAAAAAATTACCACAGTAACAAATGATCAAATTGATAACAGCGAATTATTTAATCCAGCAAAACCTGATCAAGGTGAAGTATACAAAAGCAAAGGATTAGACCATGTTATACCTGGTCATAAAGAAACCGGCAAAGAATTTAACACAGAAGAACCTGATCTAACGCAAAAGAGCGATTATGACTTCGCTACTCATCAAATTTATACCACCGAAAAAATTACCGCAGTAAAAAATGATCAAATTGATAAAAGCAAAATATTTAATCCAGCAAAACCTGATCAAGGTGAAGTATACAAAAGCAAAGGATTAGACCATATTATACCTGGTCATAAAGAAAACGGCAAAGAATTTAACACAGAAGAACCTGATCTAATGCAAAAGAGCGATTATGACTTTGTTACCCAACATCAAATTCATTACAGCAAAGCAAAAAAACCAATAACGCCTTATCATTTACCTAATAACAAAGAAATTTATCCAGTAACGACTGATCAAATACAAAACAGCAGAAATTTTGACCCAATAACACCTGATCAAACTTTTTACAATGAATATGACCCAGTAACGCCCGATCAAAAATATAACCGAAAAGGATTTGACCCAATGAAATCTGATAAATCACATAAAAGTAAAGAGTATTATCTAGAAACATTTGATCAAAAACATTACAGCAAAGAATTTGACCCAATGACAACTGATCAATTTTATACAACCAAAAAAATGTATGCACATGATCAAATTGATTACAGCAAAATGTTTAATCCAGCGAAACCTAATCAAGGTGAAGTATATAAAAGCAAAGAATTTAACGTAGTTAAGCCGGAACCATTATATAACAGCAAAGAAGGTAACCTATTAATGCCTGGTCATACATATAACAGCAAAGAATTTGACCATTTTATACCTGGTAATAAAGAAACCGGCAAAGAATTTAACACAGAAGCATCTGATCAAATGCAAAACAGCGATTTTGAGTTTGTTACCCATCATCAAATTCATTACATCAAAGGAAAAAAACCAGTAAAGCCTTATCATTTTCCTAATAACAAAGAAATTTATCCAGTAACGACTGATCAAATACAAAACAGCAGAAATTTTGACCCAATAACACCTGATCAAACTTTTTACAATGAATATGGCCCAGTAACGCTTGATAAAACATATAACCGGAAAGGATTTAACCCAGTGCCTGATAAAATACATTACAGCAAAAAATTTGACCTAGTAGCATCTGATCAAAAACATTACAGAAATGAATTTGGCCTAGGAACACCTGATCAAATGCATTACACCAAGGAATTTGATCAAGTAACACTTAATCCAATATATAACAAAGAATTCGACCTTGGTACACCTGATCATTTGTATAACAGTAAAGAATTAAACCCAGTACCGCCTGAAAAAACATATAATGGTAAAAAATTTAAACCAGTAAAACCTTATTCAACATATAACAACAAAGAGCTCGAAGCAGAAACACCTGATCAAAAACATAACATAAATGAATTTGACCTAGTAACACCTGAACAAACACTAAACAGCATAGATTTTAACCTAGTAACACCTGATCAAATAAATAACATGAAAAATTTTAACTCTGTAATGGCCACAACAAGATCAACAACAAAAGAAGTGAAGATAAAAGGCAATGATGATAATTTTGAATATTTTACTACTCAAGATCAGACGAGAAAGGAAAAAGTTAGGGAGAAGCATATTAAAGTAGACATGGAATCGAAAATTAGGGATTTGGCAGAGATTGAAATGAAAGTGCAAAAGGTGACAATTACCACCCCAATCATCAGTGGCAGATTGGTTGCTATTACTCTATTATAATAAACGATGTTTGAATGTAAAAAGATGTATTTTAATGAAAACCAATCAGAGTGAAGATAGACACGACCGGTGAGAGTCGTCTCTTATCATCATCATCATTATCATCACTCTGATACTGAAGATAATAATGGTAACACAAGATTTTGAACACGGCGGGAGCAGAAAATATGAAAAACGCCTTAATCTCGCGTAACATTTACGGATCACAATCAGAGAGGTGGGATTTAGCTTGTGACAAAGATTTTCGAAAATATTTATGCTGAAACTGCATTATTTTAAGGCACTACCATATTTATTTTTACGATAGTATTTTATTCGATTTTAAGCAAAAAAAGTTCAAAATTAGCTTTCCATTAAATTACCAATAAACGTATATGTCGCAGATCGCTGCGTTTCCAGACCTCATTCTATTTCATACTAGCGAGCCTTCGTTTTGATACCATGCATTTCATAGTCAAGAATAATAATAACTTCTTGATATGTATTCGGTCTCTTTGCTCTATAGGCGGCTAGGCCATAGAACATGTGATTCAAGGACAACAGACTGTTGATGGACAAATGTCATAAAAGAAAATTAATTACTTTGGTGGAAATAATGACAGTGACCATCTCTTGCATTTTTCTAAATTATTATTTTGAGTTAAATCGCATGATTATCGTAGCTAAGCGTTATTATTGCATACGCTCGTGCACTGCATTAGCCCAGTAAAGATTGGTGTGCCGGATAACACCTTGAGTGCGCTTTCCTGACAAAACCACATTGATCCGGTTTTATGGAGATGATCATGAACTTAGAAATCATGAAGATGATCTTATTTTCCCTCTAATTCGATATATAAATTAAATTAACAACACTTTAATTTTTTCATATTATGACCAATATCATGCGTTCTGACGTTTATTAAGTCATTCAGTGAACGCGGTGGATACCGGTCGATGCAATTAAAACAAAACACTCTACCGTTAATTCACTAAAGATATTTCTTGTAAACAAAGAAATGTCATGAAATGTCACTGTCATAATAAAAAGTCAGAAGTAGAAAACAGGTTTTTACCATGGATCACTACTAGTAATAACTGCGCGCGGTTTTGCTTGTGCGATAGAAACCTAATATTTACTAACCAACCTTACCAACTACTTTTCACTGTTGTCTTGACTGTTGACGCCTTACCTCATGGATTAGGAGCGATATTATCGCAAGTTGACTCGGATGGCCTAGAACGTCAAATATCATTCCCTTCGCGCACTTTAAATTCGGCTGAAAGAAGGTACTCGCAGATTCAATAAGAAGCCACCGCGGTTAGTTTTGGAGTTCGTCGGTTCCATCAGTTCCTGTATGGCTTGACGGTTCCGTCTCATTCTATTTTAGGACCGCATAAAGGCATTCCCGATGTGGCTGCTAACAGGTTACAGAGATATGCAATATATCTAGATGCTTATAATTATGTAATTGAGTTTTTAAAGTGTGCAGATAATAACGCAGATTCCTTATCGCGCGCCAGCCTTCCTGTACTGTATCTGAATTCAGGGCGAGCGCACTCAGTGCGCAGGAGTAGCGGTGCGCGCCGGACCTATCATATTAATTCCGAACAGTCCACACAGCATCACCTAGCCCTAAGCTAAGCAGAACTTGTAGTCCAGTCATTATAGTAAGTTCACCTCGGAATTCGAGATACCCAGCTGTAAGTCTGTAAATACTTGTATATTGACACCCTAAAAGTTGTCTCAAAACCTACATATGGTAGGGTGTGCGCAACTATTAAATTTCGAGGTCAAATGTCACAAAAATCGTTTTTTTTGTAAATATCTCATTTTTTGTTATTTGTCCTTCAAATCAATATTGTAGACTATAAAATTCTCTACAAATTTTGTTTAAATAATTTCTTTTATACGATAAACCGTTTTCGAGATAGAGGGCGGAGAGCGCGCGGTCACATGTAGGTTTTGAGACAACTTTTAGGGTGTCGATATACAAGTATTTACAGACTTACAGCTGGGTTTCTCGAATTCCGAGATTCTTACCTAATTTAAGCATAAATGACTGGACAATTGTGTTATGGGTACTAGATGTCTGATATACTTAATGCAATAAATTACATAGATAGATTTTTTTTTATTATACATAGAAAACACCCAGACCAACGGAACAAATTTCTGCAGATCGTACACAAATTTGTTCCGAGGCGGGAATCGAACCCGCAACCTCCTGTGTCGCAGGCGGACCTTCGCCTGCGACGAATTATGATAAACTTCCCTTAGATAAAGCTTCGTAAATTTTTTTGTAGAAGCTAATTTACCTGTAACTTTAAGCGATTTGAAAAAAGAAACCCATCAGGATGTTACCTTAATATGTAAGGTTATAGATTTTATTTTGAATGGCTGGCCAAAAAAAATATCTGAGACCGTATTTTTTATGCCGAAACCAGTTATCGTATGAAAATGGGTTTGTAATAAGAGGGCACAACGTCATTAATACGCTTAGACTATTTGAATTACACTCCTCGCACTTAGGTATTGTGAAAAGTAAGGCGGAAGCACGATCTCGGTTCTGGTTTCCGGGTATAGACGAGGCGCTCGAGGCGCTGGTAAGCGCATGCGATGTGTGCATGCAGGTGCGCCCCGCGCCCCCGCGTGACCCGCTCCAACCCTGGCGTTACCCACCTAAATCATTCTATAGGATCCACATCGATTTTCTGTTAGCGTCAGGACCCCTGGACCAAGTGCGATATTTTATATTTGGAAACTATCAAATTACAATACCTTTTCAATACTATTTGATACCTCAGTTAAATTATTTAGTACCTCGATGAGCTGTGAAATAATTTGAAAAGAAAGTGGTCAGACATTCTGACGTCAGGTTGTCTGGACCACATCTTTTTCACATAGTTAGAGGCAGTAAAACTTGAAAAATCCTTTGTAAATATTTAATACCTTTTTAATACCTTCCAATACCTCTTTATTTCAAACATTTAAGCGTCGCAGAAAAAAGTTACGGACGAATATTAAATTTTGCAGGAAGGTTGTTCGATACATATCTAATTTACCGCAGACATAACACTAATCTTGTGAATGCGTAAGTTTGAATGTCGAGATGTAAATGTGTGGATGGATGGATGGATGTTTGTTAACTCTTCATGACTATGGATAGGACTGGATGAAGTAAAAAGTAACTTTTTATGAAATTCTGATGAATGAAATTTCATTGTATCTTACGAATAAGGTTACAGTTGCAAAACAACAACTTTCAAGGAGACGGTTTTTTCTTATTATTTGGAAAAGTTGCGGCCAAATTCTGATAGACAACCTGGTAGATACATATTATCCTTCTTACAAATAAACATAAAAATTTGGTTTTAAGCACAAAACTATGCGGCTGTCCCAAATAGAGAGTATTAAAATCGAAAAACTGTAGCACATACACGTTTTATGAGACTTACAACATAAATATTTTCAGACGATTAATCAAGAAACAAAATCAAAAACCTAGTATAGTCTCTTAATAGGCTTTAAAGTTGGAAGATTGGAATAGTTTAGTGTTCGTCACTAAAAACCAAGTTTTTAAAAGTTTTACTCAAATTTGGCTGACCTGACTTAGCTTGATTTGACATAAAATAATAAGTAAATGGTACAAAAAAATATCAAAAAAGACATTTATTAAAAACTTAGTAGTAGCCAATCCCAAATTGAAAAACCTAGTAAGTAGTAATTTCAAACTCAAACACTATGAATGAAATGTTAATGGAAATGTTACATGCTAGGATTTTGATTTTGTTTCGCAATGTAGCAAGTGGAGTTACTAGGATTAGTGGGTCACGTCACTTTGATTCTAAATAAGATGAAATACGGGTTTCATAACACGTGGCTCAAAATTCAAGAAACGGATGACGATAAAAGCGTTTACAAAAAAATGGCTCTTACTAGGTTTTGGTTTGGGAGAGCCGTATGAGCGGGCTAATCTTAGACCAATAGTAACGAAGAGCCGCTATAAACATCTCAAGAGACTCGCTAAATAGAGAGTAAGTTGGGTCAAGGGCCAGATCCAAAAAGGGGTTCTCCTGGACTCGGCGCGTATTGTCAGGAAGTTCCTCTGTCTGCAACCCTAGTCACCAGCTGCTTCAGCCTAGCTTCGCGGCCGGTGATCCACCGTTTTGATATATATATTTTCTGTTGAACAGTTTTATAATATAAATAAATAAATAAAAAGCGCTTTATTCCGATATCACATATCACAACAATTTCTCATAATAATTTGCAAGACATATAATAAAGAATTCCTTTTACATTGCTTAAACCTACGATTGAATTAATGATAAAAATTATATTATTAAGTCAGTCACAAGAAAATAATTAAATATTAGTTTGTCATGCATTAAATAAAAATATTCATTCGTAGTCATCGTGTTTCTTGCTGTCAGTTTATTTAATTGTGATATGGACCTGGTGTATGACTCCTCCAAGGATCTCCAATTCTCTCTATCTCTAGCTTTGCGCGTCCATATTTTCCCAGCTATTTAGTTTTATAATATATATTTTTATAATTACTAGCTGCATCCCGCGACTTTGCCTGCGTGTACGCTTATTTGTGAAATAGAGAACAATATGTGTGTCAAAAACAGAATAAAGAATGAATGAGAATGTTTTATTATTAACATAAAGTTTTACTTTCATCATGTTTTCAGTGAATCTGTAAACAAGGGAATGTTTTTGTCATCAATTTTAAAATTTTATTGCACAACCCCCAGTTTTTTAAGAAAAAATTTCGTAAGAAAAAATACGTGATATTAAATAAACTATGAAATTTAGAATTTGAAACAATTTCAGAAACCATTAGATGTAGACTGAATATTGACATAGGTACATGTTCCAGCGATTTCTAAAATTCTATCAACAACGCTGGTCTTCCTGTAGTGCTGTTTTGTGAAGTCAAACATTTTTACATAAAATATTTGATTATCGCTTATATTTTGTACTTTTTTCTTTCTTTTGGCGTTTTTTTTCTTTTTATCGCCTTTTAAATCACTATTACCGGTTTTCGGTTGTCCCGAAATAGAATCAGAGTGTATCACAATAAATTTATCTCTTGTCTTCTCCGTCTCCTTGAAAGTTGTTGTTTTGCAACTGTAACCTTATTAAAGATTAAAGATGTTTATTTGCACGAATATAAGTTACAGTGTTGGTCTTAAAATTAAAATAATGTCCAAGAAAGATAATATGTATCTACCAGGTTGCCTATCAGAATTTGGCCGCAAATAATCCAAATAATAAGAAAAAACCGTCTCCTTGAAAGTTGTTGTTTTGCAACTGTAACCTTATTCGTAAGATACAATGAAATTTCTTTCATCAGAATTTCAAATAAAAAGTTACTTTTTACTTCATCCAGTCCTATCCATAGTCATGAAGAGTTAACAAACATCCATCCATCCATCCACACATATTTACATCTCGACATTCAAACTTACGCATTCACAAGATTAGTGTTATGTCTGCGGTAAATTAGATATGTATCGAACAACCTTCCTGCAAAATTTAATATTCATCCGTAACTTTTTTCTGCGACGCTTAAATGTTTGAAATAAAGAGGTATTGGAAGGTATTAAAAAGGTATTAAATATTTACAAAGGATTTTTCAAGTTTTACTGTCTCTAACTATGTGAAAAAGATGTGGTCCAGACAACCTGACGTCAGAATGTCTGACCACTTTCTTTTCAAATTATTTCACAGCTCATCGAGGTACTAAATAATTTAACTGAGGTATCAAATAGTATTGAAAAGGTATTGGAATTTGATAGTTTCCAAATATAAAATATCGCACTTGGTCCAGGGGTCCTGACGCTAACGATTTTCTAGGGCCTATAAATGGAGGAATGTATTTTGTAGTCGTAGATGCCTATTCGAAATGAGGAGAAGTGTACGACATGACGAATAATACTAAGTCGGGTGCTGTTGTTGAAAAGCTGTATGGTTACATGTAAATTTTTGGTTACCGCATACATTTAACAGCCTGTCCAGATAGAGCGCTTTACAGCCTGTCCAGATAGGGCGCTTTACGCGCGAGTGCCCTCGCGCGTTTCAATTTATATTGCGTCCAGATGCGGCGTTTTACGCGCGCTCCTACGCGCGATTTGTATGGGAGGAACCCAGGGACAGTTAGTTAGAGCGCTATACATTCCGTCCAGATGCTGCTGCGCGATTCCTTGCTCGCGCGTAAAACGCGAGCAACGCGCTGGACTCTCGACTCGCGCGTGTTGCGCGCGAGTCGAGATACTCGGGCGCCATTGCTGCGTCCAGTGGTGCGCGCGATTCCAACGCCAGTGGACGTATTTGGAACAAAAATGGTGACTGATAATTTTGACATATGTATTTTGACAATTTTGGTATGCAAGCCACAACACGACTGCTTTGTCTCGCTCCATGTTTATAACTGTCCCTGGGTCCTTCCCATACAAATTGCGCATAGGAGCGCGCGTAAAACGCCGCATCTGGATTGAAACGCGCAAGGGCACTCGCGCGTAAGGCGCCCTATCTGGACAGGCTGTAACAGCCTGTCCAGATAGGGCGCTTTACGCGCGAGTGCCCTCGCGCGTTTCAATTTATATTGCGTCCAGATGCGGCGTTTTACGCGCGCTCCTACGCGCAATTTATATGGGAGGGACCCAGGGACAGTTATAAACATAGAGCGAGACAAAGCAGTCGTGTTGTGGCTTGCATACCAAAATTGTCAAAATATGTCAAAATTATCAGTCTCCATTTTTGTTCCAAATACGTCCACTCGCGTTGGAATCGCGCGCACCACTGGACGCAGCAATGGCGCCCGAGTATCTCGACTCGCGCGCAACACGCGCGAGTCGAGAGTCCAGCGCGTTGCTCGCGTTTTACGCGCGAGCAAGGAATCGCGCAGCAGCATCTGGACGGAATGTGTAGCGCTCTAGTATCTGGAGAACGCGCGAGTGCTTACGCGCGAGGGCACTCGCGCGTAAAGCGCCCTATCTGGACAGGCTGTAAAGGGTAGACAACGCGCGTGTAATGTCTCTGATGTTGCAGGCGTCCATTAGGGTGGAGCGTCAATGTATGGAAAAAAAAAAAGTTACTTAATCGATTTCGAATACCTGCCAAAAGTTGCAAAATGGCAAGACAATAATAAATAAAATTTTATTTTATTTTTTAAATATATTTTTTGGCCCTCTACCGTCGTTTGAAATTTGATATTTTTTTCATTTACGTAACTTTTTAAAATCTGTCTTCTACTGAAACTAACAATAAATAACTATTTATTTTAGTGGCATAGTGTAAATAAGACATCAATTTATAATAACAAAAGTTTCGTTTAAAAATACTCTGCTTCGAACAATCAAAAAATAAATCAAAAATTATAAAATTGTGAGTATTAAGGTTGGCTTTTTAGTTAGATTTTTTTTCAGTATCGAACGATAGTACGCGATTTTTTACCGTGAATGCATCCATCTCTGGCCTTCTTACCAGAAACAGTCATCAATGCCTCAGTTACCATTTTCACACATTTTCAACAGCTTGATTGTTACAAGGAAAATCCGAAATCCTCAAGCCCAGTCCTCTGATAATATATAGATTTATTGATCGTAAAGCATAGCTTCTAACAGATATTTTGGATGTGCAAAAAAAGAGGTTTCTCTGAATAACTCGGTCTGCAATTTTCTGTACATCAGAACTCAAAACATTTGAATTATGCAATCAATCAAAGAACATTCACCGAACTTTGCTTGAATGAACTATCTTTTCTTATATGATACCAAACAGGAGCATAAACTTTTAATATAGTCTAAAATAAGATTTATTAGCTTAGACGCTCTAAGATACATAAGGTTCAAACAAGGCTTGGTGTCTTAATATAGTTATCAGCTGTTGGCAACCATCGCGAGTGAGAATTTTTTTCATGATTCCTGCGAAGTTCGAAAACTTCATAAATGGCGGTTTGTTGACCATTTTTCTGAAATTTCACTGTTTTTTTGATGAACAACACTTGTTTTAATCCATCAGACTTCGTTAGTAGTATTAATTTACTGCTGAAACAAGGATATCCATAAATAGAACAGTCTATTTCACTTCGAGTTCTTATTTTCGACATTATTTTGTCTTTAGCACATTATACCACGAAATCAAAAGCTTATCTTATATGATTACTGAACAAAACAACTAAAATAAATTTATAAGACGAAGGTTATTTGAAAAATAGGTAACTCGAATGATTCTAACTTCAACAGTTCAATTTGCAAAGCTACGTACCTACTGATACCAATCATTGAATTTTGTTTAAAATCGGCGTCTTTGTTATTGTATAATTTGACTTCATGACAAGCTTATAATGATATAGGAACTATTATTTAACACTCATTTTATATTAAGATATGCAAAAATATGATATTCAAAATAAAAAAAACGGTTAAATGTTTAATTACGATTTTTATTTTGAAATATTCAAAGGGCAGTAGAGGGCTCAAAAAGGGTTGCAATATTTTTATTTTATTTTTTTTCCTTGCCTGTGCAACAGTTATTTAGATCTTGATGAGGATCAGCTGGATAAACTTGAGCGCCTCCAAAACTTCTGCATTAGGTTCATATTTGGCCTACGCAAATATGACCACGTCTCTCCTTTTCGCACCATGCTCAAGTGGCTCCCTGTTCGACTTCGCCGGGACATGCACGTTCTTTCTCTTCTCTATTCTATTCTCTTTAAGGCGCTGTCTGTCGACAATCGGTAATTTTTAAGTAGAAATAGGTAATGTTTCTGAGCAAGCTACATTTCAAATTTATAAATATATATTACTTCACGTTCGTACATAGATTAACAGCTAAGCTGAAAACATAACAGCAGAAACTTTTCTCAATTAATAAATGTTTTCAAAATGGCACGTTTCAGAATTTAATATAAAAATATTTTGATAGCTACGATAACAACTAGGGAGTAATTGTTAAAGTTAGGTAACATTTTTATCTAGAATCCGGTTAGCTTAGTCTTTTGATGAAGATTCTCAATAAATTTAAATATTAATTTATTCGATTAACAGCAGGCGCTGAGCCCGCCGCCCATGCATCAGTACCGCCGTGACCTCTGTCAAGGCCGGACGTGTGCTTGATGTCGTCTCAGATATCAATGACAAACCATACGTAATATTTATCGTGAATATTCGGTTAGAGCCTGTCCAGATGGGGCGTTTTACGTGCGCTCCTATGCGCGGTGCGTTAGGGAGGGACTCGGAGACAGTTATAAACATGGAACCAAATAAAATAGTTCTGGAAAAGTCGGAAGCAAAAAGCACTGCAAAGATTTAACATACATCCAATTCTACTAATTCTTCCGTTATTAGTTAATTGTAACGTTTCATGGTTCTATTGGATTATCTCTGATTGATTCAATTTTCCCATACTGCTACTTTTTTTTTAATTTCGTCTATGAAAAGTACGGTAATTTGTTTTTTTTTTGACTGGACGAGGAATCGCGCACCATCATCTGGACGGGATGTAGGTATAGTGCTCTAGTATCTGGAGAAAGCGCGAATGTTTAAACGCGAGAGCACTCGCGAGTAAAACGCTCCATCTGGACAGGCTCTTAGCTAGCGTTCCCTGACAGATTGACTATGTTTCATTTCGATTGACAACTAGGATTTAGGCTAATCGAATTTTTGAAAATAGAATACCACTACGCTACACAAATTATCAAAACTAAATTTCATTTAGCATCCAGAGATATGATATCGTTTTGCATAGAGTGGAACTGGAACGTAATAGAGATGGCACAAAAATTATTATGATGGAAAATATAAATTAGGATTTGCGCCCGGGCATTGCAGGTTCTCAATTTCCCGGGATTTCCCGAAATTTCTGGATGATTTCAAAACCTGGTTATTGTACATTATTTCTCGGGAAATTTCGGGTCTTTTATAACAAAACTTTATCTATTCCATCATCTTGTAGCATTTCGGATATATTCATACCTTAGCGGTAGGTATAAGGTATGTTAGTTAGCATTTTTATTTTGCAGCAGACAGTTAGCTTTGATCGAATTTGAATTTTGAGTATTTTTTACTCATTATTAAAAATAGAGAATTATAAATTATACCTCATATTCGTAATATTTCGCAATATGTTTTATTTTACCTGAATTTACCTAAAAAGCAAATTAGATTTTCTGTAGACTGTTTGCAATCGTCTGCAGTTAGCTCAATGGTTTCAATTGTAGGTATACATGTACTAGTTGTATACTAGTTGTATTTTTTTCTATTCCTTGATTGTAATTTTCGTTGTTAATAAAGTTGTTTATTTCCTTATTTTATATCTTTATCTACCTCTATATCTGCAGGCAGACTCATTCTGTAAAATCTCGAATTTGAACTCGAATCCACTCTAGTGACCGAGCTACGTCATTCTTTAGCATAGGCTCTATGATAAAGAATGACGGGCATAGGGGAACGTAGGCTAATGAAAGCTGTCGGGCAATGAGTGATAAGGTAAAATTGAATTGATGATAGCCTAGCTAATATTTTGAAAAAGATAAATTATGTGCAATTTTTTTATATACTGAAACATGTAGAGATGTGGTACCGATGATGAAAAAGTGTACTGGTAGTGATAGTCCAGATTCGAGAGATATTTTGTACATTTTGTTTGGATCCATAAAGTCTGGATCCATAAAATCTTTTGTTTTCCATCAATATTTTTATATTTATTTTCTCCGTTTTGTTTGCCAAATTAATTGATAAATTTTGATTGTAAAAATGTTATGATTTGAAAAACTCTAACAGTAACTCAAATGTTACTGATAGAGTTTTGCAATTTTTTGATCTAAAATTAATTATATTTGCTCTAGCATTAAATGGGCACTCATTCATTGCAATTGACAGGCAAAAGGAGCGACTGACTGGTTAAACTGTAAATTGTACCTTAATACATATCTATAGTTAAGTACCATTTAATAAAAGAAAAGATTTTTTTTATTCTTCATATTTCGAGACTTTTGTATGCCAGTCCCGTATTTTAACTATAGGTATACTATACAAATATATGAAATTGAAAATAATAATAGGAATAATTTTGACAAGTTTGTCAAATTTTTATTAAAACATTCCTGGAGTGGGCTCCTGTTGCCTGTTCTCCCCTAATTGTCAAAATCTCAGCATTTTAAACTGACAGCGGATTTCTAAGGGTCATTCCACACGGGAAGTTCTCCCGCTGCGGGAATACGCTTCTGGACCGCACTAATCACATTTAATTATGAAATATGAAAGATATGATTTTCCTTCGCGGTTCACAGCTAGGCGGGAGCAATACGACCGCCACATGTAGCTTCCAACCACCGCTGATAACCGGTTCTTACTACATGGACGCTTTCGCGCTATACGTCATTCTGCGCGGATTTATCATCCCCGCGTATCCCTTGTAGTTTGATGGTCTACAGTAGCTTTGCCGAGCGGATACCCGCGACGGGAGAACCGCCCGTGTAGTGTGACCCTAAGTGATATTCGAAATGAATTTATAAAATGCATAGGCTGATATAATAATATGAAACACTGCTGATAGATGCTGAATGCTAGGCTAGCTGAAGACAGGGCGCTATGGCGCTCATTAGGAAGCCTATGTCCAGCTGTGGACTAATACATCATCATCAGCCTATATTAGTCCACTGCTGGACATAGGCCTCCCCTAATGAGCGCCATAGCGCCCTGTCTTCAGCTTGACGCATCCAGCATCTGCCAGCAGTCTTTCGCAGATCGT
The DNA here is from genome assembly GCA_944547425.1 of Eupithecia centaureata. NCBI lineage: Eukaryota > Metazoa > Arthropoda > Insecta > Lepidoptera > Geometridae > Eupithecia > Eupithecia centaureata. Next base: position 599,209 of record OX155688.1, on the reverse strand, counting down.
CATCCCATTTTGCCGGAGCTACACTACGTTTGCTACGTCACGGTCTCCACTCAAGAACACGTTTACCCCAACGGTTGTCGTTTCTTCGCGATTATATTATATTTTATAATGATAATGATGAAATATAGTATAGGTACCTAGGCATAACCATACATATTATCAATTTACTTATGCATTACCTAGGAACTTGGGGAGGTCGTTACATCAGGTACAAAACAGGGTAAAGTTACCCATAGTAAAGCATTATTACCTACCTACGCAGGTGCCAGCAACACGATCTTATAAAAACTAATATACTAATTAACGGTAGGCATGCGCCATCTATGAGGTAGCCCTTGTCAACTCTCCTGGTTTTTCTGCCGCATTTTTAGCTACTTAGCCCGCCTTAATCCTTTTTCTCCTGTATACCTAAAAGAACGGTTTGAATTCCTTCATTCTTCCAACTCTCACAATCTCAGGTCAAATAATCAAATAATCAATATCTTTATTTCTTTAGGCTTATAAAATAAGCACTTAGACAAATTTAATACTATAGGTAAGTACATAATTATCAAAATAATATAAGAAATAAAGTAATAATTGATTTTCAGTTCGCCTCAGTTTTTTGTCCACTAGTGGAAGAGGCGAAATAGAAACCACTAGCATGTGTAAAACTTATGTGTCTAATACATGTTTGCCTTATAAATAATTACATACTATTGTCGATGTGGAACTGAGCGACATCTGGCCAAGCACTAACGTCATTGATGTAATCATTTATGGAGTAATATGCCTTCTTGATAAGATTTAGTTTTATGTACTGTTTAAATCTACGAATAGAAAGTTCAGTTGCTTCAGATGGAAGCTTATTATAGAAGCGCACACAATTACCCATAAATGATTTCCCCAGTTTTCGTAATCTAAATGAAGGAATGTGTAATTTGTTCTTGTTTCGTGTATTTCTATTGTGAACATCACAATTTTTCAAAAAGTTACTCTTGTTTTTGTGTGTATACATTAAATTTTCATAAATATATTGCGAAATTACAGTTAAAATATTTATTTCTTTAAATAACTCCCTCAATGAGTCACGTGGCTTTAATTTATAAATTGCACGCACCGCCCTTTTTTGAAGAACAAAGATAGTCTGAATATCAGCTGCCTGTCCCCAAAGCAAAATACCATAGGACATAATACTATGGAAGTAACTATAATAAACTAACCTAGCTGTGTCTTGATCAGTGAGATGTCTAATTGTTCTCACTGCATAGGCTGCTGAACTAAGCCTACCCGCGAGAGCATCAATTTGCGGTTGCCATTGAAGAGTTGAATCAATATGCAACCCCAAAAATACAGTAGACGAGAGTCAGAGTCTACGAAGTGAACAATCTCATTATTTAACATGATTTGAGTTGGGAGTTCTCTAACATTTGGTAACATGAATTTTATACATTTTGTTTTTTTAGCATTAAGTAAGAGGTTATTGGCGGTAAACCAATTTAGTATCTTTGACAGCGAATTATTTACATCCTCAAAATTATATTTATTTCTGTCAACTTTAAAAATTAGTGAAGTATCATCAGCAAATAAAACTATATCACAAAGATCTTTTGCTAAAAAGGGGAGATCATTTACATATACTAAAAATAAAAAGGGACCTAATATAGATCCTTGGGGGACACCTAATTCAATTTTTGAGCCCGTAGATCTTTCTTTACCAACGTCTACTTTTTGAACTCTATCAGATAAATATGATTGCATAAGATCCAGTGCCTTGTTGTTTATTCCATAGTGTTTCAGTTTCTCAATTAATGTACTATGATCTACACAGTCAAAAGCCTTAGAAAGGTAACAGAATACACCAATAGCGTTTTTGGCTTTATCCCAGGCCTCCAATATATGCCTTAATAGAACTGTACCAGCATCGGTTGTCGATCTACCCTTGGAGAAGCCAAATTGGTTTTCATGAAATAACCTATTAAGGTTGAAGTGAGAAGTTAACTGGGTGAAAATAAATTTTTCAATAACTTTACTCATTGCAGGAAGTATTGAGATCGGTCTGTAATTGGCCGGATCAGTGTGGCTACCAGATTTATAAAGAGGAACTAACTTACTATATTTTATGAGATCAGGAAAAACTCCTGCGTCGATACAACTATTGAAAATATAGGCCAAACAAGGAGCCATTTCCTTAACAATTGAACTTAATACTTTTGTTGATATACCCCAGAGATCCTCAGTATTTTTAATGTTAATGGACTTAAAGATTTTCACTACATAATCAGCATTTACATAACTAAAGATAAAACTCTCATTACATCTAGCAACTGAAGATTCTAAAAATTTAACAGCCATTGATGCTGAGGAGTTTAGAGACTGGGTAACAACTTTAGGAATAGCAGAAAAGAATGCATCAAAAGCATTGGCAATATCTTTTTCATGTATAAGAATTGAATTATTAATTTTTAACCTTATTTCTTTATAACGTGGCTTTGATTTACCTGTTTCGTTATTTATTAGTCTCCATGTTGCTTTTACTTTATTAGATGATTTTATTATAACATTCTTTAAAAACAGGCATTTGGCTGTGTTGCAGACTTTCTTAAATGTTTTAGAATACTTGGTTACATACAATAGAAACGCAGGATCATGTAACTTAGTTTCTCTAGAAGCATAAAGGTCATAGAGTCTATTCCTACTTTTATAAATACCCGGAGTGGCCCAATCAACAAATCCGACCCTATCTCTCACTGTGCATGTTTTAAGTTTGAATACTTCACTGTGTTCCTTGTGTATGACATTCAAAAGTGTGGAAAATAATTCATTGGGGTCATCAGAACAAGATATATTAGATACTGTTAGTTCTACTCTACTTTGAAAATTCTTAATTCGGTTCTCTGTTATTGGCCTGCAGGTATATTTTTCTACATTATTTCTATCATTATAGCTAAAATTAACACTTTGACCATAATGGTCTGATTGGAAATGCCTAATTACTGCTTTGCTGGTTGGAGTTTGACTACAGTAAATATTATCTAAACAGGTGGCAGATGTTTGGGTTACCCTAGTGAGGTCATTAAAAAGATGTTGTAAACTAAGTAAGTAAAGCACTTGAATAAATTAAGCAATCTGTCGGCAAGGGGATTTGATAAAATATCTATATTAAAGTCACCGCAAACAATGAGATCCTTCCTACAAGTAAATACTTTCAGCAAAACTTCTTCCATAGTACATTCAAAAGCAACCTGATCTGCGTCAGGAGGGCGGTATACACACACACACAACGATATGTCGCTCCAATTCCACACAAGAAAGTTCAATAGTCCTCTCAATAGAAAGTTTTACAATACCTTTTCTTTCTTTACATTTAAGACTATTTTTTACTAAAATCAGAGAGCCACCACGTATTGCAGCTTTTCTTTTATATGAACTTACAAAACATCATCAGATAACTTACTCCTCAAGTTTCCCGCGCATACCCAATCCTTTTATGGCAATTATTTTAGTGTACAGGCTGTTCGTCTTTGGAACAAACTGCCTGTCGCTATCAGACTTGCTCTTTCCATCAACTCTTTCAAGTCCAACCTAAAGTCCCATTTCCTATCTTCAGCTGTCTAACTAAGTTCATCCATTTCACACCCTCATTTTCCTATATCTTCAAAAATCACTAATTTCATGTTTTTCTCACTCGTTAGTTTATTTTGTTTTATTTAGAAGGTTATGTATTGTATGTTTTTAATGTATCTGTGAATTTTATTATTATTATTTTCTATCTGTGCACTGCACTACCTACCCAATTCTTATATCAATGCTTCTCTAAATAAAAGGTTGCCTGGGAGAAATCGCTCAGGGAACTATGGAAAGAGCTATGTTTGTTAGGAGTTTCTCTGAAGGATAGGATTCGTAAATCCGATCAGACATCATCCGACAGAGAACCAAAGTTACTTAGCTCAAAGAATTAGCAAGCTGAAGTGGCAGTGGGCCGGCCATATCTCATGAAGAACCACCAAACTTTTGGGGTAAATGTGTTATTGAGTGGAGACCGCGACTTGGCAAACTTAGTGTAGGACACCCTCCGGCCAGGTCGGATGACGATTGCGAAAGGCAGATGCTGGATGCGGCAAGCTGAAGACAGGGCGCTTAAGCGTTCTTTGTGGGAGGCATTGGACAATGCACACAGCACCATCGAGCCCCGAAGTACTAAACTAAATTTATTAAAGCTTGTGTTACGGGTACTAGATAACTGATATATTCATACAGTATAATTATTTATAGAAAGCATAGGAACAAATTTCTGCAGATAGTACACAAATTTGTTCGGAGGCGGGAATCGAACCCGCAACCTCTTTCGTCGCAGGTGGACTTACACAGATTTATTTGCAACAAACAAACAACACCAAATTCTATGACATGTTGCGTCAGATGCGGCGCGAATTATTTCCGCCAAGAAAGTCGTAAGAGATGGGTAATGGGTTAAAACCCATTCAACCCACTTGGGTTATAACCGGGTGATTTGGGTTTTAACCCGATTTTAACCCATTTTCACCCGTTCTGCCGGGTGAAAATGGGTGTTGTAATAAATTCATTATGTACCTACATTACATAATAAAATTAATTTATCTAATGGCTTATAGCGTTCTACTAAGCAGCTAAAAAAAAAAATAAGGAATCAAATTCAGGTCTAAGTACCTAATTATTTATTTTTAAAAAATCTCAAATTATTCTTAACAGGTATTAAGATATTCTACCACATACATAATCTTAACCCGTCACCACACGGTAAAATCAGGGGTAGAAAATGCGCACGAAACAATATCACACGCCCCGAAGCGCGCGGTCTCCAAAATTGTGGCACGCTTCAGAGAAATGCTCATAAAAAATAACTAGGCCTATCTAAGTTCTGTAAACGGTTTTAGCTTAAATAATTTATCTTTATGTTTTTATTACTTCTGTAAGCTTATTTTTACTAACAATAACACAAAAACATAATAAATGCGCGACTTTTTCAAAACCATATTTTGGCAAGAAAACAAATCATATTTACATGGAAATATAAAAGAACAGCATGCTATAAATAATATTTCAATGATAAACAAGAGCTGTGCTATGAAAAAATATTGAAAATTTTCGAAATGAAAATTACCATTTTTTGTTTACGTGCTGCACCATGTTGTAGTGATGTGCACGATGCCTACGATGGAAATTTTATCGATATTTTTTGTTTCGATGCAAGTTTGTAAATAAATAAAATAATCATATTTTATAACAGTTTTTTATTTTATTACTAATTCTAAGTACCTTATAATAATATTGCATATAATCTTTGTTTGTTTGACATGGGAAGGAATGATATTACAAAGTGATTTTTTGTAGACTTCAATTACAAATTATTGTAATATACAAAGTTATAATAGGATTACAAAAATGTTATGCATATGTGAGTATAATATACAGCTTTCCATTATTTTCAGGTAATAATTTTCATATATTTGGTTTACAATAGTATGTTATTATTTATAAGGCAAACATGTATTAGACGCTTATGTAATACACAAGAATCTCCGAAACACATTGCAAATTTACATGGGTAGGAATAATATATTATTACATAGTGATTTTTAGTAGACTTCAATTACAAATTATTGTAACATACAAATTTATACTAAGATTACATAAATGTTATGCATAAGGTGACCATAATATACAGCTTTCCATTATTTTTAACTATTACAACTAATAATTTTACCAATAATATTCATATATTTGGTTTACAATGGTATGTTATTATTTATAAGGCAAACATGTATTAGACACATAAGTTATACATGTGCACGTGGATTATTTTTCGTTTCTCTAATAGTGGACAAAAGATTGAAGCGAGGAGAAAATCAATCAACACCTTATTTCATACATAAATTTTATATTATAAAATTTATGTAGTTTCAAACTTGACTAGTCAATAATATAATTTGACTTGTTTATTGCTTATTTTGTAAGCCTAAAGAAATAAAGTTGTTGATTTCTGATTGATATTATGTTTGGTCACCCTAGCACAGTAAACACACACAGATTCACTCAGATTCGAAATATTATTATCATACTAGACCCATAAAATCCTACATCCAAACCATTCATTCATCAATTACAAATAGACAACTGGTCAGAAACAAACTAAAATGAAGCAAAAGCAAGCCTAAAAAATTAAATAGATATATGGTATTTTTTGAAGCAGTTCTCAACACACAGTGGCACTTTGCAAGACTCGCACATAAATGCCGTCTTTTGCGTTTTCCGCCCTTCCTGGAGGCAAATGAGGCATTTATTGCGAGTTTGGCGATTTTTGGCCCTGTCGGCATCGCTTTGCGGGAAATGAACTGGCCAATGTGTGTTTTGAACGATATGAGGAAAAGCATGTGTTCTACGAATGGATGATTGGGCTCTACGGTTGATTGGTACTAATGAATGGTGATGACTAAGAATGGCATGCACTAATTCTAAACGGAATTTAAGGTTATCCTGTCGCATCTTCTGGGAAGATTCGAACAGGACACGAGAGTTGTGAATGGAAACATTAAGCAGACGCTTGAAAAGCTTGAGATACCATTTGGCACCTCGCTTCCGCTCTAGCAGGTACGGTTCGAGCATTTGATCTTTGAGATCAACACCGCCCATTGACCGATTGTAGTCGAGGATAGACTGCGGCTTGAAAAGTTCCGGACGAGGTGGTGGGCAAGAGGATACCCTGGGTAAGCCAGTGGCTGCCCCATGACATGTGGATATCATGGTTATCCTCTTTTAGTCCATCCAAGACAAGACGCAGACGTCCCCCCGAATGCCTCGCTACTAGCTGGCCCTGCTTTAGCGGAGCGTTGGTAACCAATCTGGGTACGTCTACGCGAGACGGACGTAGGGTACCAACACAGTCAGTACCGCAAAGTTTGAGGTAGCGAGCGAGGTACGGAGAATTGAACCTGAACAACACAGTGCCAAACTCCGATTGTCAGAAAGACTGGTGGTGCGTAATGAAACGACACGTCTCAGTAGAAGTCATTTATTTAGAAAATCTTACAATGATGTGATCCAAACCCGTGCGTTCTCGTTAGCGCGATTTAGCGCTCGTCCATTTTTACCGGCGACATCTAGTTATAATTTAACCAACTAAAGTAGGTAGCCTCGTATCTACATTTTACACTACTATTAACATTAAACATGCCACCCGCCAAGAACGACATTGACAGTTCTTAACTCTACCACCGCCATGAAGCTTGGATACACAAATTTTAAACGAATTAAAATAAACTTAAACAAAATATCAATAAAATGTGACTCTACAACTTAAATAGTACTCGATAGCACAGTAAATAAACTAGGTTTTAAATCTTAACACAATAAACAAAATACAAACAATAACATCAGTCAGTGACCGGTAACAAACACAATTTTGAGGTCGGTCTCTTTAGGAGAGACTGGCCACACTTCAAAGTTACAACACGTACAACCTGGTCTGATCCAGGATGAGTAAATACCACTCTGCCTAACATCCAGCGAGCTGGAGGGAGATTGTCCTCCTTAACAAGAACCACATCACCAATTTTAGGTTCAGGATTGAGCTTTGACCATTTATATCTTTGCAAACAATGAATTAAATACTCACTGGACCACCTTCGCCAAAAGTCTTGAACCATTTTTTGCGTCATCTGCCAGCGTCTTAACGAACTGACATTGCTCTGCTCGTAGTCACGTTCAGGTACGATCACCAAGGGTTCACCAATCAGGAAGTGTCCTGGAGTTAACGGGGTTGCATCGCCGTGATCGTTGGGCAACATAGACAACAGCCTGGAATTCAGGCATGCCTCTACCTGCGTGAGAACAGTGGATAATTCCTCATACGTCAGCGTAGAATCACCAATAACGCGTTTTAGATGAAATTTTGTCGCTTTCACGCCCGCTTCCCAAAGTCCTCCGAAATTCGGAGCATGCGGGGGGATGAAATGCCACGACACGCTATTGGTGCTTAACCATTCTCTTATTTCTAGAGCAACTGACGACTGTTCAGCTGTAACGAGCTTGGCAAGTTCCTTGGACGCTCCTACAAAATTCGTCCCATTGTCGCTCCACACATCACTTACGTGCCCTCTTCGAGCCACGAATCTTTTGAAGCCAGCTATGAAGGCTTCAGCAGTAAGGTCGCTAATAACCTCTAAATGTATGGCTTTAGTTGCCATACAGACAAAAACACTTATGTAGCCTTTATACGACTTATTGCCGCGTCCCTTTGACACTCTAACATTGATTGGGCCACAGAAGTCAACTCCACTATGTAAAAACGCTCTCGAAGGTGTAACTCTACTTAGTGGAAGTTGGCCCATAAATGGAGTTTTGGTTACAGCAGCGTGTCTAACGCAAACAATACATTTGCGGACATGCATCTTAACTAGGCTTTTAGCTGACAAAATCCAATATTTTGTGCGCAAATGGTTCAGCATTAGGGTTGGGCCACCGTGTAATGTCTTTCTGTGTGCTTGATCGATAATCAACTTCGTCAAATGGCTATCGTGTGGAAGAATTATGGGATGCTTGGTGTCCTCGGGAAGGTTAGATTTCTGGATCCTACCACCCACTCTCATAATCTTCTTGTCATCAAGAAAAGGGCTTAATGATTTCAGCTTATGTTGTTTATCTCCCAATCCTTGCTGACTCTGTCTTATACAAGAGTCTAAGGCGTCACTCAACTCTCGTGCTGTCAAGTAAGGTTCAAACTTAATGTTCTTCTTATACCTTAAGAACCTTCTACAGTAAGCAACAATACGTACTAATTTGTGCAAAGAAGAGTATCTAGTCCACAGGCTATCGTCAGCTGGTGATTCTTCAGTGGCTGCGATATGGACTTTAATCTTCCTTTGCTCCAGCTCAGTTGACGATTTCGGCCTCAGATACTCAACATTTGTCTGTTTTAACCAATGAGGACCTTGTAGCCAGAGGGGGCTTTCTGCTAATTCTAAAGGGGTGCATCCTCTGGAAGCGATGTCTGCTGGATTCTGGGCTGATTGAACGTGCGACCACTGCGTATTGTCTAACTTCGACAAAATGTCGGACGTCCTGTTGCCAATGAACGTGGACCAACGACTGGGATGGCTGCTGAGCCATGCCAGCACGACAGTCGAGTCAGTCCATCCATGGATGTGACGACGTTCGATCCCTAACAAGTTGCCTACTTCAGTGATCAACTTAGCCAATAGAACCGCTCCCATTAGCTCCAGGCGGGGGACTGAGATCTGCATAGTAGGAGCTACCTTAGTTTTGGCCGCGACAAGGTTTACGTGTACGTTACCTTCTACATCAATAGTCCTCAAGTAGACTACTGCAGCGTAGGCACTGATGGATGCGTCGCAGAACCCTTGAAGCTCCGTACAACTGTCTTCAGTCTTAGCTTCAAGCCACCTGCGAATGTTCATTTCACAAATATCGGTAAGGTTGGACTGGTATGCAAGCCATTCCTTACGCAGTTCTTCTGGAAGCTCATCGTCCCAATCTATTCCTGCTAACCACAACTTCTGGATCATCACCTTCGCTACGACAACACAAGGTGCGACCCATCCTAAGGGATCGAATAGACGGGAGATATTCGATATAACCTTGCGTTTGGTTATGGGATCTTGCAACTCCGGAAGTTTCACTGAGTAATGAAATGCATCTGATCTTTTATCCCAGGAAAGTCCGAGAACCTTCACCACCTCGTCCATCTTGATATCTACCTTTCCTTCTTGAGACCCTTGACTGTCCACTTCTTCCGCTAAATCCTTATCATTTGTCACCCATTTCTGTAGTTCAAACCCTCCTTTAGACAGCAACTCTTTCATTTCCTTAAAAATCCTTTTTCCTTCTTCAACTGTCTGACATCCAGTCAGCAGGTCATCTACATAAAAATCTTTTCTTACCTTCTCAGCCGTTTCTGGGCAGTCCTTACCTTCATCTATCGCGACTTGCTGTAGGCTCTTTACTGCCAAGTATGGAGCCGGTGCCGTGCCGAAAGTAACTCTTACTAATTTATACTCTTCTGTTTCAGCTTCCGGATCATCTCTCCACACTATTCTTTGAAAGTCTGCATCTTTCTCCGCAACGACGACTTGGCGATACATTTTTACGATGTCTGCGCTGAGGCAGATTGGATGCATACGCCATCTGATGATGATGTGGCGTAAATCCTGCTGCAGCGCAGGACCGATCATCAAAGTATCGTTCAGAGAAACTCCATTCGTTCCCTTGCATGAAGCATCGAACACTACTCTGACCTTGGTCGTAGTCTTGTCTTCGCGTATTACGGCGTGATGCGGCAGATAAACCGCGTCTGTTTTCTTACAATCCTCGCCAGTAATACGTACCATATGTCCAAGGTCCAAGTACTCGTGCATGACATCGGAATATCTAGCTTTTATTTCAGGGTTCTTCTTAAAACGATTTTCAAGAAGGTGAAATCGTTTGACGGCAATATCTCTTGAGTTGCCGTTTTTACACTGCGGATCAAGATCTCGAAAAGGCAGACGAACAACATACCTACCTGACGAGTCTCGACGAGTTGTTCTACTGTAGAACTGCTCACACCGCTGTTCTTCTTCGCTGAGAATCTTTACACTAAGAGTGTCGGATTCGAGTTGCCAGAACTGCTTAAGCAATTCGTCTATAGACAACTCTTTACTTACTACATTGTGAAAGCAATGTTGATCACCATCAGCTTCAAACTGATGTGTAGGACCTGATAAGATCCATCCCAATGCCGTGCACTGCGCTGTCGGCGTGCCATTGGGTCCTTTGATCAACCCCTCTCGAATAATCTTACCGTACACATCCGCACCGAGCAAAATGTCAATTCTGCTGGGCGTGTGAAATTGTGGATCTGCAAGAGCGACCTCAGCCAGCTCTGGCCAGTCCACATAGTCTGCTTTCTCTGATGGAAGGAGACCTGTGATTGCACGTAAAACATGTGCACGTACCTGCAGTTGGAAGCTCGGATCATGGCGCGATTCTAAATTCATCACGACTACGTACTTAGAAGCTAATCTTTTATCGCCGCCTAAACCCGCAATGCTGTTCCTACTAAGTTCCTTACGGAGACCTAGCATTTGTACTGCTGATTCTGTTACAAATGACGCTTGAGAGCCCTGATCTACAAGTGCTCTGAGCAGACGAACGTTTCCGTGGTCTGCCTGAACTCTCACAATCGCCGTAGCTAACAGAACCTGATTGGTTCCCTGATTCTGGGAGAAATGTACCTTGACATTCGACGTTGCTTCGTCCAAAGACGCCTTAACGTCGTTGACAGATGACTTGACTTCTACTGCTAAATCACATTTGGCAGTATCTACTAAATTCGGAGAAGCCTTTTGACTTGGGTGGAGCAGTGAGTGGTGTTTGTGCTTACAAACATTACACCTAGAGGGAGCTCGACATGTGAAAGCAGAGTGGTTTTTGCCTAAACAGTTAAAACATAAACTGTTTGTTTTAACAAAAGAAAACCTGTGATCGTAATTTAGTTTTTGGAATTCCTTACATTTTGATATCTTGTGATCATTACTTTTGCAGCATGGACAACATACGTTGGCTCTAGAATCGGACCCACCAGCTGAAGTTGCGTGCATTGCTTTGGTTGAAGAATTTGGTTTGGATTTTTGCTTAGGTTCCATGAACTCGAGGGACCGAAATCGTGACTCTAAAAACTCGCGTAGTTGGTTCAAAGCTGGCATTTCATCGGAAGTACTTATCCTATATTCCCATTCCTTACGCGACTCTGAGTCCAGCCTTGAACAAACTATGTAGATCACGATAGCGTCCCAGGTACTTACATCGATACCCAAATTCCTCAAACCGTTCAGAGTATCATTTGTGATGTCCAACAAATCTTTTACTGCACTGCACGATTCAGCTGTGATCTTGGGTTGGTTCATAAAACGCTTCAATAAACAATTTGCCAGGTACCTTTTATTGTTGAACCGATTATTCAGTGCCGACCAAGCTTCTTGGTAGTTGGAAGCTGTGATGGGCACATGCCTTAAAAGTTGTTCGGCTTCTCCCGACAAATGTCCCTTCAAATAATGCATCTTTTGCACATCGTCGATTGAAGCGTTATTATGCACCAACGAGGTGTATAAATCTTTAAAGGTTGTCCATTCTGCATAAGAACCTGAAAAAGTAGGTATGGATATTTTGGGCAATTTAACGTTTAATTCTCCTGAGGAAGTAGAGTGCGAGTTTGCCGGAGAAGCCGACTTAAGCAAGCTTAAAGCCTCCCGCAACTCGGCCTTATGATCAATGTACATCTCTTCGACTTCCTCAAAAATATTATCTGAAATGTACTTAGATTCACTAATGTCCTCACTACTCATTAGAATCTTAGCATGATTGTCCGCAAACATTCGCCACTTCTCATCCAAGGACTCAATTCGCGTTAGAATGTACGATTCTTTACTTAACCTGTCCTTTGGCGATTTCTTGAAATTGACAGCTGACTTTTCTATCGAAAACTTAAGATTTAATTGACTTCTGATTGCGGACAACATATTGACAATAATTTAAATTTCCCAAATTTTTACAAGTTCAAAACAAATTCGTAAAATTATCACAAGTTCAAAATAATTCCTAAAAATTTTACAAGTGTTTGAAGTTCGGACCAAAATCGGGCATAGGTTCCCCGTCGGTTACTTTTTCGCGAAATTATTCTAAGTCTTAACTACCATGCATTAAATTTTCTAAGTCCTAATTTACGTTAACGTTAAATTTTATAAGTCCAAATTATCTTCAAATTCTTCTAAGTTAAATTTCTTCAAAACAATCACTAATTAGTTCAAATAGTACTCACAGTTCACAAAGGCAAACCACTGCGATTCGTCACTGGTGAACGCTGCCTGATGCTGGCGGTGCTGGCGGTGCTGACGGTGCTGGCGGTGCTGGCGGCCTGTTGCTGGCGGCCCACTGCCGCTGCCCGTGGTGGCCGCCCGTTGCTGCTGCCGGTGCTGGTGGCGGCGGCCCGCTGCTGCTGCCCGTGCTGGCGGCCCACTGCCCGCTGCCGCTGCTGGTAGCGGTCTGCTTGCCGCTGCCGCTGCTGGTGGCGGCTGCTCGCTGCCACTGCTGGTCAGCGTGACGTCGGCGGCCAGCCGACGATTCGCACGCCTTGCTGCTCCTCTCTCCCCTCCGACAATGACCGGCTCACTAAGCCAGGCCACTCACCGAACCTACGTGGATAGGTATCGGTAGCACTGCGCTGCGGAATCGCCGCTGCTTGCTAGTGCTGCTTGCTGATCTTCAAAACTTCATCCGGCTCGAAGGACCATGAACAACACAGTGCCAAACTCCGATTGTCAGAAAGACTGGTGGTGCGTAATGAAACGACACGTCTCAGTAGAAGTCATTTATTTAGAAAATCTTACAATGATGTGATCCAAACCCGTGCGTTCTCGTTAGCGCGATTTAGCGCTCGTCCATTTTTACCGGCGACATCTAGTTATAATTTAACCAACTAAAGTAGGTAGCCTCGTATCTACATTTTACACTACTATTAACATTAAACAGAACCAGTTGTCCATAAATAACCGATAACCTTTATGAAGTAAGGGCTGAATCAACTTAAGAACTACGGCCGTGCTTTTTGAGAGTTCTGGTCCAGGCGAGCTCTCCTTCCCCGTGTAAACCACGAAAGACCAGAGGTATCCCGTCGCACTCTCGCATAGTTCGAAAGTTTTAATCCCAAACTTAGCAGCCTTCGACCGAATGTACTGTTTCATTGTAAGCCTGCCTTTCCAAAGCGTTAAACTCTCATTAATACAAATGTCTTTTCCTAAGACGTAGTTAGACTGAAATTTACAATTCAAGTGATCAATAATAGGCCTCAAACGGTACAATCGATCGGAGCTTGCGGCGTCATTAGCGGTTGGGTGCTCATTAGTAGCAGGACTGGTATCCACAAAATGGAGAGCCCTGTTGAGATTGGTGTACCTCTTCAACGTTGTAATGCGGGAAAAGACTTCCGTTTTCAACAACGAGTTTGTAGAAAAATAACTACAAATCGTTGGCATACGGATTATACCGGTCATCATCCAGAACGCAAAGAGGCACAACAACTCATCAGCATTCGTAGGATACCACTCTGCTTGGAAGGAGGCCGAATTGATTCGACTAGCATACCGGTTCGTTTCGTCGACAATCACCTGTAAGATGCCATCGTCCCAAAAAGAACGAAAAGCATCGTACGGAGTATCGTACGATGAAACAGAACCGGTGCACTCAGGATTATAAGCCTCTTCGACACCTCGAAAAGTCTCCATTGGTGACCATTCGAAGTGGAGATCCTCACCTTCCAACAGCGCATTATCCCTTCCACCAAGGGCGTCCTCAAATACGTCATCATTTTCGCTCTCGCTATTATCCCCTTCATTGAAATTTCTTGCGCGGTTCATTCGTCGTCTTTCTAAATCCTCCATTCTCGCCTGCCGCCTCCTCACTAAATCCCTCGCCATTTCACGCAGCTGGAGGGGAGCATCGTCGTCAGTGAGATAAATCTCTTGGAGTGGCTGGCTAGGCTGCCAACTCGCCTGGCGACGACTTCCCCCCCGCGACCTTGACTGGACTGCCTCGGGTTTCTCGCATGCCCTCGTCCACCCCGCCCTTTTGCACTCCGCACTCTACCTCTCACACTTCTTTCACTACCACACCCATTCATATCATCATCTATTACATACAGGGCATGCGAGTTCGGGGCATAAAAATCTTCGCCAACCTCCAGTGCTGCACCCGCTTCATCGTAGATCCGCATAACGACGCCAAGTCTGAAATAAATACACCATCGTGTACAAAAAGAGTAGTCAGAAACTAAAATAGGTATATTTTTTTTGCCCGATCCGTTCTGTATTTATGTGTTTAGCCGCGAAGAAGTAACAATCATGCATCCATCCATCCAAACTGTCGCTTTTATAATATTAGTGTGATTAAAACTTACGGTTCTGGCGAGCGAGCGGGTGATCCGGATCTACGATGGAGCGGGGATCCTCCTAAATATCTGAAATAAATGAACCATCGTTAGTATGTCAGAAACAGGATAAAAAGTAGACTATGTTCCGATTTCAGGATAAGAATAATCTGTATACAAAATTTCAGCTCGATCCGCTCAGTAGTTTATATGAAGAAGTTACAAACATCCATCCAAACTGTCGCTTTTATAATATTAGTGTGATTAAAACTTACGGTTCCGGCGAGCGAGCGGGAGAGCGAATACCCGGTGAGCGGGACGACGACGGACCCTGCTGTGATCCCAAATATCTGAAATACATGAACCGTCCTTAGTATGTGTAGTCTTCAGATCTTACCTAAACTACAGATAAGTATGAAGAATTAAAACTGACGTGAGGGGAGAATAGGCTGGTGCCAAAGGGGACGAGGGTTCAACATCCTACAAAACAACAAAATGTCAAAATATCTTTATACCATAACAGGTACAAAAACAGCGTAAAATGACTACCTACATAAAAATTACTTTTTATTTATCTGACTGTTTTTGACAAGGTCGCGAATGAAAATGATTTTTTTTTAAATAATACCTCTGCATCAGTGAGGTCCTCAAATTCGAGGTACTCCTCCTCGAAGACCTCGTCCACCTCTTCCACCTCTTCACTATCCTCCCCTTAAAGCGCCGCCATGAAGTCTAGGGGAGCCTCACCATCATTAGGGTTCCAAGCCATTTTTGTAAGTTCTAAAAACATAAAATATTAGCTACCACACTAAAATATAACACACAGAACAAATTTCTACAGATCGTATAAACATTTGCCCCGAGGCGGGAATCGAACCTGCAACCTCCTGTGTCGCAAGCGTACATTACCCGCTACGCCACTAAGGTCATCAGTAAAAACCATCATAATATATACATTTGCCCTGAGGCGGGAATCGAACCTGCAACATCCTGTGTCGCAAGCGTACATTACCCGCTACGCCACTAAGGTCATCAGTAAAAATAATCATAATATATACATTTGCCCTGAGGCGGGAATCGAACCTGCAACCTCCTGTGACGCAAGCGTACATTCCCCGCTACGCCACTAAGGTCATCAAAGTAAAAGTAAAAATAATAATTACCTAGTTACCTTCATAATAATATGAAAATAATCAGGGGACCATGGTCTATAGACGTCTTCAGGTTGATGATGATGATCATTATTATGTCGATATCGAACAAACGATTCCCATCACTAAAATGTACATCCCTCAAAAAAGTTTCCGGCGCAATGCTACAGTCTGCCAAACTATTATAAACCTTACGTCCTACCCATAGAGCTTAGATTAGCATAGTGGAATAAGACTTTCGTTTGCATCAATTTCACAAAGGTGTAACATCGAGCGGGGCAATTCCGACTATGGGGTTATTCCAACTAATGACAATAACTTTTATTTTACTTATATTTACTCAAAACGCCATCTAGATCCAAGTAGGTGAACAGGTAAATTCGTCAATGCTTCATATATGGCTCTTCTAAGGCATAAACTGTCTTACTTATAGGCACTTTTTGTCAGACGTCATTTTGCGCAACAGTGACAGCCAAGACGCTCGTTACATTTTTCGTGAAAAGTTGTGTTTTGAACGCTTGTTTTCTAGATAATACATTGCGAGTGAAGAAAATATAAACTATTAGTTGTTATTCATTTATTTGTTCTAAGAAAAGGTACGTTTTTGAAGAGATTTTTGAATAGTTGAAATTACCCCGCCAAAATAGTAAAGTGGGGTAATTCCAACTAACCTCAAGTTGTAATTACCCCGCTTGGTTTTGTATGGTGTTGAAAAACACTAGTGATGTCCCATATATCGATACTTTTTTTATAAATAGCTGAGCCCCGCGGCTTCGCCCTCGTAGTAAATTATTTGTCAAATGCAGAACAATAGGTATCGAAGACCTAAAAATTTCAGAAATTTATTGCACGCCTCTTTGAGGAAGTTAAATAAAAATAAAAACATTTTTAACTATTTACTATAGTACTTATTTTTTTAGTTTTATTATTTGTATAAATTTAATTTAAATATGTAAGAAACTTATTTTCATTTCTTGTTCAGTAGGTAAGGGCTACCAAATGTTTATATTTAGTTATTTTAGTTTGATCCAATTTATCGACTATGTTGATCGACATATGCGGCGCACCGCGCAGCCCTATATCTATGAAAAATAGTTGAAATTACCCCTCCAAAACGGCTAAAGTGTTTTTTTGCAACACTGAGCCTTCTTACGCAGTTGTAACATACGAATTTGATTGAAAGATGCCATTATTATAGTCCAGCAGATAATTTTATCGCAATATTCGCATAAGCAGGATATATATGTGCCATAGTTGGAATTACCCCACCGAGGGGTAATTTCAACTATTTCTGCCTTGTTTGAGAAACTTCGTTCTTTTGAACATACAAAATGGGTATTTTGTCTAGGTGATAGGTGAAAAATGATCTCAAATCAAGCCTTTTGATAATACATTCATCCAATCTACCTTATCGTTATCACAAACGAGAGTGCTAACTTTTGAAGTTTAAGTCAGTGTTTTTTTAGTCGGAATAGCCCCGCTCGACCTTACAACGGAACAACTGATACTTTTGATGAATGATTTTTCCAATTTATTCTTTGAAATAAACAATTACTTACTTATGCAGTTGTTGTAAATAAGATTCTGCAGCCTATTTCAGTTATTTTTAGCTAAAATGCTTCGGAAATTACATGAAAAACGTGGCAATCTTGTGGCCGATATTTGAGGTTGAAAACAAGAAAAATACAATAAAATTCACATGTCCTATTATGTAAATAGCTTTTTCGTACCCCAATTATTACAAAATACACTAGTTATTCCATAAAACAATGCACTTACCTTGAAAATTCGATAAAATCCCGGAGCACAAAACACGCCACGCGTCTTGAGAATTGCGCAGAATCAAAGACAGATTTCTTTTTTTTTTCTATTACTGGATGGCTCTTTGGTGTTGTAATGCATAGGAAAATATTTAGTCTTCAACATGGTCAAAAGTTGTTCAAACAAATATAGACCGTAACATGCTGAAAAAAGTGATTATAATCGCGCGGGTAGGCCGGCCCGCCGGCGGGCTCGCGCCTGTCTACGGCAAATTTTGTTACATTGTTGGCCGGCCCGCCGGCGGGCTCGCGCGGGCTCGCGCCAGTTTAGGACCACGTTGTTGGGCTTACGTCATTTATATTTGCCCACAGAAATCTTTTGCTCCAAAATCCATCCCTTGCCCTATAGGATGCCAAATTTGGTATAACATTGACACCGATACTCTATCCTACTTCATCTATGTACACCATGGCATCCATTTCTTGCCTTTCGTTGAGGTCGGATCCTTGCTCCGTTGGATCTAGCAAGTATGCAGCATAATGTATACCTAGGTTTTAAGCATTCATTTATTCTCTGGGCGACATGACACATTATTTCATATTTCTTGCTATAATCTACCATTGTGATATCTGGTAGGTTAAACAGTATAGTTTAGATTTGATGTCTTTAAGAGTCAAAAAGACCTTGTGCGCGTTTTTGTCGTTTGATTCTAATTTGAATATTGCTTCCGACATTGATTGCATAATCTTCGCACACTGTCGAATAATTTCCCAGAAGTCATCATCTAACAGTGCTGCTTTTGGCTGAAGGGAAGGAATAAGCGAGTATAGGGGGGACGCGTGCACGCACGCACAAACAGATACATCCCGTGCCGCGCGCGCCTGCCCGCGTCCCTACCCGCCCCGCTTATTCTTTGTCTTGCCGCCGCGCCGCCGCCGCCGCCCGTTGCAAGTTGCAAGATGTAGTACCTACCTATATTTAATCAATCACGAATGAGCATGTCCAGCAGTAGAAGTCTTTCCACTGAGATGATGATGATAATGAAATATTAATAATGGAATCATAAAAAAACTAGGTAAGTACTCTATTAGTCTTAATTGTTATTAATTCCTACATAGGTAATTCATTTTCACTCGCTCAAACCACCCAGTGGGTGGAATGAATTGGGTGATAACTATGTTTTCACCCACTCATGGGTTTTAACCCGGGTGGTTAACCATCTCTAGCGTAAGTATCGTAAGTATGAATCTTTACGTATATTTTGAAACTTCTATGATCGGTAATAGCAACTTACGTTTTTACTGACTACGGCTTCTGCGTTCTGCGCCTGCGGCTACACTCAAAACTGTAGTATTAACTCTTATGATTATTTTGTAGAATTACCTACAATCTAAACTTTTCGAAAAGTAAAATTATGTAAACGAGTAGTAAGTACTCAGATAGAGTACAAAATAATTTCTAATAAAGGTATAGAGGAGTCGGACGTCCAGCGGCCAGATGGGCAGACGCTATCATGAAAATCGCGGGGCGAACCTGGGTGAGACTTATGCAAGACCGTGTGGAGGCACAACAGTTTGGAGGCCTGTGCCCAGCAGTGTGTGAAGTCGGGCTGCGGATGATGATGATGATGATGATGATGAAAGACATCCATGTGTTTTTTTGTGGATTTCGATCAGCAGACTCATTTTGTAAAATCTTGAATTCAAACTCGAATTCAGTTAAGTGAACGAGTGAGCTACGTCATTCTTTTGAGGTGTATGCCTATATATCAATACTAGCGGCCCGTCCCGTCTTCGCACGGATATTTAGCGAAAATTTCAAAATTCTGTATTTCGAAACATTGCCATGTACTTTTTGAAAAATCTGATTTTTGATTTCGTTGACATTCATTCGTAGGTGACACTATTTTCCTTGAACAGAACCAATGAAAGTCGTTCAAATTCTGGATATCAGGGCTAACTGCATCATTCAAAATTAATAAATTACCTATGGACTATTTAGCCTACCTAGAGACTCATCCAGAAGGATATCACAATTTCTACTAAAATTTGAGTGGGAAAAATTCCTTCCCAAAGTTTTAGCAGTTGTTGCAGGAAATCACTATCTGTGATTCACGAAGAGAAACTCTTGTATTCGTTTGTAATATAAAACATTTCAGTCAAAGTCCATAAGGCAGACTATTTGAAGCATTAACTCCCGTACCTACCCCAATGATAAACTCGTAGTTAACCGAGCGAAGTGAAAAACAAGCTACTTTTTTAAGAGGTACATCTTATCTTTCGAATGGAATGTCCGAATAGAATAATTAAAAAGGTGGGAATAAAGGTATTAAAGAAGTTTTGAATATAAAATAATTTATTTTGATAAGGATTAATACAAATAAAGATCCTTTTCTAACGGCGACATTTCCATGAGATTAAAAAAAAAATATGAACCCTTATTGTGACTAAACTATAATATAATAATATACTGTCGCATAATTTTCTGTAGATTATAACGTGTTCTGCAAAATATTAGTAGGTACATTATTTTGTTCTATCATCAATAGTATGCAGAGCACGCCATTAATGAAAGACATTTGTGGCTAACTTTTTGGCACCTAGGTTTACATAATTTAATTTTAGTAGGAATCCCTATTTTTTATACAAATAAATATAGCCTTTGTTACTCAGGCATAATGTAGAATTCTAAAAGTGAGAATTTTATGTTATCCGCACAGTAGTTTTTGAGTTATTCGTTACATACATACAAATTTTTCCTTTTTATAATAATCATAGAAATATGAATAAAAAGAAGAGCTATTGTAGCTTCGGTATATGTTTGGATTATGTTACTTGTATCTTCGTAATAAATCGGTATTCGGAAGAGCGAACATCTTTTCATTTGAGCGCCTTAGCTCTTCGTCCACCAATCCTTATATCGCGACCCTGCCGTGCGCGAATGGGTGCGTGAATGGGTGGTTTGCGCTACATTGCATGCCAAAATTATTGGACTGGTGATTGTAGGTACAATAATTTGAAAAAGTATTTATAAAGTCGAACAATTACAGTGTTTTAAAAGATTTAAAAATGGAAAAACATATTCGAAAGCAGAGGTCATCGTTGCACAAAATGCCTCCGGCGGATCCAAAGTGCCGACATTATGTGGAGCAGCTGAAAACTCATGCTAGCTTCATGAACTTGTGGGAATAATTCTATCGTAATCATGGTCATTGTCATCGTTTGCATGGGCTACATTTCCTTTCATCTTGATATGGTAGTGGCTATAACATGGTCAAATTACTTGTTTAATCAGGTATTACTAGGTGAAATTCTTTGCTATTTTGTAGTGTATCAGGTGTTACTGGGTCAAATTCTTTGCCGTTGCGTATTTACAAAGGCATTACATTTTAAAATTCTCTGCTGTTATTTATTTGATCAGGTTCATCAATTGTTTATTAAGATATCGTCCTAAAAATTTGGTATAGGTACAATCCGCACACACAATTCCGTGTACTCTCTTGAATCTACAAACTAGCTAGTTTGCTTCATTATTTTTTTGCACTCAGGGTTGGTTGTGAAGAACTGTTTGCAACAAAATTTACCTGGAATTTTGCCGGTCATAGCGGTCAGTTGCAACAGAGAGTTACCTAGTCCATAAAATTAAAAAATGTGTAACGCACGTTAATTTTTTCTAATAAACCACTTTTTAATAGTTTGATGAGACAGAGATGACACTCACCAATCGTGTCAGTGTTAGCTCTGAAAAGTTTTATCAAATTTCATCTTTATCACATTCAAACATCGTTTATTCAAATTTAGTAATAAAAGTCATCGATATGCAACTGGGGTGGTCATTTTCACCTTTTGCAATTTCATTTCTGGTACTTCCAGGTGCTTTCTCTGCTTCTCCCTAATCTTCGTCTGATCATTATAAGATACATTATTATTGCCCATTTGTTTCTTGTTTTTTGATCTTGTTGCCTGTACGGCCATTATATTGATAAGTTCACGGTTTTGTACTTTATCAGGCGTTATTTTGTATTTTTTTTTGCTGTTTTGTTTTTGACTGGATGTTTCTGGGTTACTCAAATTACGGTTTTGTACTTTATCAGGCGTTAAATTAAAGCGATTTAAGATAGGGATCATAAATTTCCTTATACAATTTGGACACACATTTCCGTGTGCTCTCTTAAATCTTTGAGCTATTTGGTTTGTATTCTCGTTTGCTTGCGACTCAGGATCGTTGGTGTAGAGATGTCCGCAATTACCGCAATCTATTTTTTTTATATGCTGCTTGGTCTTCTTATGGGAAAAAAACGGGATCTTCATTTTCCGAAACAAACTAAAACATAAAAAAGTTCATAAGGTTTTTTACGAACCTTTTCTTCTTTAGTTGCTTTTGATGCCTTTCAACGTTTTTCACGCTGCGGATGTATATTAAAAGAAAAATATAAAAAAATCTTACCATTTTTTCTCTGGATCTGGAGCAGCATGTCTTTCAACGGGTGTGTCCTCAGCAGCTCTTTCCTTGGCAGCAGTATTTTTTTTTTCTTTCTCAGAGTTCTGCACATGCATAGGATTATCGCATTTCAAAGCATCTTCGGTTTCTCTATTATTCACCTCGTTGAAATTCGAGTAGCCGACATTTTCTTCACTTTTGAATTCATTTATCGGAGATTCGTAATAGTCTTCGTTTTGTGTGCGTCTGTGAATAGTAGTAAACAGCTTTTTAGAAACAGCTGCGTCAACATTCTGAAAACTACTTGAAAATCGAGAAAAGAGAAAATCGATTTTTATGGAGAATTTTAACTCGAATATTAGCCACGCGTATAAATAATCAGTAGGATTGACGCCCGTTACTAAAGTACTTTTCAAAATGTCTAAAAATGTGTTTTCTACGTAGTCATAGAAGATAAGGTCCTAGGTGGGTTACCCATTTATTTAAACATACTCGTATTCAGAATGCGCTGCATAATTTTCTTAGTACCCTATGTCTACCTAACTATAAGCCTATCTTTTTAATGCTAAGGGAAGCCAGCCGAGCGCGAGATTTCTATTGAAAATGTTCAGAAATAAATAAATCTAGCTCTAAAGAGCTAGATTTATTTATTTACTATTATACTACTTATTTATTTATTTACCAATTACAGGAGAGACCTTTAGGTCTCTCTAATTACAGGAGAGACCTTAAAGGTCTCTCCTGTAATTGGTTTAGATAGTCTGTAGCAATTTACTTGTACTGGACCAAAAAGTTTACATGACTGTAATTTGTAACAGGTTATTGCTCCACTAAGGGCTGAGCTGGATTAACAAATTAGTTTGAATTATAAAAATTGATCTCGAAATCTCGAGATATTTTCTCGGAGTGAAAGTTGTCTTTTATTGTCAGATGCTGTTTTCGATTAGTTTGGTTATTAGTTTAAGGATTCTAATAAAAATGAATTGACTGGAGTATTGACTTTCGAAGCAACGATAATACACATTCCGATTCCAGATTTTCTATCAAATGGAAATTAATTATGAGATAAATAGTAGATATAACCTATAATTAATTTCAGAGTAATAACTATAGCCGTGCAATTTGAGGTCTGTTCAGCAGTTTTGACGCAAGAAGTATTAAACACGACTAGTCGTATCCATCATCCTGACATCCAAACTTTCGTATTTATAAATTCAATTGTGATGTGATAAATAAACCCATTGTCAAGTATTCTGCAGTCTTTTTGTAACGTAAACTTTATTCGATTTGGAGGGATCTTCTTCTGCGGAGTATTAGGCAGTCTTCCTCTGGCAAGGTAGCAGCATGGAACGCCTAGGTAAGATGGCGGAAGGAGCTGGAAACTCACTTGACGTTGTCTGTTGTATAGAAGAATCCGCTAAATATATTTGTCAACTCACCGTTTCAGCTTTGAACTTAAATCGAAGGGCTCGAAGTCCTGGGAATCAACATCAGGGCTCATGAAGCTCTCCATATCCAGGTTAACGACTTTACTCTCAACATTGTGCTTTCGGTTATTGTGAAGCTTTAAGCCTTTCGAACGGATCCTTTCAGTAAAATCGTAGGAAAAACTAACATGAATACAAATTAGTAAATAAAAATAACGCAACATTTCTTGACATCTCGTTTCAATTCAGTTCTTTATAAATTGTGATGTTTTTTTTGACATTTGTCTGTTGAGGCGTCATAATTTGCTATGAAGGAGGTAAGAATGCTTTTTATTTTTTTGTGGGTTCTATTGCTGGGCATATAAATTGTAGGCATATTTTTAGGGATCACACATGCACGAATTATTTTTCTATTCATTTATTTATTCACAAACAGTAGCAATTGTGTCGAAATGAAAAAAATACTTAGGTAGATATCTGTTTAATCTAACGAGACCCAAATAATCTTTAACTGTGATAATCCTTAACTGTGAAAATTGGTCTTTAAATTTACGGAATAATTAGCTGATTGGTGGAAGATTCTCTATATAAAGATAATTTGTTTTGGAAATAATATTTCACTGTGTTTCTATCAATTATATAAACACAAAAATGAATTAAATTATGAATTTCATACAATTTTTACTCTTAGTGCCATAGTATTGCTTTTTGACTCAAGGTTTTGTCGTTATGTATCTGAATGAAATAAATTAATTTGAGTTCATAAACACTTAATAATTACATCGTTTTTAAGTACAACATGATAAATCATGGGATTTAAGCATCTTGTAAGAATGTCTTGTTCATTTTCCATAAAAGTGCAAAATAATAAATCGGTCCTCAATTGACGGAGTGATCGATAAACCCCCAATTATTTTTGATAGGTATCGGTTAAAAACAGAAATCTTCTTTTCGTACTCCTGATGCCAAGTTGACCTTCTCGACTGTTAACGGGCCATCTGAAATAATGAGACACAAGTAATTTCCAAAACCTACCATTTCCTACTAAAAGAAGTGTTCCACACAGACGGACTAAGAGAAGAGTTCCACGGAGACAGAAGCATGTTCAAAGGTGCACATACTTCTCCAAACGTTTGGTCAGAGTGAGCACTCATTGGGCCGAGTGGTAATCGCCGGGGAAATGATTAAGTCAGTCCTTACTCTGGTTCCCTCGGTGGGTTCTCTTAGTCGATTTTGCGCAGTTTACGACCTAACTTGAAGATGATTCTTACGATTGTTAGGTACTGATTAATAATTTATATTAAAATTAAAATTATGGATGTTTATTTAAAGCTTGTTTATTTATAGGGATGATTATTAGGTGTAGTGGAATAATGTGGATCTGCCTGAAATCTTGCATAGATGTGTAATCTAGACTAATTTGTGTGAGTTTTCATACACAAATGTCATTGCATTAGAAAATAGTTTCTATACGTATAATATCAGGTATAACGTAATGCTTAAATACTATATACGTATAGACTCTAACCAGTTAGTAATAGTTAATTCCGAATAACATTTAAAATATATTTATGGTATTTTCACTGGAATCCTATGAGTAAAAATTACAAACCCATTTTGTGCCAGGTTGTTGAAGGTATTCCGATTTCTTTTAGGGATGCAGAGATAGCAGCTCTCAAAGCAAACGCTACCACAACTGCCAAACACATCGGAGGTTCTCCAGTGCCTGGAAATATATAAAATATTGAAGCACTAATAAAACTAATAGAAGATAACCTAATTTTAATGTAGACCGTACCCTTTGCACCTAAAATCCGTGGGTCGCTAAAAGATTTCTCTCTAAAAGCAATTCTCGAGTCTTGAGGAATGTCGGTGGCAAGCGGCACATAGTAGCTCCACGTCCTGTCTGAAAGTAGTTCTCCTGTGTGCCTGTCATAGACCAGGTCTTCAGAGGTCCAATACCCTTGGCCCATTAAAAAAGCTCCCTCAACCTAAAAAACGATCCGACTCATAGTAAAAAGATTTTTTGAATAGGTAATGATGAAATCCATTTTAGTTTTCAAGGTGCTCACCTGACCTACATCTATCAGAGGGCTTACACTTTGACCTACGTCCTGCAAGATATCAACTCTCCTAATCTCTGATTCTCCAGTCAGAACATCGAGCTCTACCTCGGCTACTGCCACTCCGTATATATGGAACTCGAACACATCCGATGAGTTCACATAATTATGTGCTTGTAAATCTACGCCCATTGCGTATGCTTGTGTTATTAGCTCTAGCCAAGTAGGGTTATTCATCTGGTTCCGTATCGGTTTCAATCTCTCCAGCAGTGCCTCGCAGCATCTTTTAACCCCCAGACCTACGTTTTGAGATCCCAAACTGCCACCAGTTGCGAAACAGTTGGGTGCTATAATGGTATTATTTCCTTTCACTTGAATTTTATCTACAGGTATTTTTAGGATATACGCGCAGATCTGGATAGCTTTTGTGTTGATTCCTTGACCCATTTCAACGCCTCCGTGTGTGATGACTACTGATCCGTCGCCGTGGTAGACAGAAATATTTATTTCTAGGATAGAGTATCCAGCAGGAGTCCATCTTGAGAAGGAGCATCTTATCCCTCGTTTCCGCCAGCGATTTTCACAGTTGAACTTATCAACTTCGGCTTTTCTTTCTTCGTACTTAGAAGTTTTTTTCAAATCCTCAGCCATTTGTATAATGTCATTATATTTTGGGTCTACGTTTGCTATTCTTGCTGCCCATGGACATAGATTAAGTTCAACAGCTATGCGTTCAATCAAATGTTCTGCTAGTGCAATGCCTTCCAAAGTACCTGCAACAACATCGGCGCATGAAATTAAATTCTATTTCCATGTCAATAGTTCATTATAAAACAATTTATTGCAAGTGTTAAGACGTTTTTTTACAACCTGGAGACCTGCACCAAGTATTTTTGGCAGTATCAGTTCGAGCATCATACAATTCCAAATCCCACTTAGAATTTGTGTAACAGTTGTTGTATATATCAGCTCCTAGCGTTGTGATTGCCTCGTCATACATAAAACCATTGTCTTCATACTGTTTATACTTGTTTGATTGGATAACACCTTCGGCATTTACAGTCACCTGGAAGATAAAAACAAGATGGTCTGTAATACACACGAGATCAATTTTTATTCTTTGTGGCTGAGCGTACGAATATCTACCTACAACACAGGGGATTCCGGATTCGATCCCTGCCTCGGGACAAATGTCTGAACGGTCTGCAAATATGGGAACTATAAATATGTTGGACAATCCACACAGCACCATCTAGCCCCAAAGCTACTCAAATGCTGTGTGTACTAGATAATTGATATTTTAATACATTATATACATAGATATTTAGTATTATTCATAGAATAATAGAGATGTTTTACTTTAACGGCAAGGTGGGAATCCAGACTGGCAATGAATCCCGAATAGGCCCGCATGGTTATGGAATCAGGAATCACAGGGGGCAAATGCTTGTCAACTTCCTTGAGAAAGAGGGACTGTTCTTAATGAACTCCTTCTTTAAGAAACAGCCTCAAAGGAAGTGGACGTGGCAAAGCCCCGACACTGTGACTAAAAATGAGATCGACTTCATCATGACGAATAGCAAGCACATATTCAGAGATGTCTCAGTGATCAACAGGTTCAATACCGGATCTGATCACCGAATGCTCCGAGGCACTCTGAATATCAACTTGAAGCTTGAAAGACACCGTCTGATGAAGTCCACGCTCCGACCAAATCCAATCCAAATCATGGCGGGCACCGAGAAGTTCGAGCAGCTACTCGGAGACAGATTTGTTGCCTTGGAACCCACTGATGACGCTGACGAGAGCCTACACAATCTGGTCAAAACGTTGAGGGATGAGGGCATCAAGTTCTGCAAAAAACAGCGAACTGGCAAGAAGTCCAAACTCTCGGATGAGACTCTGGATCTGATGACAAGAAGACGGGAAACCACCCAAGTGTCTTCGGCAGAGAGGTCAGACCTGAACAAGCAAATTGCGAAGATGGTACGGCGCGACCTTCGGAGCTCCAACACACGCCTCATTGAAGAGGCGATAGAGCGAAACCGAGGGTCCAAAGTATTCACTCAGCAGCTTGGCAGGAGCCACCTGACGAAGCTTAAAACGCACGATGGGAGGACCGTACTGTCGAAACCGGAGATTTCAGCCGAGATAGAGGATTTTTATGGCCGTCTGTATACTGCACATGCCCCTCGTTCCCGACGAGACGACCTTGATTCTAGAGCCACCCTGACACGCCACTACACCGACGAACTGCCAGACATCAGTCAAGACGAAATCGTGTTAGCTTTGAGGCAGCTTAAAAATGGAAAAGCCCCCGGTGAGGACGGTATAACTTCAGAGCTTCTGAAGGCAGGAGGAGCCTCCGTTATACAGGAGCTACAACACCTCTTCAATACCGTCCTCCACAGTGGGAGAACTCCTAAGGCGTGGAGCAGGAGTTTGGTGGTGCTCTTTTTTAAGAAGGGTGATAAAACTCTCCTTAAAAATTACAGACCCATCACACTCCTGAGCCACATCTATAAGCTGTTCTCACGAGTGATCACGAATCGTCTCGCCAGGAGACTTGACGAGTTTCAGCCACCAGAACAGGCCGGGTTCCGCGGAGGATATGGCACCATAGACCACATACACACAGTGAGGCAGATTATACAGAAGTCCGAAGAGTATAATCAGCCCCTGTGTCTCGCTTTTGTGGACTATGAGAAAGCCTTTGACTCTGTCGAAACCTGGGCTGTTCTGGAATCCTTACAGCGATGCCAAGTAGACTATCGTTACATCGAAGTGCTGAGGTGTCTCTATGAAGCTGCCACTATGAGTGTCCAAGTACAGGACCAGCAGTCTAAATCTATCCAATTGCGCAGAGGAGTGAGACAGGGGGATGTCATATCCCCGAAACTGTTCACGAGCGCATTGGAAGATATGTTTAAGACGCTGGACTGGAAAGGTAAGGGCATTAACATAAACGGCGATTACATCTCACACCTGCGATTCGCTGATGACATAGTCGTAATGGCGGAGTCGCTAGAGGAGCTGACCCACATGCTGGACGGCCTAGCTTCAGCCTCGCGATGTATCGGTCTTGGCATGAATTTGGATAAAACCAAAGTCATGATCAATGGCCACATTGTTCCGGGACCGATCGTCGTAGATGGTCACCTTCTTGAAATTGTTTCCGAGTATACTTACCTTGGGCAGATTGTACAGCTAGGTAAAAACAATTTTGAGAAGGAGGCCAAGAGGAGGATCCAGCTAGGCTGGGCAGCATTTGGGAAACTACGTCAAGTCTTCTCTTCATCCATACCGCAATGTTTGAAAACGAAAGTTTTCAATCAGTGCGTCCTACCCGTAATGACCTACGGAGCTGAGACGTGGACACTCACGGTAGGGCTGGTCCACCAGTTCAAAGTCGCCCAGCGAGCTATGGAAAGAGCTATGCTCGGAGTCTCTCTGAAGGATAGAATTCGTAACGAATACATCCGACAGAGAACCAAAGTTATCGATATAGCTCAAAGAATTAGCAAGCTGAAGTGGCAATGGGCCGGCCATATCTCGCGAAGAACTGACAACCGTTGGGGTAAACGTGTTCTTGAGTGGAGACCGCGACTCGGTAAACGTAGCGTAGGACGCCCTCCGGCCAGGTGGGATGACGATCTGCGAAAGACTGCTGGCAGATGCTGGATGCGTCAAGCTGAAGACAGGGCGCTATGGCGCTCATTGGGGGAGGCCTATGTCCAGCAGTGGACTAATATAGGTTGATGATGATGATGATGATGATGATAGAAAACACCCAGACCAACGGAACAAATTTCTGCAGATCGTGCACAAATTTGTTCCGAGGCGGGAATCGACCCCGAAGGCGGACCTTCGCCCACCGCGCCACTTCGGTAGTCGTGGGATCCGGGCACTTTCAATGCATTATTTTAAAAAAATCTAAAATATGTATTTGTGATAACTGATACATATTTAAATTGATATAGTATGGTACCAAATCAAACCATTATGGTAATTATAAAATATGTAAACACAAGCTCTGTTTGTCGTGAGGATAAGTGATGATGAGTGAATTTTCCAGCATTATTTTTTAATTTTCTGGATTGTTCTATTCTTACCTCATATTCAGCATGGCAAGGATACCGTTTGCCGACGGCCCTCGTGCAGGTTGTGAGGGGGAGGACAAGCCGGCATGGTACATTCAACTTGTTGGTCACAAGACTACAAGCTACAGCCACTTGGTTTGATCGGGAAATCTTCAATCCGTATGCCCCACCGAGACGTCGGGCGTACACATCTATTCTAAAAATAAGTATAGAATATTTTCACATTTTTTGTAATATTAGCAGTAACCACTAAGTATAAAATTTGCATGTAAGCACGAAAGTAAGAATGTGTAGGGGAGGACATATTAGGTACAATTTCATTTTGTCTCGAATCTCTGCGCCAAAAAACATGCATTATTCTTCATTAGGTACAAATACAAATACAATCATTTATTTGCAAACAAGGGTCACAAATTACTATTTGCCATAAATTAATATATATATATATGTACGGTACCATAATTACTATTTGCCATAAATTAATATATGGAGTGATTTTACTTTTGTGATGATGATGGCTTCATAATGTACAAAGTTCAAAATGTAATGGTTCATTGTATTTGTTAGGTGCCGAAAGTTAGATTATAGTTTTAGCCTAGTATAAAATTAGATTATAAATAATTAATACATAAGTACATAATATGTATCTACCGTGACCCACAAAAGTTCTACCCTACCATATTAGAGTTATCTATACTTAGTATTCTTTAAGCATGAAAAGCTGTGCTAATATTTTGTGTTATTGTAGTGTAATTTTATTGTTTAGAGTTTAGCTATTGAGACAAAGAAATTTGCATGCACATAAAAATATTTTTCTCTTTTGAATTAGACTTGCTAATTGGTTATTTTTATGTATATTTATTTAAAACTAAATTTTAATTTATGTAAAATCACTTAAGATTGTAAACTGTAACCTTAACGCCTACTATTTGCGGGGGAGCAAGACTTCTTACCGTAATACAGTGCTAAACTAGTAGGTACGGAAGACAGTCACTCGACCACGGGTAACAACCTACACCTAGATCAAAATAAGTTTCAAAATAAGCTGTAAAATTGTTGTGTTGTAACCCTGAATGTTTTTGTCCTAAAATTTAAATAAACTTTACTTAATCTACTTTACAAAGGTGGTTCTTAGAAAATAGTTAGTACCATACATGTTTTGCCTTAGTCTAGGGCATGCAAATTTAGGTTTTCTTAGGACTAAAATACAAAATTTAATAACAAATAAAATGTTGAAAATAATAAGAGATAAAAATTAAAAATATAAAAATCAAGTCAACATGATAAAACATAAAAATTAAAATTTAGGATAAAAAGATTTCTAAGCATAATTTATTCAGTTACTTTAATGTCCTTATCTATCAAAAATTCATCTATACTTATAATAAAACTGTAACAGGTCCAATTCTGTACATTAAAGATATTTTGAAAATTTTTTTTGGAGGGCACTCTATTATCGATACTCAAGCCAAAACTGTAATTTTTTTCATTCGTGTCTGTCTGTCTGTCTGTCTGTCTGTCTGTCTGTCTGTCTGTCTGTCTGTATCGTAAAAGCGCATCACGCCGAAACTACTTGATGGATTGAAATGAAACTCGGCATGATTATAGGTCATACTACGAGGAAGGACATAGGATACTTTTTATCCCGGAATTCAGTAAGGTTCTCATGGGAGAGGGTATGAAATAAAATTCCTTAACCGCGTATCACGCCGAAACTGCTAAATGAGTTGGAATGAAACTCGGGACGATTTGAGTTCATACTACAAGGAAGGACATGGGATACTTTTTATCCCGGAATTCGGTAAGGTTCCCCTGGGAGAGAGGGTGAAAGAAAAAAACTTTAACCACGCATCACGACGGAAGTGAATGAATTCGAATGGAACTCGGAACGATTGGACATGGGATACATTTTATCCCGGAATTCAGTTTGGATCCCCTGGGCTATACGTGTTTAAAAATTTCTCACAGCATCTGAACGACGCGTGTGTACGCGTCGTTCAGATGCTGTGAGAAATTTTTGAAAACCCGTATAGCCCAGGGGATCCAAACTGAATTGAACTGATAAACGCGAAAGTTTGTAAGTATGAATGGATAGATTGATAGATGGATGGATGTTTGTTACTCTTTCACGCAAAAACTGCTGAACGGATCTGGATGAAATTTGGCACAGAGATAGATTATAAGCTGGAATAACAATTAAGCTTTATTTTATCCCAAAAATCCCATGGGAAAGGGAATTACGCAAGTAAAATCGCGAGTAATCGAAATACTAATCATGCGCAGACGAAGTCGCGGGCACCAGCTAGTTTATATTATAATAGCATTCAGATGGCAACATTTTATTTAGTTTATTCTTAAGCATTGTCAAAGGTAGAGTCTTTAAGTTATTCGGCAACTTGTTGTAAATTTTAGGGGCCATGCCATAAAATCTTTTTTGTACGTAGGTATGATATTTATATCTACTATTATTAAATGAATATACTTTCGGTAAGCTACCCGACTGGACTTCAACACAACCGACCTCCATTATTAGGTTCCTATCTATTCTTATAAACATTAGTTATTAAAGATAAAATTATTATATTTTGATCTTTGATAACGAGATAAACAATAATGTTAATGCATGTACAATAGTATACATTCATTTGTCCGAAATGGCAGTGAGAGCATGACGTCATCATACCAAGTGAAACTCGGAGCGCGGGATTCGAAATCGCCAAACGAAAATGTCAAAAACTTTGTCTTTGATCAATTTATAATAAAAAATGATCGAATTGCTAAACCTCTACTACGCAAGCTAATATCTGTTAATGTAAATGATCCTCACTACAAACTTGATGAATAACAAGTCATAAACGAACTCACTTGCTCTCGTCCATACTCAAAGCCTTAGATATCTGGAGATGGCATCCGTCCAGCCACTGGCTTGTGATATGGCACTCCAGCCCCTCTTCGGTCGGAATCGTGACACAACTCATGTTTTCCATCGTTAAATGCAATTGAGAGTAAATAGTGTTCTCTCCTTTTAAGGTTCTCACTACATCCGTACCCGTTTCTGTTGCTGGCTTAGCTGTATGGATTCGCAATCTGCTTGCATCATTCTTAGCTACCTTGATATCTGTCAATGGCCATTTTATATTTTTATAATTAGCTTTTACTAGTTTAGCGGCGGTATTAGCAAGATGCTGTGAGGTAGCTACGACAATTGCAATTGGTTGGTTGAAATATGAAACCTTCCCACTGGCTAGAACTTCCTCGTTGGCTTCAAAAAGAGCACTTCCGCCGGGAATGAACGAGTTTACTCCCGGAATATCTGCAGCGGTGTAGATTGCTAATATTCCTGAGTGTTCCTGAAAAATAATATATAATTTTTATAAAATGAATCAATCAAACACTGATTAAACAACTATAATTGTTAATTGATTCATTTTTCACAAAGTTATAAGGAATTAAATATAAACCAATAAATTACAGTTAGCATTATGAATAATTTAGGAAAAATGTAACATATACTTAAATCATTTTAAAATTTAAAACGGGTATATGTTTTGTATGCTATATTTCGGCATAGTTTTATGCGCCATGATCGATCGCAAAACTCAAATCTCATTTTTGAGATTATAATATTATCCCATTTTAATTTAATATATATATATTGACTGTTAATAACCATAATAGTTTTAAAAGTTTTATCACAAAATATAAATAGCTATCATATCTAAAAAAGTATTTGAATTTAATATAGATTCTTATAAAAACAGTGTACGACATAGTATATAACAAAGTCGCTTTTTCTGTCCCTATGTCCCTATTTCCCTGTGAATGTTTAAATCTTTAAAACTACGCAATGGATTTTGATGCGGTTTTTTTTAATAGATAGAGTGATTCAAGAGGAAGGTTTATACGTATAATAAAACCGTGCGAAGCCGGGGCGGATCGCTAGTATATAATATAATAATGTCTGTCGTTGTGATAAGATACATCTCAGGGACTATTCATGTATCTTCACACATAAGCACTATTTGGAAAATTCCTCATCAGCACAAAACTGTTTAATATTTAATTATGCTTCTCCCAAACCAGGGAGAGGAAGAGGTTGCCATAATCACCCAGATCGACCGGGAATTGGTGATCACAGAATAGATGTTTTACAATTTACAGAAAGAAACGACTGCCCTGCCTCTGATTTTATTGTAAATTTATATTGCTTTTATTTCGGAAGCTATACCTTTACTAGACTAGTGTCGATTTGGACTATATCTCCCATAGCCACAGTGCTCATTACAAAAGCTGCGTACACTTCCCGTGGCTGTGGTTGTATATCATCAGTGTATTTTGTCTCTCCTGCACATTGGATCTACAAGCAAAACATATTTTTTTGTATTGCTGTTGAAAGACTGACAGACACTGACTATAGTTTGTTTTTGTACCCACCAGTGCATCAACTTTTTGTATCGGTTGGTTGAGAGGCCATAACGTTGGATTTGTATCGTAGATCTGCTTTCCCTGTGAGATTGGTCTCGTTTCGTGGATCTTCGTAGTCGCAGACAAATGTCTTGGGTTCAAAATATTCTTTGGACATAGCGAGAGCAAGCCCTGAAATACATTATGACGCTATAGTTAACTAGCCTACGAAGAAATGGACTTATTATTCCTTGCTAGTAACTGGCATCTGCCAGCAGCTTCTTAATCTATCTTTAGGGATAAACAAATGTTATATTGCCAAGACATACATTTAAATTATTTAAATAAAAGCCGGATGCGTTCAGTAGACTAAAAGAGGTAACAAACTTCCATGCATTAACAATATTAGTTTGATTATTGGGGTGTAAATTACTTCAGGCATATTTTTTTTGTTCTTGCTTTATACATAAGCTACTCAAAGCTTATATTATGGGTGCAAGATAACTGATATATTTAAAACATTATATACAAACATAGTTACTAACTTCATTTTTATAATAAGACTAGTGACCCGCCCCGGCTTCGCACGGTTTTATTATACGTGTAAAACTTCCTCTTGAATTACTCTACCGCATCAAAATCCGTTGCGTAGTTTTAGAGATTTAAGCATTCAAAGAGACATAAGGATATAGGGACATAGGGACAGAAAAAGCGACTTTGTTTTATACTATGTAGTGACTATTGTGTTGAATGTCTAAGCTACTTGAGTTTATTGTGAAATTATTGTGAAATAAAAGTAGGTAAGTGATTTTAAACCGCTACGAACGCCTTGTATCCTTGTTACTAAAAACGAAATCCTTCAAATTACTTACATATGAATCTACATATATTCATCATCATTATCATCAAAAATTAACGTTTACCTTATAGAACAAAGACAAGGACAATTGTCTCCTATAGGCAACTGATGTTTCTGGAGGGTCGTATCCAATCACCATTTCGGTATCCAAAATATTTAGAGCTCCTTGAAGTGTCGCGTAGGAATACAAAGGTTTTCCAACTAAGAATTTTTCGGTGTTTTGTGCCCTGATGAATATGGGAGAAAGCCCTCCGTAGGTTATTCTAGCTTCGGTGACGGTGTTGTCAGGCGCAAGCTTGTAGAGAAAGCCCGCGTTGACCAAGGCGTGTGCGCTCTGCGACCGGGGCATAACCTGTGGTTAGCAAGTTGTTTATTTTTTACCAAAAAACTTGTAGTTCCGGTTAAAGTCTAGACTCTACTTCGTTACTATAAAAGTTTATCATGTAAAAACAAGCACTTTTTGTAGATACAAGTCGTATTTGTATTTTGGCATTGATTCTACCTTGTAAGAAATAAATTTGCATGTATCGCAGATTGGAGGCAGCATAACATCAACGATTATTTTCCCTTTCATGTCTTCGCTGAGGAACTGTTGCATCGATAGTTTTTTTGAGACGCCTTGTGATGTATCTGTAATTAAGTACAGAAGGTGATTAGCATCCGCTTTGATTTAATTTAAAAGAGTTTTGGTACCTGTAGATGAAAATGAAAAAATGGTTCTAAACAACAGTATGTAATTATATATTTTATGAATAAATAAACTTATTAATTAACCTAATTAATCTCATATTAATCAAGCTTTTATCAAAAACCTGTTTCGAGCATACCTATCTATTTAAAAATTATGAAACTTTAAAAACTGCCAACAGATTTTTTTCCATGATTAGTTTGACTTTTAGAGGAATGTAGTTTTATTTGCATTGTTCCCATACTACTACGATTATTTAATATTTATTTTAAACGTTTCTGCTGGGTGGATGTCGTGGTGAAATTTAACATTCTACTGTGAGAGCGTAACAGGTATCTGAATGTTGGTACTTACAAATAGTCAAATATGCATCGACTGTTTCAAGAAGCAGAAATAAATCAGATGGAAACTCTCTGTGTTCGTGTTTTATCATCAAATTGCCACCCAGAGATCCGAGCTAGAATCAAAATGTATTTTTAAGCATTGTCAAAAAACACAAGAGGTCTCTCTTAATTATTTTACTTTATTTTGATGATAACATCGTTAATAGGTACTTTTTTTGTTTCCTTAAACTGATAGGTCGTATAAAAAGTAGGTGCTGATTATGACTTTTACTTACGTTTCTTATCGGAATACTGGCGACTAACTTTATATGTTCCACGAACTTGTTGAGGTATCCGAAATATTGTTCTTTGGCAAAAGTTTTGAATATCTCGAGAAGTTCGTTGAGGGTCATTCCTACTCCCACGATCAGATTTTGATCTATTTCACAGCATTTCAGTTCTGGTACCGCCGTAATGTCTATCATGATCCTCGCCTGATCATTGTTGGGGTATGCACCTGGTAGAAATCACATTAAAATTTGATTAGAATTGAGTAAGATGGGGTAAATGCAATAACGAGTAGAAGTTAGGATGAGCTATATTATTTCTATTTAAAATATAAGTCTCTATCTACTGCAAATAAAATAAAAAACTACCTCTAGCAGTATTTCCATAAACAAACATATAAGAATCGTATCCGTGCACATTCAAAATATCGAAAATCGATTTCAGGTCACACACTTTGAACCACCACTTATTATCTTTCAACTCGATCGCTATCATATTCGACTCTTTTACTTCTTTTTCAGTTACCAAGCACCAGTCTTCAAATTCATTGATTACATCAAAGTCATCATCGTTCTCATCTTTTCTGTTCTTATTACAGTGTTCATTTTTATTCCCACATTTGCCTTTGCAAGCTTCGCCGGTTGCTTTGCATATTTGCAAGTCTTCGATGTCTGTGATTCTGGACTCGGGAGGGGCATCACTAGCAAATTTCTTGAAGGCTTCTAGGATAGGCCTGTACCCGGTACACCGACAGATATTGCTCCCGAAAGATTTTTCGATATCTTTCATTGTTGGCTTGTTTCCGTTTTGAAGAAGGCTAAAACACACACATTTTCTTATCACTACATAGTATAAAACAAAGTTGCTTTTTCTGTCCCTATGTACCTATGTCCTTCTGTCCCTTTGAATGCTTAAATCTTTAAAACTACGCAACGGATTTTGATGCGGTTTTTTAATAGATAGAGTGAATCAAGAGCAAGGTTTATGTACTTATAATACAACCGTTCAAAGCCGGGGCGGGTCGCTAGTTGAATATAAACATCTGTCATAGTATTATTTTAGAAGTTTATAGTGTCTTTCGACGACCTATGTGAAACGGCGGGCAAAGGTCCACTTGCGAAAAAGGTTGGGAGTAAGTTTTTCACCTTGGGACAGATGTTTTTACGATCTTCAAATATTTGTTCTGCATGTTTTCTACATAATATAATAACAACAATAAATTGCAAAATGTTAATGTTCACGTAGCTTTTGTTATTTTACGTTTCTGCCTTTTTGTTCCTAAATTTACCTATTATCTACGATGCTCCCAACTCTGGAAATTTCCCAATCTTACACAGCAGTTGGACAGCATCATGCGCGACACTTTAATCAAAATTTTAAATATTCCTTTGGATGACCGAGCATGGCACCAGGCCACTCTTCCTATTAGATTGGGTGGTTTAGGTGTTCGAGAAATTTCTAGTGTTTCACTCCCAGGTTTTTTATCATCAGTTCATGGTACTAAAGATCTTATTCATAAAATTTTGGCAAAATGTTCTCAAAATTTTGAAATTACAGGTTACAACGAAGCACTAGGCTTATGGAAAATAGCCTGTCCTGACACCAATCTTCCAAAAGTCCTGTCTTCTGAGAGGCTATGGGATGAGCCACTTTGTGAGCTGGTACGGAAAAATCTTATTAATACGTCTACCAGCTCAATAGAACGTTAACACCGCAACAAGCTTGGTCACCATGCATTGGCATGTGTCTCTAGTGCAGGACGTGTGTCCCGCCATAATTCAATTAACGATATCATCCGTCGGGCCTTTACCAGCGTCAGTGTAGCAGCTACACTTGAACCACGTGGCCTTATGCGAGATGATGGTAAAAGACCTGACGGTATGACTCTGATTCCCTGGAAGATGGGTCGGCCTTTAGTTTGGGATGCCACGTGTGTAGATACTCTAGCGCCTTCACATCTGGCAGGGACATCAGCAAGGGCTGGCTCCGCAGCTTCATCAGCGGAGTCCCTCAAACGGCGAAAATATGCTAATCTTGACCGAGGTTACCTATTTGAGCCATTTGGGGTGGAAACCCTTGGTCCTTGGGGTCCTGGGGCACACACAATTTTTAAAGATCTGACGAAACTTCTCATAGAGTCCACAGGAGATAAGAATGCTGGCTTCTATTTTGGTCAACGAATTAGCATTGCCATTCAACGTGGCAATGCTGCCAGCATTCTGGGTACTTTGCCTTCTGGTGACGGCTTAGATTTTTAAGAGTTTGTTTTAATTGTATATACTAGTGAGCTATGTGATCTAATTATGTTTCAGAAATAAAATAACAACAATATCTATCGATGCTATATTACAGTTATCTTAGAACTCACAAAGCGAGCTCTGATTAGTTTGGGGCGAAATAATTTTTTTTGGCTTATCCGGCATTATTATCGGTAATCGAATTTATTTTCCATTTCTCTATTTATGTAGATATATTGTAACTTTACCACCGTCTATATTGTTCTTTTATATCCAGTCCATCCAAAGGTTGCCTGGAAGAGATCGCTTTTAGCGATAAGGCCGCCCTTTATACTTAGTCTTAGTTTGTAGTTTGCATATACAGGGTTATAGGTATCTAATGATTAACCTCTTAAAGGCGACTTGGGTGAATCAAGACTAACAACTTTTGTTCTATGACTTTTGCGAAAACGTAATACATCTCCAGTTTTATTTTTTTTAGTTTTAGCGGGCATTTCTTTCAACCCCCGCTCGCCTCACCGCAACCCCTTTCTTTCCCTACTAGATTATGTATACGACATATAGGTCATGTACCAAACCGATATGTCTCAATCTGCGACGCCTAGATAGAGCTAAGAAGATTAGAACTGAAAATTTGCTAATAATATTTTTTTTTGTTTATGAAAAAAAATCATTGAATTAGAAAAAATCGTAGAACAAAAGATGTTAGTCTTGATCTACCCAAGTCGCCTTTTCGAGGTTAATCATTAAACACCTATAACCCTGTATATTATTTATTATCTGTATTTGTGTGGTAGGTTTAAGTATAATAAAGAGTTTTCATTCATTCATTCATTCATTCGAAGAATTAGCCTGTCAGTCTCTGCTGTGGATTTATTAAGTAAGCTACGAATTATGATGATCGATTTAAATTCGAAGTCTCCCTAAAACGAAAGATTCAAAAACTTGTCCTTATAACTATTGATTTATGATTTGCTTGCAAAATTGATAGCGTAAAAACCTGTCTCAGCACACCACGTGTTAGTTGTTTTCACATTCCACGGTGACCTTCCGAAAGTCGTTCGGTGCGCTCACTGAAAGTACGTTAGAGGAAATTTCTTTCATTCTTCTTTCTTTCCTAACTCCAAATGATTAAATAAACTACCTGTACATATTCTGGATCCAAGCAGGCGAGCAATACCCGCACTGGGTCCCATTGTACTTGGCGAGTGTCTCCTGCAAGACGTGGTAGCCTTTCTTCCGGTTCCCTATCTCCTCGATAGTTGTGATCGCCCAGTTTTCACAGGACGTGATGGCTACCATGCACTGTCGACAATCATACATTACAATATAAAGAGTTTGTCGGCTAAAAGGAATGGTGTACCTTTAGTTAGTTGGATACATGTGAACTGACTTTATAAAACTGTGTTTTTGGGATCAGACGAAATTTGGGCAAAATTTTAAATTTAAATTAAAACTCAAACCAGAGACTGGTTTTCTGCCACTGAACACATTTTTCTTATTAATTTGTCACAGGAACTTTTATTTATAAAATACCAAAACTGTAACTGGTTTAAAAATGTACGGTGTCATGCATCAATGAACGTGAAAAAAGTGGTCAACCCGGCCACCGGCACCATTGAACCGAATTCAGACCGTCATTGCCGCGCCACCGCCCTCGAGTACGGGAATCACTTTTTTGTATTGGACCAAAGCCTCTCCCTGAGCGTGAGACTATTTTCCCTATTAGACTTTTACAGTTCTATTTGCGTTAGTTCAATACGCAACGACCTAGTATTTTCGCTTTTCTAAAAGTAAAACCAGACATTTTGCATGAAACTGCAGCTACTTATCTATTATCACACACATAAGGACACATGATCACCGTGCCCTAATACTCACAGAGTTGACAGACACCACGGGCCCCCCTGGACACTTGACGACAGACACGCAGCAGACGCCGCATCCCCCCTCTCGACACATGTACTTGGTGCCAGTTAGCCGGAGGTAGTTCCTGAGATAATCCACCAGCATCACGTCTGAGCTGATTTCGCATCCCACTGCAAAGTTAAATCTGGTTTTACTTACGTTCTTAAATTAATCTTATTAAGTTAGTGCTTACGTTTCCCGGTTAAATTTCCAGTTACTAATTTTCAGTCAATTTTCCCTTTGAAATCTTTGGAATATCTGCTTTGAACGCTGTTACCCGTTTAGGCATAATGAGGCCATAAAAATATTTGATGAGGCATATAATATTCCTTTTTTTCAGTTTTATTCGAAGTAAATCGTATGTTCAATGTGTACCTATTGTTAAATAGTGTCAAGTTTCATAATTTTTTTTTTTAAGATCTTAGCATTTAAATGATGGCCATTCATATTTTTACAAAGACCTTAAAAAAATTTAGATAATTTTTGTTTGATTATTGGTTTGATTATTAACTGTAATGGCATTACAATAAGCCGCGTACAGACTGCTGTAACGTAACATGCAATGTAACATGAAAGGAGCATTTGATAAGTGTCGCATAAGTGGACGCAGCGCGCGCACGAAATGAGCATGTACGTGTTCGCATCTTTTCCGGCATGCGCGCGGCGAACATAGCTCAGTCTGCTGTAGCTGTGTTTTCTAGAAAGGTAAAACCTCAAAATTAAATACTAACATTGCATGTTATCAATCTTAATAGGAACTAACCACGTTTAAATAACATAATACTGTTATTGTAGTGCTAATCAGAATCAAATAAATGTATGGGCTTATGCAAAATTGTCTACACGTGCATACCCCAGGGGATTCGCCAGCTAGGATCATGCATGACAGACATAAATACATACACACCACACTTGCTCAAATATACTGCATGGTCTGGTAGGTCATTTAGTAGTCTGGTAATCATCAGTTGAATTTCTTTCGAGAGAGCTAGATTATGTAAAATGTTTAGGTAAGTATTTGGTTCTACAATTTACAACAGAAGTACAATAGGTTTAATTATAACGTGCAATATAAAAAAGTAAATATGTACTTAGGAAATAACGTGGAGCAAGTAGCATTCAAATACTAGGTGGTGGTATAAAAAATAAAAAAAACTAGGCCCTGTTATCTGTGAATGTGAATTTTTTGTCATCATCATCTCAGCCTTTACTACGCATACAGACATAGGCCTCCACTAATGAGCGCCATAGCGCCCTGTCTTCAGATAGCCGCATTAAATAAAATAAATAAATAAATAATGCTGGACAATCCACACAGCACCATCTAGCCCCAAAGTAAGCTAATCAAAGCTTGTGTTATGGGTACTAGATAACTGATATATTCAATACATTATATACATACATAGATAGATATTTTTATCATACATATTAAACACCCAGACCAACGAAACAAATTTCTGCAGATCATGCACAAATTTGTTCCGAGGCGGGAATCGAACCCGCAACCTCCTGCGTCGCAGGCGGACCTTCGCCCAACGCGCCACATCGGTCGTCAAAAAAAGCATTTAGCATCTGCCTTTAGTCTTTCAGTGATTTTTTTATTAGGAGCACAAAACGCTGATGTTTATTGCCAGAAATTGCCGCGGGCTAATCAGTCCAGCACTAAAGTGATCTTAGGATGGAATGGATGAATAGGGACTGGAGAACACGTATTTTCAACAGGACGCGGACGACGATGGTCTGATTATCAAGATCAGACCGTGTCGTCGTCTGCGTCCTAACATCAGGCACTTGGACGATATAATTTTCTCGACGGGATGAAAAAAAAATATCCCTAATATACATGCAAGAAGAACTAATTAGTTTACAATTACAGCAAAACTACATCAAGTTTTAAAGATTACTCTTGCAAGTTACGTTTAAGTTCTCAAGATTGCTTTAGCCCCACCTGTGTTTTTTGCTTCTGTGTTTTTTGTATCAGTGTTTTGTGTTGTGGTCCCAGTACCTAGTATTTATCGCGTTGATTATGATCTCAATGGATGATTATTTCTTGATGTAAAAAATTTCTTAGACAATTATATGGTCTAAGATCCGACTGCAGTATTAGCCCGCTCATCGTTTTTTGCTTAAAACCAATTTTTTATGATTATTTGTGAGAAGGAGAATATGTATCTACCAGGTTGCCTATCAGAATTTAGCCGCAGGATTTTAAATTAAATATTTATCATCTTTAACAGCTGGAAACCCTTATTTGCGGCCGGATTTTAGTAGGCAATCATATAAATATATGACAATAAAGAGAAAAAAAATAGCTCCGTAAGAAGGCAGGTATTTGTGGTACATGATTGAATAGCTAATATAAATGTAAGTACTTAAAAAAATTAAATGCGTAGGTATTTTCAAGAATTCAGTAACTATTTATTTGATTTTATGATATTAATGAGGCGTTAATTTCATTTGTTCATTCGCCGCTTTTCTGAGAACTTTTGGCTCATAACTAATGGTAAGCCACGTTAAAAAAAAGAGGTTTTCAAATCTTAGACAATTAGCCTTGACCGGTCGCGTAACATATGTGATTAATGCCCAAACAGACTAGTTCATGCCGCTGACCTCTCTGACTTTGAATGCTATATCTTTTAAGTCAACTTCATCTTTCTGCTTAAATAAATAATAATTAAATACCTAAATATAATTATTTCAGACCATGGATCCATATTATTGTTAGCTGTGTACGAACCTGTGCTATGTTAGTAGGAAGGTAAAGCAAAATATAATATGTAAATTATTTTGAAATAATCTTAATACGCTCCCAGTTATTTATGCCCAATCGGCTATTTAATTTGGCTTTATGCAAACTTTATCCATGATGACTTATGTGGACTATTTTCATAACGTAGGTAATGTACATAAATTTACATAAATGTACTTTTTTGATGTCCTTCAGGTGCTAAAACTAACAATCAACTTCAAATTCTACTCATTATTATTAATAACTCTAAAAAAGCTGGTCATCTCGACCACCACGGGATCATTCTTTATACAAAAAAATATTTTAATGAATCAATAAATCTTACTATTATAATTAATGAGAAAGTCTGTGTGAATGTTTGTAAAAAGTTATCTCCGTAACTACTTAAGTTATATGTAAATGAAATTTGGTATGTGGACAGCTTAGGACCGAGAAAAACACAGGATAATAAAATTTGGAAATTTTAACCTCTCTCTCTCAGAAAGGGTTTAAGTTAATAAAGTTTGTATCGAAAATTATTATTCCATGGTTTGATTCAATCAAAACTCGTTACCTTTATATAAACTGCAATGTTAATAAAATTTATCTCTTTTTATTTTACGCAACTACCCCTTGGAGGGGAGCAATAAATTTTTTAAATTTAAAAAATGAATTTTAACGTGAGCGAAGCCGCCAGGCTCAACTAGTAAATAATATAGTTCCATAACTCAAAAGAACTGCTGATCTGAT
This sequence comes from Eupithecia centaureata, assembly GCA_944547425.1. Classification (NCBI taxonomy): domain Eukaryota; kingdom Metazoa; phylum Arthropoda; class Insecta; order Lepidoptera; family Geometridae; genus Eupithecia; species Eupithecia centaureata. The sequence goes on along the minus strand of OX155688.1, from coordinate 555,147 downwards.
CTTGATCAAATTCAAATATGATTACACGAGAAGAAACAGCTTTCATATAATATCCACGATCACCCAGAAAAAAATTATTTATGACATAATAAATAATAATATAAATAAATAAGCCTTTTATTCAGACAGTTTACATTTGTTTTTAACTGAAATTATATCTAAATACTATTAATTTGTATCTGCCTGTGTGCCTCTTTGGACAAAGGCCTCCTCCAATTGTGACCATTGTTCTCTATCTTTGGCCAGTCTGGACCATGTGCCACCTGCTGTTTCCTTGATGTCATCGGCCCATCTTCTAGATGGTCTACCTCGCTTCCTTTTATTGCTTCCTGTGAACCAATACATTATCGCCTTTGACCATTTTTCTCTTCCTCTTATTGTATGTCCTGCCCATTTCCATTTTAACTTTCTGATAGTTAATGTTGCATCTTTTGTTTTAGTGTGATGCTTTATCTTGGTAATCCTTATTCTGTCAGACAGTTTTTTCCCCATCATGCTCCTTTCCATAGCATTCTGACATGTTGCAAGCTTTTTACTTTGGGCCTTTGTTATTGCCCAGGTTTGGCATCCATATGTAAGGACAGGAAGCACGCAGGTATTGAAGAGTTTTCGTTTAGTGGTCATGTTTATTTCCTTACTTTTCATGATGTCTCTCAGGCTCCAGTACTGTTTCCATGCATTCCCTATACGTCTATCAATTTCTTTTGCAGAAGCATCTTTTGGTGATATAACTTGTCCCAGATAAAGGTATTCGTCCACATAGTCTATTGTGCTGTTGTTAACGCTAATAGGTTCCTTCTTACCATTAGTCATGGCTTTGGTTTTTTCTGTATTCATGACTAGACCTACTTTGCGGCTTACTCTATCTAGGTCACTTAACATTTCTTGAAGTTCTTTGCTTGATGGGGAAAGAATTATCAAGTCATCGGCGAATCTCAAATGTGAAAGATGCTCTCCGTTGATTGTCAATCCACATTTTTCCCAGTCCAGCTGTCGGAAAATTTCCTCGAGGACCGCTGTAAAGAGTTTGGGTGACACAGGATCACCCTGACGTACACCTCTTTCTATTTTTATTTCCTTGCCTTGTTTTTCAAGTTTTACTCTTGCTTTACTGTTTTTGTAGATGTTTCTGAGGATTCTAGTATATTTATTTTCGACCCCTTGGGTCTTCAGGGCTCGCCATATCGCCTCATGTTCCAGTGAATCGAAGGCTTTGCTGTAGTCCACAAAACAACTATAAAAAGTAATGTTGAATTCTTTGGCTTTTTCAAACAGTTGCTTCACGACGTGTATGTGGTCCAATGTTGAGTAGCCGCTCCTGAATCCTGCTTGTTGTCGTGGTTGATTCTCGTCGAGCGTTTTAGTTATTCTATTAAGGATTACTTTTGCAACTATTTTGTAAATATTGGACATCAAGCTAATAGGTCTGTAGTTATTTATATTGCTTTTCTCTCCTTTCTTATGCAGTAGTGTTATTGTAGATGTTGTCCACTGTTCCGGTATTGATTCATTTTTCAGTACTTCGTTAAAGAGAAAAGAAAAAAAAAAAAAAAAAAAAAAAAAAAATGAATCAATTAATTTATGACATAACACATAAAAAATACAGTCGAATTCTCCATCACTTTTAAAGTTATATATGATAATTTTTCGGCAAAAAATGTTGTTATCATAAACTTGTTTCTTTAATAAATGACAATAAAAAGTCAGTTCGATAGCATCAATTTAATTAAGTAATATAAACTTTTTACGAATAAGCCTGTACTGATAAGAAAATGTATTTTTTAACAAATTGAATTGCACATTGTTTTTGTATAATGTACCTACTAGCACACAGCTTCGTACGCCTTGTGTCTATGGAAACTTTCAAGGCATTCACCTATATTCCATTGGAACTGATTTATGGCAAGAAAAGTTCTACGCCTGGATTAAAACATAAGCTATATTTTAATCCAAGCGTAGAACTACGTCTATTCAAAATTTCAGCCCGATCGAGTGAAGAGGCAATAAACAAACATCCATCCATCCATCCATCTAAACAAACATTCGCATTTAAACTATTAAGTTTGCTAAACCTATCTTAAGCTTTTTCTTCTTGCACCTGTAGTAATTTCATTTTGAATTTTCATGTAAAAATTTCATGTGAATTGTCCTTGGTGCTATTGAAAACCGAATAATATTAGGTACCTTACAATAAATTGTATCTATTTCATATTTTTTCTTATGACTGATTAGTTTCTAAATGAAATTTCAAAACCTTAGATCAGATCTTAACTATCAGTCAGAGATGATAGTTTATAACTATCAAATTTAAGAGTCTAATTAAAAAAATGCTTTTTTTTTATAGACCAGGGTAGAAGCCTTTCAAAATGATGAAAAAAAAATAGTAGGATGAAACCCATTGGAAAATGAGGAGAATGTAGTAAAAATGTAAAGAAAATAATTTACCGGCTTTCTGAGGTCGGGATGGGGTAGGGGGTGAGTGTGTTAGGGTAAAAAACGTTTAAACTCGATTTCCGGCAGAACTACAAGTCCTATGGAAAAAAGTCAAATTGCAAAGTTGTAGGTTAAAAGATCTACAATTATTGTCTACATACTTTTTTCATATAACTTCAAAATATAAGAGAAAAATTCAAAAAACCAAGTTTTTGGTTTTTTATTTTTATATCTTTTACAATAAATGTTTTCGTTTCACGAAATTTTGTAAGAACTTACCTTTTTATGTCACAAATACACTGTAATTTATTTGATTTAAAATATGAATTTTTTCACCTTATTTTAATCGAAATATTGAAAAATTAGGGTAATTTTCAATCGTAAATTCACCCGTCATACTATTATTTTATTTATTTCAAAAACCTATCTACCCTGGACTATTATTATTATGACTGTTTATTTATTTTTATTATCATTTTAAAATATTATTATCATTATTAAATTTTACTTATGAGCACAGGGAGAGAGGGATTCCAAGTTAGCTGCAGTCCTGAGCAACTTGCAAAATTTGGTGTTCCACAGGGCTCTGTTTTGATACCCAGTCTCTTTCTAGTCTACGTCAATGATCTGTGTAACTTGCAACTAGACTTTATAGCATATATTCTATTATAGTGTCCAAATAAACCTAACATAGGACTTAAGATACCTACTACCAACCAAAAAATGTAGTTATTTTTCTTTACTTTCTGTAAATAATACCTGACTATACAGGGTTACAGGAAAAATCGTGCTAGATCCGTTAAGAGCGTGGAGTAACCACCATTCCTGACTTATTTCACTATGAAACCCCCTACCCTAAACTTAACCCATTTCGAGATATTCGACTTTTAATTTTTTTATTGAAAAGTGCCGATTTTTAGGCTACTAAATTTATTTTTGTTTATTTTGTGTATCTTATTATTATTATTATTGCATTTTTACATGTGTAATAAGATGCTTTAGGACGTCAATGATTAAAATAGTGCATAAGTTCATTGAATAGACCGTAGTAGAAAAGTGAAAGTTAGGAAATAAAAAAAAAATTAGAAAGTTTATTTTTCTCTAAGGGATATCTAAAAAAATATTATGGCAATTCTTCGGCAAATGTTTTTAAAAATATCTACGTTTCATCAGCTATCTAACGAGGTATAACAATCTAGGGTTTGTATTACATTTCGTGGAAAAAAAGTAGTTGGGACGCTCCAGGTAGCAGTTCTAACGGTCCCGCGCCTATTGTCCTTCAAGTTCAGACACACCGTGAGAGCGAGACAAGTGACGATTTATGTAGGTATGAATGAAAGAAAAAATGTGTAGAGACCGGTTAGGGCTGGGAATACAACAGGGGGTATTGTTTTGGTTGTCAGTCTGCTTTTGTGCTTCGTACATAGTAGATGTGATATCGTTTTGCTCTTTTTCTCGACTTGGCTGTGATTCTGGACTATTTCTTCTGATTTGTGACTACTATACTTGTTAACCGGACTCTGATTTGTACCTGTGATACGGAAGTGTTGAAGATGACGTCCTACACACCTGAGGAATATGCTGATATGCTTATTTGTTACGGATACTGCGATTGTGTATCTGCGCAAGCTCGCAACGAATACGTAACTCGCTACCCCGGTCGTCGAGTGCCGGATGTGGCCGTTTTTGACAGAGTTTATCGAAGACTTCGAGAATCTGGCTCTGTTTTGAGACGTAATACAGACATGGGTAGACCACGAATTGACGACGAAGAACAGGACAATGAGATAGTGCAACGCTTTCGAGCGGATCCGACTACTTCCACTAATATTGTTGCCCGTGATCTGGGACTTTCGCAATGGAGAGTGTGGTTTACAGTGCATACTGCTGGCCTATACCCATACCATTACACGCCGGTACACGTTATTGAAGAAGGAGACCCCGCGAGAAGATTGGACTTTTGCAGATTTATGCTAAATGCTGACGTAGAAGACCCAGATTTTCTAAGAAATATCTTGTGGACGGATGAGTCCAAATTTGATAAAGATGGCATAACTAACTATCACAACGCCCATTACTGGGCCCCAAAAGCACTAAGGAATCCCAATAAGAAAAGAGTGAAGGGGTCCCAACGAAGATTCAGCGTGAATGTGTGGATGGGCATTATCTCCAATCATTTGATTGGACCTTACTTTCTACCGGATAATTTAAATGGGGAAAGCTACGAAAATTTCCTGAGAGCAGACTTGAGTGATTTGCTGGATGATCTGCCACTCAACCTGATCAGGGACATGTGGTTCCAACACGATGGCTGCCCTGCCCATTTCAGGAGAAGTGTCAGAGACTGGCTGGACACAAATTATCCAAACAAATGGATAGGACGAGGTGGGCCGTTGCCATGGCCAGCAAGAAGTCCGGACCTAACCCCCATGGATTTTCATGTGTGGGGGTGCATGAAAAGTCTTGTGTACAGCGAGCCGAATCCAGTTTCGTCTGTGGAAGACCTAAGAGAAAGGATTGTGGATGCAGCAAATAAAATGAGGACCACGTTGACCACTGGAGTAGTGAAGACTGGTCTCCGTAGAAGGATGCGACAATGTATCAGAAATAGAGGCGGCCATGTTGAACATGAACTGTAGAATAAGAAAAAGTTGTGTGAAAACCTTTAATAAATGACATTTCATGCTTACCTATTGTTTTACTTTTACTTTTTAGGGCTAAGTATAAATTTTCTTCTCCACTGTCGCCTATAAAACTAATTTTTTTTCAATGCAATTGAATAAAACCCTAGATTATTATACCTCGTTAGATAGCTGATGAAACGTAGATATTTTTAAAAACATCTGCCGAAGAATTGCCATAATATTTTTTTTAGATATCCCTTAGAGAAAAATAAACTTTCTAATTTTTTTTTTATTTCTTAACTTTCACTTTTCTACTACGGTCTATTCAATTAATTTATGCATTATTTTAATGATTGACGTCCTAAAGCATCTTATTACACATGTAAAAATGCAATAAAAATAATAATAAGATACACAAAGTAAACAAAAATAAATTTAGTAGCCTAAAAATCGGCAATTTTTAATAAAAAAATTAAAAGTCGAATATCTCGAAAAGGGTTAAGTTTAGGGTAGGGTGTTTCATAGTGAAATAAGTCAGAAATGATGGGTACTCCACGCCCTTAACGGATCTAGCACGATTTTTCCTGTAACCCTGTATATCTATAAGAAACTTGAGTTCACAGGTGCCTAGAAGGTAGTAAGTAAACAAATAAAATTAAAACAAACCTGTGTGCTTTTCCCCATTTACACTAAATGTAACATAATCCTTTACAGGCACGGGTGGGAGCTGCGAAGTCGTAGCCATGTCTTCAAGTCACTGCGAGAACTCACACACTGACAGACAGAGCGAAACTGTTTCGCATTTTGTACAGTCAGCTGTATTGAGGCCTTATTGTCTAACTCAACTGATAATCGAGATCGATAAATTTTTGACATTTGAAACCTAGCCTGGACTTCGATTGTACCACTGGTTGGCATTTCAATTTAACTGATAATCGATTTCAAGTTAGACAATAAGGCAGCTGGTAACAAAGCGGCTAAATAAAATAAGGAAACCTCACTAAACAACTCCTATTCAGTGTTGGATTTCGTACGATAATTATCGTATTTATACGATAATTAGTCATTAAGTACGATATACTATCCTAATTCATGGATCGTACGCAAAAATACGATAATTTTCATATTGACAAGTTATTTTTAAAAATTACATAAAAACACCTTTTTTACATATAGCAACATTTGACTTCATACCATAGACATAGATCATATAAATAGAGTATCTCAAAATGTAAGACAATTCACGTTAACAACAGAGAAACAAAGTGAACCTTAACACAATCAGACAACGTCCAAAATAATTTCACTGTTAGCTAGTTAATAGTGAAGTAAATTTGTACTCTATGTTATTGTGATAAGGCTATAGGTGATTGTGTAGTTTTGAACCCACAGACGCAATGTTAAGAAGAGTGAATGACAAAAGTAATGAATGACGGAATGGAGTGCATTGAACAGGTTGCAAAAGTCGATATAAATTTAGGGTAAACAAAAATCTCGATCTACAATACTATTTTAATAGACCTTGATTCCAACGAATTCCAAGTTGTTTTTTTTTCCTTTTTCCTTTCAATAATACAAGGTATTATAGTTTATATTTTTATTTCAAGAAAATATCGTTTTAAACTCTGTTTTTCCAAGATGTACGATCTTTTTCTTATAAATACGATATTTTTGAACGAAACGTACTATATTTTTTAATCTGTCCGAATCCAACACTGCTCCTATTGCTCAGTTACCCAGATGTGTATTGACGTCCGATAAGCAAGTCGCCATTTTGAAATTTTTGTAAATCGAAGTCAAGGATAGGTATTTGTAGTAGGAATGTGCGAGGCTGCAGCGAGGATTAAATCACTTACCTGCTTTTACTCACAAAATTCAGGGTTTTTTTAGTATCGTCGTCTCAGTAAACTGTCATTAGACGGTAAAAAGTAGCCTCATCATAATCATCATCTGCCTGGTACCGAAAAATTATAGTTTCCGGTTTATCATATAACTCCGTTAAACAAAGAAATTTCCAAAATTCACTCCTACAGTTTGTTAAACCTATCATAAGCTATTTTATTGCATCTGTAGTAGTTTTATTTTGTCTAATTAAGGAACCAAAGGCAACTTCGTATCTCTTCCTAAGCGAGATAAAATAAAACTACGACAGATGCCTTTAAAAAAAAAGCTTATGATAATTTTAACAAACTGTAGGTACGAGTGAATTTTGGAAATTCCTTTGTTTAACTGAATTATATGGTAAAATAAGTGGGGATGCCACTTTAGCTGCTGTTTGCGCCGTAAAGATCTAAGCATACATAGTGACAGACAAATGTAATTATAAAAACAGTTGAAAAATGTAGGTAAAACCAGGCACAAATTATAACTAGTTTGCGCTTTACACTTACAATTCTCTGGTGATTGCGATTTGTTACCATCCAAAAATGAGTCATCTTCGATATTCAGTCCGTCCTTTTTTTTTTCGAATAGACTGTAATGCTGTTGACCTCAGATGGCCATGACAGCGTTACCGGACTATGGTGGGCGCAGAGGGCGCCGCACCGGTAAAGTTATGATGGGGCAACACGCACAAGGGCCACCACTTAGGTGCGAACCTCGGCTTGGGCTGTTGCCAGATGCTTCAAGAGGGCAAGGAGGGTTTCGCCTAGGTGCACGAATGCACCTATGGGCGGAAGCGGGGAATTCTTCGACCCCGCATCCGGCGGGGTCGGTTTTTGGTAGATTGACTAGTATGTGGAAGCGAATTGGTTGCCGTCACCTCCGGGTTAGCGGCGGTGATTGGGTCAACGGGGTCGCCGAGAACGTGTCTCGGCCTATGGAGGAGAGTTCCGTCCGTCCGCGTCTTCATCATCGCCTATAAGGATAATGTTTTCATCTTCATAAATTTTGTCATTTGAATCTAATCTAATTTCGTTTCTAATCTCTTGGGTATTTCGATTGTCGCATTTTCTGATGTAGACCTGTTGTTACTTGTGCTTGGCAAATCATTTTGTGCTAATGTTTCAAGGGTTAACGTTTTTCTATTATTTTTTCTTTCTTCTTGATTTACTGAATTGGTAATAGAAATAGCTTATGATAATTTTAACAAACTGTAGGTACGAGTGAATTTTGGAAATTCCTTTGTTTAACTGAATTATATGGTAAAATAAGTGGGGGTGCCACTTTAGCTGCTGTTTGCGCCGTAAAGATCTAAGCATACATAGTGACAGACAAATGTAATTATAAAAACAGTTGAAAAATGTAGATAAAACCAGGCACAAATTATAACTAGTTTGCGCTTTACACTTACAATTCTCTGGTGATTGCGATTTGTTACCATCCAAAAATGAGTCATCTTCGATATTCAGTCCGTCCTTTTTTTTTTCGAATGGACTATAATGCTGTTGACCTCAGATGGCCATGACAGCATTACCGGACTATGGTGGGCGCAGAGGGCGCCGCACCGGTAAAGTTATGATGGGGCAACACGCACAAGGGCCACCACTTAGGTGCGAACCTCGGCTTGGGCTGTTGCCAGATGCTTCAAGAGGGCAAGGAGGGTTTCGCCTAGGTGCACGAATGCACCTATGGGCGGAAGCGGGGAATTCTTCGACCCCGCATCCGGCGGGGTCGGTTTTTGGTAGATTGACTAGTATGTGGAAGCGAATTGGTTGCCGTCACCTCCGGGTTAGCGGCGGTGATTGGGTCAACGGGGTCGCCGAGAACGTGTCTCGGCCTATGGAGGAGAGTTCCGTCCGTCCGCGTCTTCATCATCGCCTATAAGGATAATGTTTTCATCTTCATAAATTTTGTCATTTGAATCTAATCTAATTTCGTTTCTAATCTCTTGGGTATTTCGATTGTCGCATTTTCTGATGTAGACCTGTTGTTACTTGTGCTTGGCAAATCATTTTGTGCTAATGTTTCAAGGGTTAACGTTTTTCTATTATTTTTTCTTTCTTCTTGATTAACTGAATTGGTAATAGAAATAGCTTATGATAATTTTAACAAACTGTAGGTACGAGTGAATTTTGGAAATTCCTTTGTTTAACTGAATTATATGGTAAAATAAGTGGGGGTGCCACTTTAGCTGCTGTTTGCGCCGTAAAGATCTAAGCATACATAGTGACAGACAAATGTAATTATAAAAACAGTTGAAAAATGTAGATAAAACCAGGCACAAATTATAACTAGTTTGCGCTTTACACTTACAATTCTCTGGTGATTGCGATTTGTTACCATCCAAAAATGAGTCATCTTCGATATTCAGTCCGTCCTTTTTTTTTTCGAATGGACTATAATGCTGTTGACCTCAGATGGCCATGACAGCATTACCGGACTATGGTGGGCGCAGAGGGCGCCGCACCGGTAAAGTTATGATGGGGCAACACGCACAAGGGCCACCACTTAGGTGCGAACCTCGGCTTGGGCTGTTGCCAGATGCTTCAAGAGGGCAAGGAGGGTTTCGCCTAGGTGCACGAATGCACCTATGGGCGGAAGCGGGGAATTCTTCGACCCCGCATCCGGCGGGGTCGGTTTTTGGTAGATTGACTAGTATGTGGAAGCGAATTGGTTGCCGTCACCTCCGGGTTAGCGGCGGTGATTGGGTCAACGGGGTCGCCGAGAACGTGTCTCGGCCTATGGAGGAGAGTTCCGTCCGTCCGCGTCTTCATCATCGCCTATAAGGATAATGTTTTCATCTTCATAAATTTTGTCATTTGAATCTAATCTAATTTCGTTTCTAATCTCTTGGGTATTTCGATTGTCGCATTTTCTGATGTAGACCTGTTGTTACTTGTGCTTGGCAAATCATTTTGTGCTAATGTTTCAAGGGTTAACGTTTTTCTATTATTTTTTCTTTCTTCTTGATTAACTGAATTGGTAATAGCGGCAAGGAATGTTCTTTGCAAGGGTATTCTTGTTTAAATTTTTTAAATATTTTCTTTATTTGCTTCAATTTTGATTGTACACTTTTGTTGTATTTTGGACACGAGCTTATAACACACACAAATTATATAACGTGTGCAATTAAATGCAAACTGGGCCTTTATAGAATGATCTGCTGGCTCTAATAGTGATTTTACAATATTCAGTAGATTCGTTAGTGCAGGGACCGAATCCCACTAAATAAATCGCTTTACCATTAGGTACAATAGCATAGTGTCAAAATGACTGTGTCCTTTTGGTATTCTACTAGCACAAACTTTTTGTGGTTCATTCATTTCTATGACCACCAATTTGACCGTTTTAGTATTCTACTAATGATAGTCTCTTCAATCAGTCGGCCGTAACACTCAATAGGGACGCCACTTAAGTCGACATTATGTAAAAAAAATAGTAGAATACCAAATGCAGAAACGTTGTTTTAGCCATCTTGATAGTGTGGTAGGTACTACTGAGGCCTTTGTTTTCAAATTAGTAGAATCCGGCCCCAGTATCTATATCATTATCATGTCTCGCTCATTTAGCAAAGTGCAGAAATAGATGCTCTATATCTCACGACGTGCTAATGAAAAATCTACTCTGTTAATGGGAAGCTTGTTTTTATCTGAGTTCGTTTAAAAAGCTCATGGCGGACTAATGTGTAAATTTTGTTTAGTATAATCACTAAAAAGATACTGGTAGATATTAAACCACTTCAATGCGAAGAGATCCAACAATTAATCCACTAAAATTGCAAACATTTATGTGACCAGCCATTATCTAAAGGGTTAATCTATCGCCTAAGCTAATACTGCGGTCGTTTAGGCTGAACTAAAGTAAAGCAGTGGGTGTCTAGCCCGCAGGTTGAACTATACTATCACAGCGAGCGGTCGGAGACCTAAAGGACATTACTATTATATACCACAGGGACCGAATTCCACTAAATCAATCGCTTCACCATTACAATAGTATCATGTCAAAATGTCAGTGTTAGACTCCTTTTGGTATTCTACTAGCGGAATCTTTTTGTAGTTCATTCATAGCTGTGACGATTATGTTTATGACCACCAATTTGACAGTAATTTTGAAAGTCTCTTCTATCGGTCGGCCGTACCCGTTCCACTCAATAGCGACGACACAATATGGGATAATATGTATTACGGGAAATAGTACAGATACTCAGAAACTTTTTAAATCCTTCCGAGAAACTCGGAGCATAGCTCTTTCCATAGCTCTTTTCATAGCATGAGAAAAGTAGTCTCCTAATTGTAACAATTGCGGAGTACCTAATTGAAGATTGACAGCACATATTGATAGAATGTGTCCGGATTCCGTAATGAATCTTAGAAGAAACTGCTTTGGCAAAACCATCAACATTGGCCGTATAAATAGCATTTTGGCCGACCCTTTTTCAGGTGAAGCCGAAATCCTGACTAATATTATACGCGTGAAAGTTTGTATGGATTTTTATTCCTCTTTCACGCAAAAATAACTCAAAAGGTTGGGCTGAAATTTTGAATAGACGTTGTTCTCTCGTCTTGTGCTTGATAAATTTGCAGAATTATGTCTTAGCTCCTATAAGTTGTTATTTATATTATTATTTTGTTTTTAGTAGGTAAATTTCGTTTAAATGTCGTTAGGTCAGTTTTCTTTGGTAGTTTTTGCTTCCATTTAGTGTATAGTTAGTGGAATGGTGGGTAGTAGAGCAAGCACTTACCAGCTGTCGAATAGACGAAAGATATATCCAAATGCTGAACCATCTACATGTGCTTGCGTTGCCCTTCACAAGAATACTAACAAATTCCGCTGAGAAAGGGGTGTTAGACAGGGGGACACAATCTCACCAAAGCTTTTCACACTCGCTCTGGAATATTTATTTCGGCGGATGAAATGGGAAAATAAAGGCCTTATGGTAGATGGACAAAGACTTTCAAATCTTTGATTTGCAGACAATCTGGTCCTAGTATCAGACAGAGTGGATGACATGATTTCTATGATAGAAGATCTCAAAATAGAATCGGCAAAAGCGGGTCTCAAAATGAACACTGGTGAAACTAAAATTATGACTAACATAGCAGATATAGGACAGCATCAGCTACCTGTAGAAATAGTAACTGAATATATATATCTTGGTCATAAAACTACGTACTACGAAAACCAAACAGCGGAAGTAGATCGTAGAATCGCACAAGCCTGGGCAGCGTTCGGCGCGAACACAACCCCTAAAACAGCGAAACAGACCCTTTGCGGCAAATTTTCATTGCACCTTATAGTTAGGGTATTTGAGCAATGTGTAATGCCAGTTTTCACCTATGGCACTGAAACCATGACACTCACCAAAAAAGCCGCTGAGAAGTTCAGGGTAGCGCAGAGGGGTATGGAGAGAGCAATGCTCGGAATCACTCTGCGAGACCGAAAACGCAGCGACTGTATTCGAAGCAAGACCAAAGTGAGGGACGTGATGAAAACCATAACAGGGAAGAAGTGGAGATGGGCAGGACATATAGCTCGAATGGATGCGTCACGTCGGCCCTGAAGAGTCCTGGAATGGAGACCTAGAGCAATACTCGAGGACGAGGGCGACCACCGAACCGTTGGGTGGACGATATCAGACGGCACGGAGGCCAGGACTGGATAAGACGGGCACAAGATTGTGAGGAGTGGAAAAGAAGGGAAGAGGCCTACATCCAAGAGTGGATCCCGAAAAGGCCAATATGGTGATGATGATGATAATAGTAAGAGATAGTTTTTTATATTTATTTGTTTGTGCTTGTATTGATTGTCATGGAACGGTTTGGTCGTTAAGCGATAAAGTCCCTTTTTAGTAATAAAAAAACAGTAGGAGCTGAGCAAGTTTGGGGAAATGAAGTGGTTATATTGGTTCTTATCAAATACATCCGTCGCTGTGCACCTTAGCCTTGCACTCACGCTTATCTCTTGTGGAAACGAAGCCTTACGATAAAGCATTTTTTCACTAAATACTTTAAATTTTAAGATACCTATATTTGAAGATTCTTTACTTATTTTTAAGGTCTTAATAACTTGTTTATAACTGCTATATTATACTATGGTAATAACTATAATTTCCGACTTTGCTTAGCGCCAAGGTTCAATGGGGCCCACATATAGATAAGCTATCAAAAAGACTCAGTTCTGCAGCATTTTCAATCAAAAAAATCCGTCAACTTACGTAGATTCTTCTAGACTTGTTTATTTCAGCTACTTCCATAGGATTATGTCTTATGGTATACTGCTGTGGGGGAATGCTGCAGACATTAACACCGTTTTTGTGTTGCAGAAGAGGGCTGTTCGGGTAATCTATAATATGGGTCGCAAAGAATCCTTACGTGATAAATTCAAAGAAATTAACATAATGATATTACCATGTCAATATTTATGAAAACATGTTGTACACTCGTAGAAAATATATCAATAAGTTTCCTAAAAATAGCGATATACACAATGTCAATACTAGAAATAAAAAAATAACAACTCACTTTGCCTACAACTAGACTAAACAAGGTTAATGTATCTTTCAAAGGGCAATGTAACGCTTCTACAACAAAACTCCAAGTAAGTTGCAAAAACTGTTAGTAAATAAATTAAAACAAATTTTATTCACTTTATTTCCTAGTTTTAATTATTATTACATGAATTTTATGACGTGTCCAAGTGTCCTGTAAGGTCTTAAGGAAATAAAGCACTTTGAGTTTGAGTTTGAGTTCATAGTTATATGGAGAATATTTTACTAAAGTTATTTCAGTTAGTTTTATTACCTAGTATATAAGACTTTTGGTTGCTTCTCAAATCATCGTTTAAGTAGAATGCAGCATAGATAGGATGTAGACTAAACATAGACTTAATTTTGTCAAAAAAATCCAGTTGGAAGTATTTCTTTGCGTCACTTTAGTCTAGCATAGCCTTATAAAGGGGCTCTTAAGTCAGCTGATCCCGCTTTAAATTCATCCCATGGGATGAGTTGATATTTTTTTTTATTAATTTTGCTTTTTCGACTGCTTCCGTTTTAAGAATACAGTTTTTAGTAGTATTTATTAAGTTATTATTATGTAAACACGTGAACAAAACTCTTTGGAAATAAATAACGCTCCAATGTTTGATTACACTAATAAGTACATTATTATAAATATTTATGTACGGGTATTTATCGCGTTTATTTACCTATTTTTCCCGACGTTTTGACAGGTTTACACACTGCCGTGGTCACGGGATGACTGGAGTAACTGGAGCTACCACCTCTGCGAAACGGGGTCAGCTGAATTTTCAACTACCCGCATTTCTTCCTCATTGATAGGATGACGACACACACGACGCCGGACGTCCGGGCCTACGAGTACACTTAGCTTTAACTGGATTCCACGAGGCAGAGAGTCTGAAACCGTCTTCACGATTGAAATTGGGATATTTCTTAATTTCAATCGCTTCCCGAACCATTATCTTGTAGTAATGCCTTTCATTACAAATCATTTGTGGTTTATGTAGTTCAATCCATATAATATTAGGTCCTTACATATGAAATTGGCGTTTTGTATGGGAGGAACAAAAAGTCGAATATTTTTTAATATAATATATTTAATTAATCAAAGTATGAACCATTATTTTCTATGCACTTTTGCCATCTTATAGGTAGTTCATTGATCCCTTTACTAAAAAAACCAGTCGGACGGGAATCAATAAAATCTTTGAAGGCGATTTGGACTGCCCCATCGGAGTTGAATTTTTTCCCTTGCAAGAAATTATCCAAATTTCGAAAAAAATGGTAATCTGTTGGAGCAAGGTCCGGGGAGTACGGAGGATGTCTTAGACTTTCCAATTGAAGCTCTTCTAATTTAGTAGTCGACGCGCGTTTGCCGGTTTGCTTCAGTCAATTCGTGAGGTACCCACCTTTCAAGCTTTTTAATCTTCCCAATTTGCTTCAAGTGAATTAAAACAGTTTTATCACTAACACCGCAGCCTGCAGCTAACTCGGACGTGGTTTGCGATGGATCCGCTTCCACAATAGCCTTCAACTCTTCATTATCAACTTGAGTCTCAGGCCGTCCACGGGGCTTGTTCTGCAAGTCGAAATTTCCAGAACGAAAACGTTGGAACCAAAAACGAACTGTGTTTTCTTTTGCAACACGACCGCCATACACATCATTCACCCTTCGAGTTGTTTCCGCAGCACTAGTGCCACGGCGGAACTCGTACTCGTAAATAATGCGATATTTTAAGTTTTCCATTTTGTAAAATGAGTGACGCAAACAGAAAAAAACAGAAGAAAAAAAACAAATGAATGACGATCATCGAAGCACAAATACATGAGTCTATAGCTGTACAAATTTGAATTTGGAATTCCTTACCAAAGAGGAGAAATTTGTGATTAAAGTGGCCAGTACGAAAAACGCCAATTTCATATGTAAGGACCTAATATTTATATAATGTATTCTGATCGCGTAAGTTTAAAAAACTTAATAAGTACATCTTAATATTGTACCCCGTGCTTGTGTTGTTGTTTATTAGTTGTTTTGTAAATTTTATTAAATTCTTAACTATAAATAATTGTTGCATCAGTCCCCCATCTTACCTATTTTCCTTCGTAGTTTACACAATTGTATTAGTTTTTGTTTCCCGTCTTGCAGTTGTGTAAATACCATTAGTTTTCCTCTTCAGTACTTTAAATGATTTATGTTTTGTATTTTACATTCTTCTTACTTTCACATTTGTTTACCTTTGCAAGCGCATATCACACACACCCGCGCGCCAATGCAGGACTCGCATATTTTTTTTTTATTTATTTATTATTTATTGTATTCGGGCCCTGGCTAATCATAGGTTAATTAGTTAATCATATTGTAATGGTAAAGCGATTTATTGAGTAAATAAATCGCTTCGCCATTTCAATATGATCGTGTTAAAATTACAGTGTAAAACTCTTTTTGGTATTACTAGCATAAACTTTTTGAGGTTCATTATTAGCTGTGACGATTAAGTAACCAATTTGACATCCTAATGAAAGTCTCTTCAAGCGCAGAAAATAGTAGAATACCAAATGCAAAACCGCCATTTTAGCCATCTTGATAGTAAGACTCGATTGAAACCTTTGTTTTGAAATTAGTGGAATTCGGCCCCTGCGCTCACAATTATCGCTTCGGCGCATAGCTCATGCGATGCCTGTTTTCGTCACTGAGTTCTTTGTCTTTTCTGAGTTCTTATGATCACAAATAAAACCTTCTTACTTTAGTTGTTACTTTTTGTTATATTCTAAAATAATTCGATACCTACATCCAAGTTAGAGATCGCTCATTAGGCGATAAGACGAGTCAATTGTTACGTCCGTATGTTGTTATATTGATAGTAATTGTTAAATTTAGTAAAAAAATATATTTAAATCTGCATTAAATAATTTTATTTATATCTAAAGAGAAGCCAATGTCCTGCTCAAGTCAATGGCCGGCCAAACTTTAAAGAGGATCATATCTCTCTCTACCTATGCCACGTTATGCTACCCTGGTACCTCTCAGATCAATCGTGCATTCCTGCGGTGGCTAGCACAATACCTCCCCCTCTCCCCCTCTGATAATGTCTTCGGCATGCGCTTAATTGTGCCTTAGTGGATGGAATAGTTACCTACCATACATACTTGTTTGGCAAGTGCCTGAAATCTCATATTGTCTTAGGTTAGACGAGCAATGAACAAAGAAAAATATTATTTATTTATATATGATACAAAAAATATCATATTCTGCGTAATAATACCTACAATTTGTTTTGATTATTCATATTAAGTATCAGTAGTAGTATATAATATCATATTAAGCAAAACAAATTGTAGGTATTATTTCGCTCTAAACAAATTACAAAGTAAGTAAATAGAGGTAGATGTAAAATACAATATGATCGAAAATCAAAATCGTAAAATCAGGTAACGCTGCGATGTCATCGATGCAATTTGCACCTTCTGGCATTTCTCCGGCCTCATCTGGGATTTATAGATTCCATACGCAATATTGCAGAGCTCTCAAAGTAGAGATTTGAAGGCTTATTGCTACTACTACTACCTTCCTGGTTACTCGCTTTTATAAATCTGAGAAATATTCGTCCGGTGGTTTGGAATGAAAGTCGTCTTCGGTGGCGACCATTCTTAGTATAATTAAACGCTGTTTGAATATGGATCGTTTGCCTCTCTCAACTATGGATATCCAAATTCAAATAAGGATACACAATTAAGTACAGGATCTTTATAGAAAACAGCTAATAATATTGCTATAAAACTATCCAGCGCCAAGTTCATAAAACGATGTCTCTACATGCAAACTTTAAATTACGAAACATTACATTTGTTAAGCAGAAGTTGAAAACAAAAGTACTTTCATTTGAACTTTTCTCGTTGCAACGTAATTCGCACATTGAAGGTAGTTGACTCTGGATTTGGCTCGCATGTTTGGCAAACACACAAAAACGGCGTGTTATTATTGTTTTACAAAACAGTGTTTACCCAAAGTACAGAAGTTTTGTTATGAGAGTAGAAAACCACAGGGTGTGTCTGAATTCGGTAAATTTGAGTGTTAAGTACTTGTTACTTTTTTTCTGGACTGGTTTCTGCAACTAGGCCACAGGTGGGCCCTTATTGCGTGTCTGGTGGGGGGCTGCAGTCTAACCACCCGATATCCTCGAGGAAAGCCAGCAGCACCCTCTACATAGGGGGCTGTCCGTGATGCCTTATCTAAATATGTAGGTGTTTGCCCTGTGACAATACCTACGATTTGTCGGAGTTTTTTGCGCTTCAGATTTAGGAGTTTCCGGGAGAAATTTGAGTGTTATTTAATGAAAGATAGACTTCAATTAAACCCAGTTTTTATTTTTGAATATTATTCTATTTTGTTATTTTGTTGTGTTTTGATATTTTTCTAGAGTTTACTTAATCGGTTAAGTTTCACCTTGTAACAGTCCAGTTTGTAACCTGTCCTGTTTATTGCAAATATAAAATGAAATTATTTATAAAATAGACGTCTTCATGAATCTCATCTTACGATATCGTCGTTTGAAATGCCGAACCCTTTGTTCCTTAGCCAAACATAAATATCCGTCAGCAATTTGAGAATTTAAAAGCAACTAGGCATAAATAAGCTTATCTTTGTTTAGTACAATAGACTTATTGTACCTTCAGTGCGTGCGTAGGAGACGCCCTTAAGACAAGGTGATAAATAGGAGTAAGAAGGAAGGAGGGGGATTAGTTCGGGTTTGCAGGGCTGAAAGAACGGTCTTTTGGTATACGCAATTTCGGTCTAGATTTTGAAAATAATTAATAAAAATTCAAAGTTGTATTTAAGAAAGTTTTGCTATTCTATTGATCAACTCAGTTAATCAGTTATATCAAATTAACCTATTTAATTAAATTATTAATTTGAATATAATCAGAATAAAGCCAGTGTTGGATTTTATGACACTTTGTCATTTAATCGATTAGTGTAACGTAGATTCTGTGTGATCCAGTTCGTGTTGCTGGTTCCTGAAAAGCTAAGTTTGCATGTATTTTATTATAAAATAAGATTGGTTTTAGGTCTTTAAAATAATTATTCGAATATTAAATATCTTATTTATTGATTAATTATAGTTTATTCTTAATGTTTCTCTAACATTTGGCGGATTAAATAAAATAAATCATTAAATATCTTTAAATAACAATTTGACTAGAGCCAATCATATTTTAATGTATTTTCCCTAGGAAAGGAGATTTCATCGAGCAGTTTCGTCATTTTATGTCTTGAGTGTAACTACATTACAGGAAATCGACAGTAATTTCAGTTTATTTAATTTCAGTGTGTTTTTCCCTAGGAAAGGAATCTGAATTCTTTTATCCGACAATTACAACATTTTAATAATTAGACATCATCAATTAATTAACGTAAAATCAATCCTAAATTTTATCCATCGAATTTCATTAAGTTTTACAGAAGAATTTAATCCAAAGAAATCAATATTTTATAGAGGTAGAAAAATGAAATGGTTATATTATATAATGTAAAATTAATAGTCTTTCATGATGACTAACAGTTGAGTTAAATTTATACAGTAATGTATTCTGATTTCAGATATGGTCATGAACCAATAGTTATGTTAAAACAGAGTTGCATTTTATCTTCATTAGGGAGAAACCTTCCCTATATTTTGATCAATCTAACTATAGCTTGGTGCGGTTGTCACCCTCAGGATAATTCCTCCGAAAGTGAGAGAGTCCTTCTTTAAAGCTATGAGAGTATCTCAGTTGGATGAATCATTATATGAAATGAAGAGTAATAAAAGTAATAAATCTACAAGTGAAATCTGAAATTAGAACTATAATTACTATCAGAAGCTGTAGACTTCTCGGACTAAACTCCCAATGAGGAGGTCCCTTTACTTATGGAAATAATTCCTAATTTATTAGAGTATTAACTCTAGCACAATAAGTTTAATTGTATTGTACCTCTATTGAAGAGAAGACCTTTTGGACATTTCCTCCGTATGTGAGTGAGTCCTTCTTAAATTATGAGAATATATCTCAGATTAATTTATTATCACCTTACGAAATTTGAATACTATCAGAAGCTGTAGACTTCTCGGAATAAACTCCCAATGAGGAGGTCCTTTTATTTATGGAAATAATTCCTAATTTATTAAAGTTAATAATCACATTAATTTAATTATATTTTACCTCTATTAAAGAGAAGACCTTTTGGACATTTCCTCCGTATGTGAGAGAGTCCTTTATGAGATAATTATGAAAATATCTCAGATGAATTTATTACTATCTACACTTCTATTATCTTTTCTATAACTTCTTACATTCCTGAGTGGTTGGTGGTATGGGTGAAAGGCACACTTGTTATCACTTCAGGATGTTGGTTCTAGAATATTTGAATTTGCAAAACCCTTTTATAAGTAATATTAAAATTAAAAGAAGCAATAGCCTCTATTGATTCCAAGTGTTGGGGATGGCTTGGCGGCCTTTCCAGGAAATTTTAATAATTTCCATTCTCTCAGGAAACGTATATACATTGTTAAAGATATTTAATTTAGAATAAGAAAAATATACTGAAAATTAGGAATAGTTTACAAGGTTAAAGTTATTGATAGGGTTAATTCATTTGTCTTTAGCACCTAAAAGAATCGAGTTACTATCACAACACAACGTAGAGTCCTACCACTATCTAGACGATCATTGGCCACATTAATCACTAGTTCTATAATCGATAGGTTAAGAAACATAGGTATAATAATAGGTATAAATCAGTAGGCGGATTAAATAGGAGTTTTAAATTAAGGCGAAAAAATTTATATATAGCGGGGGGTTGTTACAACCTGTCATTAAGTAATTATAGTATTTAAACTTGCTTGTTGGTAAGTGTTGATAAGTAACTTTTTGTAGTTTTATTAATTATTAAGGGCTGTAGATTTTGGTAATTCTTGAAATAATATAAAATAAACCTCATCGTCTACGTCCAGTAGTGGGCTAGTATAGATTGATGATGATGATGAAACTCAACGTGTTTTATAGCCATGGGCAAACATTTGTAATATTTGAGAGTAGCCCACTTCTGAGAATAATTCACGCTATATTTCGAACTATGTTTAATTGAGTATTAGTGTAAATTTATGAATTGTTTTGAAAAAAGTTTTGGTTACTTCTTTGGATTTTTTTTATAAAAGAAGGAATTTAGAGCTTAGTATTGATGAGCATTAGAGCTAGAGAATTTAGAGCTAGCCTTTCCGGACTTACAAACAAAATTTTAAGCGAAGAGCCTATTGTTTGATTTATTCTTTAAAATTTGTAAGTACCTAGTGTCAATTCGCATTATTTGGGAATAAACTTATTCATTTTTCAGTTTCAGTTCGATTTTTTTCAAAAGCGTTTATCTCTTCCACTTGTATACCTACATACTATTTGTTCTGTGTTCCGCGTGAATCCCATTGCTAGAGATGCAGTACAGTTTTATGCAATTTCAATTTCCACAGGTAGGTAGGTACTAGCCAAGTTCAATAAAGGTCTAGCAATAACTCGAAAGCATACAAGTGCAGGTTCGAATACGCAGGGGATGATAGTGCTGGGAGCACACAAACACAACAGGCGGATAGGGGTGCGCGCGTTAGCAAACAGTGCACTCTTACTCACGAGATAAAATGCACTGCTCGAATGAAATGATAAATAAAAAGCAGTCGAATTTTACATGGCTAGGAAAGTCAGTACTTGTTGAAACGACGGGATGAATGCTATTAATAGAAGTACCCTTTGAGCGTCTGGTCGATATGACCCGAGAGCTTTTGAGTATCTGACGCAGCGCATCAGCATTGCCATACAATGTGGTAATGCAGCCAGTGTCTTGGGGACGCGTCGACAGGTATTGATATGGAACAGTTGAGCTACCTCTTGACTGTTTGCAAGTGGGTAGTGTATAGTGTGTCGTAGTAGAGTTAATTACAAATTCTCAAACGACGTAGGCCATCTAAACTCCTGTAAAACTCTCAAAAAGCGAGATGATTGCTAATAGGCGCGTTCAACAAAGCGATCAAAAACCAGGACATGCTGGCGGCTGTGAATCACATCAGAATCTGAATTGACAGGTGGGTAACAGAATCTACCATAAATGATTACATCAATGACGCTAATGCTTGGCCAGATGTCGCTCAGTTCCACACCGACAGTAGTTTGTAATTATTTATAAAACAAACATTGTATTAGACATAAGTTATACACTTGCTATATAAGTGATTTCTATTTTGCTTCTTCCACTAGTGGACAAAACATTTAAGCAAAGGGAAATCAATTATCATTTTATTTCTTAGATTATTTTGATAATTGTGTACCTACCTATAGTTTAAATTTGACTTGTCTAAGTGCTTATTTTGTAAGCGTAAAAAAATAAAGATTTACTGATTTACTGAATCTATACATGTGCTAAATTCTGCTATTCATACGAGAATCGGCGATTTTACATTTACACAAAAAAATTGAGTCATACGTAATCAAGATTTTTTAAATGTACCTAAGCAAAAGCACAATCCAAAGCTAAAAGGTCATTGTGTAATTAACTATTTTATTTTTTAGCCCGCATAGTCTCATCGCAAAACAATGGCCTAATTTTCTTCCAGCATCCTTGTTATTTTGCCAAGTAAGTGTGCCTCACCCAAATACAGAGGGGTTTCCATAATCACCACGCTTGTAGGCAAATTACACAGATTTTATCCGACATTAAACAATAGATTATTTGGGTGATTCTACGAAAACTTGTTTTTTGTCTGACTTCTGTGGCACATTTTTTTTTTGTTTAAATTGCACATCATGATAGTATATTCTAAATGAAGATTTAATTTTGAATTTTTTGGTAGTGAAGGGAACTTTATTGGCTTTATGGTTACGGAGTTATTCAATTTTAAAAATATGGTGTCCACGGAAATCAGAATTTATATCACCAAAATCAAATATGGGTTGGTTTATCAATAAAAATATGTGTTTTCGGTAGTAAGTAGATTATTTAGCTTCTTAAAACTAAGGACCAATTATTTGACGTTTGTAGTTTTAGTCAGTTTTTACAAAAACACCTTTAAATCATTACTGTAAATACAAGTAACTTTTTACAAAAATCACACTAATAATGTTTATCTTTGTATTAAAAATATTATAATTATTCATTTTGTATTTATTATAAACTTTTATCCTAAAAAACATCATAAAAACTGTAAAAAAAGATTATTGAGATGTTAATGAACCCGCAAAATCCACGGAAATCAGTACCACGGATATCAAAAATAATAACAAAATCTTAGAAATTTTCTTAATTTGCTGGTTTATTTTACATTGAAATATGCAGTCGAAATTAGGAACACAAAAGGCATAAATTATTGCAAATATTATAACAATAGGATTAGTATGAACAAATTTATAGTCAACATGGTAATCAGAATTTCTAGATACCAAGCCACGGAAAGTGATTACGTACTGAAATAACAGAGTGACGTGGAGACATACACCTTTGTTGTACACACCACTGATGGGGCGTGACTGATAGTTTCTCTCAATCTAACAACTATTTACGCAGATATTAAAGTACAGTATTTATGAATGATTTAGTGCGCACCAGGGGAATCAGAGCTAAACGACGGACGCGAAGTTATCTCGTTGTAACTTGTCAACTAAAGCTTAGTTTTGCGTAGTAATAGCGTCAAATAAGCAAGTAACTATCTGGGTTATTGTGAACCTATGTAAATTAGTACTAGTGTTTTCAGGAAATGATATAAAAATTTATTAACACAGGAACATGAGGTCCGGACGCACCACGGAAGTCAGAATTTCCAAGGATTTTATTTATTTTTCCTTATTTAAAATAAGATTATTAAAAAACTAAAAAAGGCCTCCCCTATTATCTTTGTCTAATCTACTATCATAAAAAAAATCAAAGGGCTAGGGATACTTTTTGTATGATTTTTCGAGCCGGACATGTTTTTTTCCACCCTGGGAGAATCACCCATTTACATCTTTAAAAAGGGTATTTTTATTAATGTTATATTTAAGGGGCTGCGTTTCATTTCCACCCTGGAACAAAAATGTTTCTCCGATCTGCAAATATTTTTTCCGGGGCTCTGGGTGTTTTGTTTACTAAAAATTAGGAAAATATCTATCTACGTAATATATTGTATTATTAACTATATCAGTCATCTATTATCCATAACACAAGGTGTTTTAGCATAGGGCTAAAATAAGATGCTGTATGAATTGGCCAGAATTTTCGTCGAAAAAAATAGTAAACCGTTTTTCTCGTGCTTTTCATTTTGTCAGTTATTTAATTTCAAACTATCTACAGCGATGAAATTTTTAAATTTATTTGTGACTATTTTATACTGTGTGTAGGTTCAGGCATCGTTTTTAAGTTGTTCGCTCATGCTAAGTCGAAACGTGTATTAAGAAACAAGTGCTCCAAGTGGGTGCAAAGTGCAAAGCAAACGAACTGGAATCATGAATAATGAGCTAAGAACTACGTTTCTTCGTTGTTTGAGTTAAAAGCAACTTGAACAAAACATCTCAGAACAAACTTATAAATCATCTGTGTATATATTGAAGTAATCTTCAAGATAATCTAATCAACCCGTGCATCGTTCCAAAGTTTTCGGCGTAAACCGCTCCAAACTGGTTCCCTAACTGCAATTTAAATTAGAAACAAGCAAGAAGTCGGATAATTCTGGAAAACTTGCGAGTTTCGCGGGAAACTCGTCAGATTCTTCCAATAGGCGATCTGTCTTAACTTCCCGCGAACTGCGTTTTGGTTGGAAGTATAAAGAATTTACAATGGATGCGGCATCCACAGTGTAGAAGTATACTCTTTGTAGAGTCTCCGCGCTACTCATAGTCACCATAAAGTTTTATGTTATGTTTGTCTTTGCTACTGTCATAGGTACGTCTACAAAAACTTTTCATGTCACATGGATAGTGTTTACCGCCATCGCAAGTGCCAATCACGATAAAAAATCGTGAAAGTTTGTTTAAGTAGATGTTTACACTTTCGTCGAATCGTGCTGAAATTTTTAACAGACGTAGTTAGCCCTAGGCTACTTAGGCATACTTTTCATTCCAAAGGATAGAAACAGCCATGAAACGTTGCCATAGAAACAAAGCGAGAGAAGCCGCGCGTAGATACTAGTCTCCATAAATAACAGCCCAGAAACTATTTTTTTTAATTTTTTTCAATTTTATTTTAATATAAGAAAAAAAATCAAGCCAACACAAATACCACATCACATGTTTTTTCGTCATACCACCACCGGTATAATGAATTAGGTTCGGGTTTGAACCTGCTAATTAGCTCAAACCCTGCGGCCTTCTGCTTCTAACTTTTACCACTGATTCAACTTTAACTACCTGACAATAGTTATTTGTGAACTACTGCTGCGGTAGATTAACGACCTAGACTTACCGGAACTACCAATCGCTTTATTGAAGTTCAATCAGTCACAGGGACAGAGAAGGCGACTTTGTTTTATACTATGTAGTGATTATATTCATTATACCTTGATTTGAATTACCTTTATTGTTTGTTGTTTAATTTATTGTCTATTTTAACTATTGTACCTAATGTTAACCTGGTGCATTTTGTATTTGACATGTCTAAGTGCTTATTTGTAAGCCTAAAGAAATAAAGATTTTGATTTACTGATTTACTGTACCTATGTGTGTGTCTGAAGTTCAAATAAAATGATTATCTATCTATATAATGTGTTTAATTACTGTCCAAAAGCTTTACATGCATTTTGTCGAGTAAATAATTAAAAATAAATAAGGTTGAAAGTCAATAAAAAAAATTGAGACGCAAATCGTAACGTCTCCTTTTTCTATGACATTTGAAACAGCGCCCCTACCGTGCGGACGGGGAAACTACGCGGGTCCATACAAAAACGAAATGTCTCGTTTCTATATTCAACGAGACTCAGGGCTTTGTTCTAGAATTTTCTACATCTATGCAAATTTTAAGTATTTACTACCTCATATTTCCCAAATAACATAAAAATTCAATTTCGGACCGAGCTGAACCTCTATACTTACTGTGTACCTGCTGCATAATATTATCCACGCAAACGCTTGGCAAACGTAGTGTAGGACGCCCTCCGGCCAGGTGGGATAAGACTGCTGACAAATGCTGGAAGCGGCGAGCTGAATTCAGGGCGCTATGGCGCTCATTAGGGGAGGCCTATGTTCGTTCAGCAGTGGACCCTTCAGCCACTTTGGTAACTAACTGATTTGTAACCAGTTACATAAAAACAATTTTCTTCACTGATTTTAGGCTGCTGATGATGATGATGACCACGCCCAAATATTGCTTAGACACTGATAAACTTTCGCATTTATTATATGCGACGCGTGACCCGAGAGCTGGTGAGTATCTGGCTCAGCGCATCAGCATTGTCATACAGCGTGGTAATGCAGCCAGTGTATTGGGGACGCTTCCGACTGGTATTGACATGGATCAATTGAGCTACCTTTAGACTGTTAGCAACCGACTGCAGTTCGCTCAATGGTTTCAATTGTATACTAGTAGTAATTTTTTCTAGTCCTTCATTGTAATTTTTGTTGTTAATAAAGTTTACTTGTAATATTAGAAGGATAAGACAGGACAACTTACGACTGGTACTTAACTAACAGCCATTGTCTTGAATGGCGCATGGTGAACACCCGTGCTTATTGCAACGCGCCTCTGAAAGTGGGTCACCGGGACCGGCAATATGCGCGATACCTAATTATCTGACACTTGCTGTCTCGTAGACCGTTGTTGCCTCGTAAGAAACGCTCACCTCGTTATAGAATCTTTCATAAAACACACGACTAAATGGTCACTTTAAGCTTCACATTATTTCTTTTTTTTAATCTTTTTATTTTAAGTCACAATACTTAGAGTCAGTAAATGACTTTGTCAATCCCATTTTTAACAAAAATCATTAATCATACTTACATCACAAAACACAACTAAAAAATAAATAAAGAATGCTGGACAATGCTCTTTAATTTAACTATATAATAACTTATATTAAATATATGTAAAACAAAACTTAACCTCACCATTTTAAATAGCAATTTTGAGAGTGTCATGAGTGTCACTATGTAGTTATAATACATGGTAGGTCTAATTATATATTATGTGATTCTCCCGTCCCGAAGACTACTTTTACGAATTTTGTCAAACTCGACTATTTGGTGAGTTCTGTTATAGTATAATGATCGACTATTTGGTGAGTTCTGTAAATAACCTTATCGACTGCTTACCTTTCGCGTTCTTTTTTATTTCCCTACTTTTTCATCGCATTGCAGTGATCGTGTTCACGGAATGACTGACTTCATACATTTAGTTGAATCGTGTCGCAGCCTATAAATGCAGAACATTACTGCCAGAGGGCGTGGCAGATGCGGCAGAGGTGTTGATGGAGCAAATGTAATGGTCTCGCAGACCAGCTGATTCCGAGGACATCTCTGCAAATTATTAAGATGTTCCTCGATGCACATTGTACCTAACAATGTTATAGTAAACAGAAATTAGGTTTTTGTTGTTTGTAATGTAAAGCACAGAAAAGTCAGGAGCGCCACTTTAGGTATGTAGGTAAAAACTGAAGACTTCGGTTCGTGTGACTTTTGTTGCGGAAATAAGCTACGAATAAAATCCTTGGGCAATTTTCACTTTGACTATCTTCTTCTCAATACTTATATCATACTTGATGCCAATAAATAAATAATGCTGGACAATCCACACAGCATCATCTAGCCCCAAGCTAAGCAGACCTTAGCTTAAACAATATGCATGCAGATCTGAATTACATTCTTATAACGGTTTAATGAAAGGATCTTAATGTTAGTCAAACTATTTAGATGGTTTAAAACCATGCAAAGCCGCTGGCAGAAGTTAATAAGAAATACAGCGATCAAGCCACTGCAATGTTGTAAAGAATAAAGACTTGAATATGAACAAAGGCTTTATAATAAAGACTTGAATTTGTGAACCTACTTTTTAAAAGCAGACCTAAAACCGTAAGTTCCTAAGTAAACTCATGCATTACCGAAAACCTGTGAAAACAGACATACTTATTCAAAAAGATGCGCATTCAGAGTGTGCTGTAACTTTGAAAAGTCGAAAGTAAGCTGAAGTTTCGCATTAAATCTAATTTGGAAAGGGTTTTCGTGTCTGTCGGCTCGAGTTCACAACTCAAATAGCAACACTCTCGGTTCGCTGCGGATGGGTTTCAGTAGGCGCTCGGTGGCGCGTTCCGCAGATTTACTTACTAAATTTACATATTATCTGTATTTCTAGAACACTACTTTTGAGTAATTTAAATACTCAAAATTTCTGTGAAAATTTAACGTTAGTAAGAAAGGCCATTACATTTTAATTCAATTCAATTTATTGATCTTTTGACACAATAACGTGTTCTTAGATAAGCCACACATACATTTCAACTCTACTTTCATCTATCAACAATTTAACTAAGTAATAACCTCATTACAAAATATATTTTTATCGGCTATGGCTTCATCAACTGTATAATAACTCTTGATGAATTATTTTTAATTTAAATCGTTATTATTATTTAAGTAATCGTTATCGTCTTTTATCGATGCCTAACAGCCAAAAAGGGCGAAGCGACATTTTATGCGAAATTTATAATGCAAATTAATTGTCATTTTTGTTTCTAATTTCTAGAAGCTTTTTATTTTGCGAGTCTAGTAAGTAGTAACTTGTTTATGGTCATGTACTTCTGATATTTCTTAAATTATCATTAAAATTTTCTTAAAAGATCATTTGGTAAATTTTCTCGCAGACCATTGTCATTATTAACATATTTCTAAATGTGTCTTTATAGGTATACATTTTAAACTAGCAATGCATCTAAAAGCCTTTTTCTATAGGACAAAAATTCTATTACATTCTGCTGCGTTTTATAGTAATATTTTATAAATTATTTAAGGACACCGAAAGAAAGATCAAGCATTTATTTTGCAAAATTTGTAGTAGGAAAAAATTAGTATGTAGATCAAATTTTTTAAAATGTATTTGTACCTATTCTATTTTTATAACAGTATACCGTATTAGTAAATTTTATATATGTATAACAGTAACCAATGCACAGTAATAAGCTAAAATGTATTTAAGGTACCAGAGGTATACAGAAATCATTGTAAAACCTAGATTATTTCTTTAGTTAAGTATCTCATTATATGAAACTATTTGTAGTTGTATGAGAATAAAGTTCTTTAAACCTAAATCTATTAATATTATTATTATGTAATAAAATTAATAGTATAAAGGTTACTTGCCTATATCAATTAAGACAAAATACTTGGCTCAGATTGCAATAAGTTCAGAGTGGTCGGCGTCGAAGTTAATTTGTAGAGAAGTATAATATTCGGAAGCTAACATCGTCTCAAGTCTTATATTAGAACAACTGCAGCATCCCGAGCGATAACACTTTACATAGCTTAACCCCCTTCTTACCCAACGATGTACAATTTCACCGGACCGGCGATTCACTCGACGACTGTTATTTTGGGTCACTATTGGAGAAATTCTTCAAATTTTACAGTTTATTGTGTGCCCTGAAATGTTTGTTACAATCTTTAATAATAAAAAAGTTTGGCTAAGGCGGCTACATGAAAAAATTGACATTTTAGAATAGGACCAGTAACTAAACAATATTAATACAACTTAGTTTCATTCAGTGTTACCAACAGCTTAACTAGCTCTCCACTAGATTCAACCTCTAAAACCACCAGAAAACCACTAATAAAAAACGCTCTACTTTAAAAATCACTAAATTTTCCACTAAACAAATTTTTACAGTATGTATTTTAGATAATAACCTTTATTATTACTTGACAAAATATTAACAAATTTAACAATTAGTAAATCAACCTGGATAACACATAATTCACTAATCTGCTATTGAAATTAGTTCGTGTTCATCAGATGAGTCTGCACAACCGTCGTCGTCGGATTTATATGATTCATTAGTAACGATTTTTTTTCTAACTTCAATTGGAATTGTATAATCGTTACAGCATATTCCTTTTAATTTTCACAGCGTATTCTTAATATAGCAGTTAAAAGACTTAACTTCATTCTGTTCCTCTGCTTGTTTTTTATTATATTCATACTGCTTATTAGTCTCTCAACATCGGCATTAGAAATGAGGCAGTATTATGAGTGTTATCGCAAAAGTGCTTAACTCCTCGAATCTTGATTGCCCTTGAGATCTTTGAAATGCAATACATCATTCCAAAATTTTTTTGTATTGTTGGTCTCATTCCATTTCAACAAGTGAATTTGTTGCCATTGATCATCAACTTCTGCCATAAATTCTGTACTTTTATTGAATTGAGTCAACATGTCAATTAGATTGTCTTTGTTGTGTTTAAGTGTTTGTTCAACACTTATTCGGGGAATTTGTTTCATCAATATCAGATTCTCGGGTAACTTGTTTTTTATTTCTTCAATCAGACTTACTATAAATGTTATGCAAGGATTACGCATCATATTATGTTGCTATTAGAATCTAAAATGTATTTTTCCAGGCTCCATAGGCCCGAAAAAGTAAAATGTATTTTAGGCCTGACGGATCAGTCAGTGTGGCCTACATAGATGAAAAAATTCCCAAAATAAAATTAAGTAATAATAGTATTTGTAAATGTGGCTTAGTGGTTAAGTAAAAGTATTTTCAGTTATTGAATAATAATTTTACTAAACCACTAGAAAAATCCACTAGCCACTAAAAGCAATATTTCACCACTAAAGCGGGGGTCGATACCACCAGTTTTAGTGGAAAATCCACTAAGGTGGCAACACTGGTTTCATTATCGCTCCTTCCTTAATTTTAGAAGTAGGTACCTAGCCACTCACACGTCCAGCCGAGCCGCAAAAACATGGGTCTAACGTCCGTGTCGCGCGGCAGCGATTCACGGCGCCGCGAGTGCGTCCCATTTTTAACATAAATGGTTATATCTTGCTAACTACTACAGCTACGCTCGAAGAAAAAATACCATAAAAAAGCTAAAACTATACGGAATCGATATATTTATTGACTTAAGTCTTAGAAATAATCATATGGTCTCAAAAAGACGCCTAAACTTGAGAAATTAGTCGAAATTCATAAAAAATTTATTTCTTACTTGCATTTATACTTTAATTTGCAGTTCTACCTAATCCTGCATATATATTATTAAACTAGAAGATACAAGCTATTTTTTGATATCAATCAGTCACTACCTTCTCTTACAATAATTACCAGAATAAACCAAAACAATCCACCTCTCCACATTCATGAATGAATCTCGCTCTGCCTTGCGAAGTCGGCAAGATGGCGGCGTTTAAGGTTTGAATACACAATTTTCATCATCATCATCAGCTCGTCATTCAACCCAGAATTCTTTTTCTGACTAGCTTCTGACCCACAATAGGCTGATGATGATAATATTAAATAAAAAGGATAAGTACTTAAGCATTTTTTTGTTAATACACGCTCCAAAAAACCCAATGATAAAAATATATACATATATTCAAACGAAAATATATTAATATAACAAAAATTATGAGTGAACCACAATAGATTGATGATGATAATGTTAAATAAAAAGTAATTTTTTTTGGTTAGTAGGTACATGCTGTAAAAAAACCATCACAAAAACATACGACCAAACCACATTCTTGCGTGTACAAACCCTTACTAATCACGTTTCGAGTTCCGTCCATGGATACTACATTATCCATGATGAAAGACCTGTAGAATGTATTGAGTTTAACGTGAAATCTTAGATAAATCGAGTATATTTCCACTTAAAAGGCTAAGGAGGCAGATAATTAATAACTGTTGTTCATTATTTACATAATATTTCATTAAATAAAACAATATTCTAAAAGAATTTACAAATTCTAGCCACCACTGTTGTCGTACGAGCAACATGTCGAAATTTGATGTTTTGTTTGCCATCTCTAAGTGAAACTTTATCTTATTATAATCCATACTTAATCGTACAGTAAAGGAATTCAAGATCATTTTGATGTATAATAAACCCAGAGTTATATTAATAATTGTATAATACTTACGACATTGTTAGCGGAGCTCCGTATGCACAACACAGTTTGACAGCGCGCACTGCTAGTACTAATTTCTGAATTTTTTCTTCACTAGAGGTCGCACTTCACAAGGACACCTATGTGTTTTTACGGTAAACTATTTCATTGAGAAGCCATCTCTCAAGTGAATTCGTTTAAAAAGTACCTCCTTAGATCGCTAGATGGTGTTTTTTCCAATTCGGTGCTTTGGACGGTTTAGTATCCACGGACGTAAGACGCGACTTTTTTTTTGGATACTCCTGTATCCACGGACGGCTGAGTGGATAAAGGTTAAATTTTAGTTTTGTTTTGTTACAATGTGGTATTATATCTACCGTTTGTTGGTCATTCATTCACCACATGGTTGGACATAATATTTATAAACGTGGCCTTGACAGCGTCAGATCTTCAACCCGTGCCTCTGCGATAGTTGAGGCCCGGGAGAGCGAAGTATAATCACTGAATCATGTCCAGTATCATCACTCGCTGTTCAGTCGAGTCAGTTAAGACCCTTCTGATGGCACTGGGAAAATCTATGGTTCGCGCAGTGGTTCTAAAGCAGAAACGCTTCGATAGCGCCTTCTAATTTTACCAGTGCTGACATCTAGTTAAAAAGTTTGACAACTTTAGTTTTTGTTTTATTGTTGCATAACTTTTGATTTCCTTTATCATTGAAATAATGACCTAAATTACAAGCACCTAATCTAATAGCTTATAAATACTTTGAAAAAATAGTTTAATGCTATAATTTAAATGTTGAGTATGCAACTAAACATATAAATTATAGCATTAAAAAAAGACTTACCATAAACCCAGAAAGTTGTTTATTTTGAATAATATTATTTACATACACTCAAAAAATTCAAAACTCAAGTATGTACCTTTTGAACGATAAAAAAGCAGATCAGAGGCTCATTTAATAGTGTATAACTTTAATACAAATATCAACCTCTAACTGTAATTATTTACCTACTTACCTACTTAATTACAGTTAGCAGTTAGTATCGTATTGGTAGGTACTAAGGTATTTAAGTTAAATAATAGATTCAGGTGTTACTTAGCGTACCTATTAAATTTATTGGTACTGACATATAACCAATATTAATAATTATTAACTATAAAAAAATATTTAAATTAAAATATCCTTATTTGGGTCGCAAAACAAATCTAAGAACTTCTAAAATATCACCTTAAAAGTACCTTACCATTCTTGTCTAGTCTGTATGTACCTTTAGCGCAAGAAAGTATCTAATCAAGTCCGAAATCTCTATCCAATTGAGTGAAGAATGTATTAGATTTACGGGATCCCTTTATCTGCCACACTGATCCAAACTGAATTAGGTATTACCGACGTAGGTACGATATAGTACTTCGTTGTTGTACGGTCGGTAGTCAGTTCTGATAAAAGTATTTTTGTATTTGTATAATAGTACTTAGATACAAAACATTGACTAGAATTTAGAATATTTTCACTATCATAAGCTTATGAATAAAGTATGAACATAGAAACTTGTTTAAATAGGTAGGTACCTATTTACATAATGAACTAAAACCATAATTTGCTAATTTTGTATCAATTTATTTGTGTGAAATGTGCGTCATTTTGAAAAAATATATATATTTTTCAAAATAACGATCACATTTCTAGTAAACTTAATAAAAAGCTATATCTACATATGTTTTAATAGAAAAAAGAAAATAGTTATAACAAAAGAAATCTGTTTGGAACCAGAATCTGTTAACGCCCTCTGCCGTGTGTTTATAGAACTAATTTATTTTTGTAAATAAAGACACCACGTGGAGTGCGGCATAACAGCACTTAGCATAGAGATGACAATCAAATATTTTTATATGAGTGAATATGTACCTACCTAACCTAAATAAAAAGTAAATGCCTATATTACAAAGAGATCTATAAAACATTTATATTTATGGAAGCAAATTTAAATGAATCATTAAAAATAGCGTCGAATGTGAAAATGCCTTAGTTTTTAATTTAGAGTTTAAAATTGTAACATTTTACATATTTACAAGAAACCTATTAGTTTTTTTTATGATTTTGTTGTTTACTGTGATTATTCGGAACAGTTTTAATTAAAACCCGTGCGTGCACCTCTTTTGTAGCAAACGTTTAAAGTTGCAATGACGCCAACGCACGGCGCTTTGTTGTGATATTAAATAAGATCCACAGTCTATTTCGTAACATTGAATTTTTTTAATGTTTTTTACAACAATTTGATGTTTTGTACACCAACAACAATTTGATGTTTTGTACATAAAAACTAGCATCGCATTGCATTATTAATTAAATTAGGTATCTACTGGTCACCTCGACTATCTGGGGATCATTAATTTTACAAAAAACTTGTAGGTATTGGTCAAAATAAATACTTACTCAAAAATTATTGAAATAATACTTCAAAACTACTGCTCAGCTTTTGATCACATTAAAATCACACCGAACTAGAAGTACTAGCTCTCAAATAAAAATGATATCAAAAAAATTCGCTCACATAACAAAAAACAGTTACTAACAGTATTATACTATTTGAATAACTCCAAATTTTTTGAAGTTTGTTGAAAAGTGTTCACTGCTATTTAAAGGACGCCTGGCTACGACGACGACCAAGCCAATCGTAAACTGTAGGGTGCGTGCGTGAGCCACCTTAGAGGTTAAAAAATCTAAAACTACTTGTATCCATTCCGACTATTTATTATTAATCTTTTTGATCTCTTCTCTATCTCAGATTATTCCTAAAACCTATCTCCGACTCGCTTGTACCCTTGGGTAAGTACAGGAGTATTTATTAGGAGGCCGGGATACAATATTTGTAATATTGGGAGATATTGCGCTCAACTCAAATACAGTTTCTGTTGTCTTCGGTCCCTTGAGTAATCAGACTCGGCTTGATAGCTAAACAAAAATACCTACACTATCATTTACGTAAAAATCTTTACTTACGTCAAGTTTACGTTCTCGTTTGAAGAGTTTGACTCCCCGGCGCGCTGCCCTTCAGAATATAAACACAAAAACTGTTGCATAGAGAGGTTAAGTACACTACAAAGTTTGAGTCTCGGGGGTGCAAGGCAAAGCTGTGCTCTTTAAAAGTTTTGCTTCACTAACAAAAGAGCCAGCCGTAAACAAAGCAACAAAGCAAAGAAGCAACTAATAGCTCCGTGTGGCTCCGTGCTATGCGATTTTATGAAAGAACTATGGAAGAAAAAATTACTTATTATCAGTAAGTACCTAAATACTAACAAGGTAGTCGAAACCTAAAGGTATGGTTAGTAGGTTTATTTTGTAACTGTCTGAAATTACCTACATCACACCTAAGCAGCTTCTTAAAGCTATAATTTATTAATCATCATCGCCCAATGCCCATGCTTAAATCGTTTTTGTAAACTCATACATGATAGTAAAATTAAAATAGTATTACAATTACCTAATGTTTTAAAATTGATGAAATTTTATTGGTAGGTATGTTAGTATTAAAACAAACGAAACGTTCAAATCAATAAAACAATTGAATGGTGGATCGAGCAATTTCGAGCAATTTATTGAAACTAGAACTGAGCGGAAGTAGGAGCAAATTGGTACGGAACCACAGTTTAGGTGATGTTAGTACGGAAATACGGATATGGTTTGTCAGAATATGACCTAGCTAGCGTAAGGGTTAAACCACAGGGGGGGGGGGGTCTCAATTCATCCCTTATTCATTAAAACTGCTTCGTTTGTTTACACCCTCGGAAGTTATGAAAGAAAATCTTGAAGAGTAAATTTAATTCCTGGTTAGTTGTGCATGTGGGGCCATTATAGATTAATTATAGAAAGCTGGCGCGATTGTCGTTTGTATTCTTATACAATTACCTAGCTTCGCGCCTGTGTTAATACTGGAGGTCATATCTACTCTAATTCTTTTCATTTTCAGTTTCAAACCACGGTCGCAAAACTCAGATAATAAGCTAGTTAGCTACTCTCGCTTGCTACAAAGCGACGTTTTTTGACGAGATTAGAAAATACTTCTGAAGTTTTATGTGATTAGAGAGCTGAAGCCCTCGCACTCTTAATACATAGAAATCTCCCATAAGAAGGTCGCAGGTTCAAGTAACGACGATGATTTTTTTTTGGAATAACTATGACTAGCAGCGCCTCGCGGTTTCACCCGCGCTAATTCCCGTTTCCGTTAGAATTCCGAGATAATATACAGGGTTATAGGTATCTAATGATTAACCTCTTAAAGGCGACTTGGGTGAATCAAGACTAACAACTTTTGTTCTATGACTTTTGCCAAAACGTAATACATCTCCAGTTTTAATTTTTTTTAGTTTTGGCGGGCATTTCTTCCAACCCCCGCTCGCCTCACCGCAACCCTTTTCTTTCCCTACTAGATTATGTATACGACATATAGGTCATATACCAAACCGACATGTCTCAATTTGCGACGCCTAAATAGAGCTAAGAAGATTAGAACTGGAAATTTGCTAAAAATATTTTTTTTTGTATCGGAAAAAAAATCATTGAATTAAAAAAAATCGTAGAACTAAAGTTGTTAGTCTTGATCTACCCAAGTCGCCTTTTCGAGGTTAATCATTAAACACCGATAACCCTGTATAGCCTATGTGTTATTGCAGACTATAATTTATCTCTGTGCCAAATTTCAGCCATATTCGTTCAGTAGTTTTTGCGTGAAATAGTAACCAACCTCCATACTTTCAAAATTTCGCGTTTATAATATTAGTAGGATAGGATTTGATGATCATTCAAAGTTTAAAATTTGACTTGTCTTAGTGATAACGTGATAAGCCCTAATAAACCTACTAGCCTAGCTAAGTAAGTAAGCCTAAAGAAATAAAGTAGTAATAGTCTTATTAGATAGGCTCGTGAAACCACCACGGAATATTGATTTTCGCACACTGATAATGACGGACCTTCAAATTATTTCCTACTGATTTATATTACTCGGAAATTTGATTAAGGCGTGGTCGGTCACGTTTTGAGCCGAAATGCTATTTGTTAGCGTGAACACTGCACTTTTATTAGTAATTATCTGTAACCTGCAGAACCACTAACAATCCTGCCCTACAATTAACTTGCAAAGAACAGGGATTGAACTTTAGAAGATCAAAGTTCTGTAAGTACCTACTTAGTATCTCGAGACCCTAATCCTTTGGTTTTTGTTTGAAAATACCAGTACAATTTGTCATCAGATAATGAAGTAAGTTAGTAATCAGCCGTGTCTTACTGATGATTAGGAATGTTTTGAGGACAACGTATCCATCAATCAAAATCATGAGGATCTAGGCATAGTAAGTGAGTTCACAAAGCCACCTCTGTAGCACCTATGATACCTACCTATTTATCTGCAGTTGTATTTCCTATCAGACTTCCAAGTTCAGAGTTGAACAATGAACATGCCTAATAACCAGTGATCGGAATAGGTGGAACGATTTAAGGTCAATGACATCAAATGATAGGTTAGTATGGATATGCTTGGGGAATTCCGGTATTTTAAAATTATCAAGAATTATTAATAATAATAATTTCATAAATATTACATGGAGGCGTAAATTGATAAACGTATCAATATCATCATCATCCGCAGTCTTACTTCATCCACTGTATAGATAAAGATTTGAATCTAAATTTAGAAAATCTTGGTATTTTTGTGCACAATGCGTAGAAAACGTCAAAAATTGCTTTTAAAAATTCAAAATCAGCCGTTCGCGTTAAGAAATGCGCTGGTTCCCACTGCAGTTAGTCACTCGTTCAGCCCAGTCGTTCTACCCGCTAGTTACAACTCAATAGGTATTCATTAGCACGTTACATCTACCTACTTTACTACTGCAAGGAGGCTTAGAACGTAATTACTAATAACCTATAGGTCGAGTAGGTTAGCTTTGCATTCTAGATCTGATTTGATATTTCGACACATTGTAGGTTCTTCGCTGTAAAGCATCAAACAATAATATAAATTAGTCTGCCGTAATGACTTCTATCTCTCATTTACGAATTCACCTAATATCTTATGTTAAAACTATCTTCAGGATTGAAATTCGTGTGTTTCTTGATCTCAATCGCCTCTCCAACGTTATAGTGTCTCGAAATAGAACTTCCTTTCTGTTGTCGTGGGAATCATGACTGCGATTAATAAGTCATGATAATTGTTTTCTATGCAAAAAATACCTTCTACTTAACCATAAATA
This sequence comes from Eupithecia centaureata, assembly GCA_944547425.1. Classification (NCBI taxonomy): domain Eukaryota; kingdom Metazoa; phylum Arthropoda; class Insecta; order Lepidoptera; family Geometridae; genus Eupithecia; species Eupithecia centaureata. The sequence goes on along the minus strand of OX155688.1, from coordinate 517,364 downwards.
CCTATAGATTTATGACAAAATGCTTATTTATAATAAAATGTGTTATTTATTCTCTACCTACATTTATCGCGCTGATCGGTTCATTAGGTTTATTTGGCGTAAAAAAATAACAAACATCCATCCATCTTTACAAATATTCATATTTCGTAATAGATATTAGTGTGCTAAACAGGATTTAATTCGGTATCTCAAATATTATTCAGGGCGTGATCATTGTGCGCGACGCCTTTGTGAGTCACAATACGCACAAAGGAGGCATTCAGAGGGGATCTCGCGTCAAATATTGAATTTACAACGAGATTTGATAAAAGAGAGGAATTAGAAGGCCAAGCGAGGAGCGTTGATTTGGCCTCTGCTTTGTGATTCCAGAATATCTTTGTTGTGATACTTGAAGTGTCGTGAAGGAAGGATTCAAATCATGAGTGTCTTACAGGCAGTACGGCTTCTTTCTCTACCTTTAGTTTAGGTAGAGCACTGCGGGTCAGCCTTAAATGGAGGCGATTCTTTTTTTTTTAAATAAATAAATAAAAGACAATACAAAAAGTCTTTTTTTTTATACCACCAAGGTGGCAAACTAGCATGCGGCCCGCCTGATGGAAAACGGTTACCGCAGCCTATGGACGCCTGCAACATCAGAGACATTACACGCGCGTTGCCGACCCGTTAAATGTCTTAAAAGACCCTTTCTGAAGAACCCCATGTCATAGTCCTGGGGGAAAACAGTCTTGTCTTTGATTTGTTTATTTAAAACTTTATTACACTAAAGTACAAAGGGTGGGCTTAATGCCGAGGCATTTTCTACCTGCCAACCAAAATCACATCTTTAGACACAGGGTTGGCGTGCAAATACTAGTTTTACGAATTATAAACTATACACTATAGTTAGTTACCAATCAATAATAATCAACTTATTTTTTTTATTTTCTTAATTTTTTTATTTTTACCTGATAAGTAAGTATACTTAATCCTAGCAATATTATAAACGCTTTTCAGTATGCTTGGATGGATGGATGTTTGTTACTCTTTCACGCAAAAGCTACTGACCGAATATGGATGGCACAGAGATAGAATATAGTCTGGAATAACACATAGGCTATCTTTTATTCCAGAATTCCCACGAGAACGGGAATTCTGCTGCTAGTGTATTATAAATAAATATGGTCGTACAACCTACACAGTATCACCTAGTTTGTTATCATTTATGTGACGTCAAGTCACGTGGCTGGAGTGTGACCCGGCTCGTGAGGCCCGAGGTCGCGGGGCCCGGCCGTGTCTCGGGGCCCCGCCCGGGGGACGCGCAAATGTAGCAAATAAGGGACCCCTGTCAATGTGTCCGCGTCCATTTCAATTGCTGCTAGCTTTGAGACGAGTGTTTTCTTTGAGATGAGACATGCTTTGAATAACTGAATATAAGATATCATCATCATCATCAGCCCATATTGGTCCACTGCTGGACATAGGCCTCCCCTAATGAGCGCCATAGCGCCCTGTCTTCAGCTTGACGCATCCAGCATCTGCCAGCAGTCTTTCGCAGATCGTCATCCCACCTAGCCGGAGGGCGTCCTACACTACGTTTACCAAGTCGCGGTCTCCACTCAAGAACACTTTTACCCCAACGGTTATCGGTTCTTCGCAAGATATGGCCAGCCCACTGCCTCTTCAGCTTGCTAATTCTTTGAGCTTTGTCGATAATTTTGGTTCTCTGTCTGATGTATTCATTACGAATATAAGATAAAATAAGATATAATACACCTATAAGTAGGTAAAGGTTGTATTTAATTTTTGTATTTATGATTTAAATTTTTGTACGATCACGATAGAGCCTGTAAAACGATCGTACAAAATTTTGAAGTAAGTGATTCCATGATATTATCATGCCTTAGGTAGGGTACCAATCCACGCGTCCACCAGATCCTCAAACAGACTTCGTTATTAGATACGTAGTGAGGAATGTCTGTCTGTAAAGTCTCTAAACTGACACGTATTGCTTTGAGTAAGTAAATTCCCATTGTTTGTAATCCCTCATTAAATTCAGTTTGATCAAACGCTTTGCATTGTCTAGTGGGGCTCAATTCTGCTAAGCAATCGCTTTACAACAGTATCTTCATAGAATCGTCACATAGAACCTTTAGATGAAAGAAAATATAATGATTTCAACATTGACACTCGGGGTGCGTCCCGTCATCTGCAGTATTTAAAATTTCATTATGTGAAACCATTATCTTAGTTTATCAGCGACTAGCGATCCGCCCCGGCTTTGCACGGTTTTATTACACGTATAAAACTTCCTCTTGAATCACTCTATCTATTAAAAAAAACCGCACCAAAATCCGTTTCGTAGTTTTAAAAATTTAAGCGAACACTTGGACATAGGGAAATAGGGACAGAGAAAGTGACTTTGTTATAAACTATGTAGTGATGGTATTATGTGAAACCATTGTCTTAGTTTATCAGCGATATTAATATGTCAGTGATTAATCTGAAAAAAATCTCCTTTGCGTACTCTCCAAAAATTGTTTAAAACTTCTGTAATTTGCTGCAATACCAGTGTCGAATTAAATTTTACACCAATAGGTGTAATCACGGGTGTAATCTTTGGTTTTTTTACCTCTTTGTTGACCTAAATCTACCTCTAGAACCGAATATAAAATCAGTTCATGACAATGTCCTGAAATGTGCCGAGAACGCTGTTTCCAAAACATTTTACAAAAATATCAAAAACGGCGCTTTAACTTTACTTCCTATAAATTGCACCTACGTCTTCTAGGCCAATACTGGCCCAAATACTTCGATACCTATTGTAAGGAAACCACAGCACGTACTTACAAGTAGTTTATTATGTTCCAGCATAACTGACAATATTTTATTTAGGTAATATTTATAAATTCAAGAATAGCTACGTGGTTCAGATTCAGACCAACAAGGTAAAATATACGTCCGTCGCCGACGGTGGCTCAAGACTAACTGCGCGCTCGGTCGAGCGCTGTCCTTTTTATGTCCGACCGACCGCGCTAAGCTACCGGAAATCTGAGCTACGTTTCTACTACATTCTTCCAAATTAAATTACATACAGAATACACATTTTTTTTAATAATTACATCAAAATTTATGGAACCTAACACTCGGCCTTCCTGACAACGTGTATGTCCTCATACACGTATCAAGTGAACACCAAACCTAACACTCGGAAATAAAAATCAATAAAATCAAAACAATTTTAACTAATATGTAATACAAATTAAATTAAGACTATTTTTTGAAAATTAACTAACGAAAAATAACACTTGCTTCTACAGACTTCTAAACTATATCTCTCAACTATTAACATCTAGATACATCTTGCTTATACAGATTTCTAAACAATATCTCTCAACTATTAACATCTAGAAACATCTTGCTTCTACAGACTTCTAAACAATATCTCTCAACTATTAACATCTAGAAACATCTTGCTTCTACAGACTTCTAAACAATATCTCTCAACTATTAACATCTAGATACATCTTGCTTATACAGATTTCTAAACAATATCTCTCAACTATTAACATCTAGAAACATCTTGCTTCTACAGACTTCTAAACAATATCTCTCAACTATTAACATCTAGAAACATCTTGCTTCTACAGACTTCTAAACAATATCTCTCAACTATTAACATCTAGATACATCTTCATCATCGCTTAACTTTAAACACATACATTTACTCTATGAATTTCAGAAATAACGTGAACCCATCAATTCTCACGTTTTCTAAAATCATTAAGTCTATATAACTGTGATCACATGAACCCATCAATTCTCATGTGACCCATCTAAAATCATTAAGTCTATATTCCTGGTGATCACATGAACCCATCAATTCTCATGTGGCCCATCAGGAATACAAACAAACTGGCTTGCAAAGCAACATGAACCCATCCATTGTCATGTATACTTAGCAAACCGCTTCAGTACGTGAACCATTCCATTCTCACGTCATTAAGTTACTATCGAATTTTTTATCAACAACGAAAATCACAATCAAGGAAAAGAAAAAAAAAATTACATCTATTATATACAATTGAAACCATTGAGCCAACTGCAGACGGCTGCAAACAGTCTAAAGGTAGCTCACTTGATCCATGTCAATACCAGTCGGAAGCGTCCCCGCTCTCTCGTCCGCTCCGCTGTTGCGACTGCACCTGGACCCGGTCGCGACGACGGCCTCGGCTGCATGGACGGCTCTGGCTGCTATTAGGGCTTCGGCTGTGCAGACGGCTTTGGCTGCGAAGACGGCCTCGGCTGCGAGGACGGCTTGTTGCTGCGCCGACTGCTGCGCCGCGAGCTGCTCGACCTCGTAGTATCTCTCACGCCTTCAGCACTACGCAGTGCTTGTGACGGTAGCGTCTGGAGGCGTCGTTAGCCTCCATTATCGAGAGGCATTATCTAAAACTCAGACAAACACGCATTAATTTCTAAAAAAAAAAACTTTTACAAAATTGCAATTATCTCCTAAACGGAAAGAGATACGGCAAAAATAACCAAATTTTGGGCCCCCTATGATACCCCACTGACAATACAACCAATTGTTCTAAGTCACTTTTAATGACGTCATCAACACGTGTTGATGAAATTATTGCCCTAAATACAAAAACAAGGCGTGTACTTACCACTTCTGATTTGTAAGGAAACACAGCACGTACTTACAAGTAGTTTATTATGTTCCAGCATAACTGACAATATTTTATTTAGGTAATATTTATAAATTCAAGAATAGCTACGTGGTTCAGATTCAGACCAACAAGGTAAAATATACGTCCGTCGCCGACGGTGGCTCAAGACTAACTGCGCGCTCGGTCGAGCGCTGTCCTTTTTATGTCCGACCGACCGCGCTAAGCTACCGGAAATCTGAGCTACGTTTCTACTACATTCTTCCAAATTAAATTACATACAGAATACACATTTTTTTTAATAATTACATCAAAATTTATGGAACCTAACACTATTATTACAAAGCCCTGTACATAAGTTAGTTTGAGGCAGGCGCTCGTGCCTGGGGCAAATTCCTGCAACTTGTATATAACATTAATTATCAGGTATTGAGTCAGGAACAGACTTGCCTCTGAAGTTTGGATTCAGTGGCACAGAGCCCGGGCTCCTGAAGCGGAATTCCACTATTTTTAAAACAAAAGTTTCAATACTATCAAGATGGCAAAAATGACGTTTGGGCATTTAGTATTCTACAATTTTTTTGCGATTTAAGAGCCTTTCATTAATACAATACGAAGACTGTCAAATTGGTGGTCACAAACGTAATCGTCACAGTATGAATGAACATCAAATAGTTTGTGCTGGTAGAATATGAAAAGGATTTTAACACTGTCATTTGATACGATACCTACTATTGTAATGGTGAAGCGATTTATTTAGTTGAATTCGGCGCCTGGTCTTTTCTATGTAGAATAAAAAATATCAATCCATGTAATGTATACCAGTCATCTTATAACACAAGCTCTGCTTAGCTTGGTTGGATGATGCTGTGTGGATTGACCAGAATTATTTCATAACGAGTGGATAGCTAGATGTTACCCTTGTCTGCTCCAGTCGAGGGTAGAGTCAGCCAGGTGAATTAATTCCATGAAGTATTTCAAAGCCTCGTCGGGAGTTGGCTACAACAGTCTGCCTAATTATATAAATTCGGAAGTTAGCGGGGAGTCTGTATGTTAGCGAGCCGGAGGCTGGATTGTTTCAGGGTAATTTGTGGAGAATGCACTTGTTGATAAGATTCTCTTCCAGTTGGCAACACAGTCGAGTCCAACTGTGGAGAGACTGATGACTACCGAAAACTAATATAGAGATTAAGCTGAATGAAAATTATTTCGGGTAATGGTAGGTATCAGACTAGCGCGTTGACTATACGATTTGTTCTACACTTCAATCTGTTAAAACTACAAATCTGTGTTTATTTCAGGCAAATCAAACAAAATTTAAAATATCCTTGCTTATCGAGTGTCTATGTAGTAAAAGTTATCTAGATATCCTCCAAATTTCACATTTTTATTTTCAAACTCAAGAAAATTTAAAGTTAAACCTACGGCGAGAAAATGTATTCATGAATTCCAACAAATGTTGTTTGCTGACTCCAAACAATTCAATTATAATAAAAACAATTTTTATATATCTTAATAATAAAGTAAACATGTACGGTACTTACATAGTTGGATATTAAATCACATATGACATTTAATTTTATATCACAATCTAGCTTAGTTACATCCTCAGACGCAAAATCATCTCAAAATACTTCTATTTTACGAGACAATAAAAAAAATACATAAGTAGTTCGATGTCATTTTTGTTTCTAATTTCTAGAGGTTTTTTATCAAATTATTTGAAAGCTTCAAGTGTTTTTTTATTTTGGTCTCGTATGGGGATCTACAATATCTTCCTTATTTCTAGTGTTATTTATATGCACATTATTAAAAAATTCATGATTAATCAGAGTAGAACAGTGACATCTCACTCAACACACTTTTTATATTCAATCAAATTTATACAAAATTTAATAACATTGTATTTAATCAACATTTACCACAAGATTGTAAGCTGAAAGCGTAGAACAGTTGTAAATCTGACGACATCACTTTCAAAAGTTTGTTAATTACACCATCATTGTAGCCCTTAATAGTTAAACTACTATGTAAGGTCGTCAGCAAATAAAATTATGTGAATGTTCCCTTACTCTTCAAAACACCTTATGTACCTGTTTTTACTTTTATCTTTTTTTGTACCTTTTATATACTTATTATATTAAATCCTTTATATGAACTAAAAACAAGAGAGATCCCAATGTCCCCTCGCGGAACTCCTAAAGTTTGACATTGGGTAGTAAGGTTCAACGTTCTTTAGATCTACAACCATGTAAAATATACGTCAATTTAGATAAAGGAGCAAAAACACAATAAATACTGCAATTCCTAATGCTGTACGTCTCACAAATCTCTAAAAGTTTTAAACTTGGAAATGCTTAGGGCCATTAAAAGTTTTAGGACTTGGAAAGAGCAAAGCTTTTAAGGTGATTGCCGTAGTTATGACAACTGCATGCGAAGGACCAGCGCCCGCAGCCTTGGAGTGATCAAGGGAGATGTTTAGGGTTCCGTACCAAACTACGTCTGTCATCCCTAAAACCTGGGAAAAAGTTAAGCTTTAGGTAGCAAAAGCAGCATATTTGACAGTCGCAAGAAAATCTGTAGTGTACAAATAGAGTCTTGGTAAAAGTACTTACTGACGACCTCGAATTATGAAAATTGATAGTGAATATCTCTACACCTAGCAAAAGTAACACAGTCAGTCGCCACGTGACCACGATCGCTGTAACTCGATGGAAACGTAAGCCTACTAATATTATAAACGCGACAGTTTGTAGGTATGGATGGATGGACGGATGGATGGATTGATGTTTATTACTATTTTACGCAAAAACTACTAAACGGATATGGATGAAATTTGGCACAGAGACAGATTATAGTCTGGAATAACACATAGGCTAATTTATCCCGGAATTCCCACAGGAAATTACGCGGGTGAAACCGCGAGGTGCTGCTCGCGTTAAAATAAAAAAGGTATCTATATGACAAATACCCGTTTAAAAATCTTTATTATCGAAAACTAGAAATAAGTAGGTAGGGTGAGTGGGGGCAAGATGAAAAAAGGGGTAAGACAAAAAGTCTTCAATAACACCAGATTTATAGTACTTATTACAGTGCTGGCAACATCGTTAGGGCCACCAATTTGTTACTTATCACAACTCAGTCAGTGGTTGCGGCTGAGAACGCCTGGTTGTGTGTAAAATGCAATTTTCTAAGACAGTGTGTTTTTCAGGATTCACAAAAGTGATTTCATCTTGCCCCGTGTCTTGTAAATTAAATTACAAGGCAGGTACGAGTGTTTAATTGAAACACCTGACTATTATTTTTTGTACATATTTATGTAATTATTACTAAATCTCTCTATTTCTCGTATTTTAGAATTTATTTCAACTTTTCATCTTTCCCCATTTACATTTAACGGGGTAAGACAAACATATCAAAGTCTTAATCTTGACCCTTTTTCAGATTTCATACTAAAAGCCAGATATCCTCAAACTGTATCTTTGTGTAAGTTTCAGCAAGAAAAATAAGAAATAAAAAAATATTGCTGAAAGTAGTAAAACAAAAAATAACAAGAATAGGGTATGACTAAGAAATGTGACCGCGACTCGGCAAACGTAGTGTAGGACGCCCTCCGGCCAGGTGGGATGACGATCTGCGAAGGACTGCTGGCAGATGCTGGATGCGTCAAGCTGAAGACAGGGCGCTATGGCGCTCATTAGGGGAGGCCTATGTCCAGCAGTGGACTAATATAGGCTGATGATGATGATGATGATGATGAAGAAATGTGAAATAAAAAAAGAATCCAATAGAAAAAGAAAATATGTACTTTAAAAATTACAAAAGAAAAAAGTAAAGAATTATTTATGGTGATAAAAAAAAATGTTCATAAAGGTTTCATGTGAAATAAAAAAGTTTTCAGTTTTTATATGATTTTTCATTAATAGGAAATATATTTTTTTCTTGAGTCAAAACTTATGCAAATTGGCTGCAAAGTTTGAGAATCTCTTCTTCAATCTTCCCCCAGTGGGGTAAGTTCGGAATATATTATATTTTTAAATTTGTTATATCTTTGTTAAAAATAGCTATTTTGGCATTACAGTCGGTTACAACTTTTTAAATTACTTAACACTATAGACTTAGGACCATAAACTTTGCCTAGGACCTGCCTAAGACACGTTTTAACGATTTTTTGTGATTTTGAGATTTTTATTCGATCTTACCCCGTCACCTTTTCATCTCCCCCCTGTTTCAATTAAGTAAAAAAAATATTTTTAATTACAGTTTTCTACTATTTGGACAGCTTTATCAGGCTGTTAGTGACATATTATAAAAATCTAGTCTTTACCCTTTAATTATGTCTAATTTACTTTCAGCTAAAGTTAATATCTTTTCTTCTACATGGATTCAAAAACAACACTGACCATCTCATCAAAAAACCGTTCGATCTTGCCCCCACTCACCCTACTTACTTCTCTAAATACCTACTAGTTTATACCGATCCCTCAGTGATCGAGTCCGATTGCCGTTCTCTTTATCTAAGACTTTATCTGCATTTCCGGAAGACAAACGAGAGATAACATTTGTCAGTTTTCAAAGACAACTTGAAAACTGCTGGGCGGAGCAACGTTTCATTAAAAACTGTCAAACACTCCCGAAGTCTTCAGAGTAGGTAGGCAAAGATTATAATACCATGACTACGGAGTAGGTAGGCATATATCCTACTACCTACTCCAACTACAGATTCCACACACAAAACGAGTTGTTTCCTACCGGTTTTCAATTTAATTAGGAATAGGATTTTGCTTCATAAAGAATGGGAAAACTAGTTTGTTTTGTTATGTCTAAAGTAATAGTAATATGTATAATCTTACTATTATAATAAATGGGAAAATCTGTGTGAATGTTTGTTTTCTCATTGTAACTATTTAAGTTATTTAAATCAAATTGGGTATGTAGGTAGATAGTTTAGAACCTAGAATAGGACATAGGCTATTAAAAATTGGAAATTGTAACCTCTGAGGGGGTTAAATAGGGTGTTTGAATGGAAAATATATTTTCCTTGGTTTGATTCACTCAAAACTTGGTTACAAAACAAATAAACTATGGAGTGAATAATTAAATAAATATTTTTTATTTTTACACAATAACCCCTAGGGGTTGAGCAATACACTTCTGAAATTTGTATGAAAAAACTGGTTCGCGGGCGACGCCGCGGGGCGCATCTAGTTGTATGTAAAGTAATATATTATAGTTTACATAATAGTTTACAAGCTGAAGATAGGGTGCTATCGTGCTTATTTGGGGATACCTATGTCCAGCTGAGAACTAAACTAGTCTAGGCTAATGAAGATTATGAAAACACTGGTATTGACGAATTCTGAGGCCGAAGTTACAGCTGTAGACAATCAAATTCAATACCAATAATGTTCAATGAAAAGAATCCGATTGGTTAAATGCGCAAATGAAAAGAATCCGCTTGGTTTAATGTGCAGAAAAATCTATTGATGCAGAAATTAAACCCATAACTTTGCAAGAGTCGGAACAAATTTGCCAATATCTTGTGCTAGGTGCTCTGCAACTACGTGTGTAGTCACGTGGTCACAGCTGCTTCGACTGAATCCGTTTATCTCATTAGAACAGTGCTGATTAAATCTTTGGGGATACGTTTAAAACTGTCTGTGAGCGTGGTGGAATAGACCTTTGTTGGTACGTCTTATACCTGGTAGGTCAGCCTTTGTTTCGATAAAGTGGTTTATTGTTTCTCGCTTTACAGATCGGATATTGTTTTTTGGGTGTTTTCTCGGGACGATAAGTGGCAATACAATGGAATATCTTACTACAGTGACATCAGAGATAAATAGTAGAGACAACTGGCGATTGTTATCTAAATATTGTCTGGAGAAACGAAACAGGCTCTTAGAGAAACCGAGGTCATTAGCTAAACTATACTTTAGGCTACAATCACACAATTCATTTTCCCATATCCTCCCGAAAACTAGACCAGACAATTCGGTACCTACGTAAGCTGCAGCCTACAGAATAGGCCACAGTTGAGAGCTTATTGTAAGGTTGTATCGTGATTTCCCGCGGGCGAGCTCCGTCGATACTATTCAATAAATTCGTATGTCGATGCTAATACTGCTGGGATTGCAGACCCGGGCTTGGAAGCTAGTTTATCAGCTTTAAATACTAACTTCAGACCTTGGGGAGGATTTGAAATTGCTCAGCATAGATGTTAATTATTAAGTTGTAGCGGGACTTTTGATCCGAACAGTTTTAGGATGCTCTAGGGGCGTTCGAGGGATGCAACATCACCATCACTGTTCATTTATTGAAGAACAAGTATATGCCCGCAGCTTCACACGCCTGCTTTCTATGGAGTCGTTTCCATGGAATTTCTATGGAGGCTATATCTATCCAATGGGAACTGATTAATGAGGTGAAAAGTAGCCTATTCGAGGGCTAAAAACGTAAAGTGTAACAAACATCCATACTACAAACTTCCGCGATGTGCAGTTAGAATCACTACGCCAGTTGAAACTTCTCTTTGAATTACAAGAATTTTCTTTCAAATAGTATGAATGATTCATCCACGAATACACTTGTAGTATTCGGCACTTCTGAGGTGCACCCGTGGACTAATATAAGTTGATGATGATGATGATATCTTTGAAACTTCAATTATTATTGTTAAACCGATTTATAAAAAGAGGAGATTCAATTTGACTGTATTTTTTTGTTTGTTCGCATAGGTAGTCTTTTTGAAAAAGCATCAAAATATAGTACTTGCTGGTAGGTATTGTGCAAATTGTTCAGTTAATCTCAATAAAGTAGGTACCATAATTTAAAATTGGCTGAAGTTTAAAATGTTCATTACAAATTTTATGGTTTCAATAAGTTTTGATCAGTATTTTTAATTTTGATATTGATCAAGACCTAATCCCTGGATACCCAAGCTGAGTACGTATCAGAAATTATTATAAATGGGTCTCAAAAGTTTTTACAAGGTGTTATAAAAGTTATTTGATAGGTACCGTGTAATTGGTGTTCGACGCACGGCAAATGAGGTTGCGAGTAAATGAGGCTTAACTCCCTTTAGTATTATACGTATCGACAAACTTAGATAAGCTCATTTTATGTATCTACTTAATTATGGAATGGATTAAGGAGGGAGAAAACTCCGTAATGTGTAGGTAGGTAATTGAAAGGGGATGAATAGTAGTGAGTCATATTCTAGAAATTTTGAAAGTGTAGCTAGAAACTTGTGGCTAGAATTTTGTTAGCAAGAGACTTTCCTACTTCTGCAAAATGTTGATTTATATGGTTGACTGAAGTTTTCGGATTATCTTTGATCGTTAGAAGCTCTACAGGGTGTTTAGTATTAGTTTCCAGATTGCAAATTCCACGTAGTATTTTCCAAGTGTTTTTTATATTATTTCTGTTTTTATTTAGTTCCATTTTTTCGTGTTGAATTTTTAAATTGTTTAGAAGTCGATTACAATGGTTCCTGTACCTTTTGTAGGTGATACGTAGTATTAAGTTGTCCGGGTCTTTTCTTAGTTTGTAATGTAGATTGTCTCTCCATCTTATACATCTTATTAAGCCTGGAGTTATCCAGGGCTTTTTGGTAGCTTTTCGATTACTTATTTTTCTAGTGTATGAGCATTTGTCTATGATTTTTGAAATGATAGTTTGTAAATTTTCTGCTGCTAAATCAGCATCGGAACAATTTGTAACTACTGACCAATCAGTCTGTTTGAGTTCCTCTAGTGCCATATCATAGTCTAATATAGGGACAATTTTTGTTCTAGCTTGTTGTGTTATATGATTGGTTTTAATGCAAATGATTATGGAACAGTGGTCTGTAATAGTTGAGTTACAAACAATAGTAGTAGCTTTACAACCTAATTTTAAGAAACAGTGATCGAGACATTTTGTTTCTCTAGTCGGTAGTAGATGGGAGGGTAGAAGACCATTTATAGCTAATTCATTGAGATATTCTGCAGTCCTAGGATCATTATTATCTTCCTTAATATTCAAATTTATGTCACCAGTTACAACAATATATTTGAAAGATTTGAGTTTGTTAAGTAAATGACTTAGTGATTGCTGAAAACTGTTAACATTATAAACAGAAGGAGATCTGTACAAAGCTATAATAGCATGCTTTCTTCCAATTTTTATTAACAGACTGTCAGCATCTTCTACATTAGGCTCAGAAACATTTGCATCTAGGGAGTTTCTAGTGTAAACTACAATACCGCTATTTTGATTTTTATGTTTAGTAGTTGCATAACATGTATAATTAGTTATTGAAGGAAAATTTGTCAAATGCTGTAGCCAGCATTCCGTTAATATGATAATATCAAAGGTTATATTCAGTCTACTTAGATGGACAGAGAAATCATCAAAATTACAATTTAAACTGCGAATATTTTGTACAATTATCTTTAAATCTGTAGCATTAGCATTTAGAAAACTAGAGCACTGTTCAGGACTATCAATGAAATAAGAATCGCCAACACTGACATATTTATCAATGTCAGTGCTGACATTGTTAACATCATCAAGTATCATGGTTAGGTTATGTCGCAGTAATAGTCAAAGAAGCTGAACATAGACAGCAAATTGGTACACACGCGTACGATTCTATTATTAGTCCTAAATATATGGCTCGTTGATATGTCAAACATTTTTTTGTCAGAGATAAAGTACAAAACCTTAATTTCTACTTTAAATGTAGAGTTAATACATGAAACCCAAGTATAACATGTTGAATAATTAAATACCAATACGGTCCAAAAAATGTAGATACGGAAAATGTAAATAAAATTGTAAATATGTATGTAAAGATAAGTTGACGATAATGTAAATACCAATATGGTGCAAATAATGTAGATACGCAAAATGTAAATGAATTTGTAAATATGTATAGTGAGGTAAACATAAGTTGACACGCTTATTAAATCTACATGTAGGAATAAACTAAACCTAATAGTGTGTAAAGTATGCATTGTATAGTATTTTATGTGACTTAAGGAGAGTTGACATTGGTGTAAGCCATATAGTCAAACAGGTCCAGTTAATTTAAGCTTCTCGACATCAACAGGTTTGGTAATACGAATAGCTGGTTTTCCCTCGTCCTGCCGTACTATAACTTCTCCATTTGTGGTCCAGCAATATTTGACGACCCCTTCAGTGATAAGTGTTTTTGCCAGCTGAAGCAGCTTTTTAGCTTTTGGAGTTAACTTTTCCGACACATAAACTGGGACGGCTGGTGTAACCTTGATCCCAAGGTTAGAGCTATTTAGTCTGTTGTTTTTATTTTTAATGTTATATGCCTTTACAGCTTTAATAATTGCGACTTTATGCTTGACCTCTTCTACTTCCACAACAATGGGAGCATTGTCTTTACCAGCACGATAAACTTGTTTTATAAAATTGGCTTCTGTTCCAATGTTGATAGTCGTCATGAGGTTATCCACAATTTTCTGGATATTCTCTTCTTGCTGCTTGGGGATATTTCTTATTTCGACTAGCTTTTTCAATTGCTGCTTTTGCAGACTATCTACTTGATCTTCAAGATCATTGATCTTAATATGAGCATTAGCGCATTCAGTCTCCAAATAACTTACTTTACCTATCAGCTCTTTGTGCGCATTCATGTTTTGCTGCAAGATTTTTTCAATCTCAGTGTGGTTATCTATTATTTTCGCATTTTGTTGGGTGATAGCTTCCATTGCCTTGCTGAGGTTGTCAAGCTTTGTTTCCTGGCTTTTTTGCAGTTCGTTAAACATATTCCGCATTTCTTTGTAGAGTTCAATAACAACATCAGAATCTATTGTGGGTTTTTTCCTTTTATCGGGTCTTCGAGTAAGCTTCATAGCTTTATCAGTCGGAGCATCTATCCCCATATCCTCCAGTTGAACATCGATATCATCCTTAAGTAAATTCAGATCCGGCTGGGATGAATGCGCCTTATCAGTAAGTTTTGGTAGAGGCATCTCAAATTTCAGCTTATACTAAATTATAGGAATAGTACGAACCGAGGTGTTGCCGAAGTATCACGAGTACGCACGAAGCAAATAGCACTGTCCTTGTTGATTTTAACTTGGGCGTCAAACCACGTCTTGGGGAAATAGCACCTTTTTGCACAGGTAAAGAGTTTAGTTTTGTGGAACTATGATATTTATATTTTAGTTAAGAGCGACACACGTCTGTTTCGTACGATGACCAAGCGAAGATGAATGAATGGAATGATTCTGTACTACATTTTTATCAGAAAATCATAAAAATCCTTCCTTCGAGCTAACAAACAAAACCTTGTTGTACCATTGTCAAGCGATTATACCTAAGTGCCTGTCGTGAATCAGAGCGAGTCGAACAGACCCCGTGAGCGACTAGTAGAGTAGGTACATGGGTACACTTACATTCACTGCCAAGTTCACGGGCCGGGGCAGCGAGTCACGGTGACGATCCACTAAGAGCGGATATCGTGATTCATGATACACAAAAGAGTTTTTTGTAGTAAAACCCATAACTTTGCAGGAGTCTGAACAAATGCGCTAATATCTTGTGCTGGGTTCTCTAGACTACACACAACTACGTGTGTAGTCACGTGGTCACAGCTGCCTCAACTGAATCCGTTATCTCATTAGAACAGTGCTGATTAAATCTTTGGGGATTCGTTTAAAACTGTCTGTGGGCGTGCTCGAATAGACCTTTGTTGGTACGTTATAATAAAGTAGTTATGCATCTACTAGGTCAGCCTTTGTTTCGATAAAGTGGTTTATTATTTCTCGCTTTACAGATCGGATATTGTTTTTTGGATATTTTCTCGGGGCGATAAGTGCCTATACTTACAATGGAATATCTTACTACAGTGACATCATAGTAGGGACAACTGGCGATTGTTATCTGAATATTGTCTGGAGAAACGAAACAGGCTCTTAGAGAAACCATTAGCAAAACTATACTTTAGGCTACAATCACAAAGATGATTTTCCCATATCCTCCCGAAAACTAGACCAGACAATTCGGTACGTAGGTACCGAATTGTCTGTTTGTTCTGTAGGCTGCAGCTTACGTAGGTAAGCTGCAGCCTACAGAATAGGCCACAGTTGAGAGATTATTGTAAAGTTGTATCGTGATTTCCCGCGGGCGAGCTCCGTCGATACTATTCAATAAATTCGTATGTCGATGCTAATACTGCTGGGATTGCAGACCCGGGCTTGGAAGCTAGTTTATCAGCTTTAAATACTAACTTCAGACCTTGGGGAGGATTTGAAATTGCTCAGCATAGATGTTAATTATTAAGTTGTAGCGGGACTTTTGATCCGAACAGTTTTAGGATGCTCTAGGGGCGTTCGAGGGATGCAACATCACCAACAATGTTCATTTATTGAAGAACAAGTATATGCCCGCAGCTTCGCATGCCTGCTTTCTATGGAGTCGTTTCCATGGAATTTCTGTGGAGGCTATATCTATCCAATGGGAACTGATTAATGAGGTGAAAAGTAGCCTATTCGAGGGCTAAAAACGTAAAGTGTAACAAACATCCATACTACAAACTTCCGCGATGTGCAGTTAGAATCACTACGCCAGTTGAAACTTCTCTTTGAATTACAAGAATTTTCTTTCAAATAGTATGAATGATTCATCCACGAATACACTTGTAGTATTAGGCACTTCTGAGGTGCACCCGTGGACTAATATAAGTTGATGATGATGATGATATCTTTGAAACTTCAATTATTATTGTTCAACCGATTTAAAAAAAGAGGAGATTCAATTTGACTGTATTTTTTTGTTTGTTCGCATAGGTAGTCTTTTTGAAAAAGCATCAAAATATAGTACTTGCTGGTAGGTATTGTGCAAATTGTTCAGTTAATCTCAATAAAGTAGGTACCTTACGAGACTGGTGCCTCAGGAGAACACACTATTTTGTGATACATACAAATTTATTATATGATGTAACAAGCTAGGAACCCGCAAAAAAAAAAAAAATTACTTCTATCTTGCCGACGAATACCAGTCGCGCGTAGGGGTAAACTGAAAACCAGCGCCGAGCATGCTTAATTAGCTTGCCGGCATTACGCTGAGCTTACCCCTATTGCCTGAAAAAATGTGAACCTGTTTAATATTGATGTAGATGTGTAGATTTATGTAATATAGGATACATACCTAGTTATTTAGTTATTTTGTATACCTATGCATGCAGGTTAGTTAGGTTTAGTTAGTCAAGTTGTTATCAGGCAATAAATGATTTTTTACTTTTTACTTTTACTTAATTTAAAATTGGCTAAAGTTTAAAAAGTTCATTACAAATTTTATGGTTTCAATAAGTTTTGATCAGTATTTTTAATTTTGATATTGATCACGAACTAATCCCTGGATACCCAAGTTAAATAGGTACGTATCAGAAATTATTATAAATGAGTCTCAAAAGTTTTTTCAAGGTGTTATAAAAGTTATTTGATAGGTACCGTGTAATTGGTGTTCGACGCACGGCAAATGAGGTTGCGAGTAAATGAGGCTTAACTCCCTTTAGTATTATACGTATCGACAAACTTAGATAAGCTCATTTTATGTATCTACTTAATTATGGAATGGATTAAGGAGGGAGAAAACTCCGTAATGTGCAGGTAGGTAATTGAAAGGGGGTGATTAGTGGTGTGTCATATTCTAGAAATTTTGAAAGTGTAGCTAGAAACTTGTGGCTCGGTAGGTAAATGACAATTTCAACTAGATGTCAAACTATATTGTATGAAGTACAAATAGTTGCAAGTTGCAACTCAAATAAATGAGTTACTCCGCCTTCTCCCCGCTACCATAAGAAAAGACAAAAACAGCCACTACCTTTGGACCAAAATTGCAGTTTATTCAGTTTTTATTTCTGATTTTTGACCACTTCAAGATTTCTAACAGACAAATTGCTAAAGCACTGTCATCTACAAATTGCAGCGTTATTGTGTACTTAAAATTATATGGCCGGTTACCTTATTTTTTTATTTCCTATCATTGCGCTGCCCGATAGTTAAAGAGATCGTACGCGATAAAGAGCCCGATTATAATCTGTAAAATAGGTCCAATTATGAATCCAATTATGTTTATGAAAATTTACCTTAATTTTAATAATATTCACTTATAATGCTCGTTAAAGGACAGTTTCCAACAAAGCGGGAAAAATTAAAAGAATGTTATAAAGGAGAAATTCACTCAGTTTATCAGTCTGTTGCTTTTCTCGACTGCACGGATTTCAATATTTGGCAGGGCGATGTACTGATTCTGTACTACATTTTTATCAGAAAATCATGAAAATCCTTCCTTCGAGCTAACAAACAAAACCTTGTTGTACCATTGTCAAGCGATTATACCTAAGTGCCTGTCGTGAATCAGAGCGAGTCAAACAGACCCCGTGAGCGACTAGTAGAGTAGGTACATGGGTACACTTACATTCACTGCCAAGTTCACGGGCCGGGGCGGCGAGTCACGGTGACGATCCATTATGAGCGGATATCGTGATTCATGATACACAAAATAGAGTTTTTTTTATATGGAGTTCACACAGTATAACTACAAATTATTATTTACTAGTGATCCGCCCCGGCTTCGCACGGTTTTATTATACGTATAAACCTTCCTCTTGAATCACTCTATCTATTAAAAAAAACCGCATCAAAATCCGTTGCGTAGTTTTATAGATTTAAGCAGTCAAAGGGATATAGGGACATAGGGACAGAAAAATTGACTTTGTTTTGTACTATGTAGTGATTTTTATTTAACCAAGTGTAGTTACAGAGAGCACTAAAGTAAAAAACTACATCAATAAACCTGAAACAAAATTTAAGATAGGCAGATATAAATATACTTACTTATATAGTAATACCTACCGAGTTTATATCATATTTTCGAGAGACAAGCGCGAGAGCTGGTGCAACGGTTGATTTGGCTAAGGATCTCAAGAGGTACAAATATGCAGATCTCAACAGAACTTACGCATTTGCTCCCCTTGAGACGAGACCCTAGGTCCGTGGGGTGCCAAGTCCCTCCGGGTTTTGAAAAAAATATCTCCGGCCTTTGGTCGATGCTATACGCGTGACCCGAGAGCAAAATATTTTTGTTATAAGACGGCATGTTCGGCAGTCATCAGTTCAACAAATGTGTAAATGCTTGTTTTGAAGAATCTATACTTATAATAAAACTGTAACAGGTCCAATTCTGTACATTGAAGATATTATGAAATTTTTTTTTGAAGGGCACTCTATTGTCGATACTCAAGCCAAAACTGTAGTTTTTTTCATTCATGTCTGTCTGTCTGTCTGTTTCGTAAACGCGCATCACGCCGAAATTACTTGATGGATTGAAATGAAACTCGGCATGATTATAGGTCATACTACGAGGAAGGACAAAGGATACTTTTTATCCCGAAATTCAGTAAGGTTCTCATGGGAGAGGGTATGAAAGTAAAATTCCTTAAACCACTTCCAACCTCTCCATACATAGGACATAGGCTACTTTTTAATGTTCAAAAAGGATTGTAAGGGGTTGAAATACGGGATAAAAGTTTCTATAGAACTTTCGTAATTTTAGAAGCTAGAAGGTTGAAACTATTTTTTAGGCTATTGATTAAACTGAAACAAATATACGATACACATAATTTTAGTAAATATAGGGCAGGAAAGTTTGCATAGAAATAAGTAAGGTTTATGTGACCGCCCAAAGTCATTATTCCACGCGGACAAAGTCGCGGGCACAATTAGTATATAAATTAAATTATTGATGGAAGATTTCTGAGACCTGCATGTATAAGTTTAAAGACGCCATGGTATTTCAAACTAACACTTCAATATCAGATTAGTCAACCGTAAAACAATGATTTTAAGACAAAATAAAACGGAATCCCTGCTCCTCAAGAACGCTCGAGGAAGAAGCAAAATACCTTCGTATTTATTAAGTAGGTCACTAATAATTAAAGGAAGTGACTTAATTTTGATCATTTGAATAATTTATGCATAAAATCATTAATCATTTTTACCTGGTATTGCTATTTTCGGCTGCTTTTATGAATTAATTACAGTTTTAAGTTAATTACAGTATTGCTAGCTGAAATTAAATTTATTTGTGCGTTGTACTCATAAAAGTAAAATTAATTATGAATAGATCTCTCGATGTTTTATATTACTTTTTTTATGAACTTTTAAGACCAATTTGGTACTAAAACCTAATTGATTTTATTGGTAGGTAGTCTGACTGGACTATCAAATCCAATTAGGCAATAAAAAATCTCTAATTATATTTTCGTTACTACTGGATTTCATAGGTTATCTACAACTAAGTACTAGGTTACGATGGCAATTTTATACAAATTTGTCGAGTCATTAGAAGTCGGTGACCACCCCTGAATGCAAAAAGCACAGAACAGAGGAAATAAGTAATGCTGGGAAATCCACACAGCATCTTCTAGTCCCAAGCTAAGCAGAGCTTGTGTTATGATGCGTTAGATGACCTTAATACAATACCTTTTACATAGAATGATCCATATTTTTATTAGAGGACCCCGGAACACATTTATTGTCACAATAATCCATATAGGTACCTAGTACAGGTACCTTAGTTATTGTAAATACAAAAGTTTGGAGAGATGGATTGATGTTTTTTTTACCTCTTCTCGCTAAAAGTACATAACTGATTAACACATAAGCTATACCTATAGCATAAAACATAGGCTACATTGCATCAAACTTCAGCGGGTGGAGCCGCGGGGCACAGCTTGTACTAAACATTTCATAAACAAACATCTACCTATTGTTTTTGTTTCGTCTCTCGTCCTGAATGGCAGAATAATTAAAGTTTTAGTTTTTAAATAAAAAAAATCTACGCGGGTGAAGCCGTGGGCATAGCTAGTTTATAATATTGGTGTGATGTTTATACCTATTGTAAGAATTGGTGGTTATGACGGCACTTATCTCGGTAATGGATTTGATATTGGAAACGCATCAATGACCAAGGCTCTGCGTAGATGCGGAAAAGATTACAATGAGTGCGGATAGGATTGTGATGCGGGTGGAGAGATATCGCATCGCTTTTGTTTTGATTTATGTAATCACCATTCTTAAATGAATGATAAGCTTGTATTTATCGAATACCTAGAGGTAGATGTGACAAGTACAGGGAAGATGGTAAAAGTAGAATTTGTTTTAATAGACACACTTCGTTCCACAAGTGGACATAAAATATAGCTGGAAAGAAAAAAGAACACTTATTTCTTATATTACTTTGATAGTTTTTTAATTCAAAATACGACTAATCTAGTTAATTGATTATTTTGTAAGCCTAAAGAAAAAAAGTTTTGATTTCTGGTTACAGACCACCATGAGTCCACAGGCTAAAAACTAGGGAGTTTAAAAATGTGAGAGAGGCCCATAATAATTTTATTTACCTGTATAAATTATTTTGTGCCCCCATTAAAACCAATATGAAAGAAATTTCATTTCGTTCATAAAATTAGCCGTTTTTCACTTCACATTCGGAAGAACATTAGTAGGTAAGTACACCGTGACAAAAATATGGGAAAACCTATTTTCAAACAACATAGAATATACATATCGGTAATTTAAAGAGGTCCGTCGTCCAGTTGAGCCTTCAAAAATATCGTTCATTATCTGTATGTGGCGCACAAACTTCTCTATAAGTAGGTATGAATAATGAAACGAGGCACGTAGTCTCAATGGCAGAGCTAATTTTGTAATAACACGTTGCGTGACCCGACGCGAGCTGTGAGAAATCATAAATCAGCCAAACTACCTCCTGAGTAGCCGTTGAATGCCGAATGCTGGGCTGCTGTAGAGTCCGGATTCAAAGCTTGATTACAACTCCAATTTGCCTTGGATGGACTAAAGGGAGATTGTATTCACACTCATGCAAAACTAAATCCATCCATCACATGATTCGAAATACAAACTGGTCTCCAAATTGGCCACTTCTTTTTGGTTTCGAACCCTACGCGATTAGGAAGGTTTGCACTTTCCTTATCCTCAGATACCACTCAGACTCAGACCAGGTATCAGAATTGGTAGCTAACCTTCATTTTCAGGCTTTACTTTCTATACTAGTTTTTTGTGGTGATGTCCACGCGGGTTCTAACGGAAGACCAGTGCTGGTTTGGTGTCTTACGGGGCCTCAGCCAGTATTGTGCTGAGTTAGGGCCTTCTTATAACAACATGTAAGTGTGGTGTTTGTATCGTTGTTATAAATAAATGTGTTTTTTTCTATACTTGCTTGGCCCAGAGGAGTGATGGGAGGAACTCAACTTTTTAAACAGGGAGGCTTTCTCGCAGCAGACTGGAGGGAATAGAAGAAAGTGAAGGTTGCCTCCGGCTAAGTTCCTATAGTCGCCTCAGTACTGATACGCGCCCAAATGCCAAAAATCCTCATCATAATCAGCCTATATCAGACCTCGAGCGCCATAGCGCCCTGTCTTCAGCTTGCCGCATCCAACATCTGCCAGCAGTCTTTCGCAGATCGTCATCCCGCATGCCAAAAATCCTACCTTATGAAAATTGCAATCAAGAAGGTATTTATTTATTACTTTATGTTCTTGGAAAGGTTTGATTGTGATTTTACGAACTTGGGATTCTGGGCACGCAAGATACCATCTAGGGGCATCGGATATTCTGCCTTTACTCAATCCCCAGAAATACAAATGATCTGAAGGAAAATGATAAAAAATGATAAATAATGATACAAATGATCCGTCATGCAGAGGCCATTGGGACACATCTGATGATGCAACTTCAGCACCTTTTGAACTCTTTAGTTACCTTAGTTAATGTGGGACACTCTTTGTGTGGTTGTTTGAAACAAATAGTCAATTTTCACGCCTTCTAGTCAACTTACTTGAGACAATATTACAAAGTGTATCGAATCCCAGACCATACCCATAGGTATTCGATGCAATTTGCACTCTCAAATTTTATATGAAACACAGTCTTGCACAGTCTTTTGTTTAATAGAATTCGAGCTTTGACACCAATGAAAATATAGGTATACTTACGTATAGTAGGTATACCTAGTTAATAGTAATTCTTAATTAATTAATTGTTTTAAGATCTCATAAAATCATTATTATGATGTAATTTAATTCCGATTTTATAGCGTCACTTGCGTTCACACAAGTAAGAAACAATTAATAGGAACAAAGAGATTAGTTAATTATTTTTTATATTTTGTGAGTAGGTACATAAATTTGAAAATAAGTAACTAGTTCCTAATTAATTGAAAACCATAAACAATTGAATCGGCCCTAGGTTTTGGATTTATTGCAAAATAGCGAGTAAATGAGTGTCAATTTAAGCTCAGACTATTATTAATTGAGTCCAAATGAGTGATTTGAAACATCATTTATCAAAATCACTTTAGTAGTTTCATGCTTTGAGGCAGTAGGTCCCTAATGAGTAAAAGACACCCAACCACATAAACGTAGAAACTCCCGCAAATAAAACCCGCTATCACTGGTAAAGAACAATGTTTGAGATTGTATAGGTAAGTTTGATATGGCACCAACAATATAAACGCTAAAGATGGATGGATAGATTAATGTTTTTTACACGTTCGCGCCAAAACTACTGAACCAGTCGTGCTGAAATTTAAATAGACGTATTTCTAGGCCTGGAATAAAACGAAGGCACATTAATTTTCTAGCGAGTAAAGCCGCGGGCCGCAGCTAGTTCATAATAGAATTAATAGAAGTCCAATATTATGAGGTAATAAATAATCATAAAGCAAACCAAGTGCATTCAATTAATTGAATTATCCTCACCTTTAGAACACTAGATATACACATTTTATTATTCTGTTGTGCTGGTTTTCTTCACCAGTATCTAATTAGAGTTCTTAGTACCTACCGGTAAAGAATATATAAGCTGACGTTAAAGTTTTCGTCTCTTTCCTTACATTTGGTGCCTTGAAGCGCCTCTACTGGGCCAAATTCCACTAATGTCAAAACAAAGGTCTCTATAGTGCCATTAAATCAAGATGATTAAAATGACGTTTGTGCATTTGGTATTCTACTATTTGTTGCGCTTGAAGAGACTTTCATAATTAGAATTTCAAATTGGTAGTTATAAAGCTAATCGTCACAGCTATGAATGAACCTCAAAAAGTTTATGTTAGTAGAATGCCAAAAAGAGTTTAACACTGACATTTGACACTATCCTATTTAAATGGTGAAGCGATTTATGGAATGCGGGCCCTGAATAGCAAAGAACAAATTTTTAAAGTTTGACAGCGACAAGATTTGAAAGCCATAGATAGTTCCATGCTCATAAACTATATAATCTTTGATTTATACATTTGATCAAAGAGTTAGTTTTAAATATATTAATTTTTCGATAGAACACCCGAAACAAATATTTGCAGATTTTTTGTTAAAATTTGTTAACCTCATAAAATATTTAGGAAGTGCTAACTTGTAAGCTTAAATAAATATATTTATTGATTTCTGATATCTTTCCCGAGGCAATACCTACTAGTAATTTTAATATATTCATTGACATTGCTATATTAATATTTTCCATTAATTGGTTCACTTAATTTTGTAATCAAGCGATCGCTAGTATTATTTAATTTGTTGTTATAATTACTCATAAGTCATAATATTTGCATGCAGTTAAGGTAGAATATTTTAATGTTAAGACCAACACTGTAACTTATATTCGTGCAAATCGAACCCCCAACCTCCTGTGTCGCAAGCGGAGTACTATTGCTCTCCGCGCCACAGACAGACGTCGTCGTCGCTTGTATCTTGGTGTGAGTATCTGACTAAAGCCACAGCTAAAGCTCTTGCGTTATATTTTACATACCTAACACATACTTACCAACTCATTTTACTTACTCAGAAAACATTCAGACCAAACAAATATTTACAAACCATAGCAACACTTGCCAGAAATCGAACCCGCAACCTTCTGCGACGGAGACAGACCTTCGCCACACGCCACAGATAAGTCTAATACATTCGGTTAGCTGCAGCCCCCGGCTTCGCCCGCATGGAAATTTATTTGTCAAATTTCAGAAATTTATTGCACGCCTCCTAGGGTTAGTTATGTAAAAATAAGAAAATAAGTGTATATTTACTTTGCAGTTTATATAAACCGAGATTTGAGTGAATCGAACCAAGGAATAATTATTTTCGATGCAAACTTTACTACCCTATTTAACCCCCTCAGAGGTGAAAAATCCAAATTTCAATAGCCTATGTCTTATTCTAGGTCCTAAAGTATCTACGTACCAAACATCTATCATAACTTAAGTAATTAATATCTTATAACCAACATTCACACAGACTTTCCCATTTACTATAATAGTAAGATAGTAAGAAGTATGATAGTAAGAAGTAAGATAGTAAGAAGTAAGATATACATACCTATGATTCTTAAGCTAATACATCTAATATCGCACAACACACCTACGGACATTGTTTGAAATCAGTACGATTTCATTCAGCGCGCCGTCCTAACAATAGCCACCTTCACTGCTATTTACCACAAACACTGCAGATTGAATTGGACTCACAATGATTCATTGAAGCTAAACCTTCGAGCATGTGCCATTGGATAGTCAACTCTGTACCAAAGGTGTACAATTGAATTTGTTTGGTTTAAATAGGCTTTACTGCAGAGTTATCTTTATAGTTCACACGAATTTCAACTTTAATTTGAATTAGAGTACTTGTACATGAATGGTTTATTTTATAGTTTGTTTTTGAATACACCTGCTTGTTCATAAAAAGTCAACAAATACAGTAATTTTATTGTAAATATATTTTGGGGTTCCGCTGTCCAACAAGTCCAAAACCTTCCGTCTGTCTGTATGAAAATGTCTTCGCTTAGTTTCTTCACCTCTTCTTGCCAACAGTTATGGACAATGGTAATAAAAATCCAAAAAAATAATATTATGTATTACCAAAATACACAAACAATAATAAAATATTCCAAATTTTTAGTGAAAAAATAAAACCAATAATCCAAGCTACTTACCCCTTTTGTTTTAACTATCCCTTCTCACAAATATAAAAATCATGTATTTATTAAATACTATATTATTTTTTATTTTTTTTCACAACTTTATTAACAACGAAAATTATAAGCAAAGGAATAGAAAAATTACTATTAGTATTTACAATTGAAACCATTGAGCCAACTGCAGACGGTTGCAAACAGTCTAAAGGTAGCTCAATTGATCCATGTCAATACCAGTCGGAAGCGTATAGTATTTAACAAATTATAAATATTTTTCTGAATAAAAATGTATTTATTTATTTTAATCAAGTTTTCTAAGCAAATCCGCCGGCTAAAGGCAGTCTGTATCATTAACAGCAGTTAACATGGTTCCAGGGAGCTTTACAGCTTAAGTGCAGGTGATTATGACGAGGATAGAGGCTACGGAACGATGTGTTATTTTTCCTCATGGGTTTCCCACGCTTGGCGGAGACAGGCGCTTGTTACGGTCAGGCAATCAGGGCAAAACATTAATAAAAGTTAAATACGTAATGTTGGACAATCTACTCAACATCATTTAGACCTAAGCTCGCGTTATTTGTACTACATAACTTATAATAACCTACCTACCAAAGTTACAAACAATCAAACAATTTAATATGCATAACCTCTAGAATTACACCACAATACATACAATACTAGCGACCCGCCCCGGCTTAACACGGGTCTATTGTACATAATTATAAAACTTCTTCTTGAATCTCTCTATCTACTACAAAACGTGAATTTGTCTTATACTATGTAGTGATTCCAGTATCATATTATGTTATGGGAAGTACAATGATTGGTTTGAAGAAAGCGGAAAAGGGATTAATATTAAACAAATCATATACATTTATTATAATCAGTTATAATTGTTTATTATTTGATATTTAATAAAACAAAAATATAAAGGTTTTTTTGAATGACCATCAACATATACTGCACTTTATTTCGTAGCACTAAAAATACACTGTTTAATCGTACGGAACCACTCAACGTGTCTCAGGTTCTTGACTACATTATATTTTGTCATTTCGTTAGTTCGCGATCACCCGACCTTCCCCACTGCCTTCCATAGTAATTCTAATGTCTATGGTAAGTGATTCCCATGTTTCATTCTCTATGGTTCTTAGAAACGCATGCGAATTCTCTGTGTCAAGGACAGTGACGTGCGTGTACGCATTGAGTTCTACATCAATTAACATACTTTTTAAACTTATCTGAGATTGTATCGCTTGTTGCGGATATCGTCTATTTATATAATATACAATAAATAACATAATATTACGATTAATTATAAAATCTTTATTCGCGTTTTAATCGTCATGGATATAGGAAGGTATTACAGAAGGTTTTTATAAACTACAGAGCTTATATGCCTACACATCATCATATCACATCAGACTATTGGACGTATATTATGTAAACAAATAAATGAATAATATTGGAAAAAACAGAACGCATCATTTAGTTTAGACCCAACCTAAGCAGATCTTGTGTTATGTAACTGACATGTACATGGTATAACTTACATATCAGTTTTTATAAAACCCAGAAACACGAAAAAATATTTGCTTGGGTATCGTATGAACATTTTTCCCGAGGCGGGAATCGAACCCGCAACCTCTTGCGTCGCAGGCGAACTTTCACCCGCCGCGCCGCCGCCCGCGTCGCGTCATCGGTCGTCATAGAGACAAAGATAACAACAAACATCTTCCTCACTCCAAAACTACTGAACGAATAGAGCTGAAATTTTGAAAAAATCTCCGTAACTACTTAAGTTATTTAGATGAAATTTGGTAAGCAAAAATATTAGGACCTGTAAATTTATGAAAAATTATCCTCTGAAGGGGTTAAATGGGGTGGTAAAGTTTGTATGGAAAATAATTATGCTTTGGTTCGATTTAATCAAAACTCGGTATAAATAAACTATGAAGTGAATAATTAAAACCGTATTTTTATTTTTTCACAATAACCCCTGGGGTGTGCAATACATTTCTGAAATTTGGATAAAAAACTCTGGTTCGTGGGCGAAACCGCGGGGCGCATCTAGTTGTAAGCTAAATCAAAAGCAGGTATAGATATCGGGCGGGACTCACACAGGGTACTAACACCATCGCGGCATAGTTGTAATTGATTGAACCAAAATGTGGTTTTAAAGCATGTATGCTTTAAAAACCTCAACATGGTTTTTGAGTGGAACCTTCTTAATTTAATTATACTTCTTACTTCCTTACATGTCTCAACAGAGATTACGCTACGCATCACTCTCCTTGGAGTTAAGACCGAGGGGTACCGAGACTCCCCGGGTTTTCAAAAAATTATCTGAGTGTCCGGCTGATGCGACGACGCGTGACCCTAGAGCTAGTGAGTATCTGGCTCAGCGCATCAGCATTGTCATACAGCGTGGTAATGCAGCCAGTGTCTCAGGAACGCCACGACTGGTATTGATATGGATCAGTATAGCTACTTCTGTTCTCTATTCGCAACTGTCTGCCTGCAGTTAGTTCAACTGTAAATTATTAAGTACTAGCGACCCGCCCCGGCTTCGCACGGTTTTATTATACGTATAAACCTTCCTCTTGAATCACTCTATCTATTAAAAAAACCGCATCATAATCCGTTGCGTAGTTTTAAAGATTAAAGCATTTAAAGTGACATAGGGATATAGGGACATAGGGACAGAAAAAGCGACTTTGTTTTATACTATGTAGTGATAGGTAATTTTCATGTTTCTTACGAGTAGTTATGTTTATAATAGTGGGTATTGTGAGCCTCCAGAAAAAAGACAATTTTAGATTTCAATGACTAAGTTACAGCACCACGAATTAGACAAAGTTACGAGGTACGTCGTTATAAACAATAGGTCGATTCGTGTGAGAATGGGCGTACTATCGGTAGATCTGTCATATTCTGGCGGAAAAAAGAGGTAGGTGGCAACATATGTCTACTGTTACAAAAGTTATGAAAAAACATTTTATCGTGGAAGTTTGGGTCAAAAAATTAAAGGAAAACAATTTGGCACATTACTAATAACATTGGAAACTATTTTTTCTTTTAATTTAATCAGATTTTGTGACCTGTCTAAAACAAAACTTTACTGAAGGTATTAGCTATTAGTTAAATAGCTTATTTAGATAGGTCGTTTTTGATTCCTTTCTGATATATTTACCATAGAATATTCAACGTTTTAAGTGATAAAACGTTCATTATTTGCAATTAACTACAAAAAACTAATTTAACTTAAATTGGAGAACGCACTGTTACCTCGTGATAATTAGTTCAATGCTAAGTTTATTAACTCCTATTTTAAACGCGGAAATACTTAAAAAAAGAATAACTAAGTAGGTTAAATAATTAAACTTGCAAGTATTTTTTATGTTTACAGAACAATACATTTAATTTTTATTCAGGTGAAACTCTATCGGTTTCTACATAAATAATTACTTACTCTACGTTTTACTATTGCCTATCATATTGATAAAAGCTAGGTAGGTACCTATTTATATCAACTTTTAACAAACGTCTCGACAGAACCTACGCATTTGCTCCCCTTGAAGTTGAGACCCTAGGTCCGGGGGGTACCGAGGCTCTCCGGGTTTTTAAAAAATTATCTGAGCGTCTGGTCGATGCGACGCGTGACCCGAGAGCTGGTGAATATCTGGCTCAGCGCATCAGCATTGCCATACAGCGTGGTAATGCAGCCAGTGTCTTGGGGACGCTTCCGACTGGTATTGACATGGATCAATTGAGCTACCTTTAGACTGTTTGCAAGCGTCTGCAGTTAGCTCAATGGTTTCAATAGTAAATACTAGTTGTAATTTTTCTATTTCTTGCTTGTAATTTTCGTTGTTAATAAAGTATAATTACTTAAAAACAAACGTCAATTTTAAACAAACATTTTGTTAGAAAAGATGCGAGTTACTAAAAAAACAGTCCTATTAAGTGAAAACTAGTTTTTAGTAGAGTGGTCCAGCCTCTATTGCCTTATTAGTTGGGCGACAGTCCAAAAGCTCATCGACGAAGAACAGCCGATATTTGGGACTTTTCCAAACCAGTCGTAAGAATTGGAAGATTATTGTTTACCTGAATTGGTGCAGAACTGCTGTGCTTTTGATTGTTATATAAAAATATAAAATAACTAGCAGCGCCTCGGGGTTACACCCGCGGTAATTCCCGTTCATGTGGGAATTCCGGGATAAAATATAGCCGATGTGTTATTCCAGACTATAATCTATTTCTGTGCCAAATTTCATCCACATCCATTTTGTAGTTTTTGCGTGAAAGAGTAATAAACATCCATCCATCCACCTGTCCATCCATCCATCCGTGCTTAAAAACTTTCGTGTTTATAATTTAAGTGGGAATAAAAAATGTCTTTCCACTTAACATCAAATCTTTCTTTCATTCCCTACATACGCTGTCACATTAGATCACAAAACTGATGAAACACGTGAAGAGAAAACGGGAATTTTGCAATCTCTATATTTTTCCTAGTTAGATATAAATGGTTTTAAAGTTATTCTTCTAGAATCTAGATCACAAAATATAAATAAACCCAATATATATTCGAAATAGGAACGAATATAAAAATTTAAAGACGGAGATTTGACAGAAATTTTCACAAAAGGGCTGGATTAGCATTTTTGTAACTTTTATTTTTCAGGATAAATAATATATCTTTATCACATCTTGTGGTTTTTACAACATGTAAATCTTTAATTGGCTGTGAGTTAGATAAATAAGATTTGAACTGAATAATCTAGAATCTAATTTTTATTGAACCTTTAAAAACATGACTAGCAATTGTAATCGAATCTACAAAGCTACGCTGCAATGCGGGAATGAAATAACATAGCACGAAATAAAAACAATGAGAAAGGGGAAAAGCAAGAATAATCAAAAAGCACCCTTACGTAGGCAATACTCGTTCATTCCCATGGAATCAGAGAAACCTGATGGTGTAAAAATACAATCAAACTGATAACATCACAGGTGGCCGTTATCGAGCCCCGCATTGGAACAGGGGAAACGTTTCGGTGATGTTACAAGGAACCCTAACGTATGTGTTACTATGAGGAGACAGCTTAAAGACATAGCTTCTGTCTGTGGCTTCGCTCGAGTTATATAAACAACAATTCCTTTTCATAGCAAACAAAATGCCTAAGAAAATAAATAGGGCATTATTGCACTCATCATAAACCTATACTAGTCCACTGCTGGACATAGGCCTCCCCCGTTCTATTTACCATTTTACATCTGACAATTGTTAATAATATAATCGTAATGATCATCATTCTATGTTTATTTTTGTTCTTAACACTAGCTGCGCGCCGCGGTTTCCCTGTCGTGAAAATTGATAACAAATAGCCTATGTTTGTTTCAAACCTAGAACTTTGTTTATTCAAAATTTGAGCCCGATTTGTTAAGTATTTTTAGCGTGAAGAAGTAACAAACATCCGTCCATTCAAACTTTCACATTTATAATATTAGTGTAATTAGTGTGGATACACAAAGTGTTGCAATAGCAATTAAATTCTTTAATCATTTTATTCTGCAACTATTTATAGAGTAATATTAAAATGCAAGTACTCGTGGTACTAGATTCCCTAGAAGTTAGAGCCTCTTTGTAGGTTATTTACAGTAATTGAATAACCCACACAAAAGTTGGTGCTACTCAGAATATTAAACATCTTTATTAATAATCACGCCTTAGATTCCAATTATTACTACCAAACCAACGCACTGAATAATAGTCTGGGCTGTGATATGGGTCTGTAATTCAAGAAATATAAAGTTTAGATCAATACATAATTTGAAAAAATCCATGGCCTTCATAGGTACCGAACACCGCTGCACCATAGGTTTCCTGAAATCTCGACCAAATTATGTAAACAAACAAAACCTTCAAAACAGTGCATATGATTTTTAGGTATTTTTTTCAATCCTGTTTTTACGTTAGAGAAAATTCTCAAATTTTTTTAAATATAATATAATTCAACTTTATTTCATCCCACGGCGCAACAGTATCAATCTAGGTCTAGTTTACTAGGGCGCCTTGTTAAGTAGATAAGCAAAAATTTTAGGAGCTTAATAACACCTAAATAAAAAAAAATCTTCACATAAAAAGCTGCCCCATAGCAAACAACATTGACATTTCCACATCACTGATTCATATTTCGTACCTTCATCGTAGGTATTAAGGTTAGGTGCCTATTCAATGTTAGGTGTTAAAAAACCTATGTACTTGTGTAATCGGAGCGACCTTACGGACGGTTTTTGTGAGAAAATGTTGTGGTCACAGCTGGGCTTATTGTCAACCGTGTTCCCAACGTGAGTGGAGTACACGGGCAACATGGACTGAGACAAAAAGAGACAAGACGTATATTATAGTAACCCAAGCAACTGGGGAACACTTGAAAAGAAGCTAAGAAAACTAAAGAAAGAAAAGAAGGGAGAAACATCCTAAAACATTTCTAAACAAGTAAATGTGTAATCATCAATGTGTTTATGTAAAAAGTATTATCTATTAATACATTTCAACATATAGGTACTTACGCACAAAAACAGTCGGCATAACACAACGTTTTTTTTAATTTATTTATTTTATCCCATAATAAAAGCTTAGTGGCTAGAATAGGTGCAAATTGTGTAGTATAACAAGCTGAAGACAGGGCGCTATGGCGCTCATTGGGGGAGGCCTATGTCCAGCAGTGGACTAATATAGGTTGATGATGATGATGATGATGATGTGTAGTATAACTACAAATTTTATGGCAAGCAAGTAAAAAAAAACTTAAATTATTTCATTAGATTCACGTGAGCACCAGAAACAAAGATCTACCCGACTGAATATGTGACAATGTTTATTTTGAAAACAATCTTCTGAACTAAGCCCACAGGTAAGGTTTTTGGCTAAGCATATCAGCAACTCTCAAGCAATTTTTGTGGCTTTTCCATCGCCCGTGCGAGCTCCCCGTTGACAATGAGAAATGCAATCCTTGAAGTAACACAAGACACTGAGATAAGTGATTAACCAACTGAAATATAGTGTAATTTGTATGAGACGTGTGTATTTCTATAATAGAGTATGTATAAACGACCCTACAGCCTGCAAAGCATATGTTTATGTCAACAATTGATCGATTTGAAACGATTTCAGCATACCTAGGTCTATTGTGGAATGACTAGACATTCTATTGTTTTGATTGCGGATTATTCAAGCTTTTCGGACTAGACTTCCGATTTTCACAAGCATACCGAAACGGATATTCAAAACTCGTATCTTATAGCATTAACATTTTTATGTGACATTTAAATCAGGTAACTATAACCTTTGTGAACTATTGAAGGATATGAGGTTCAAATATGAAACCAGGTTGTGAATCTGGCGCTGGCGCATTGCCATAAAACAGTTTGGTGGCCACCAAAGGCAACTTCTTATCTCTTCCTTCGGATCTTCTTAGTTTTATTTTGTCTAGTTTAACAAAATCAAACTACATAAATGCATTAAAAAAAGCTTATGATAGGTTTAACAAACTGTACGTGTGAATGTTGGAAATTCCTTTGTTTAACGGAATTACACGATAAAATAAGTGATGGCGCCAGTATAGGTCCTGTTTGCGCCTTAAGAGCAATATCAATAAGAACGAAATAGTTCCAATACCACCATCATAAATTCTGGAGGAATCCTTTCGGTTGCAACAGTGCAATCTGCTAATAAGATCTCAGAATTAATAGTACGCACAATGCAGTGCTTGTACGGAATGCAATCAGGCTGTGTATGACGGGCGTGCGGAGTGTGATGGCGGCGGATTTGGACCGAATTCTGATTGGATTTGGACTAAATTGTGATTGCGGTGGATTTATTAGCAAACTTGCTTTTGTTAGAATGCAAACACATGAAAATTAATTTCATAACTCTAATAGACAGAGGTACATCAACTAGTAACGAAGAGTTCAAAATTAAGCCCGGAAGTTGACTCATTCAAGGAACGAACTAAGTAAAAATGTTCTGAATGTTATTAAACGTTTCTCAAAGAATCTTCAACTACCTACTTTTTAAAAAATAGTAAAGCTATGTACAAAATGTTCAAAAAAGTTAATTTGCTGAATTACTTTAAACACCGTTATCCCCATCATCATCAGCTATTCAGAACCCAATCTATTCAGCTTTACTTAGACTTACGCCCAACAGTGGCAATGTTTCCACTCCCCTCCAGACCTTCACTATGGTGCAGAATAATTCATACATCCATCAAAGTGAATTTCCACTCCTTCTTTTTTTCACTTGCAACCTGCACCTATCGGATCTTCTAAATGTATCATGTAGCTCTTATAAAGTATCTCTGCGCTGTTGTCACGCATGCCCAAAGGACCGGCCACGATATGGCCCGAGAACATGGAAGTGATATTTGTAACGTATTCGATAATAATACAAAGGTCACAAAGTTCCTATTTCAAACACAAGGTAAATTCATAAAGTTCCTATTTCAAACATCGAACTCCGAAGCTACAACTCACCTGAGTCAGCCGAAGCCTCGATCCTACTTCTCATTTCCCTCAACCCTGTATCCTTGGCGGCGCGCGCCCCTGCTATAAAAGCCCGCGGCGGCTGACTCGAAGCATCAGTCGTGTCAACAACTCACAACACATCATGAAGTTCTTGGTAAGGAGTTTTTTTTCATTCTTTTTGAATTTAGAATCGAAAAACAAACAGATAGTATACAAAAATATAAACCCATCGACTTTTAACTGCGTATCAATAAAAAGGTTTATTTTTTCAGTTCATTAAAATCAAATCTAAATTATAGGGGATCCTCCTATGGGGATGGTTTTACCACCGGCCCAAACCATTTATTTAATGAATAAAAAAGGAATAATAATATTATAATCTATCTAAATTTAATAAAAAAAAAAACTGCTCTCATTCGTTTTCAAAACTGAATTCTTTATCAAATATTATTCAAGAAATATCTACTTTCATTTTTTAGACATGGTTGCGTATTCATGTTCCTCCAAATTTTTGGGACATTATTTAATTTCTTAGAAAAAACCAGACGAAGGACTCTGTAAAGTTAGATTACACATTTTATCAGTAGCAATCAACCCAGCCTTTTAAAGTTGTGTTATCTGAACGGAAATTACACGTCCCGGGAATGAGTAATGAAGAATTATACCTACCTCGGGAATATTGCCACATGTTTTTAAAAACATGTTTTTAATATTATAATGTAACAGTAGCAGATTCAGATTTATTTATTGATATAAAAAATATACACGTCAGGATTTCAACAAAGCAATGGTAGTAGTAGTAGCAATATTTTTTGTTAAACAAGCCTTTAAATTTATATAATTAGTTGTAAATGTAAATCGCAATTTTTTTTTAAAGTTCATTTCGTGTTAATTCTTACCTACTAGGTAGACTCATTTTCCTTACATCTTCCTACAAAAGTTAACTCGACTTCGTTTCCTATAAATTATAATTATTTCGCAATCCATTCTGGTAAATTACTTCCTTTCATAATTAATTCTACGCCACAACTTTATACAAATTAAAGATAATACACGAGAATTTGCAAGAAATATATTAACATTTTTATTAAAACAAAACAGTGGTTGCTTATTACGGTTTCGGGGTTCCAAAAACTAAATGAAAACGATATTGCATTATGTGAGAATAATACCTCAGTTCGGTTTGCTGATAGTTTCGAGACATCGTCGTGACGTCTAATTTTTTTTATGAGAGAGAATGATATCCTAAACTGAAATCTGTGATTTGATAGAATAAGATCAATTTTAATTTTTCCCTTATTACAAACAAGCCTTTTTTCTTCAATCCACTTATACTCAATTTGGAATTGTTAAAATAAAGCTATAATATACCACTAAGCAAAATATTCAAAAAACTGCGGAACCCTCAGTGAAACAACTCACACTTGACCAGTTTTAGCATCGTTTTACAGATCATAAACTTACATAAATCAAGAATTTTCAGTTAATACAAAGCACGTTTTTCTAAGAGATCTTGATAACTGCTAGTTGGCTCATAAACTTTTATTCACTGTATGTAATTACTAATAATCCTAGGTGTTTATTGTTTTTGTTAATGATTTTGAAATTAAAAGATATTAGTCTTGTTTGAAGAGGTAGTTTATACGATTTTATTTATGATAATTTATTTCTGAAGTCAAGTTCATCTTGGGTCTTTAAATATTTATTAAAACAGAATCTTTTTTACATAAGTACTTGCATGTTTATGTTTTATCATGTTAGAAATCCTTACTTAGTCCAATAGAAATAATTACTTGCATACTTATTCTTTTGTTACAAAGTACCTTCTAGATAATCAATTGCTTATTACCAATCATTTCCCCCATCGTTCGATAATAGACACCATGACATCCTATATTTCGACATTGCTTTGTTCTATGTTGACATGCGCAAACTGGACAATTACTACAAGGTATGTACTTACAGAACAGACGTTGCTATTGAGAAACTGTAATAGGTAGGATTGATAATAAAAATAATTTTATGGAACCTTTGTAACCGCATTACCTCTATTAATTACCAATAAGAAACATTTATCGATGTTAATACAACTAGATAGAAACAATAGAACATGATACGAATTCAATTAAAATGTCCAAAGATATTTAAAAATCATAGAATTTTGGGAATATTTTACGTAATTTGTACGATAATTTAATTTGCATAGGCAAATACAAGACTTTCAGTGGAACTAACTATAATATTAATTCAATGCAAAAACATCTCAGAAAATTGCTCGAATTTGCTTTTCGCATCACGTTTTGGAAATTAGTTCACCTCCAGGCCTTTTAATTAGAACAGATGCAAATTGGGATCCGAGACAGTTCTTGTATTTCTGTTCGTATTGGCTTAGTGGTGCTACGAACCATTTTGAATCCCCGTGTTGGGGGTCGATGTTCTTTATTGGAAGAAAGATGGTTATACTTACCACTTAAGTTGTTTTGACCAGATACATAAATGGGAGTCTCTAAAACGATATCATCAAAGCGATTTCTGTAGGACACTAACCTAATTATTGCTTATGATTTGACAAGAAACATTATTTTATTCCATTCAAATGATGATAAATTAAATTATCATTTTCTTTCCGATAGTCGAATCTGTATAAAATATCATGCCGCAAAGCAAATATGTCCAATACAACATCATGCTCGTAGATAACAAACAAGACGAGCAGAGTGATTAACCTAGCGTAAGCCCGCCGAGGTATAATCCGCCGGCATCCGAACTACCGGCGAACTGATTAAAAGATCCGACGGGGAACGCATAATTAATAACGGATTATTGGAAGATGCAGAGTATTAGTCTCTGCTTATTACGAGGTAGCTGGTTGAACCATTCAAATGGTTACCTATGGATTACGTACTTCTTAGCTAGACTCAGATTGGCAGACAACTACAGCCAGGTCTCAACAGTCATTATATCTCTTGTCAAGTATTTCCCTGTTTGTTTCTCTTGTTGACAAGTTTTTTTAGTAATTTTAGAGATGGTTTGCCTACAAACAACGATGCCCTAAGGTCCTTTCCTTTAATAGTATGATCTGTCTTAACTAAATTTAAATGTCAATCTTTTGTACAGAAGAATGATATTTAATGTAACGATTGACCTTGTCATTATAAAATGGAGTGCGACATTAAAGCCTGTAAGATGGTGGCTCGGTTAATTAAGATCGCCAAAAGATGACGAAAGTTCAACAACTTTTCCAAATAAATCTTAAAACCTTCTCAATAATGGAATTCATCATTTTAAATGCTGCAATGACTCATTGTTTATTTCGCGATTTATGTGTTACGTTTTGATCTCTCTACTCCAATGAATACGACTCTTGTTCCATGATCGTCTAGATTAGAGTATTTAAAACTAGCAGCGCCTCGCGGTTTCACCCATGGTAATTCCCGTTCCCGTGGCCATAAAATAATTATCGCGTGTTATTGCAGACTATAATCTATCTCTGTGCCAAATTTCATCCATATCAGTTCATTAATTTTTGCGTGAAAGAGTAGAAAGAGTAACATACATCCATCCATCCAACCATCATCCATCCATCTATCTATCCATCCATCCATCCAAACTTACAAACTTTCGCGTTTATAATATTAGAAGGATTTTTCTGCATGGACTCGACTCTGCAATTCGTTCATCATCTTAACCACCAACATTATTTCCTCAGATCGTCGCCGCCCTTGCCCTGAGCGCCGTGTGCGCGGAGGAGGCCAAGAAGACGGAGAAGCGAGGCCTCTCTGGCCTCGGCTACGGCGCCTACGACGGCGGCCTGGGCTACGGAGGCCTCGGTTACGGTGGTCTGGGTTACAGTGGCCTAGGCTACAGCGGCGTTGGGCACGGTCTAGGCTATGGCGGATATGGTAAGAGACTGTACAACCAGTTTTACCACAGACCAAGTTATACAATTTGGTCTGTGGTTTTACCACACATATACTAATAAAATATTGAGGTATCATTAAAAAAAAAAAAATATTGTCCTTGAAAACTACAATCCTATCGCAGTAGGACTTGATCTACCAGATATTGACCGTTATGATTTCAATAGTCACCACACATCGTTCACAGATTAGTGTGAAACGTTTTTACCTAATCTTGTACTTGCGGTGGATCTGCGCCATAGTATTTTTTACTTCTGCAGGTCGCATCGCTTTCATTCTTTTTGCACTCTTTTATCTTCCAATATAAAGACATTTTACTTTAACTATTTACTTATGACGCCAGACGTGTTTCGAGGTAATATCTTACACAAATCCAAACGCAGAGCCATTATAATGAATAAGTCAAATAACTGCACATTACACTACCAGACAGTCTCGTTAAAACCTTCGTATATCTTTTCACAAAGATAAACCGAAAACAAACAAGTAAAGAAGCGCTCTACGGTAGAGTTGCTAACTATTTATCAATTTTCCACAGAAATAAGTTCACAGAAGTCGAAAGTAAGGAGTGAATTAGTATCACTGCTCCCAGGCGCTGTTTAACTCCGTTTGAGTTATAAATGGCAACGCAAAGTCCTGAATTCAGTTTCAGCTGATATTAAGTTTCATTTACCATTCTATTTAAATTTTGCTTTGGCAACAGTTTTGCACCTTTCGCGAGGAAATTGGGACTTCTAAATGACCAATTTACTGAATTTACGGGTATTTTAAGCTGGGACTTGTTTTTGCAATGGGCCAGAATCGAATATTGGACAGCTTAGCATCCATTACGATTGCTCTGAAAGGTTTATGTAATCTATTCTCGATAAGATAATACCTACGTACTTACGTCCATTGATGTACTAAAGCTGTGTTTTAAAAGTAGTTTTATCTAAACTAAATTATAAGTTTGACCAAGAAATTACAAATGCTACCTTTGAAGACGACAAAGAAGGGAGTGGACTCTTTGAAATTGAGTGAAGATAATCTGAAGTCTATGAAAGTTCGTTGTGTAATAGAGCACTATCTTGGAAAGCTCTGAAACGGCCAACTTTCAATTGGCCGAATTCCGTTTGAATGGACTGAACTTCAGAGGCGCGGAGTGTCTTCATTTGGCACAAGAAAACTTGCATTTTATTCTAAAAAGGAACTAGCTTTTGCTTCTTTCATTTTAACTGAATAAAATCGAATATACAAAACAAAAGCATAAAGGATAATTCACAGAGAATCTTGAAATTCTAATATGAACTGACATTAAGTAAAAAAAATAACGTTCTGTTTGTGTTTCTCTGAAGATTGCGTGATACGAATAAATAATAAATTAGCACGATTTCGTAGCGCATAAACTTTGTGCATAATGTCTGGGAAATTTTAATGTTGTCTAACTAATAAACACGTACTTTGCTCTGCTAATAAAATTAAACAACTTTTATGTGAAATTTCAGGTCGCTTAGTTGCATACTAAAATTCCTAAAAGGTTTTGTTGAAATAAGATGACCATTTAAATTATTTCACTCACGTACTTCAAATCATTATCTTTACTACAAATTGTGTACAAAAAGCTGTCATTCTACAGTATTTGTAGGTGTCGAAAGAATGCACATATGCACGTATTGCCAAACAATCTCTACCAGCACAGCATTCCTTGCAACTTAACTTTAAGCATCCAGAAAATTACAGTTCTCATTCCATCCATGTAGTTTTTCATAATACCGCAGTCTCAAGCTCGCGCTGCGCTCATCAAAACGGAAATTATATTAAAAGTGAAGGTAGTAAAGTTGCTTTTCTCGTACAGAGGTAACGAGCGATATTTCTGTTATAACCGGGGTGATTTGTTCGGTGCATTTCACTCGTGCTTTATTGCACTGCTTATGTTTATTTATTGTTGTTTCATTGGATATTAATCGTCGGTAGAGCAAGAGCAACAAATAGTTAATTGTATAAATACATAATTTAGCATTGCCATTCAACGTGAATATACTCATGTGCTTTTGAGACCTCACTCAACTAAAATCATTCAGATTAATAATTAGAAACTGAAATTATTCAGAGTAAATTGTGAAATATTTAATTGTGGTTCTACATGTTAACGGAGTCAGAGAGCTAAATAATGGTGTTAAAGGAACATTATAGACACACCGGCTAAAGTTTCTCAACGATAACATAAAGTAAAAACGTTTAAATATGTTGTTTGAGTATTCTTCATCAGTCAAACTGATCTCTAC
The DNA here is from genome assembly GCA_944547425.1 of Eupithecia centaureata. NCBI lineage: Eukaryota > Metazoa > Arthropoda > Insecta > Lepidoptera > Geometridae > Eupithecia > Eupithecia centaureata. The sequence continues at coordinate 476,994 of OX155688.1, read as the reverse complement.
GTCTAAAATGTATAGGATAGCGAGCATCGAATAGACTGAGGAAGGATTAGATTGAGATCTTTCTGTGAATGGGTCACTGGAGAGCTCGTAATGGCTTTTGGCAAAGGAAAATGTTTATGTGCAGCCATTATTGGCAGGAATCGACAATGCGCTTGTAAAAGCAAAGGATTTCGCTAAATTGGAAGGTAATAAGATAAATCTAGTTACAAAAACGAAAAGTTAAACGTTCGAGAATGCTTGCAAAAATTTAAACGAATAGATATTATCATTAGCCATTATTTAAAAAAACTATGATTTTTATAAGAATAAGATGTTCTCAAGAGGCTCAAACTTAATAAACTCTATCTACTTAATGATGAATAATTTGCTCCTAAACTATTTCACTTAAATGTTCAGCTCTTTCGGAATTCACGTAAGAAACTCAATAAATTGCGTCCGAGCAAGTTTTATCGGAACTATTCAAATTCATGAAATGAGTCTTTCTCTTTGAATAAAATTGTTCAAACGGACTTTGAATTTAAGATCTCGATAAGATATTTCACTGATTGCAACAACAAATGAATAATTTCATATCGCTGATGATCATTCTTTAGTTCATCAAACAATCACTCTAAAAGTTGTATTTGAGAAATTTACATTATTTCGTAAGACTTTAAAATTTCAAGTCGTAGAAAGGGATCAAGGAATAGAAATAAATAAAATCTAGGATTGACAATTGAAACAGTCGAACTAACAGTCTAAACTAGAGCTAACTCAACTGATCCATCAATACCAGTCGAGTCATGTTATAATAATGTACCTATTACGTAGTATGAATGTACCTAAACCTGGTACTTTGTTAGCAAACATTATAATAATAAATAAATAATTCCGGACAGTCCACACAGCATTAGCTAACCCCAAGCTAAGCAGAGCTTGTGTTATGGGTACTAGATGACTGATGTACTTAATACAATACATTATTTCCTCAATAACGAAGCTAAAAAATTCCAATCGAAAATTTTCCAAATTATAGAGCAGATCCAAAGTGGCTCTCTAGGTCCACAATCAGTGTTCAGGTCATTACCCCTAATGGCCACCTGTGGCGTTCATTAAGGCTGATTATAACACGGACACAATGTCGCAGGCTAATGACATAATGTGGGAGGGACCTTGGCCCACTGCTGGGCTTTGTTTTGTTGTGACAAATCCTGAAATATTACTAGTTTCGTGGTTTGAATACTAATTAGACACTCTATAAATGTTACCTCTAATAATTAAGTTGTTTGTAATGTTTGATTATACTTTATTAACAACGAAACTACAATCAAGGAAAGAGTCGCATAAATCCAGCTTATGAACCGATCTCTTCTTTTTGCTTTTTAATTTAGTGACAGAAAGTACTTAAATACTTTTACCTTCTTCACTAATTTCAACCCTCGCAGTTTATTAGCCTTTCATTCGGTTCCGCATAGATTTATTCAAAGAACCTTGGATTAGTATTCGCTTTGCGTTTTTTGCTGACAATTGATTGAACAAATTGCTTGAGTGTATAAGAAACTTGAAGGCTCTTTAATAAGTGTTTTCAAGGCCTAGAGTTTATCAGTTATACTTGCATGGTTTTGCTTAAAATATATTGATTTAAATCGTTGTAAAGGTCCAAGTTCAGGACGTATGGGTGATTCTACGAAAACTCGTTTTTTGTCTGACTTCTGTGGCACATTTTTTTTTGTTGAAATTGCACATAATGATGGTATATTCTAAATGAAGATTTAATTTTGAATTTTTTGGTAGTGAAGGGAACTTTATTGGCTTTATGGTTACGGAGTTATTCAATTTTAAAAATATGGTGTCCACGGAAATCAGAATTTATATCACCAAAATCAAATATGGGTTGGTTTATCAATAAAAATATGTGTTTTCGGTAGTAAGTAGATTATTAAGCTAAGGACCAATTATTTGACGTTTGTAGTTTTAATCAGTTTTTACAAAAACATCTTTAAATCATTACTGTAAATACAAGTAACTTTTTACAAAAATCACACTAATAATGTTTATCTTTGTATTAAAAATAGTATAATTATTCATTTTATATTTATTATAAACTTTTATCCTAAATAACATTATAAAAACATAAAAATATTATTATTGAGATGTTAATCAACCCGCAAAATCCACGGAAATCATACCACGAAAATCAAAAATAATTACAAAATCCTAGAAATTTTCTTAATTTGCTGGTTTATTTTACATTGAAATATGCAGTCGAAATTAGGAACACAAAAGGCATAAATTATTGCAATTATTATAACAATAGGATTAGTATGAACAAATTTACAGTCAACATGGTAATCAGAATTTCTAGATACCAAGCCACGGAAAGTGATTACGAACCGAAATAACAGAGTGACGTGGAGACATACACCTTTGTTGTACACACCACTGATGGGGCGTGACTGATAGTTTCTCTCAATCTAACAACTATTTACGCAGATATTAAAGTACAGTATTTATGAATAATTTAGTGCGCACCACGGAAATCAGAGCTAAACGACGGACGCGAAGTTATCTCGTTGTAACTTGTCAACTAAAGCTTAGTTTTGCGTAGTAATAGCGTCAAATAAGCAAGTAACTATCTGGGTTAATGTGAACCTATGTAAATTAGTACCAGAGTTTTTAGGAAATGATATAAAAATTTATTAACACAGGAACATGAGGTCCGGACGCACCACGGAAGTCATAATTTCCAAGGATTTTATTTATTTTTACTTATTTAAAATAAGAATATTAAAAAACTAAAAAAGGCCTCCCCTATTATCTTTGTCTAATCTACTATCATAAAAAAAATCAAAGGGCTAGGGATACTTTTTGTATGATTTTTCGAGCCGGACATGTATTTTTGAAACCCGGGAGAATCACCCGTATATTACACGGACATACGTTTCACGAGTATGTTTTTCAGGATCTACACGGTGGTCGAATCAGAGCTCAAGAATTTTATGATGACAAAGAGAGCCTGATTGGCCATCACAAGACGTTGGCTCTGACTAGTCATGGTGAGCCAAGGCTTAAACCGAGGCTCACCATGATTAGGACAACGTGTGTTTGGGCATTATCCTTTGATCACGATAGTCCCCAATGGAATACTAGAGACACTTTTGTAAATTCTTGATTAGATTATTGATAGATTGTTTGTTTTGTCCACAGCTGCCCCTGTAGGCGTTAGCAAGGTGGCCTACACCACCACTCACGGCGGATACGGCGGATACGGAGGATACGGAGGATATGGCGGATACGGAGGATACGGTGGACTCGGATATTCCGGTCTTGGCGGATACGGCTCTGGTAAGTTATCGCACTACTTCACCCCATCAAGCTGTGTTCAAAATTCAAAATTCAAAGTGCTTTAGTTCCTTTAAACCTTACAAGACACTTGGACTCGCCATAAAATACATATAAAAAAATAATAATAATTGAAAGTATGAAATAAAGTGGTCACTTTGATTATTGTTCACGTCAGTCTATTTAGGTGAACTAAAGAAGCGAACAAGAAACCTTTACCTTGTTAGGTTGTTAGTTTTAGAGTTGGAGCAAAACTTATACCAAGCTTTTTTATCATCAGTTCTATCGGAACTTTGAATTCTACTTTAACGTTGAAGCATCAGTGATCAGTTCTTCTTTGATACTTTCAATCACTCACACATATAAACACAGCTTCATTATCCAGGCTAAATGCTTCCGAGAGAGACTTTAGATAAGTGGATGATAAACTTTTGAAATTATCTCAATTGAAAGCATATTTCTTTATCTCCTTAGAAAAGAAAGATACGTTTGAAAAAGTCATACATAACAAACAAAAAAAATTGTTTCGTTTGCTTCAATATCATGAATAGGTAAAAATAGGTAGATACACTTAAATAGGCACTATATTCAGCAATCACAACAGGGAAAACCACCATAATTTCTGATGTTTTAAGTTATTGCTAAAGATGCAGCTAACCTGGCACTGAGTCCATGCCCATTTGGGATAATATAACTTAATATTGTAATTTATAAGGACCATGTTGCCTGAAATTAACAATTTTTATTTTATTTTTAATACTTATTATTAAGCACTTTTGTATTAGTACCAGAAGGACCCTGGTATTGGCCTCGCAGTCGCCTCGAGTGTGGGATCCAACACACGATAATTGTCTTGTTCTCTGAATGCCGTTTGTTCCTTGTCTATTATCACTTTAACAATGTTACGGTGGATTACTCATGCGATTCTTTGTTGTTTTCTTGATTAGATACTGCCCATTATTACAATCTCTACAAGTCTCACATCTTAGGGCTTTGTTTATCGTATAGTTATCCTGGTTATCGTAAACATTGACTGTTTAGGTCGATTTGGCCCTGTACAAAGTTCTATCATTGGATTTTAAAGGATCCTTTGATGTGGCTACCACAGGGTCATTATAGATGGCTCAATCTTAACAAGGTGTATTATTATAAATAATCAATACTATACCTGTATACCTACTATTGATAAAATCAGGAGTTAGGTAATGTTCACCAAATTGATTGTCTCTAGACATTTTAGAAAGATATACCTACACCATCAGATATACCATCAGTTTATCAATCTAATATGAACTTTATTCCCTCCAGGTTACAGCCACTACCCCGCTGTCAGCTACGCAAACCAGGTGGCCTACCCCGGCTACGGCCTCAGCCACGGCTACTCCGGCCTGGGCTACGGCGGCTACAGCGGCTCCCACTACGGACATTACTGAGTTACCCCGGCGTACCTAGTGTTCTAGAAACCTCTACTTCTGTGATCTGATAAGGTATAATTAGTAGATTGTTTAAACAACCAAAAAAAGAAAAAGATCCATAGTGAATAAAATAAGCTACTGGACATTGTTTTAGCATCTAACAAAAATATTTGCAGATTAAACTTTGTTCGTGAACATCTGGGCATTGATATACATACAAAACTAGTCCCAAGTTTTTGTTCAAATCTTGCAAATTATAGCCGAATAAGGGGCCAATCGAGCTTTGCCCCAATATTTATGATCTAGAGGTTTCTGAGAATACTTTTTGCCAGCATCTTTTATAAATTATAAGCCAGTTGTGTTCGTTCTGTGATGCTTCTTTTGTATAACCTCAAGTGTGGTCGCAAAAGGGTACCTTGCCAACTTTTTGTATCGAATTTGCACATGTGATTTGTAAATACGTTTATCTATACTTATAATAAAACTGTAACAGGTCCAATTCTGTACATTGAAGTTATCTTGAAAATTTTTTTTGGAGGGCACTTTATTATCGATTCTCAAGCCAAAACTGTAATTTTTTTCATTCATGTCTGTCTGTCTGTCTGTCTGTCTGTCTGTCTGTCTGTCTGTCTGTCTGTATCGTAAACGCGCATCACGCCGAAACTACTTGATGGATTGAAATGAAACTCGGCATGATTATAGGCCATACTACGAGGAAGGACATAGGATACTTTTTATCCCGGAATTCAGTAAGGTTCTCATAGGAGAGGGTATGAAAGTAAAATTCCTTTACCGCGCATCACGCCGAAACTGCTTAATGAGTTGGAATGAAACTCGGGACGATTTGAGTTCATAGTACAAGGAAGGACATGGGATACTTTTTATCCCGGAATTCGGTAAGGTTCCCCTGGGAGAGAGGGTGAAAGAAAAATTCCTTAACCACGCATCACGACGGAATTGAATGAATTCGAATGGAACTCGGGACGATTGGACATGGGATACATTTTATCCCGGAATTCAGTTAGGTTCCCCTGGGGTATACGGGTTTTCAAAAATTTCTCACAGCATCACTGAACGACGCGTGTGTACGCGTCGTTCAGATGCTGTGAGAAATTTTTGAAAACCCGTAAAACCCAGGGGAACCAAACTGAATTGAACTGATAAACGCGAAAGTTTGTAAGTATGAATGGATGGGTAGATTGATAGATGGATGGATGTTTGTTACTCTTTCACGCAAAAACTGCTGGACGGATCTGGATGAAATTTGGCACAGAGATAGATCATAAGCTGGAATAAGAAATAGGTTTTATTTTATCCCGAAAATCCCACGGAAAAGGGAATTACGCAAGTAAAATAGCGAGTACTCCAAATACTAATCATGCGCAGACGAAAGTCGCGGGCACCAGCTAGTATATAAATAAATATGTATATACCTACTAAAGTCTATTAATTTAATTCCTTCCCTAAAACAACGAAATATTTCGGTATCGTAACAATGTCTTAATAAGAAGAAATGGTTTCTATTATCACTGAAAACATTGATGAAATGCGAAATTGTTTGTATAAATTATCTTGTACGGGAGTAGGTACAGTACCTATACAATTTGGAAGGGTAGGATAAGAAATAAAGTAACCAAGTAGGTACCTACTCTAACCTCAGTATTTCAACCGCGCTTTTAATCTGTCTGGAAATTGGTAGGTAGAATAGAGAAAGAAAGTTATAGATATAAATAAAAACGACGACCGATGTGGCGCAGTGGGCGAAGGCCCGCCTGCGACGCAGGAGGTTGCGGGTTCGATTCCCGCCTCAGAACAAATTTGTGTACGATCTGCAGAAATTTGTTACGTTGATCTTTCCGTTGGTGTTTTCTATGTATAATAAAAAAATATCTATCTATGCAATGTATTGTATTAAGTATATCAGTCATCTAGTACCCATAACACAAGCTCTGCTTAGCTTGGGGCTAGATGATGCTATGTGGATTGTCTGGAATTAAATTAATTATTATTATTATTATAAATGTACAAAGTACCATTTTTTCAAAAACTAAAAAAGGTCTTAAAATATAAATCATAAAATATTAAGGAAAACTTAAAAACTACTGTGCAGATAAATAAAACGAGAAGCACCAACTTTAAAAAAATGAATATGTACTTACTTAATATATAAAAATAAAATTTTTGACTTAGAACACGATCATTATTGAACATTACAATAGTGTTCACTCGCACTAGTGCGCTAGTGGAAAAGTTAACTAACCGAAAAAGTTCGATGGCATCGACATAAACAAGCTAGCTGAATGACTTTACGATACATATGTAAGTGCAAATCAAAGACCACATTTAACTCTAAGTTATTGACAGAAGAGCGGCGGTTAGAAATGAAAAGGAATCGACATCGGCAAATGTACCGCGGTCCGCATTAGCATACATGAATTATTGAGGCATGCAGATGGTGCGGCGTCCGCTGTTTTTGTTAATACGCACTGCATGGGGCTTTCGAGTGGGTTGAGCTTGATATGAGAGGCTTTATGAAAAAAACAAAAATATATACATATATCTAGTAAAGCGTTGAAATAGAAATCCTAGATTTAATACATGATACTCGTAAGCTTAAAGCAAGATAACTTGTACACAAATCAGGTGACGCTTATTGTATTGTTTGTATTTATTTTGGACTTAACGCTTAGCAGTTTACTGTCTTCTTTTGGATTTTCTATTCTTGATGGATATTTTTAGAAATAAACATTTCTTTCTAAAAATATCCATCAGCATTAGCCTGTATACGTCCACTTCTGAACATAGGTAGGTCTCCCAAAATGACGCCGAATGAGCGTTCCCTCCTGTGACGGCTACAATGTTGTCACTCCTTGGAGGTCTTTTAACACGAAGTCGAGAATCTTTATTCCCCCAGGTATCGATCCTACGAGCAATATGACCTGCTCATTGCCACGATTGCGGGAGTTCTTGTTCGTGACCTATTAATTAAACCTTTGTTGTTGAAACAGCATTCAGAAGAAAAAAAGTCGTTCAGGACTGCATGATCAGATACTTAAATACTTAAAGCAGGCAGTCAACATACCTCGCCTTTAATCGCTATGAAAATTCCGAACAATTTCAGCGATCGGATATTCAGTAAAGCCTAAATAAAATTGTCAGTTTTATGATATCGAACCCCAAGAATGTATTATTCATAAGCTTAGCCGAGTTTCGGGTAAAAAACGGGGTAAATCGAGCGGTTGCAATGGCAACACGTTTACGACACCTATGGAAAGATGCCGTTCGGCAGGAATTTATAGGGAGGGAACACGGCTAATGTGCTTCGAATTTTGTGAAAATAGTCGAGAAACCTTGATATTATAATATTTGTAAGCTTTTTTTGCACGTTCCAAGGACGAGAACATATCCCTCGCGAGTTTGCTTTTAATACTTATGAATGTTACCTATCTATTCACCTATAACTACTACCTACAGTTGAAACATGTGTTTACCTAATAAATTTAATGACGGGCAAATCCTATAAAGGAGTTTATAAAAAATAATAAAAAAATGTAACATATTGCTGCCCATATTGCAGAATTTTCAGTCAAGTTTAGGCAACTGACTACATAATGCGGTTGAACAAGAATTTCACAACGTTACATAATTACATTGTGAAATTATTGTTCTTCTATAATTTCAGACAAACTAATTATGTTACGTAATTTGAAACGATTCTTATCGAAATAAATTTTATTATTTATTTTTTAAGATTTCAAATAATCAGAAACACATCAATGGGTGTTACGATAAAGTACTATTTATGAATGTTGAATAGTTTTAAACCTGTCAAACTTATGCATAAGTCAAAAGTCGACGCCCTTACCAACTCGGGGAGACATAGGTTCAGCCTAATGTAGATATATCGCAGCACTTTGTGAATTGCCACTTCATTGCCTCTTCATTACCTCTCGGCAAACAAGGCGGCTGTTTGCACGCACTGCTACCCGCAGTACTTAATGAGTTTGATTAGCGGCGCACTGCTCAAGACCAAACAACAGTCGACTCATCTCAAAACGATCTATTATGTAGATGGCCAGAGTTGACAACTGATTTTGACCACACTCCCAAAGGACCTAGATCAAGGATCGCCCTGATGAGATGGATTGAGGAATACTCCCGTGATCCACCCGGTAAAACACCAAAGTGGACTACGGCAAGAGACAGGCGATAGGTTTTGAAGCAATGGAGGTTATTTTTTCACACTTCGCACCATCCTATGGAATAACCAAAATTTGCATGTACTGAATGCCTCGAGCTGAATTTTGCAGTATTTATAGTTCTAGATCTTTATGAATCTTAAAGCTTTTTATTCCAGAAAATGCGTTATAAGCCGCGTTCAGAAATTTTCATAAAATCTGCACACGAGCTAAGCTTAACTTATAACAAAAGAAATTCCTATAACGCTTTGTGTTTCATTTTGTCCCTGCATTTGACCTCTTAATCCGCTATAATGCAGGTTTTACCCAGAAAGCCAGTCTTACCCGGCTAGTTTAAACCTACATTTCGCTTGCCCCGGGGAATAAAGCGGTAATAGTAAAATCTATTTTTTTCAGGAAAAATAAAAGAAGGTATTTCAATTATTTCTAGGCTCCTAGATACACTACATTTACAAATTTTATATCAAATGAAAGCTATTTTTTTCCCCTATTTGACGATATTAAAATTATTGTTATTAAATTAGCAGAAATAAGCTAAAATTCACAAAATGTATTTTACAATAATTTATCTAATTAGACTGAAGAGCAATAGCTTTTACGATAGTTTTACTGTTTAAACATAATTTCAAAAGACACAGTAACCGTACATTGCGATGGTATTATTGATGAATACCTAGATCGTAATAGTTTATTACCACTCTTTTCGTGGAAATATTATGAACATCGTGAAACAGTGAGATATTATTACCACTCTATATTTTAAAAGAGTCTGAAATGATTGAATCGCAAGTGCTTTGAGAGAGAGAGGAAACAAAGATAGAGATGCCCTATTGCCTTTACATACCTTAACATACCTACGTAAGTCGCTAGTATATTTTTTTTATAATATATTTTACCTACTTTATTCTAATAGTCTAACAAATAACTGTGATTCGGTACGTCAGTAAGTGCATCCATCACCATCATCTAGCGCTGTTGGAAGTGGAGTTAGAGAACATTAAATGTCATGTTCTCGGGTAATGTGAAGTCTGTAGAGAGGGGGAGGACACCGTAACCCCAGACTCGGGCCATCTTCTCTACTTTCGCGAGGGTGATAAAACATCCCAAGGTGGCGTAGAATTTATCGTCAATAAGGCCCTCTCTAGCAACGTTCAAGAAATCTCTAATGTGTCAACCACGGTAGCGTACCTGATCCTTCACTATCCCAGCGGTATATCATCATCGACATCATCAGCCTATATTAGTCTGAGCTTGAGCTATGTCGATAACTTTGGGTCTCTGTCGGATGTATTCATAACGAATCCTATCCTTCAGAGAAACTCCGAATATAGCGCTTTCCATAGCTCGCTGAGTGAATTTGAACTGGTGGAAAAGCCCACCGTGAGTGTCAACGTCTCAGCTCCGTAGGTCATTACGGGGAGAAAGCACTTTTGTTTTCAAACATTGCGATATGGGTGACGAAAGGACTCAACGTAGTTTTCAAAACGCTGCCCAACCTAGATGAATCCTCCTCTTGGCTTCCTCAAAATTGTTTAAACCTTACTTTACTACACAATCTGCCCAAGGTAAGTGTTTTCGGGCACAATTTCGAGAAGGTGGCCTTCTACGACGACCGGTCTTGGATCAATGTGGTCATTGGTCATGACTTTGGTTTTATCCAAATTCATTCATCATGCATTTCATCAGCGACTCAAAGGTGTGAGATGTAAATACCGTTTATGTTTATGCCCTTATCTTTCCAGTCCAGCGTCCTAAACACATCCTCCAATGCGCTCGTGAACAGTTTCGGGGATATGACATCCCTCTTTCTCACTCCGCAATTGGATGGGTTTAGACTGCTGGCCCTAAACTGGACACTCATAGTGGCGGCATCATACAGACTTCTCAGCACCTCCATATAACCATAGTCTACTTGGTATCGCTGTAAGGATTCCAGAACAGCCCAAGTTTCGACTGAGTCAAAGGCTTTCTCATAGTCCACAAAAGCGAGACACAGGGGCTGATTATACTCTTCGGACTTCTGTATAATCTGCCTCACTGTGTGAATGTGGTCTATAGCACCATATCCTCCGCAGAACCCGGCCTGTTCTGGTGGCTGAAACTCGTCGAGTATCCTTGCAAGACGATTCGTGAACACTCGCGAGAATTGCTTATAGACGTGGTTCAGGAGTGTGATGGATAGTTTTTAAAGTGGGTTTTATCACCCTTATTAAAAAAGAACACCACCAAACTCCAGCTCCACGCATTAGGAGTTCTCCCACTGTGAAGGACGGATTTAAAGAGGTTTTGTAGCTCCTGTATAACGGGGGCTCCTACTGCCTTCAGAAGCTCTGAAGTATTACCGTCCTCACCGGGGGCTCCCCCTGCCTCCAGAAACTCTAAAGTAATACCGTCCTCACCGGGGTCGGTTTCGCTATATCGCTTCATCAATGAGGCTTGTGCTGGAGCTCCGAAGGTCGCCCCGTATCATCTTCGCGAATCACTTGTTCAGAGTCTTTCACAGAGGGAGAACTCCTAAGGCGTGGATGACGGTAGGGCTTGTCCATCAGTCGCTCAGTGAACTATGGACAGAGCTGTGCTCGGAGTTTCTCTGAAGGATAGAATTCGCGAAAAACCATCAACCGTTGGGGTAAACGTGTTCTTGAATGGAGACCGCGACTTGGCAAACGTAGTGTAGGATGCCCTCTGGCCAGGTGGGATGACGATCCGTGAAAGGTGTTTGCTAGATGCGGCAAGCTGAATACAGGGTGCTAAGGCGCTCATTGGGGGAGGCCTTTGACCAGCTGTGGACTTATTTAGGCTGATGATCGAATAATGTTGGACAATCCACACAGCACGATCTAGCCTCAAAGTAAGCTACTCAAAGTTTATGTTATGGGTCCTAGATTACTGATATATTTAATATATATATAAACATAGAAAATACCAACGGAACTAATTTCTGCAGATCGTATACAAATTTGTTCGGAGGCGGGACTCGAACCCGCAACCTCTTTCATCGCGGGTGGACTTTCACAAATCATTGTACCTATAGTGGAGTTTTATTTCCAAAGAATAACAACAAATTCGATGACATGTTGCGTCAAGTGGATCGCGAATTATTTCCGGCAAGAAAGTCGTAATGATTCTTTACGTATATTTTATGAACTGCTCTGATCGGTAATAGCAACTTACGTTTCGCTGCGTCTGCGGCTTAAGACTCAAAACTGTCGTATTAACTTTTACGATAATTTTGTAGAATTACAATCTAAACTAAAACTATCTTAATGATTGTTGCGTTTTATTTTCGAAAAGTAAAATTTTGTAAACGTGTATTACTGAGATTGAGTACAAAATAATTTCCGTAGAATAAAGACATCTACGAGTGTTTTCTTAAAAAAATGTCAAGATAAAAATTTGAAAAAAATTACACATATAGTACATCACCTAAGGATGTCAAAAATGAGATAACAATAAAACAGTCGTAATAGTGCTTTACCGCTTTATTCCCCGGGGCAAGCGATTTTTTACCCATTACTCGGCTTTGAGCTGACCCTAACCAACGAGTTATTTTAGTTATTTTTACAGCTATTTGTGCAGCTTTATAAAAACTGTTTTTAAAGAGTAGAGGTGCGATACTCGCTTTTGGAGTTTAGCGCTAAAGTAAATAGAATTTAGGTTTTGTAGAAATTTAAATAAAGCTTTGTTAGTGTTGGAATTGTTTTTGTTAAGCTGTGTTGGCAGAATTTACTAATTTCAACACTTCTCTCCAGTTTACAATTTTTTTGTGAAAAAGAGTTATTTGTTACAATAGGCAAGTGTCTTCTGAAACAAAATAGGATCCTTTGAAATATAACTAAAATTATAATATCACAAATATTGGTTATAAAAACATGGAATTAATATATGTTCCAAAGTTCCTAATAACGCTGAAGTCATGGAACATGGAAACTCTCTCCGAGCCCGAAAGCTCGTGAATTTTAATTAGGAACAAATTAACAACGTGTGGTTGGATTCAATTGAAACGCCCGATGACAAGTACGAATTTTCAATTCGTCGACGCAACGGTTCTTCCACAAAAACAACCGCAATTCGTTATTCAGATATTAGAAATCTCAGAACTCCAGAACTTTATTATTTAGGCCTACAAAAAAGCACTTAGACGAGCCAAATTTAAAACTGTAAATTATTATCAATTAGGTAGGTACCTAATAAAGAGTGAATTGATTTTCTCTTCAGTAAATTTTCGTCCACAGCAACAGCTAAGCAACTCGATACCTTATTTCTCAATGACCCTCTCTAGTACCCACTGATCAAATCCTCTTTTATAATAAAAAATATTTCATTCGTAAAAACCCTTTCAATAGAAAAAATACGCAACAACTTAAAAGCACTGAACACGATAACACAACTATACTTCACGGTGCCTTTAAAACAATAATAGCAATTCTCTCAGCAGCGATATAATTTCCGTCAGGCGTTCTTAAGCAAGCAGTGCGGTGCAGACAACAGAACAAAGCTAATTTAGCGGGCAGCGGCTCTGAGCGCGCACCGCGGCGCCCTCCTTATTTATTACGTCCACTTTTGCACTGTTCGCTGCAGCCACACAAGTTATAGGCGGCAGCGGGTAGAAAGCGCTCAACTACGTCTACGCATATATCTAACTAGCGACCCGCCCCGGCGTCGCACGGTTTTATTATACGTATAAACGTTCCTCTTGAATCACTCTATCTATTAAAAAAACCGCATCAAAATCCGTTCCGTAGTTTTAAAGATTTAAGCAGTCAAAGGGACATAAGGATATAGGGACAGTAAAAGCGACTTTGTTTTATACTATGTGATGATAGTGATACATTATCAGGTTGTAAGTGTAGCCTGAATAAGTAAAAGCGAGGCGAGGCGATCCAATCCCACTCCGAGTCGCTTATTTCTTGTGCTAATATTTTAATTTTAAAATTTCTACTACTTTGCTTATCTATACTTTTTTTTATTATTGTTTTTAATTATAGTTCAGGTTAAGAAATTTATAGGCAATAAATTATTTTTCTATTCTATTCTAATCGAAAGTTTGTATGTTTCTCCCTTACGCAAAAACTACTGAACGGATCAGGCTGAAATTTAGAATAAACTTAGTTTTAGCCTGAGAATAAAACAAAGGCCTATTTACTCTTCATCTCATAATTCTGTTCCCATTGGATAAGGATAGAGCTAGATACCTCAATAAAGAAGATACGTTCTAATATTTGTAATCCCGCTCTGAGCTCAAACCTGTAACACGGCAATTCAACCTGAGATTCCCGACTGGTTATTGCAAACTGCGCCTTGTCATAACAGCTAGAGGTCCACTTTAAGTGTTAAGTGGCCACTTTTATTAATTCGCTAAAAGTTATTGCTGTATTATAACGACATCGTTGCTCTTTCTCTCGGTAGGGAATTTTACAAACAATCACTACTTATTTTTACGTAACATAATCTTTATACCATTTCACCGAAGCAATTCTACTTAACCTATCTGGTTGTTTCATTGCCCTACAGCTAGAAGCAATTGTTTTGCGACTCAATTTTTGCCAATCTTCCATTCTACGAATCAATGAAAATCGTTTTTCCCGCTTGCCAAGATTTAAAGCTGTGAAGATCAAACGTACGTTCCTTCCTAAATAAGTATCCCATGTAGTTTACCATTGCAATAAAGGGTTTGTGCACAATAACCATCCCAGCCCATTCCATCCCGGCAAGGCAAGCAGGGAATCAGTATTCATCAGGCGCTCAGCGGATCCATCGCTCTAAAGCGCTGCATCGCTCAGCGGATCCATCGCTTTAAAGCGCTGCGGCGCCTGATACAAATCTAACCGCAAGCGTATTCGCAAGCCGCGCATTATGTTGCTATTCCGCTGCAACAGGCGTATGGCCACAGAACCGGCGATAATTCATCCTGTTTTGTAAATACGTTTTAGATAATGATAGAAGCATAAAGCTAAGCGCTACTGGGAAAATTGGTTTCAGTAATGGAGCCGCCTGCTGTGTCCCTACTGTGTTTTTATACCAAGAAATCAAAATAATATAATTATAGACTTATAATTATGTTATTTCAGCAGGGTCTTGATAAAAAATCATAGATTGAAAAATCCCCATTTATTCGCATTTATATAACTCTAGTATCCTATCTCTAGTATCCTATATATAATATATATAGTAGGTACCCGCAGTTTTACAAGCATAGGTTTTTTTCTATGGAAACGTTCTAGTCCGTAGGAACTGATTAATGGCATGAAAATTAGTTGAAATGTGTTATTCCAGGGCTATACGTCAAGTAAGTAGAAGTAGTAGTAGTTATTGCGTGAAAGAGGAACAAACATCCATCCATACAAACTTCCGTGTTTATTAAATACAAAACCAGGAGGAAAACATCTTTAACTTCTTCATTTAAAAGTAAAGTAAAGTAAAGTAAAAGTTCATTTATTGCTTGAAATACAATGTTATAAAGATCTTAATTTTAGATAAAATAGAGTCATTGTTTTCTACCTTCCGGCATGCAATTGTTTTATATAATTCATGAGTAAACATAAAAATTAAAAGAAACTCAAACTAAATACTAAAATTAAATTCAAAATGTCAATAACTTGGATTATAAAATCATGTCAAATTAAAATACAATAAAACTGACTCAAGTGAAATGAATTTTAACATTTTTATCATTTATAAATTCATTTCTGGTGTAATAGGCGGTCATTGCTTGCGCTACGTCAGCCCCCGGCCCGCATGTCCACAAACCGCCGTGTTGGTGGCCCCAACCTATCTCATTGTGAAGTGGTATCCCACCCGAGCCGATGACATTAGCATTTCAGGACGCCATTTTTATTTATACCGGAACCTGACACGTTTCCGGTGCTAATTCGCTAACAGCTTCTCTTTGTCTATTTTAGGGTTATGTTTTACTTTGGTGAGTTTTTAAACTTTGGTTTGGTTTACACAAAAAAACACTGTTAAACTACTGGAATGGATAATTAAATTACTTTCCAGAAATAGGAAAACTTTGTAGGCTAGCAATCCATATTTTTCTTGGTTTTACTTCTGTCAGTAGGTATGTAATTAACAAACACTACAGAACCTCAAAATGATCGACTAAAATCACTCAAGTCTATTTTCTTTATCAGATTTTAAAAGATCCAGATCAACAAAATCATTTGATAGATCTCAGTAGGCAAAGGTTTCAGGTAGCTTATTTACAGTCTCTTAGTTTGCTTCAGTTGTTTACGCATCTTCGAATAATCATCGCCTTGAGAATTAATTCATTCCCCGAGCAATTATTTACATCCGAATGAGATAGGAAGCCATATTTCCTGAGCTCGCCTATACCCAAGACAAGACAACCCAACACCGACACTTGTTATAATTAGGTTGGAAGCGTAGATTTTTCTAATTAGATATGTTTATTTCTTTGCACATATTCTATTCGTATATTCTTTGCCTCTCCATGTAGATAGGTTCAAGTTTAAATCCAAAAATATTATCTGGACACTTTCGAAGACAGTTGTTTGTGTAAAAATGAAAGTGCTTAAAGAACTTGATAGAGAAGGCTACGTAGAATAAAGTGCTGGCTAAATCTATGGTTAAAATATCATTAATTAAGAGAACAGAAAATACGAAACGTAAAAAGTTTATTCTAATTTTGAACGTAAATTCAATTTTTTACATAGATGCGGCTATAGCTCGTCGTTTTAAAAAACCATATCGTGTTTTAGAAACTCCAGCTGAGAAGCTTGTAATAAATGCTTATAATCGACTAACGATCAGATTACAATTATTATTCAGAGTGAGCCCACATGCACGTGCGCTAATCTTACTAAATATCTGAGCAGTTCTCGACCGCGCCCGTGGACTGAGCTATGGACATGTCAGTGTGTGTTCCACATTACGACATCATCGGGTCAACTTTACAGACAGTGGTGCTGCTGGTTGAGCTGGTTGGAAGCCAAACTTGAACTGTGCATGCCAGTTGAATGGACAATATATCTAGTAGACGGTTGTCGACTTTGACTAGGTTAAAAAACATTTTCAATACTGTGCCTAAAAATAATAAACTTATTGACCTTATTTTTACACCAATCTTTAGATAAACTATTTTTCTAGTACAAATCGCTGAGGTAGATGTTGTAGTGTTATTTTCATATTAATGATGCCTAAACACCTACAAACCCGCGAACGGCGCGACGCCCGCGGGCTTAGAAAAATGTTCCTGGCCTAAATCTTCGAAATCAGGTGGCCAGTAAGAGCTAAGTCAGCAGTGTTGACTGCTTTGGATGAAACCAAGATAAGAAAAATGTATTTTAGATAACACAATATCAAACTCCCACTCACTTGCACTTTGTCTATTCGCCCAATAAACATGATTTCGTTGACATTCTAAAATTCAGTAGGTAACATGCTCGCGGCTATTTGAACTATTCACTCAATATTCCTTTCCCGTGGGAAAACTTTGGTCAACCAAGATCAAGGACCAGTAAATACACCACTATTACGGATAGCCCTTACTACTACGGATAGCATTCAATACATTGTAATAAACTGACAGAAAGACTAAGGCAAAAGAATATTGCAATGGAGATAACACACGAATAAAAGGAAAAATATTATATAAAAGCTATAAGTACCAACAGCTGTACAAATTGCTGACTTGTCAATTAGGCATTGAGTGATAAATTCAACAACAAAACTCAAACATCAAATAATGCCTGTCGTCTCTGGCTATCAAGTCCTTAAGGGGAACGAGTCAGGAGTAGGTATTTATGGGAAGTCACGCGCCGGGACGATGGGAACAAGGCGCCATTTCTCTTTTCTATATTTATAAAAGTCTGCCCGTGACACTTGTCTTGAGGAGCTGGCGAAGCGTCGCCAATTTACCGAGTAACTACGATCACTGTGACACGATACAACCCTGTCTAAGCAAAACACAGGACAGGCATTACTTATTCCACTATTTTAGGTACATAAATGGAAATACTATTAGTATGGGAAAAGTCTGAGACAAATTGAATTTCGTTAATGATTCCTTATTATATAGGGAAAAATATCAATCTGATGATCATAGATCGATCTCCATGTTTTTTTTTCTTTCTATTCTGTTTTTTTATAAGCACTTTATGTGTGTACTGTACCTGTCGAAATAATATAAGATATTTTGTTTTTGAATACAAATTAAAATGCGTCAAAATGAAAGACACTTTTGTCTTTTTCTGGCACATTTCTGGCATCTCTAAAGACTCCAAATGATGCAACCGATGGTTGTGGTAGTTTCCCGTCTGCAGACTAAGCGGCCGCTCTCAAGCACCCTACAGCGACAAGGTTCCTCAGCATTCATTTATTTTAGCCCATCGTGATGTCAACTCAAACAATTTACATTTTTCTATTGGTGTCGAAACGTGTCGCCTTGGAATTTTATATTTTTTGCGAAAGGCGATTTTGGGAAATTTTATGAGGTTACATTTTCGAATAGACACATCTTTCTCAACTTTTGTAAAACTTATTTTTTTGGACCTAGATAGCTAGGAATGGCCTAAATCCTCAATCCCTGAATCTTGATCTTAAAGTTTGGATCTGAGGTTTAGATGGGATGGATAATGGATTGATGGGTGGAGGTTTGTTGATAAAAAATAGTTTTAAAAATATGCTTTTACATCATGAATCAGTTGCAATAAGATGGAAATAACTTCGGATCGTTTTTATAGAAGCGAGGCCTGCGCAGCCGCCTATTTTGCTTGATTAGATGATGACATACCGTTTTTCTGGTCAAGATGAAAACCGAAGTAGCTTTCTTCCTTTAGCCAGCGAAGTAGGTACTAACTGAGAAGATCCTATAACATACATAGTTTCTAACGTTCCATATTTTACGGCTGATATTAAATCAGTGGCTTGAAACTAATATTGCAACTTGGATCAAATTAAAGCGTCGGCTCCACCACATGTGAATCACCCTGTATAACTTTCATCTGACGACATTGAAAAATGAACCTTATTCTAAAGTGATCTTTGACTTGTGCTTCAAGTGAAACTTCGGTATGTTCTAACTATTGCTATTCAATGGTTCGTATGGATTTCAGATAAAAGCGACCGTTAAACCTGGGATGTCCTATCGCTCGTAAATTAAAACGTGTGCTACCTTTGTAAAGCTAACTTTATGTTCAAAGGCGTAAGGAGTTAAATTGAACATATAAGTCAGTAAATCTAGACACAGGTAGAGATTACGTACAGTGTAAAAATATATTTGATAGATTATTAATGCTTTGATTCTGCTGTTATCTTGCCTAACAAACGAGACAATATTGGATCACAAGATTTTTTTATACACTTCCAGTAACTTAGTTACCTGCGACGAAGACAGCAAATACCAACCGTCCTAAAATGTTGTTTTGAATATGATACCAGAAAACCCAGATTCATTTGTGCTAGTACATAAAAAAGAGTGCCGTATAGTAAGAATGTCTTTTCAAATTCAAATAATTTATTTGACACAGCATCTATGGATACCCGAACTAGTAAAAACTGAATTTCAGGAGTCAATGGCTTCTCCCATGTAATTTACATATTGTGTTGTGTACATATAAATGAAAAAAAAATTACAAAATTCTTCTTTAGCTGTGAAGGTCTATTTCAATGGAAAAAAGCTTAACAGTAAACAGCAACAGTATATATTATTATAAGTTACTAATAAAGAAATATTCCTATGAGCGACCAAGATGAATAACATATCGTTACATAACATTTACGAGCCTCAACTGGTTCCACACGTGCTCTGTGGACCACTCTAGAACTTTACTACATCGCAGCGATACGGTTAGGTTACCTACTACTACAGCCTATTACATATTGTATGTCTAGTCAGATACTGTAAGTTTAATATATAGGCTATCTACCTCCTGATCCAGGCCTATATTATGACGAACGCGTAGCAGAACTAGGCGACAAATCTATAAACGTCTCGTTACCAATATGATGAAATAATGGAGATTCATAATAGAAACAGAAGAGCAATAAACGCAACGTATCACTGATGCAAATAATTGTAAATAATATTGCCTGAAGACTTTCGTTGCCGATTGTACCTAGAAAGAAGAGAAACTTATTTTTTTTTTACTTATTTTTTTAAAAAATTCGAAAATAATCAAGGAATACGTACCTAATAACTAAGTACATCAGATTTGTGAGACCTAGTTGATGCAAAAGTTACAGCCATAGCCTTTACTATTAAAAGCTAAGATGAAATTAAAATCGTCAAGTGGTCTTGAAACCCTCGAAGGCATTTTGGCACTTGTTGACATTTAAATGTAGATCACAGTTTCAATCGAACCCTATCTAAAATAATCTCGATCAATCTGTTGCGATATTCATTTTAATTAATTTAGAAGTCTTGATTAGGAAAGAGTGATCGAGGAGGCTATTCATTAATAAAGTTTTACAATGTGCTAGGATAAATAAGCGTGAAATACTTATTTATGTCTATTGATAAATTGGGCAATTAATGTTAATGCTATGTTTTTGAATGAGTATTATAGTAAGTAGCGCTTTTAAATAAATATCTCAAAAAAGGGTCAACTCTTGTTATGTTAGTCTGATAGAGCCTTTGAAGTCTGTAGCGCTTCTGTAGCGCTTCTGTAGCACATCTATAGCGCTTCTGTAGCGCTTCTGTGGTGCTTCTATAGCGCTTCTGTAGCGCTTCTGGAAAGCATTAGGCTTGTTAGCGGCGCGCTGGTCGACGACCATAAGTCGGTGCATGAGGATGGCGTCGCTGATGCGCAGGATGGCACAGCTACCTGCAGGTCATCGCAGGAAGACTGGACACAGACTCACAGCCCTGGGCGAAGAACCTTCCTTCATAGTCTTAAAGGACACCTATATAATGTTTACATATAGTATATCTGTACATGTTTTGATTCTTGTTTTAAGTACTGTGTAAACTGTGCTTTATCTGAAACTAGCGACCCGGCCCGGCTTCGCACGGTTTTATTATACGTATACACCTTCAAAATCCGTTGCATAGTTTTAAAGATTTAAGCATTCAAAGGGATATAGGGACAGAAAAAGCGACTTTGTTTTATACTATGTAGTGATGATGATGATAAACGTGTTTTTTTACTATTTATTACCTTGCTGTCTAATACTGTCTATCTTCCTTACTATAGAACAAAATAACTCAGTTCTCAAAATATGTTTTCCTATAAATTCTTTCTCACCTAAGGGAACCTTTCAAAAGCATTCCAATTACATGACAAAGGGACAATGCTGAAAGAAACATTTGGTGAACAACCCGCGAGTAGGGGCGAGGGGGGATTTCCTTCAAATATTTACTATTGGAATTACGCCTGCTTACGACAAATACATTTCACTTCGACAAACGAATCGAGATGAGATAGGATGAAGTAGGTGAAAGATGGATACGCTTTGAAACCTGCTCTGAAACTTTTTGAGAGGCTATCGAAACCGATAACTTTATTTTAATAAAGTATGCCCAAAAACGCCCTTTAAAAAAATCCGTGCAACGAAATTTTTAAAAACCGTTCTACCTACTGGTAGACTTTTTGCATTTTTATTAATTAGTTGTACATATTAATTAATTAGCTTTGATTTAGCTTAAACATTCAAGATCGAAAAAATACTGATAGAGCGAGACCATAAGGGTTTTGAAGCTGACCAAAAACCTCTTCAAAATGCCATTAGGGGTTTCTATTGTTTCCATTCAGTTTAAGAGCTCCGTATAAAACGTAGGAAGGCATATCCATAGGTCGTCGTCAATCGCCCTCCATTGTGCGAGTTCTAGCCGCTTGAGAGGTGCCCGCCGCCGGAGTACAGTGATGAGACGACAAAATAGCTGTTCTGCCTTTTATGACGTCATCCGGACGACACTGAGCTACTTCATGTGGGATCGCTTCCCTTTGCAGAACTGCTTTATACTTTATTAACTGCACCTTCCTACATTCTCATGTTTGTGATCGTATTCCACTGTTGGTTGTAGGTCTTCCTCTGGTTACAATACTAATAATTCCGGACAGTCCACACAGCATCATCTAGCCCCAAGCTAAGTAGAGCTTGGGTTATGGGTACTAGATGACTGATATATTTAATACAATACATTACATAGATAGATATTTTTATTATACATAGAAAAACACCCAGACCACCCAGGTTTTTAGATTGTCCCGTTTTTGAAAACTATACATTCTTTTTGCATCCACAAGCACGTTGACTGTGATTCTTTTAGCTTAAACCTAATCATGCATGGGTAATCGCATTTTAGATGGCAATATATTTATATATTTATTAGTTCCAGGTTTTTGAAAGACCTTTGACATCAAGCATTAACCAGCTGTTACCGGATAGTGTCCCCCTAGTCTCACCTCATCAGCACCGTCTACTACGGAACTTATCTGACCACTGGGTTTGGTTAATATTACCAAGTTTGGCAGGTGGATTGGTGATTGCAGTGAAGGTGTTAAAATGCAGAAATGGTAACTGCTGCCATTTTTGAAAGATACGACACGCACGGGATCATTTAAAGGTTCGATTCTCGATTAAAGAATCTGAATCTGATTCTTACGCGGGGACAGAATCCGTCAAGAATCCACTCCTGGGATCCAGCAAAAATCTGCCAGTGGGTATTGTCTTCTACATTAGAACAGCTGGTATCTTTCTACATTTTTCTGGTCCATTGCGATAGATTAGCATGGACCTAGGTTTGACAAACCTCAGGTCAGGCTACGATATATTTAGCTTTAAATATAACAAATTGCAGTAATGACGGTCGTTAGGTGAATGTGTAGAATTACTGCTCGTTACGCAAGGGCTCCTGTGGCGGAGTGGCAGGTTTAATTGGTTTAGAAGCAGGTTTGATATTGGCGAAGGAAGCTGTGCATGTCATGTCTCAGTGCGTTTAATATTTATGGCTCACGCTCAAGTGTTTATAACTTACACAAGTATGTTGTTATCAAAACTGAAAAACTTAAGTTAGAAAGAACTGAGTTTTAGTCGACATTGTCTTAGATAGTTATGCGCCGACTAATCCTTACAAAGTTTTGTTACCTACTTATTACAAGATACTTGACGTGACATTAAAATCACATAGAAAAAGTTGCTAGCAATTTTTGTGACAATATGAAACAACGAAATAAATGATTCAGTTGTTTCAATATCCTAGAATGTGATATTCACTTCACAGAACCAGGATATATTTAGCGTTTGAAAACGACCAAATTAGGAGATTATGAAAGCTTTGAACCTCAATCGAATACGGACAAACAAGTTTAAGTACCTAGGTAATTTTAGTTCATGACTGGCTTATATTTGACTGAATTTCAAAATTGATGACAATAAGCACATCAGATGTGTGACCTTTAAATTCTGATATGTACGTATTGGTTTCCAAGTTTGTTTTTCCCTCCTATCGCCACTAATTCAAACGAACTCCTACCTCTCTCCTAAAGGTTTATCTATTCGCAAGTCCTGGAGCTGGTTTCAGCTGGACCAGGCTGTCCAGGACTCCATTAATATGACGCTATCGTATTTTTCTTCAAATCCTTGCATTAGGATCCAAAGCTGCTCGATTTATCAGGCCGCCGGTACAGTACCGCGCCGCTCGGAGGCTCTTTCGAGAAGGTTCTAATCTTACTTAATTTTCACTTCTAACTAGTCGAACTGTACACGCTGCAAAACGATGCGACAGTCAAACATAAACCTTTTTAAATTTTTAAAAATAAATTGTTTATTGACTTTTTCAAAAATTACAAGGATATCTTTAATAGTACATAAAGTATCGCGCTTTCGTGTGGGTTTTTACGAAAGTGCAAATAAAGAGATCCTATATAAAATACATATAGTCGCCTCTCCAATTTGTAGCGCTACAACTATAACTAATAATCGTAGTTTTTGGCGAAGCTGACAGCTGACGTGGGTCCAATTTACTTATCCACGTATAACCTGTCTGAGATACACTGATCTTATCTACAATGCTATTTCTATTTGACATGAAATGTAAATGGATGAATCGAAATCGAGAATTCGGGCAGGTTTATGGCCCTCTAAGGGCAATTTTGGAATCCAAGTTTTATATTTGATCGGCTCGTTGATAAAACTGAATTAAAGGTCACTGAATATTTTTAGGTCTCTTTACAACCCCTATTTTGTAAAATAATCGAAAAAACTATAGTTCAAAATACTATATTTAATGTGAACTTTTGTTAGGGTCACTTATTTCGATAATACCTACCAACTCTCACGACTTCATAAAACAACCTGACGCAGCAACTAGCATTTTAAGATTAAGCATTGACATCATAACATTTGAGTTGGACTAGCTTTCGGTATCTAGATTACATTGCGCAGAGTCAAATCCACTACTGAGTCAAATGACTAAAGTTGACGACATTTTCATCGCCTGTACTGAGCTCAGAACGTAAATACAACTTTGTTTTCTTCGAAGCAAGTTCATCAAAAGTTCCTTATAGGCGGTAATTGGCGTAATTATAAAATAGCTGGGCCTCGCCGGGAAGATGCTCGGATCCACTGCGTTATGTTAATGTGAATGTTAGCATTGATTCAATGTAGAGTCCCACGCAGGGTTGCCATCTCTAGGAAAACTGAGCTTTTCTCAATATTTAGCCGTTTGATTCCTGTTCCAAAGAGTTAAATTACCGTTCTGAATAGTATCACAAGATTTTAGGTATTGAGACAAGTATTTACAAAAGACGTTTTTTGACATATTATTACTTAACTAAATAAATTACATAAAAAACATAATAGACTAATAATAGAAACAAAAATAAGCGATAGGTAGAGTTATACACAAATAAACAATTTTATTCTACTGTTTGATGTCATTCAAACACAAAGAGCAAAGTAAACTTTTGGAGAGAAAAAGAAAGATAGAATACATCACAGGAAATCTTAAAGAACAGATTTCTAAGGAAAAGCGTCAAATGGCAGCCCTAGCGTATGTCACATCCGTGCATCATGAGCGGAGGACGGAGGCTGTCGGAGTGGCGGGGCTGCGCAATAGTCTGTGCCATAACCTGGATCTAGGCCATTACTGACCCTGTTCCCTCTCTCAGATACCCACGGGGTCTAGGTGTTTTTTATGTATAATAAAAAATATCTATCTATGTAATTTAATATATCATATTTATCAGTCATCTAGTACCCACACAACACAGGCTCTACTTAGTTTGGGGCTAGATGAGCACTCCACTCCACACCTATCTAATAAATTAATAATGCTGGACAATCCACACAGCATCACCAAGCCCCAAACTAAGAGAGCTTGTGTTGTGGATACTAGATTTACTGATATATTTAATACATTAAATTATACGTAGAGTTCGATATCTTTATTATATGCACCTAAAAAACACCCAGAACCCCGACACAAATATTTGCAGATCCTATAAACATTCTCGTCATCGTAACGCAGACTGTGTCGCAGGCGGTCTTTCGTCCGCCGAGCCACATCGGTCGTCAAATGTATATCTGATGTAGGTATTATTGAGATTATTATTTCCTCCTTTATAGGCAGTAAGGTGTTATTCTGATCCTTCTAACTACCCATGACATGACTTAATGTTTAGGTTTTTACTCCATATAGTTACTCCATTTTCTGTCAATAGAAAACGGAGTGCATTTTGCACAGTCAGACGAAAGTTAGTGTACTCCGAGAAGTACACACAACAAACAAAAGTTCCATTGAAACTGAAAAAAAAACCTCTTCCGCTCCTATGGCAATTATTTTATTTATTATTTTAAGCAATTGATAACATTGAGCACGCGCGGGGCTATTGCGAGTGAAAATATTTCCAAAATGTCTCGTCAATTCACGTCAAGTTAAACAAGTCGGACCTCACAGAGCTTAAAAGCGATAGTGAAACACGCGCACGCGCATTCATTGACATCCCATACGCGGAGCAGGCTGCGTCCAGCCATGAAACACACGGTTATTATCTTATCTTTATCTTATCTGTGCATTCATTATCTCCAGGGAAATAAGGACATTCGAAAATAGGTCCTTAGGCCTGAAATGGGAATAGAAATATTTCCTATTCAGGTCTAATAACTTGTGTGTTTGTGTGTGGATGTGATTTATATATAAGTGAAGTGAAAAGTGATTTTATGGGAGTTAATGTGCAAGTTCACTTGTTGACATTGTTGACTATTTTTGACCATCACCATTTTTCCTTTGCTCTGCTGTGCAGCGAACACTCTTTTAATAAACATCTAATGCATTATAATACCCATCTCTAAACAAAGGGATAAAAAACAAATATAAATATTTTGCGACATTTGCATCATCATAGCAAACCGAAAAGGATCGAAACAGTTTTTGATTTTGAAAAATATCATTATTTTTTTATCTAGCGGAACCCGAAACTTTTCGTTGCGCGTAATTCAGTCGCTATGCGTTGTTTATGTTTTTGCTTGTAACTAATATAAACCGCGGCTACCTAAAAGTTTTCAGTCATTGTTCAGTTTTAATATGTATTTTTTGACATAAAATGTCTTGAATTCTAGATCCATATATAAATACATATATTGATGTTTAAATCTTTTTATACAATGTGATTTTTCGAACCTTGATCAAAAGAAATGTGCGGATACACGACACATATTTCTCGGTAAAAATCGGGATAAAAAAAATTATATGTTATTTATCTCAAAAACAAAGCAGTTTTAATATTTTTTAAAATGAAGACTACTTCCTCTGGTTTTTTCTTCGTTTCTTTTTGAGTAAATGGTGTATTTTATTCGAAGTAGTCTCATTTGAAAGCTAGATAGTTTACCTAGCTAATAAAATAAATAAAAAATACAAATACGATACATAAGCGTAGTAAAAACAGTATTTTTTTAGAAATAAGACAAAAAAAACGATTTTTATTTTACTTTTTCTCTGTAACTTTAAAACTGGGTAATTAAGGTGTACTTTTTTTCATGTTGTGTTAAACTTCATAATTTATTCTACAAATCCTTCAAAAACTGGGGGTCTATCTCTTTCCGTTGTCATGTTATTCACCATTTAAATTAGGTACTTTCTGCCATCAGTTGAGATTCCTGTTGATATCTGTACTTGACTTGTGTTTAAAAAAAATAACATTAATTTTTTTTTATCTCGGTTTTTATCGATAAATATGTGTCGTGTATCTGCACATTTCGTTTGATCAAGGTTCGAAAAATCACATTGTATAGAATACCATTTCTACTGTGTAGGTTTCACTTCTTCTGCTAGTGGCCATTGCCCTTGCAGAGCCTGCGAGGAGGGAGCAGGAAGGCAGAAAGGGTTCTAAAAGGAGTGAGAGGAAGAGAGAACTTCTAGAAGGAAACTACGGACTGAGGATACGGCCTATTGATAATGGTTAGTGCTTTTTGTGTCCTTAACTTGCGCGTTCGATTCCCGATAAATGTTAGTACGATCTACAAATATTTGTTCTTGGGTGTCTTCTATGTATAGTAAAAAAAATCTATAATGTACAAATGTAAAAATCTATAATGTAAAAATCTATAATCTATAATGTGTATTAAGAACATCAGTCATCTAAACCATAACACAAGCTCTGCTTAGCTTTGGGGCTAGATGATGCTGTATTCATTGTCCAGTATTATTAATAAAGAAATATTCACAGCTAGTCAGATACTAGGAACATTTTAAATGGAAATGACCCAGACTTATAACAACTTTCAGATGGTCTACTTTCCTTGCGGGAATCGAACCCACAACAGCATTTCAAATGGATCTTCGTTTATTGTGTTCAGCACTTTTGCTTCGGATCTCGTACTGCATAATAACGAACAGAAATACCGAATCTAAGCTGTAATGATATTTTTTCACATCTTGATGAATTACCATTTTTGACAGAGATTTTGTTTACCCAATTACTAATCAATGTATTAGTGCTCATAACACAAGCTAACTCTGACCTAGCTTTAAGTCAAATATAGTTACGTGCTATATTCACCATTATTATTATTTGTATCTGAATATCGTTAAAAATAACAAATAGTTAATTTTTTATGTCTCTTCCACATAAAGTAAGTCCTTGGAAAACCCCTTAAAATGAAGAATTATTTTGTTTTTCAGCTTTCCAGCACACAGAAGACTATTCTAGAAGTAGACAGCAGAATAACATTCCATCGGTAAGTCCTTACAACTTACAATAAGTTAAATGGTTATCACCTTTACCGATCCCTTGTCGGACATAGGCCTCAATAGCGCCATAGCACCCTATCTTCGGCAATATATAATCTATTTTGGGGTGCCTTAAATAATTCGCAAGAACTTAAATCAAAATAAAGTCATTTTAAAAGGTGGTACCTGGTACTCGTGGCAAATATCATTTTAAAACTTTAATAAAAATAGTTTTGCTGTAAATTCATAGTGCTGCAAACGGCATATTTACGATGCATGCTATAATGCTGGTAAATTCTTTTAAACTAAGTTTCAGGTATAAGTTTTAGTTTATAGGCTTTGGTTTTTGCAAATAACAGGGTTTGTGGACTGTAGAACGTATTCCCGGGAGTTTTTTCTTTATTTGTTCAAATAAGTTGGTTATAAAGCTTGTATTCTTGTATTCTTGTCATGGTGGGGTGGGTGGGACCGAAGAGGTTGGAAAAATATAACAGTCATTAGATAAATCTATCTATCTGCTATGTTTGCCAGATTTGTAGGTAAATAAATAATTTATGATTGATTATTTACATGTTAAGATCTGTAAATGTTTTGGCTGTTTTGGAAAATTATGATAAATATTCAAAAGATGTGCCAATAATTAAAACATCGTTTTGGAATATTTGTGTCACTGCTACTAAAATGCGAATAGTTATTTGTTTGTCCTTCTTGCTTCATTTATTTATTATACTTATAAATAATTAGTAATTCAAGAAACTTCTGGGTATGTAATAACTCGAAAAGTATTTTTAAAAGCTACTAAGTACATGGTACACATCCAAGAAATTATAAACAAACAACTGCCGACTTTCCGGAAACGGATGTCTTGTCTATCCAAGATGGCGGAAGTAAGGCTCTTTAATTTAATTATTCCAAGAAAACAGTTTGTTACTTATTAAAAAATGTGTTTTAGTAGAGTTTTAGGAAAAGGAAAACTGTTATTTACCTAATGATCAATGAATTGCCAATTGAATTTTCTTGTTTTGAATTAAATTCATTACCTACTTACAAAATAAGCTCAACGGCATATCAAATTTAGGCTAAATTGTTATTAAATAAATAGATCAATATACCTAACAAAATTATTTTCAAAAATTAATAAGGTCGTTAGTGGTCCCTTCACTTATTTTTTTTGTCCACTAGTAGAAGAAGTGGACCACTAGTGGCGCGTTTGGGTACATATCACTTAGGCATATAAGTATCTAATTATTCATAAAATGTTTGTTTTTGTCAATCTATGCACTATGCGATTTATATTCGTTCATATTTTTATATAACTTCAATATTTAATTTCTTACAAACTATTATGGGTGTGGAATACCGATAACAAAGTCCCACCAACTAAGGGCCACTTTTCACTAAAGCGCCGCGCGCATTGTCCATTCCCAGATAGCTAACTGAATGATATCGCGTCATCTCCAGCGATTCTTTTGTGCTTTCACACATTAATTTTTAGTGCGCACTGCTTTGGTCGTTAGTGGCCTGGCTTTAGTGAAAATTCTATTGTTTTTATCGCGGAAATCTATTGTTTTTAACGGGACGGGACAATAATTACGTATCTTATCTGTATTTCGGCGGGAATTGCGTCCTTAAGGTCAGGTTCGGGCCCTGGCATGATTGATGGTGCCTTTATTGTTTTCCCTTCGGTTCTTGGCACAAAAAGGATTATAGTTTGCCTTCAGATAGGGGGAAAGTAATGCGATACTATGACGTTATTATATTGTTATGAAAACTGTCGTAGGCTGGGACAAAGAACGCGCAGGTTACGAACGTATTGAACCCTCATCTACGACGAGGTAACTGACTCTTTTTCTGAACTACGCACCCGATTTTATGTGCCTGAAGAAAGTACGTATGTATTTAATCCAGCCTAGTTGTATCCATCATTTTACCTTCAATCAAATAATGTAAATGACTTTACAGAAGGTTTTACACTATTACTCTAACACAATAAACAATATTTCACAGTATCTTTTACAAACCTACCTTAGTTTTAGGCATTTACAGTAGATGCCCTATCTTACTCTGAAAGTAATCCACTGAGCTGCTCGATTTTATATTTTTTTCATGTATTACATTCTAAATCCATATGTACTTATGCTGTTGAGGAAGACAATTTTTATCTCTAGACCCAGTTTAATACTTAAAGCATCGAATATTAATAGGTACCTAACAATAATAAGCTACTAGAAGGTACCTTCACTACCCACGCAATCAAGTCCCTTATTTAGGGTTATCAAAGATAAGAGATTATGATATGACATTGTAAGAACGGACGTGTAGCCCTGAAGCCCTAAACTTACAGTTTAATGAAGCCTAGCCTTATCACTGATTACAGCTTATAAGGAAGATTATATCAATGTCTTAGGATACCACCTCTGTACTACTAGTTTACCTGCCTAGAGGCTGTGGTAGAGGCTAGTGCTCTACAAAAGCAAAATAACTTATCCCTGGGACTAAGAAAAAAAAAGACAAACAGACCCTATTAGGTGCATGGTGTTACAGAAATGAAATGCAATAAGTACGTTGAGGTAACTAATTGAAATTTTGAAACTTTTTAACAAGCTGCTGTAAGCTTTGTTATTTTTTAATTCACTTAATTTCATGAGTTTCTTATGATTCTAACATTGAAGTTTTCTGTTTGAGTATGGTTTGCGCTCATTGGGGGAGGCCTATGTCCAGCAGTGGACTAATATAGGTTGATGATGATGATGATGATGGTTTGACCTGTCATAATTTGTCTTTACTGGGAGTGTGTCGCACGGGTGCAGTAACGATACTGTCGGGTTTATATAAAGTCCTATGAAAACACGTTCGTAGAGTTGTAATTAAATTCAGCATTTTTAAATAAAATGTAAGCTCCTCAATAGCAAATTAATAAGTATTGTAATGTATTCGGATCGTGTCCATAACAACTGCTGAATAATCCATTCGCATCGCAAATGAGTGCAAATAGTTTCATTTGCATACTGAACAGTTTAATTGTTTTTGTGTACCTTTGCACCGTGAGCTTTGTGAGCTTTATTAACCTTTTCAACGCACCGGTTCTTTCAGAGTACGGTATTTTGAATGAAAAATACCTACCGTATAAATACGAAAAATACGGTAAGATATCCGGTAGTACTTAGCTCCAAAAAGTTCGATAAACTTCGATTTCTTAGGAAACTTTCTCTGGCTCAGTTATTTTTTGAGGTTTTCTTTGTATTTTTTTTTAGGGCAAAATTTAAAATCTTTAATTTGATTCCCTCTCCCTACGCTGATACTCACATCGGGTAGAAGACAAAGTTATATAGACGTAGTCATACGTTATCTGGTTCTCTTATGTTAATTTTTATTGGTCTTTTACAGCTGGTTGATCGTACGCTATACGCTGATAAACAAATCAATGATCAAATCTTGTCAAATAAAAATTTTCCCTTACCACATCGACAAGAGATTTGTTTTTTGATTAGTTAATTATAAAGATGATCAGAATAACCAGCTTATATGTATACAAACTTTCATAAACTTTTAATTATTTTAAATAATTACATGCACCTAGAAAAAAAGCGTGTTGCGTCGGTACAATTTAATTTTAGAGGGACACATGTCATACAATACGACCTGCCACAATTTATTTTTTGACGTTCGAACTTTGTATTTAAATGCACGATGAAAACGAAACCAGTAAATCACTCGCTCGGTCCAGTTCTAGTTGTGACTCTAGACTCTAGGGCAGTGGACCCATTACACAACTCGTGTGACCACTACACCAGGAAGTTATACTTTATGAGCGTTTGAATAGGGTCTGATATCGATATGATTATGTCACCGTGATTTATGGGGTTAATTGTGCCATCACGTTGCAAAATTGAGAGATGGACGAATAATTTGTTTGTAGATTGATCTGGTTTTAATTTAGATGGAACTAGGTGGCGGCAGGTCACTCCGAAGGTTGGGTGAACTTTCATGCTTTTTTATTTTAGAACGAGATTTGGTAAAGTGTCATAATAGTTATTTATCTTCACATCTCTTACAAGTGGACACCCACAAGTGGACAATAAGTAGTCAAAAGATAATGAATGACCACTTTTTATCATATCCTACCAATATAATCAGAACATAGTATAAAACAATGTTGCTTTCTCTGTCCCTATGTCCCTTTGTATGCTTAAATCTTTAAAACTACGCAACGGATTTTGATGCGCTTTTTTAAATAGATAGAGTGATTCAAGATGAAAGTTTATGAGTATAATAAAACCGTGCGAAGCCGGGCGGGTAAGTTTGTAAGTATGGATGGATGGATGGATGTTTGTTACTCTTTCACGCAAAAACTACTGAACGGATATGGATGAAATTTGTCACAGTCATAGATTATAGTCATAGATTATAGTATTTTATATACATTTTATATGTATAATGATATTTTTTTCCGGAATTCCCACGGGAACGGAAATTACGGGGGTGAAACCGCGAGGCAATGCTAGTTTAATAATATTTTATAGTACCTACTATAATAACCTTTTCTATGACAATGTAGACTAATTACTCCATCAGTGATAATAGAAATCACTTATTGATCTATTTGAATTGGCTTCAAACAAAAACTAAAAAATAACTTTATTTATCCAAATTGTTCTATTCTGAATCCAAAACGAATTGGTGTCGCCTGCACAGGCATAAACTAAATTAGAGAAAACCTCCGAATTGGTAGGTTGGTACTCAGGGTAGGTACTTGTTTCTGTTATCTATGCGTAGGTAGGTAGGTAGGTCCCCAAACAAAAATCATAATTAAAGTGTCCGGCGGCAACCTGCGGTCGTATTCTGGAACTGTTTCAAGTTTAAAGCTAGGTTAGCTAGCGACAGATCGCGCCACACCCCAACACAAGCTACTAATGTGAATCTAGTCATACTAAATCTATGAGACCGATAGCGTTCTGTCGCGCCACAACACACCCCGACACAGCAATATGAGTTAAGCTAGGTTAGCTTAACTCGGATACGAAATAAGATATTTAGGAAAAAAATAAATCTGAGTTCAATATAATAAAGAATTAAATAAACTGTCAAAGAAATGTAAAAAATTTAAATATCAGTAAATTATGTATCCAGCATCGTATATCCATGTAATAAATATACGTATAGTTATTTCTTTGTCCGGTTCTTAGCACATAGAGTTGGTATAAGAAGTAGTATGGGTGCTAGTGGGTAGTACTATTGATTTAAAAAGTAAAATGGTTGCATTGGCATTAATTCGCATAGACGAAATAGTACGAAAAATCCTCGACGGAACTCTCGCAGTTGAACAACTACGTCCAACTGCCATGGCTAGTCTGGACATCATCGTCAAGTGTGTGTTACCAGAACCAATAACACGCGCAATCTGCGAACTTGATTTGAACGTAGTGGCAATTACTTACTTACCCATGATGAATACTGGACGGTGGATACCTTAAAAAGTATGAATACACCATTCACTAACAGTAGGTACCTATGTATTATAATTTAAGTATATCAGTCAACTACTTATACCCATAACACATAGTCTCCGAGGAGACTGTCCGCACTGTGGCCGAAAGTCGTCACCGGTAGTCATGTCTACCAAACATCCGAAGATAAGTGGAAGACATGTAAGTAAGAATTCTACCATTTGCCCATCATGAGAATAAACTTAACCCACACTAGAAACTCATAGAATAAGCCTCTACCCTGGATCGGAACAAAGGGTTCGCGTTAATTTGGGGACAGAATGAAATGTCGGGCCCCGAATGTTTGCCGCGTCCCAATATTGCGGTCAGCGGAGGACGTGCTCGAGACCACGCCGCCTGTTATTATATCACTCTGCGGGAGCTGGAACCTTTGTCACCTCCGACGACTTCTTGCCTACAAGCACAACTTTGCTTTTGGGCTTTTTGCACTTGAGGAAGTTTGAAATATATACGTTGGATGATATTGTTTCCAATTTGCTTTAATGCGATATGAATTTTCTTTGATGATGTACTTTTTTGATGGTTAGACGAAGTCTCGATATTATTGGGGGATACAAGAAAGGGGGTTTACAGAATCAGCAAAATCGGCGTCATGAACAACAATGCTTATCGAAAGTAGTTAAAACAAGATTAAAAAAATAAGTTGATTACTAGAAACCATAAAATTTATGGGATAACTGAAAAATGGAAATTCGTTGTAGGTCGCTCTCCCCACCCCAGTTTTCAAAAATGTGCTGACTTTCAAAGACAGTGCAATCGGCCAAGCAACATCCTTCTCCGGCGTTTGGCAACAAAACGAAACAATTTTTTACACGTCGCGGCAGAGCCGGTTATCTGCCCCAAGGAAATGAGGTGGCAGCAATAAATTGTCCTCTCAGCGCATACATTTAAATAAACCCCAAAAGGGGTGCTCCGCGTGCTCGGGTGCTCGGGGGCTGGGGCACAGAAACCGCTGGCGCCGCTCTTTCCCCACTCATTAGCACCACATCCAGCTGAAGAGTTGCGCACAATTAATACTGATGTCAAGTCGACTTTTTGCGTTTCGCAATTTAAATTAGCAGATATTCGTTTAAATTTGCGAAGAGATCTAGCTCGCTTGTTTAAATATTTTTACCGACGTTGGGTGATAGAGAAGTCCAATTGCATATTATTTTAGCAGTGGATTCCCTGCATACAAAATTGGTGGAAAAAATTGAAGTAATCAAAAATCAAGAGGAGCACTTTAATCCCTAGAATTCAATTCATACAACATGAATTTTTTGACGTGTCCAAGAGTTCTGTTAGTTCTAAAGGATATACCTAAAGCACTTTCGCTTGAATTTTAATGATAGATACAACTCTTTATCAAAACCACAGATATCTAAATAATATTTCTGTGATGAAAACGTAACTGTAAAAGAGGACATTGAGTTTTTGTTTTAGGTTTCTTTCCAAATGGAATACCCTAACGCACAGGCGGAGAAAGAAACCTAAAGGTGTTATCTAACGTTACAGGCGGGGGAACAATTACAGGTGGAGTGAATTATTACGAATGCCATCATCGTTTATCGTTTTTCTGCTCAAAGGGTAAAAATACTGAAAATCAGTGCTTGCTTGCTCTTAGAGTGAAGGTAGGCTTTGATTAGGTCATTGCCGTTTTGTTTGGCTGCACATATACACATGCATACATTATGAATTTATACATACCCGTAAGGTATTTTAATATTATGTTACGTGTACATTTTAATGACATATTGTATTATGTCTCGTAGTAGCAAATCAATAATTTAGCTATCAATTTAGTAATCATCAATGCCATCGTATCAATTCACTAAAGGTTCACAAAGTGCCCTTAGAACTCACAGGAACTAGTTTGACACGTAAAAAAATTCAAATAACATAAAACTAGGAAATAAAGTGGTTTCATTGACTATTTTATTTCACTTAAATATTTTTTAATGATACCATTTGAATAATGGTTTTCAAATTCCACTAGTTGACGTAAAAACTGTGTTCCTGCTTGCATCTAAAACAGAAAGAGCGGAAACAAAGAGCTCTGTAGCTCGTGTTGGAGTATAATTCCGGTACAATTACGCGCCGGGAACTCATAATCCCATGTTTGTTCAGAACTACCCGCCTTGTTCCGTTTATTATATTGCACAAGTTTCGGCTCCTTAAGAGAGTTTACGCAGAGGGTTGTGCTGTCTGTGGCAAAGCGAAAGGAAAAATAAATTGAGGAAGAGTAAACTTTTTCCTGGACGACGATTCCTATGGTAAAAATACGAGGAAATTATGAAAAATTGCATTTCGAATTTATAGGTAGAGTCGGTTGCACTTCATGCATTTAAGTTTATTTTTGCACTAACCACAAAAAACGAACACAAAAACTCACAAGTAAAAAGCGCACATAATAATATATCATCACTACTTAGTACTTAATATAAAACAAAGTCGCTTTCTCTGTCCTTAGATATGCTTAAATCTTTAAAACTACGCAACGGATTTTGAGGCAGTTTTTTTAATAGATAGAGTGTTAAAAGTGATAATCAACTATCAAAAGAA
Source organism: Eupithecia centaureata (assembly GCA_944547425.1). NCBI lineage: Eukaryota > Metazoa > Arthropoda > Insecta > Lepidoptera > Geometridae > Eupithecia > Eupithecia centaureata. The sequence continues at coordinate 440,879 of OX155688.1, read as the reverse complement.
AATCTAAAGATAAAAATCACAATGGGAATTTTTTTTCAGAATCAACCATCGCCTTTTTTAACCTAGCATTACCCAGAATTTTCCCTATGTATAACCACAAATCGGTTGTTCCTTCGTAAACCCTATTGCTATTTGCTTGTAACGTTAAATTGTTTTCGATAATGAAACGTCTGAATCAAATAATGAGTTCCATTCTTTCTCCGCGTCGAACGGAATGTAAATTTAATTACGCATTGTCTCCGCGGTAATTATGTGGGTATCTTCGTTTCTAAGAGCGATCTGTTGGAAGACTGGTTGGGCGACTACTGAAGGAAAGAGAACAGGGAAAAGGCGCGATATTTTTAAGGACTACTCAACCTTTATTGAAAAGTCCATTGCCATTTACAATTAACATGACATGCATGACTTTAAAATAAATGGGTATAGGTCCGGTACATGATACTTGCGTGCACTTCATACCTACAGAAATTGCACTGTTCACGTCAAGTCCGTTTACTTAGATATCAATATAGTTTAAAGGAATTGGGCTTACCACTTAGCAAAAATCCCCGAAAATGCCTGGATGTGTAGGTAGGTCAAACTCAGAGGCGAAATCAGAAATCAATTAGATACTTAAAAATATCTAAGCTTTTACAATGGAGCATTTATAGTACAAATTAAATTTTAAACTAGAGTCATCTGAAAGTTTAATAAAACTTATTAAAAAAATATATAACCTACAATCATAAAATAGAAACTCCAAACGATTGCAAGAAATTTAGAGGTAGCTTAACTGATCCATATCATTATCAATCGGAACCGTGCCAGTAACTGATCTACTCTTCACTTTATATTTCAGCGAAACTTCTCAGTAAGTGAAGAGAGATAACTCCATAGTGGGATGACGTGGGCTGTGAATTCTAGTGTTAATCACTCAGGTCCTGAAACTATTCGGTCTATCTATGTCCTAGCTACGTGTTTGAACTCAGGCACACGGATCTGAATCGTTACAAGTTGGCCAACCAGTCAGCCGATCGCTCCCATACTGTTTTATTTTAATTATAATCTGCGTAAAATGAAGGGGTGCGATCGCCGTGTTCCACGTTAAATATTTACTAAGCACGTAAGAACTTGATACTTACATTTTATACGAGACAATAATAAAGGGATAATGAATCTTAATACCTCGGGAAGTTGAGAGCGGGCTGAAAGGGCTGTTTCAAGAGAAGAAAGCCGGTAATTCGAGGTTCAACCGATAAGCAAAGAGGATCCAACTGTGATTTAAGTCTCTGTTTGACTAAAATTACTCCTCCGCCGCCATAAAGCACAAATTCGCAATGAATTTTTGTTTTAAAACTAAACTAAAAATCAAAAAACAAACTCCTTTTTGGACATTTTGCACTGGTCCGTCTCTCCGTAATTATATTACTTAGGGTTTTATTTTTATGGAAACTTTAATAGTTATTGTTCTACCCGTGTATTTCATCTTCAGTTTTATGATAGTTTATTTTTCCAAGAAAATAAATAGAACTTAAAAAAACTCCTGATTTTCTTCCCATCCATCTTGCACAAACGGGGCTTGGTGAAAAGTTTGGATATTTCAAAAGCAGCGTACCGCCGTGAATTGGTGGAAATCCCTAATACTTCAAGTGCAACGCCGCGATCGCTGCGCTGCCATAATCCAGACTATACATCCCGGCGCTTCTCGCATGTCCCTGTACGAAAACCGCTCAGTCTTGCTCTACGGCTGATAGATCAGCATTAAATGTACACTAGTATCTGCCCGCGGCTTCGCAAGTGTTTCTACGGAAACGTTTCAAAGCCTCATCTATTCCGTAGGAACTGATCAATGCAAAAAATTGCCAATGTTTTATAACAGGCCTAGATATTATAAGCCTAATTTTATAATAGGAATAGAATAATACAACTATTGAAATTTCAGCACGATCCATTCAGTTATTTAAGCGTGAAGAGGTAACAAACATCCTTACATCCAAACTTAATATTAGTGTCATTTTAAGAATATGGCATGATGAGGACCGCACCGGATAATGTAGCTAGATAAATCAAATAAGTACTTATTTTTTAACTCTACCAACCATTATTAATCTTTATGCTTCGGTAAGTACCTATCGAAAGGTTGTGCTAACTTTGACTGAACGTTCTTTTTTAAATGGAAATTGGTTATTTCCTTCCATCGTGTTCTCGATTGAAGTGGAAGTTGGTGTACGAACATATTTCATAAATAGAACGAGTAAGTAGGTTGTCTCTTTCATTCAACTTCCGATGTCGTACAACCCTACTGAGTGATGGTACAGAAGTCATAGACCACTAGAACAGGGCCCAGATTCCACTAAATAAATCGATAGAATCGTGTCAAAATGTCAGTGTTAAACTCTTTTTGGCATTCTACTAAAACAAACTTTTTGAGGTTCATTCATAGTTGTGACGATTACCTTTGTATCTACCAATTTGACATTCTAATTATGAAAGTTTCTTCAAGCGCAAAAAATAGTAGAATACCAAATTTACAAACGTCATTTTAATCATCTTGACTGAATGGCACTATTGAGACCTTTGTTTTGATTTTAGTGGAATTTGGCCCCAGATGTATCTACTAAATGATATGCGAGACCTTACACAACATACACGTTAAATAAATGTGCTTGATTTACGATTGGTAGTAGAGCAAAACACACCGAACCGGTATTCGTCAGCCATTCAAAATAAAGATGAGACTATAAAATACCGTTGCGAAAATCAGCGCAGCGTTAAATAGTTGCGTGGTCAAATTAATATTTATAGTCCATCGAGAGAAATAAAAAACACTTTCGAAAATAGAATCAATAAAGTGAAATTATAACCTTATACACCTGTTCTAGTGATTCGTAAATCGTAACTGGTCTCGATGTGTGGTAGACAGCCGGCAATGCCATGACAGACAGACAGACAGTTTTATACCTGAACATACTTCTCCAAAACGAGAGGTAGGGTTCTACCATGTGGTTGACCAAGTGATCACGCTTAGCAGGATGGACGCAGTGGAGGTGCTAATAATTTCGAAATAAACCGACTTCATGGATGCCTGGGAGAAATCGCTCGATGAGGCCGCCTTTTGGACTTTTTGATTGATTATATTTATTTAGATAGGTACTTACCTATTAGATTATAATTGATCGTTACTTATAAGTAAGTAAGTAATCAAAGATTTTAAATCATGAAATTTTAGATTTTAGGCAAAATGAGATCTTCATCCATTTAATCGAAGTATAACAAGTACTCGTATAAGTATAAAATACTTACACATTATTAAGACAAACTTAAAACATACTTGTCAGATCTGGGTAAAAAAACATCAAATTTTTTTGAACCTGAAAAAAACAGCAGTTTTTTTGTTAAATCGATTTGATGATTTATCATTTGAAAGCTCAAAAAAACTGAAGAAAAGCAGGTTAAAAAATTTGAACGCAATAAAGCAAAGCCGCATTTCTAAGATTACAAATTTAAAAAGTTTAGCGGTAGATACCTACATAAAGGACATGGAATAGAAACCGTTTTGTAAAACGATGTCTTACTATAGAACTGTTATAAGTATTTATATTGAGGTTCAGCAAAATGTGGACACTTTAACCGTTTGTAAGATAAATGGGAACACTTGCTTCCATAAACAAAGTCTCATTCTAAGAGAAAAAATTATAAACGTTTTTCCGCTACGTTCAGCGTAAAATAAACGATTTGAACAAATTATTATTAAATTAGAGAAAGTAAGCTTTTGCTTGGGTAGGATTTGTGATTCTCAGAAAAAGGTCAAAAGAAAAATTGGTGCTCCCTTTTAGCGTAAATCTGAAATCTAGAGTTTTTGTAGAAGATTTTGTTTGGAGTTTAAGGCATTCTATCGACATCTTTGTCGGCAAGAAAAACTTTTGTAGCAAGAACCTTTACAAAGGTTTTTTAAGTTTTCACTATTAGACTATTTAGCTATCCTTACATTCGCATTTCCCTGTTCTGAGGATCACTCTTATGTTATGAATGGGAGATGGATGAATGTAAATAATGGCCTTTATTTTTGGAATGTCTAAATATTTTTTTACAACCAATGTGGCAAATAAGCATGCGGACCGTCTGAAAGAAAACGTGGTGGGTGTTTAAATATATTATAAAAACATGTATTTTCAAATTATACAAAACATTGACATCATCAAAAAAAATTTTTCTTATAAATTGTGTTCTTTTCCACAAAATTCAAAATTTTATTGGATCTACGACACTTTTATGCTGATTACAATGACAAAACACTTATTTTGCAATGTATTGTTTTAAGTATATCAGTCACAAGCTCTGCTTAGCTGGGTGGATCTTCCAGCATTATTTTATTCATTTAAACAAACGTGACTCATCAAATAATATCAGCCTCTAATTTACATACATTCGTGTTTTATTCTGGGAATAAAAGGAGCTTATCGTGTTCATATTACGAGATAAAAGGAAGCCTTGTAAGGGTAATTCGTCTTGATTGGCGGGAGAATGGCGGGTGACGAACCGACACATGGTACAACGCAACAAGTCGACTCACAATGTGAGATTACACAGGGGGTTTCATTTGTTATAACGGGTTCCCCGCAAACATGTTCAACAAATAACTTCATAAAAATATACAATAAAGTGTTATAGTCACTAAAGCAACTCTCATTGTAAAAAAAATCAATTGTTACTAACACTTCTTATGAACGCCAAAAATTGCCATGTTTGTGTTTATGCTACCTTTTCACGGTTGAAAGAATTATAATAAAATTTGTAAACATATTCTAGCACATGTTATGAACAGAATGTAGTTAAGACTATGAAGTTAAATGAACAATAATAGTTATGCCTCAATGATATGATTTATCATAACTTTTTTAAATTATTCCTTGATCATGGTGCAGACAAATATGTCGAAATAATGGAACAGGTAATTGATTAGGTGTCTAAACACCGGAACCACACACGAATACAGACTGAAAACTATATAACAAAATATCATTTTGGCTTCAATATGCGAAGAAATGGACACATTGTATTGTCCATTCTAAAGCCAAAACCAATTTATTTGTCCCTTTTTTATAAATCAGAAATTGAACTGTTACCGATTTTAATAAACCTAAGTATAAAATAATTATATGGCCGCAGTTTTTTCTAAACTTTCAATAAATAAATCACTCGTTTAAGGAAACGTAATATTTAGGACGATATAAATAAACAACTCGTTTCTAAACTCTTGGGGAACCTTATAAAAGATCGCGAGGCTTCTGAAATACGAGGCCCGAGACGTTCCGTTTCCCCGCACAGGGCACGTGTAATTTTATTCATAGCCGCCAGAATTAGGACAGTTTACCTTAAATCCTACCAAAATAAGACTTATGTTGCTCTGAGATTATTACAGGCTCCTGTTACTATGTAGGTTCATATGTGGGACAAATGTTACAACAGAATTCTACATCAATCATCCTCAATCGATTAAGTTGATACTTGGCTTAAAAACAAACAACGAATTTACATTATGTACCATATTATTATTCCTTCTTCTATGTGTAAATGCGTTGACAAAGCGATAGTAATGGTACCACAGAGCTGGGGCCGAATTCCACTAATTTCAAAACAAAGGTGCTTCAATCAAGATGATTAAAATGACGTTTGTGCATTTGGTATTCTACTATTTTTTGCGATTGAATAGAATTTCATAATTAAATTGTCAAATTGGTAGTTATAAAGGTAATCGTCACAGCTATGAATGAACCTTAAAAAGATTGGGCTAGTAGAATACCAAAAATAGTTTAACACTGTCAGTTTGACACGATACTATTGGAATGGTGAAGCGATTTATTTAGTGGAATTCGGGCTCTGGTCTATTAAAGTAGACGAAGGTGACTATAGGAACTCCTTGACGACATTGGTCTCTGATGATATCGGAGGGAGGCTAATGGTACTTCTAAACCCTTAGAGCCTATAGAACTAAACCAAACAACATGATTTCATCGAGTATGGGCTCTTTGGTACTGGCATTCTGGTAAATGTTATTTGTTGTTTTCAATACGTTTTTTTATTTTTTTATTTAAGTTAAGCCTATCCAAATAAGCATATTAATATTATGATCCAAGTAGAATTTCTAATATTATAAAAACAGAAAAAAGATAGGTGGAATAATAACTATTATACCTAATCAATCTAATCATCGTCAAAGAGGACTTAAAAAAATTGAAATTAGTATCTTTTTAGTTTTCTAATAAAAAATAATGAAAAGTGATAATTCATCTCTACTTTTGTTAATGTAGTTCTCATAAATCCAAACTTTTAAGCCATCCTATCCCAAAAGCGAAGATAACCTAACTATGAACGTATTAAGGCGTTGTTTATTCTCATGCAATATCGCACATCGCCACAATTTATACCGTCCTCTGTTCTACTGGAGCCGACCCGGGCAGGCGACGCGTTGCCTTAATTTACTATCGAGCAAGTAACGGATGCTGAGCGGAAAACCGCAGCGGATCATAATGACATCGATTTTTTAAATATAGGCTTCTTTTTTTCTGGGACGCTGAGCGGATAATACAACGGATTAATGTTACAGCGAAGATTAGATAGTAGTTGTACATACATGTAGGTAAGACTCGTTAATTATCCGCATTTTCCCATAGTAGAACAAATCGCTATATTTCTCAGTAACAGCTACAAACATAGCAAAGTAAGGTAAATCGATTTAAAAATATTGGAGAAAGGAATAAAAATCAGTGATTACCATAATTATGGATAATTTTATATTTAATTTCTTAGATTTCATTTTAACTTCCTCAAATGCCTCGTAGCCTAACTTTCTCGGCGTCATAATCCCCCATCATGAGACTCCTTAAACTCATGTACCTCTATATAATTTGAAATAATTTTGATGAAATTAGAATGGTTTCCCTATACACTACATACAAACACATAAATAAAGCCAAATAACTATATCGAATTAACAATATAACGTACAATATCAAAGTGTAAAAATAAAAACAGTACGTATACGATCTTATGAGTAAAGTTAATTATTAAAGAAAGGAACCTTCGAGAAATAGGACAATTTTCTTGTACGTATCTTTACTTCGGCCACCAAACCGCCTGCCAAGTATGGTGATTATAGCCAAACCCCCTTGTTTTGGGGGGGCAAGGATCATCAGACACACGAGGGGCTATGCGATGTCCGCTGCATAAGCATAGAGCTCAGCCCCCAGCCCCAGGTCAAGCTGAAATTCAAGGCTAAGCGCTGCAGGCTTATAATAAACTTAATTTACATACAAGTCCTTATCAAATGTATGGCGCCGCTTTGAGCTCGGGTAATCCGCATTTCATTACTAGCACTTACACCTGGGTCTGAAGATCTTAGGCCCAGTACGTAATAATACGTAGGAGTTAGTACGTAGTAGTACAGTACAAAGGTAATGCGCCTCAATCATTTGGACATGTTTAAAGATATTTTATTTTTACGCCATTATTAATTAACTTAAATTACAATCAAGGAATAGCAACACATTAAAACTAGTGTATACAATAGAAATAATAAACTTAACTGCAGACGGTTATATAGTCTAGAGGTAGCTCAACGGATCCATATCACTACTAGTCGTAACGTCTCCAAGACATAAACCAAGATGAGGTGACGAAACTGCATCCAACATCCGCCTGCAATTTTGCACAGATCGTCAGGTTATGGTCCCATATTATTACTTAATATAGTAAATGAAAATTTACTATTTTAATTAATAAGATGGTACTCAATAAAGGTATATCAGAGCTCCTTTTCATGGCTACACCTTACCTATGAATAGACTGTTTGAAATAGGAGACAACACCCTCGTTAGGGACAACAGTTTACCCCTTAAAGTTACAACCTCCTTGGTTAATTTTCTGTAAGTACCAATAGAAACTGTGGCTCTTGTTGGTCAGTGAGTCAAATTCTTGTCTCAAATTAGAGACCTTTGCATCATGACAAAAGGACTTACCTGTACCGTCCCTGAGCCAACATTTATTTGCACTTACGCCCACGTTTTTACAAATCCCGTTCAAAGCGGAGACGGTAATGATACAGCTTTGCTCCTCTCCGTGATTTGTGTCCCAATTGCGAAAAAGTGACTCTTCACTTTACTTCAGACAAAAATGTATATTTTTGCGAACGCCTACTTTTGTCTGACGTGTGTAGGAAAATAAGAAGGAGCGACATTTAATAGCTTCCTCGTACATTTACTTTAGTCTTTCATCTGTAGGTTTTTACTTTATAAATAGAGCTTTGAAAATATAACCAAAATGGAAACAAAATTATTTGGGGTGTCGTTGAACCCTTTAATAAATTACTACGAACCTATATTTTCAAGCATAAACGCGAACAAGATATCTAATCTTGTTCGCGTTAATGCTTTCAACATCGAAAAAGATCTGATCAATTCCAAGAAATATTTGTACGGTTTGAAAATGAAGGATATCACTTCCCAAATGATTCCCTATCAACAATATTAGCACAGAAGTTTTAACAAGGAGATTTTTGTTCCAAGTCGGTTTAAACAGAATGTTTTGTTGTGCAGCAAGAGTATGGTCCACCCCGGGTGCCTCACCGGGAGTACGGAGTGCCTCACCGGGAGTACGGAGTGCCTCAAAAGGAGTACGGGGTGCCTCAAAAGGAGTACGGAGTGCCTCGCCGGGAGTACGGTGCGCCTCGCCGGGAGTACGGTGCGCCTCACCGAGAGTACGGTGCGCCGAAGGTCTCCGACGTGCTGAGCGCGCCGGGCCCAGCTTTGCCCGCCGCCATTGCCAGCCATCTCTATTCGCCCGTGTCCGCCTATCAGCCCGGGGTAACACATCATTTATTCAATTCTAAATAATTTATTTCAGACAGTAATATATCCATAGAAAAATTTAAATTATACATACACAATCAATAAATATATAAATTAAATTAAACCTAAACCTAACACTCAGGGTCAATTTATACTAGCGCAGAGTAGAAGCACTTCGAAGCGTCTATCCAAAACTGAACATAAAAAATTCAACCCTTAACGCACACATTACTTCTGAGCTTTTAAAAAGACGCGCGCGTTCTTCGGAATTCCTTCGAAATTCCCGCATCTGCGCGTGAACAATTTCGTGCGGCTTCGCTTTAGTTGTAAAGAATTTGTCGCTTCGATGCGCTTCGACTCTGCGCTAGTATAAATTGACCCTAAACCTAACACTATCTGTGGCTCATCATTGAGCCACCAGCGATGAGAGCGGTTTGCAGGACCTTCGCTCCAGCATCATGGGCCACTGGGCGATGATGCTGGAGCGAGGGTCCTGCGCCACAGTATAGGCTTTTAGCATTGCATTCAGCACCTAGTTTTGATAATCTTTTGCCAGCAGCTCGGTACGCGTATCTCGGGTTAATGTTGCTTTTGTCGTTCTACAGTAGATAAGTATGGTATCTTTCTCCTTTTCGAGGATCTAATTTTACTAAGATCCAGCTGTTTAGTAATTAAAATGATAATACATACACAGAGATACCTCAAATCGAATTCGTATGAATACAAATGTCATGCAAAAGTTTCGAATCGTTTAGATCTATTTCGACACGAGAAAATTATCAAGGTTTTTTCACAATACCTGTATATTTTAAGGTGGAATTAATTTCATAAGAAAGATGTGTTATGTGTTTGATTTGTTTACAGATTAGATTCGAGATATCAAAACCGATTCCGTCGCAGATCTTGTACACTGAACATAAAATAATCAGCGATGCTTTTCTATCAAACCATGGATTTGGGCCACTGCAGCCACTACAGACGCCGTTGGTTACTGTCACTCAACAGGAAAACTACGAAAGACAAGAATCTTCGGTCAACAGAAACCAAAAATACAACTCTAGTCCACTTGATGATCAACACCTCGTTAATAAGGATGAGAAAGACGAAAATCAGCAGAACCTCGCTCAGAATTTTGAATCACAGAAAATTTACAAAAATTCAGAATCTAATGGCCGATCTATCGCCGCCAAAGAAAAGAAACAAAGAACGCAGCAAGAAAATTTGAGAAATCTTCAAGCGCAAGAAAATCTAGATCCCCAATCTGTCCTCACTTATAACGAGCTCCAACCAACTCGTGTGGACTTACTACACCCATTCTTACCTCGTTTACTACCATACACTCATCCAAGTCCAGCTGTCTACTCACACCAACTCATCCAACCGATCTTCCCAACTGGATTCCAGGGATTCCCTCCAAACTTTTTCCATCAAATAAATCAATTAGGAAATCAGCTGACAGTAATAGAAACCATAGAACATGCTGACAACGAACATGCTGATGAACAGGAAAAGAACAATGAAAAGGAAATACAAGAAGATGTAAAACAATTCCCACAACAGACCGACGAACAGACGAGTGTACTCCAAGCAGTAGTTACAACTGTTTCACCGCCGGTAAGAACAAAATAAATTATATTACATTATTGATCCTAGCAAAACCTTAAGGTAATGTTAACGGCACAAACTCGTCGACAGGTGAGACCTAAATCTTATGCTATCTCACAGATGAGACTCACCTGACAATGAACAGTGAGAAAATACCGCACACGTGTACACGGAATATTACGAATGACAAGTATTCAATGTCCACATTCGTAAAAGCGAATTTTTCGAACTTGCTGCCAATTTACGCACTGTTTACTGGCGCACGCGCCCGTTATTGGTAGTGCAAGTAATAATATCCAATATTAACTTATGTATTAATTTTATTCTACGTATTTTTATTATTAATAAAATATACATGTATGTTAGTTACGCAGTCTTGGGTGGTCAACATGTAGAAGTAACAGTGTAGATCTAGTGTAGTTAGCCTTCCACGCTTGTATGGAAACACGAGACTAGTTTAACCATAAGCATCATTTTCTATTCCAGGTTTCCAGCCCTCTGCCTCAAGCAGTGAGTTACTCTCGCTTCTCTCTGGGTCTGCCACCGCCGTCCAATGAGATTCAATTGCCGCTTCAAATACCACTACCTTCTCCAACTCCACCACCGCAGTTCCAGCCATTGCCACAGCCGCAGCCACCACCGCTCTTCTTGACATCGGTTTCTCCGCAATTAATTCAACAATCAACACCACGCCCGATACTTCAACCGATATTGCAGCCAATTCCGCAACAACTTCATACGCATCTGATACAAGTTCAGACACCACAGCAACTGTCTCAACAAACAACACCGCAGCCAACGCTTCAGCCACTACTGCAGCCAGTTCAGCCACAACTGCAAATAATTGAACAATCAACACCCCAGCCAATTCTTCAGCCACTACTTCAACCAGTTCAGCCACAACTGCAAATAATTCAACAAACAACACCACAGCCACAACTGCAACCAATTCAGCCACAACCGCAGCCACTTCAGCCACAACTGCAAATAATCCAATCATCTTCTCCACAGCCACAACTGCAGCCACATCAAACACAACTGCAACCAGTTCAGGCGCAGTTGCAGAGTATTCAGCCGCAATTGCAAATAATTCAACAAACAACACCACAGCCACAACTGCAGCCACTTCAGCCACAACTGCAACCAATTCAGCCACAACTGCAACCAATTCAGCCACAACTGCAAATAATTCAACCAACTACACCACAGCCGACTCTTCAGCCACTAGTGCAACCAGTTCAGACTCAATCCCAGAGTTTTCAGCCACAGCTGCAAATAATTCAACAAACAACACCACAGCCAACACTTCAGCCGCAACTGCAACTATTTCAATCAACAACACCACAGCCTACACTACAGCCACAATTGATTCAACAAATTCAGCCACTTCAGCCGCTTTTTCAACCATTGCGTCCACAACCGACAGTACAACCACCAACCTCAGTAGCGCCCCCTCAAACACTCTTCACAGTAAAGCCTCGGAATAGAGGCATAATAAGATTCCGACAAAGACCTACTCCATTGCCCTTGCTTCAAAAGCAACAAACTTTGAGTACCCGTTTCCAAAACGAGCCAATTTTAACGACAAGTTCTCAGAGTCAACAAACTCTCAGTACTCAGGAACCCGGGTTTTCTTCCACTCCCTTAGTCGTCACTACATTAAACTCACAGCCATTATTTACTTCCCAAGAATTGAATAATTTTAGTGATGACGTATCCAACGTGGCAACTTCCATTTTTCCTAGATCTACAACTGAGGCTTCTAGTCAACAAACAGAAAGTTCAACCACGCCAGCTACGGTATCCATTCTACCTAAGTTCGTTTCAACGTTATCAACACGCTCTACCTTACCTCCTTCGTCAAGCTCACCACCTTCCACGATATCTTCTTCAACTTTACCACCGCAGCCTAAGACTGAGACTACTTTCCCCACGTCACAGTCATCTCAACAAACGTTTTCAACTCAAAACCTTGATTTTGAATCTCGGTCAACTTTGCCTCCTCTAACATCATCAGAGTCTCAACCCATAGAACCTGAACCTCAAATCATTTCAACTTTACAGCCAGTTCTTACTTCTCAAGAACCTTTTCCTACTCAGCAACCCTTCTCTGTAACACCTCAGTCACTACCCCTGCAACCTGAGCAAATAACGCCACAACCTGAAATTCCTGGAATCAGAGCGATTCCCGTTCAACGGTTTGAGATTCCACCTGCGCAGCCAGTTCAACTACAACAACTAAACCCACAACAGCCAATCCAATTACAGCAAATCAATTCACAACCCACGCCGGTACATATTTTCGAAATTAAACCGGTTTCAGTTCAGATTCCCCTTCAAGTAACTCCTTCACCTCCGCCGTTTGAAATAAGATTCGCAACTCAGTTGCAGGTAGATCAACAACAGCAACAACAATCCCAGTTACAACAACAAACTCAGTTACAGCAACAATCTCAGATACAACTACAACAACAACAATCACAATCAAACCAAGAGTCTCAGTTACAACAACAATCTCAAACCCAGGAACAACAAGAAACTCAAAGACCGGAAAAAACTGAGAACAATTTGGTAAACACATCACAAGACGATAAAGTAGCAAGGAAAATCCATGCACAAGAGTTGCTCTACCAACTATATTCCCCTTTCCTCCAGCAACCTGTGTACGCTCAAGCTCAGGAGGTCCTTATCCAACCCCCTCAGTTCAAGGCCCCCTTGGCTATTCCTGCTTCGTACCCCACGTCTCTTCAAACCAGCCCAGCTTTTTCGACGCAATACTTCGGCAAATACGCTCAAGACATTTTCGGTGGTCAACCTTTCCCACATTACAAAAAGAAATGAGTCCTAGGGAACGCGATTGTGCAGACGTTATGATAATTTTAGTTTTATGAAGCTGTTAGTAATGTTATTTAAATGTATGATTTTTATGATGGTATGGTAACTGACTGTGATGATGTCATAATTTGTTTTAAGATTACGTACGAATTATAAAAATGTTAATAAATATTAGTTGTGTTTTCAATTCATTTATTCCGGTTTGATAATGTTATTGTAAACAAGGAAAAGTCAGCGGCTGTTGTTTAACTATTGCACATACCTAGTTTAACAATAATTTGTTTGTATCAACATCACACCCCATCCAATCACACATATAGGTCTATCTATCAATACAAGCCTAGGTTTTAATATTTTGTTACTTCTTCTAGTCGACATAACTTTAGAATTACCGCTGACGCGTCAGACATTTTCATCATAATTCAAGCTTTGGAAGCTGCTAAATTCGCTAAGGAACACAGAAACATTTTTACGAAAGAGCGGGATGTCTACCCAAGGACCGATAGGAACCCATATAAAATAGTTTCAACCAGAGCACCACTCTTCACCTAAACAGTTGTCACGCGATGTGTGGATGCATTTACAACAAAATACCTAACTACAGTGCAAAGCTTTGACAAATAATTTACCTTTATACATACGGAAAAACTGACATTATATAAATTCACTGACATGACAAGAATAACTCATTATATTTTATTTTATTTTAATTTCCATGTGGATATTTTATAAAATGCTAAATTTAATAGTTTCGTTTCTATTTAATTTTGGTTTCAAGACCTTCATAATATCTTTTTCGTGCAATTATGTGATTATTATTCGGACAATAGAGGAGATAGGTTGGTATGGAAATTAAAATACGTAAATGTAGTTTTTATAGATTGTAAACTTACGTAGGTAGCCTTTTTTATTCTAAACTAGCGATCCGCCCCGGATTCGTACGGTTTTATTAGACGTGTAAACCTTCCTCTTGAATCACTTTATCTATAAAAAAAACGCATCAAAATCCGTTGCGTAGTTTTAAAGATTTAAGCATTCAAAGGGATATAGGGACAGAAAAAGCGACTTTCTTTTATACTATGTAGTGAAGTGGTACATAGTTTCACATATAAAACATCAAGGAGAGGAGGATAACTACCATATCGCTTATATTTATTGTGAAAACTTATTTACTCACAACAAGAGCTGCTCAAGACCTTGAGGTGAAGCGAGCGATATCTCCACTGATTGGGGGATATGACGGCAGCTCGTAAGGTCCACATATTGTATGGAGTGAGCTGTACGTGGGGTGTCGAGGAGCGAGGCAGACATCCCTTGTTCCAGGAGATTGGCGCTTTGTATCCTATCGACGAGGATAAGCTAAGGTAACACTGGCTGGGCTCTAGCACGATTCCTAATTTTACTCAGCAAATTTTGTAAGATTTTTAGTAAAATGTATGCTTCATAAAAACTTTAGACACTCGGCCTTACCACAAAAAACAAAGTTACGACTAACAGCCTGTCCAGATAGGGCGCTTTACGCGCGTAAAGCGCTGGACTCTCGACTCGCGCGTGCTACGCGCGAGTCGAAATACTCGGGCGAACAGTGGAGCGCGCGTAAAACGCCGCATCTGGACGCAATATAAATTGAAACGCGCGAGGGCACTCGCGCGTAAAGCGCGCGTAAAGCGCCCTATCTGGACAGGCTGTTAGACACGTGTTTAACATGGATTTGTAGGATGACTTTTGCTAAACAACTGTTAAACATGTGTCTAAGTCGTGACTTTTTTGTGGTAAGGCTGCTTTTGTTTCATAAGGACATGGCAAACGAAAAACTTTGGGGTAGACCATGAAGATCATAGGAGGCATATGCGTAGATGCCGTGGGTGGGAAGAGTTTAATTTTTATATATTATTATCATGTTTCAAAATCTTTCCTAGCTCTTATTCATCGTTAGGCTATCTTTATTTAATTTTCTTGTCGTCAGCATTTTCATTAGTTTACACTCGTAAGTCAAGTGGATTTGAGAAATCAAAAACTTTAGGCAGCTAAACAATGCATTATCTATAGAGGTCAAACCTCATCGAAAAAGTTGTGAACTCTACAGAGTCGTTTATCGGAACCCGTACAAAAGTTGAGGCGATACTTAAGGACCCTAACGATACTTGCGGAAGTTCCCGCGTAGCCTCGACCTTGTGAACTCACAAGTTTTTCCTGAAATGAAAGAAGGTAGACCTTTATTTCGGGAAGTTTTGAAAACCAATACTTGAGCCTAACAGAGACAGATTAGTAACTTGAAGCTAGAGCTCGGCTGTCCCAAACCAAAACCTAGTAAGAGACATTTTTTTTGGAAACGTTTTTTTTCGTCATCCGTTTCTTGAATTTTGAGCCGCGTGTTATGCAAAAACACCCGTATTTCTATCTCATTCAGAATCAAAGCTACGAGACCCACTAATCCTAGTAAGTCCACTTGCTACACTGCGAAACAAAATCAAAATCCTAGCATGTAACATTTCCAAATTCAAATACCTCGTAAATGGTGCTCATACTAGGTGTTTGAGTTTGGAATTACTACTTACTAGGTTTTTCAATTTGGGATTGGCTATTACTAAGTTTTCGAATTGGAAAATAATGTTATAATTGTACCTACAATACCAAAAATGCTCACACAAAACACAGCAACTCGATGCGTAGTGGGCGTGGTTAAGGGGGGTTAGGGTACACCTCGTCCTAATGAAAACTCGACCTTGGACGAGTTGTCCTCTTCACTTTTAGATTGGGGTACAACTCGTCCGAGTCCCAAATCTGCTGATTTTAGATTCAGACGAGTTGTACCCTAAACCAAAAGTGAAGTGGACAACTCGTCCGAAAGTGGTTGTGGTGTTTTTTAAATATACAACCATTTAAAATGATATATAAAATAAATCCGCTCTTTGAAAACATAAATTGGAAAGATCTATGTAAGTAAAATAAGCTATTAAACTAGAAATTGTAATATCTTGGTAACTACCGATCGTAGAGCACCAGTTTGTTCAGGTTAATCTGAAAAGTGTGGTTGAAGTTTATGTTGGGATTTACGAGATGAAAAGTAAAGAGCCTTTGTGTTATTCCAGGACTAGAACTACGTCTTTTCCAAACTTTAGGCCGATCTATTCAGTAGTTTTTGCCTGAAAGAGGAACAAACATCCATCGATACATCCGTACGTAGGATTATTACAAATGTTCAAGTTTTTGTGAATTTTTGTTAAGAAAAATCACCATAACTACATATTTAACGTATTTAGATGAAATTTGGTATGCAAATAGTTTGAAATCTAGAGTAATAAATGCTAGTTTTCATAAATCATCCACTGATTCGAGTGATTGTAAATTGTGATTAAGTTTCCATGAAAAAGTATTATTCCTTGGTTTGATTCACTAAAAACTCTGTACCTACAAATAAACAACAGTAAATAATTTCGTATTTTAATTAACTACACATACAGGGCACGACTCTTTGAGATAATTATTTAAAGAGATAAATATTCTGACGAGTACTATAAACTTATAAAGAACCGTTACAAACTGGTGCTCTACGATCGGTAGTTAGCGAGATATTACAATTTCTAGTTTGATAGCTTATTTCGCGATATTATAGATCTTTCCAGTTATGCTTTGAAAAAGCGGAGGCCGTTGGATATATCATTTAAAATGGTTGTAAATTAAAAAAAAATCACTTTTGGTTTAGGGTACAATTGGTCCGAATCTAAAATCACCAGATTTGGGACTCGGACGAGTTGTACCCCAATCTATAAGTGAAGAGGAGAACTCGTCCAAGGCTAGTTTTCATTCGGACGAGATGTAACCCTTAGAACAATCAAATAGGACACAATTGCTATTGGTATTGCCAGTGCCTTTTTAATAAATGTCTTTTTTATAATTTTTTTGTATCATTTACTTATTATTTATTTCAAATCAAGCTAAGTCAGGTCAGCCAAATTTAAGTAAAACTTTTACTAGGTATTTAGAAACGAACACTAATTCAACTAATCCAATCTTCCAACTTAAATTCCTAGTAAGAGACTATACTAGGTTTTTGATTTTGTTTCTTGATTAATCGTCTGAAAATATTTATGTAGTAAGTCTCATAAAACGTGTATGTGCTACAGTTTTTCGATTTTAATACTCTCTACTTGTAGATTTTTTTTTATTACCAATTAATCACGAACAAGTGGTTCATCAAATTTCATACTATTGAAGAGGCACGTAAAAAAGTTTGTTTCGCTTCTCCTGTAAAATTTTCAAAATGTCTCTTACTAGGTTTTGGTTTGGGACAGCCGAGCTAGTCTTTGCCTTGTTTACATACTGAATCTAAATGAGGTATCCTGTAGACTTGGTCGAACAATTTAGAGGCTTGACCTCTCTATAAATATTTTCAGTCTAGAAACCTGAAAGAAATAGAACAAATATTACATTTAATCAGCATTACCACAAAAAATAAAGTCACAACTTAGACACGGGTTTAACAGTTGTTTAGCAAAAGTCATCCTACAAAACCATGTTAAACAACTTTTAAAACACGTGTCTATGTAGAACTTTGTTTTTTGTGGTACCTAAGGCTGAATCTGTTTAATCAGACACAAGAATATTTGCCCATCTTTAATAACCGATAGAAGTCTATTGGTCAGGTGTCATCACGAACAGTTTCATCAATAAGGACAGAACCTCAAGTTCAGTATCAGAATATACCATTATACCTTGAGACGTACTAGGGCTAGCTTATAATAAAAGAAAAGCAAATCATCACATAGCAAATGAGAAAAAATAACTGTAAAAATAAGTGTTTTTCAGATTCAATTTCAGATTCAAAGAACAGGATGTTTAAAATATAGTCTCTATTCAAAGACAAATTATGATACCTAACTCAAACATACCATATTCCACTTCAAGTGCTGCTGATTATGAGTGAGCAAGGAGCATTTTTGCTCTCGTTTGCCTAAACCCGTCCCCTACTCGACTTTAATACAAAAGTAGTATAAAAGTGGATTGATTAACACATAAAGAGTAATCTCCCCGACGATGTAGGCATTACGAGAGTGGGTCGGGTCTGTTTACGAGCGAGGGTGCTGACTCCCTCACACCTACTGGATTCACGGACCTCGGGTAATAAGACAAGAGAACATCGCCTCTTAGGCTTATACTGATGTGTTAACTTCCGTGGCTTCGCTCATGTGGTGCTAATCAATAAACAACGCCGGTCATTTTACACAACGTTATCTGGCCACAAAGTAACCTGATGTTTTAATAATAATCTTACTATCTTAGTATTAAAATAAATGGGAAAGTCTGTGTGAATGTTTGTTATAGGTAATCTCCGTAATTTCTTAAGATATTTAGATGAAATTTGGTACGTTATATAGTTTAGGAACTAGAATAAGACATAGGCTAATAAAATTTTCAAGAATTAACCTTAGTTTTATAGGGTGGTAAAGTTTGTATGGAAAATTATTTTAACTTTGTTCGATTTACTCCAAACTCAGTATAAATAAACTACAAAATAAATAATTAAACACTTTTTTTTAAATTAAACAAATACAAATTAAACAATTTTTTTATTTTTACAAAATAACTCCTAGGAGGTTGTGTAATAAATTTCTGACATTTGTATAAAAAAGTCTGGATCGCGGGCGAAGACGCGGGCCGTATATAGTATACTAATAAATTATTTATTTCAGGCAAAATTTGTCAAGTACAGGATGTACATACTTAAAACTGACTATGAACTATGATACTTAAAACTACGGCTTTAATTCGGCCTAACATTATTTACTAGCACGTAGAGTCGGCGACGTCGATTCCATTTTATACTTCTTACCTTTGAGCTTCCTGTCAGTGTTTTTATAAGCAAGCAGTTGCGAGGATTCATAAGTGAGGTGAAGACAGGGCGCTATGGCGCTCATTAGGGGAGACCTATGTCCAGCGGTGGACTGATATAGGCTGATGATGATGACGATAAGTGAGGTACCCTTAACAAACAAAGTTACTTTTATTTAAGTACTAGCGACCCACCCCGGGTTCGCACGGGTTTATTACATATAAATCTTCATCGTCTTCTTTTCTTATGCATCAAAATCCGTTGCGTTCTTTACAAGATCTGGACAGACATAGGGAAGCGACTTTGTTTTATACTATGTAGTGATTTATTGATCCTCCGATCATTTGAGTAGTAGTCTTAGGTAAATAGTAATTTTATTGAATGTAATGAGAGTGATCTATGATACTTCACTATATATAGTATATAACAAAGTCCTTTGCTCTGTCCCTATGTCCTTAAAAATAATAAATAATTTCAGACAATCCAAACAGCATCATCTAGCCGGGCTTGTGTTGTGATTAATATGCTTAAATCTTAAAAAATACGCAACGGATTTTGATGCGGTTTTTTTAAATAGATAGAGTGATTCAAGAGGATACTATAATAAAAGGTGCCCGCTAGTATTAGTAAAATATAAACTGATCATTATTTGTAAGCATATTCCAAAACATTTGTTTTCATATATTCATAATTAAATTTGTTTACAAACACCGTCAAGAGTAATTGATTAGCAGTGGCCAGAGAACAGAATCAGTCGATCATGATATCAGTGCATTACTATGATATCAATAGTGGTTTTAACTTCCGTTGGAATTATATTCATATTAGGTAAGTTAAATAGGGTTAGGGTACATCTCGTCCGAATGAAAACTTGTCCGAGGACGAGATGTCCTCTTCAGTTTTAGATTGGGGTACAACTCGTCCGAATCTAAAATCAGCAGTTTTGGGACTCGGACGAATTGTACCACAATCTAAAACTGAAGAGGACATCTCGTCCTCGGACAAGTTTTCATTCGGACGAGATGTACCCTAACCCGTTAAATAACAGGTCCGCTATAACTTTTAAAGTAGGTACCACTGGTGCTCAAAAATGGTGTCAAAATCATTGTAGGTATACATATAAGTACTTATAATGCTGTCACGTGTTCCCGCTCAGCCAGGCTAGCAAATTGAGGAAACGGGAAACCGTGATAAGTTACTCCTATTTCGCTAACAGGGAATTAACGCTAATAAATAAAAAGAGAAAAGTTTCATTTACAAACCTTATATTTTGAAATAAACTTAATATGTAGATTATCAACTAACAAATTCTTCAATACCCTGTAATTTACGAATTACCCTGTAATTTACGAGTTACCTTGTAACTTCAATCACCTTAACTAAATATTCAAAATTATTACTTATGTCACCGACCGCTCAATGGCTTTCTCAGTTCTGTTCTTTTGATTAAAGTTTCTTACTCCTCAATAATAAAATCGTTAATAATAAATACTAGAATTCAACGGGGAAAACCACTGGACGAAAGATGCATTACAAAAGGTACTGAAAATAGGTAAAGTTAAATTTACTTAGATTAAAATGTCTGACGGTGGCGTTTAGGCTAGAGTTTTGCAGAGAATTGCTGTAGCTTAGTTTACTAGTCAGTTATCTAGAATGTAGTTGCCGTTATCGACGAAGATATAAATAAGTTATATGTGTATAAAATTGTAACCCTAACTAGTTGCCAACCTATCCGCCTAATCCTTCCGTATAATTCCCTAAACCGTAACTTCCCTAACACGATATTGTGAAACTTCCGATTTATAGACTCAAAAGACACAAAAGAAATATGACCGACCAATACAAACACACCCTAGGATTCTGGAAAAAGGAAAGGGGGGAACCGACCCCCGAACAACTAGAAAGAACACACCTTGTTCTAGAAAGACGTGTCGCCGCGTCGTATTCAACGGTCGCCGAACACGTTCGCCCCTCGAGTCCTGGAACCGCTCCTGTCGCTCGGTGCTCCCGAACCCGGCGCTCGCTCTTCGACCGGGGTGGACTCCTCTCACGCAGCTAGCCCCGCTTGAGAGTTGGCCTCGCCGTCTATCGGCGCTCGAGTTCTTGGGATTTTTATCCCCTTTGGAATCCTGAAATTCCCCGAAAAGAAATCCCATTAGTTCATTATATCCTGGCGGTGTTCCCGAATTGGAACTTGCCGTGAAACCCCCCTTCCACCGAGAAAAACCCCTCTCTCAATCGCTTGGTACCTGAATTTTATATTCCCGTCGCTTATTTTGGATTTGGGGGTCCCGCGCTGGCAGCCAAACGTTCCAGGATCACCGATGCTCGTCACTCCTTGAATCCCTCGCCTTCCCGCTATTTTGCAAAAGATAGTGTCGATTCGCTGTTATTCGTACGGCAGAGATTTTTCGGGATAGGCGGCTCCAAAACGGCAGCGACGGCAGGGATCACGCAGCACTGATTCGACAAACTACTGACTCCACACAGGCAAAGTTACCCCTCGCAATAATTTTTCCAGAATCCCAGGATCTTCGGGCGTGGCCCTATTTATACTAAATTTCAAAAGAATGTTCTAGAAACAACGTCTCCTTTCGTTCCGCTACTCGACGCTAGGGCGACCTTAAACCCGAGGCAGGGTGTTCTATTTTTTCTCTGAGGTCACCATTTATTCGTCTGACCTCAAGTCAACTAACCATCGATAAAATCCTTTCCCGAGTTTAATTCCCGATCCCGAATTTAGTGATCATATTTTTCCTATAAAAAAAATTATACGTTCTTTTTCTTTTTATAAATGCTAAAATAATAACGTATTTTGGCTCCCTCTCCAAATCAATACCAATAAAAAACCGTTTCTTATCCCTTTCGATCCTGTTGAAAATCCTAAGACTCAAAAATCACTTTGCAATTCTTCTTGACCCTGACCTGTCCTTCACGAATTTATTAGTGCACTTGCTGCATCATCCTGTACAAGTTAGCCGCTAGTGGTATCTCCAGTTACTAATAGATGGCGCGGTAACCGGTCTGTGATACCTAAAATTCTCCTGCGACGTGACGAGTGCCTCCTTACTTCTTCTTTCGTAAGGATGCAGGATTCTTGCGTGTCTTCCCTTTCCAACAGATAGAATTAATTTTCTAACTGCGCTTTCGCTAAACAACTCAACGCCCGTCATTTTTATACACCACTCGACGACAGATGGCGCTGACCTTATTCTGAACTTCAAATTATGGTTCCAGCTCGTTATTGATTTGTGTATCTATGCATCGGTAGATGGCCCTAAACGTCACCAAATAGATTTACTTGTTACAATACCCTCCCTCCTATTCAAAGTTTCAACCCCAGGTTGAAACTACGCTGCCCTCAGCGGTATCGTTGTCAAGAAATGGAGCAAAACGAGAGAAGGAGAAAAAGAATATTAGGTACTATTCAACAACAAAAACAAAAAATACAAATCCACCAAAATCATCAAAAAAAATAAACAGCTAAAAAACTAAACATTGCCCTATAACATACACCAAATCAACAAAAAAAAATACATATTCAAAGTTAAAACCACATCTTATATTAAAACCTTGCGAACAAGTTAGGAAGAAAAAAAAATATATCATCTATCCTAAACTTATTATGCTTAAAGGTTACTACCAAAAATTAAAACCAATATAATTTCTTTAAATCTTCAAATCCTTGATATGCCATGAGCCTAATACTTTCCCCTGCATACTCTCCAATTCAACAACCAACGGTGATAAAATTTCTTTCACTCTAACTTTTTCGTACTTGGGACATAGTTTTGCGGCCTTAAACTTAGCTGCATCACTCAACGGATAAGTCTTCTTCCATACAACATCCCCCACCTTTACGCTCGCTTCTCTTCTTCTCAGGTTATAAAACTTCGCATTCGTTTTATGCGCCTTTAGCATGTGTTGTCGGACTTCGTCGAAAATACCACGTAACTGTCCCAAATTACCGGCATATTCTTCTCTCGGAATCCCTGGTTCGTAGTCCCCGTCTTCTGCCTTATAGAGTGAACCATCCACCACCGGTTCTCTACCGTGTACTAGGAAAAACGCTGAGAACTGTGTAGACTCATTTATAGCACTGTTAATCGCGAACTGGATTTTTGGTAAATTTAGGTCCCATGATCTGTGGTCTTCCTTTACATAGGCTGACACCGCCGTCATCACCGTTTTATTGTATCTTTCTACTAAATTCACCTGAGGTGCGTAACGCGGAGTATAATGAATTTTAGGAACCTTGTAGCTTTCTAGTAGTTTACGGAATTCCGATCCCGTAAATTGCACTCCATTGTCTGCAATTACGGTCTCTGGAACCCCGTGAGTCAAGAAAACGCCTTTTTCTATTTCCGTTGCGACCCTTGCGCTGGTTGCCCTTCTGAGTGGGAACAGAATTGTATATTTCGAGAAACAACAAGTAACTACTAACAGAAATGTATGACCTGCTCTAGATCTCGGTAAAGGACCCACCAAGTCAATCGAGATCACCTGGAATGGGCGATGACAAACTTTAGGTCTCCCCATTAAACCTGGGATTGTGCGATTACTTGATTTATAAGCCGCACAGACATCACATTTCTCTACAAACTCCTTTATGTCCTTAAACATCTTTGGCCAATAATAAAACAAACTTACTCTTCTGTGTGTCTTAAAAGTCCCTAAATGTGCAGCTGTCGGATCCACATGGTTTGCCTTTAAAACTGCTTCTTTCTGGTCACATCTAACGACCTCTTTCCACTCGAATTCCTCACTAAGTGTGTACTTTGCCTTGGAAAATCTCATCAGTTTATCGCCTTTCATGGTGAAATTGGGGTAGTTATTTGGATGTAACTTTATCCCTTCCACGATGCCATCGTACCACGGGTCTAACACCTGCGTGTCTGAAATGTTACCTAAAACCTCAACCTTTAACAACCTAGACAAGGCATCTGGAACCACATTATCTGACCCTTTCCTGTGTTCTATGTGGAAATCGAACTGTGATAACCTGCATCCCCAACGTACCAGTCTACCTGTTGGATTTTCCAAATTCATGAACCATTTCAGTGATGCATGGTCAGTTATGACTGTAAAATGTCTAGACCCTAAGTATGCCTGAAATTTCTCAATCGCAAAGATTACCGCCAAAGCTTCTCGTTCGGTAGCGCTGTAATTTCGTTCTGCCTTGGATAACGACCTGCTCACGTAGGCTATCGGGTGTTCTGCGTCGTCGAACTTCTGTGTCAACATACCCCCTAAACCAAACGACGATGCATCACAATGAACAATAAATGGCCTATCGAAATCTGGACACGCTAATACCGGAGCTGTGACCAAACTTTCCTTCAATTTTGTGAACGCGCTGTTTGCTTCATCTGTCCAAGTGAATTTCGGGGCCTTTTTCGAAGTTGACGTTAGTGCATTCAATGGTGCTGCTATTGATGCAAAGTCCCTAATAAAACGTCTATACCACGATGCCGTTCCTAAAAACATTTTCACCTGTTTTGCCGACTCCGGTACTGGAAAATCTAAGATCGCCTTGACTTTGTCTGGATCTGTCCTAAGACCAAATTCGTCCACCACATACCCTAAGTACTTTAATGATTTCCTGAAGAATTGACATTTTTTGAAATTGACCGTAAGATTGGCATACCTGAGCTTATCTACTACCCTATTTAACAGAGTAAGATGTGACTCTAAGCTTGAACTCACTACGACGATGTCGTCTATATAAACAAAAACCATCCCATCAATGATATCATCAGCAAAACCAGTATTAAACAATAAATCCATCAACCTTTGTTGCCTGGCAGAAGCCCCACTCAATCCAAACGGCATAACCTCGAAGCGAAATAAGCCCCGCCCTGGTACTGAAAAGCTCGTTTTCTCCTTAGACGCCTCATCCAACGGAATCTGCCAAAACGACGATGCTAAGTCTATGGACGATAAAAACCTTGCTTCTTTCAAACTGTCTAAGATTTGAGGAATATACGGCACTGCGTAAGCATCTCCTTTCGACACCGCGTTCAATTTTCTGGAATCTAGACAAAACCGCCATTCTCCTTCTGCTTTCGGAACTAATAGGACTGGGTTGTTCCATGGGCTTTCGCTGGGTGCGACCACGCCTAGTTGTAACATCTTGTCTAATTCTTTTTGCAGAGCCTCTCTCTTCTCCGGTGATAACTGGTATTGTTTTGTTCTGACAGGGTTAGCATCCCCTGTGTCAATAGTGTGTTTTATCAATGTAGTCCTACCTAAACCCGCTACCTCCGAGGAAATTTCCTCAAATCTTTTTATCACAGCGTCTGCCAACACCTTCTGCGATGACGATAGTGTTTGGTAAGACTGAATTGTGTGTACCGGTTTTTCCGACAAACTATTTACAAAACACCTTGGTTTAACTGCCGAAGTCACGCTCCAATCAAAAATTTCTGGAGCTATACCAAAACTTCTCCAAAAATCTACCCCAAAAATGACCTCATTTGTAGCACCTGGTACTATATAAAAAGACAACACCCTTGTCTTATCCTGAAAGGTTATAGGTAAACTCATGATCCCTGTTATCTTCATGCTACCTCCATTTGCCGCTTCGACCACCTTGTCGAGTGGCTGATAAGTGTAACCTAACTCAATGAGTTTCCTATGTGAATTATTCCCTAGTAGCGAAACTGAAGCTCCTGAATCTAATAAACCGCAAAATTCTAAATCTAATAATCTTACTTTTAAAAATGGGCGTGAGTCATCCGACCCTGGCGAAAAAAGGACCGAGGCCACACCCTTTTGGTTCTTACAAGAATTCCAATAATTCCTGATAGATTCCAGCCAGGCTGCCCACTCCGACTTTGACGTAAAACAACCTCGGTCCCTCATTCGTTTTTTGGCTGTGACTTTGACTCCTGTTTTGGCGAAGGTGATACCAACTCTTTATGATCCTTCGGGCAGGACCTGGATGTGTAACCAATTTCACCACAGACAAAACACTCTACCCGTTTATTGCTACGGCTCCTACAGTTCCTCGAAAAATGACCCTCCTTGCCGCAACTGAAGCAACGCATAACCCTCTGCTGTATTGGAACCTGGGACTGATTTGGTACTTGTGCCTTACAATCTCTAACGAAATGCCCTTTGTTACCGCACCTGTAACACGTTTGGACTGCTGTGGAAGGAGGCGTAGCAACTGCCTGTACAGCCACTGCTGTATCCGATGTAGACTGTGGAGAAGGTGGTTTCGACACCGCTGCTGCTGCTTGGTTTTTTGTCTTAGCTGGCTTGTAAGCTAAATTGGGGTGAAGCGTTCTTTGGTTTATTTTCGCTGGTTCCTCAAAGTACTGTGATCTCTGGTGAGCCGCCTCTAATTTCCTACAGAAATCCTTTAATGCCGAGACTGACTTAACATCCACTAAAGCCAAATGTTCCGCGAAAACCGGGCGAATGTTGTGCATCAATATTTCCAGCTGTTCCTGTTCTGTTGGGATCACCTTCAACCTAGCAAACATGTTTCTCATGACTGAAAAATAAATATGTGTCGGCTCATCTATACCCTGGGTCCTCGCCCTGATCTCCCCTATCAGTCTGTAATTGTAGTCTATAGGGCTGAACTCCTCCAAAAGCAGCTTTTTCAGTTCATCCCAAGTTTCTACCGAGTCCCTAATCCCTCTAAACCATAAAAGACCCTGATCTACAAATAATTCAGCCGCCGCATTAAAGAGTTTATCCTCCTTGACGTTGTTTGCTTCTGCCAGCTCCTGTAATCTTTCTATAAAAGCCTGGACATCCGATAACCCATCAAATTTAATTCCCCACCTCGAAATTGGGATTTTTGGACCTCCGCATTCTATCACCGTGATATTTTCCGCATCTCTATTCTCTAAAGAGGAAGCTGGACTACCTTTTTCCCCTGACAACAACCTATTTTCGACCAGTGGAACGTTTATAACGGCCTCATCTTTCCCCAATAACTTCTCTAGATAAGAACAGACAACCTGTAAATCAGCTTCCCTTAAAGCCTTCACATCCTCTTCTTCCCCTTCAATCGGTCTCGACAATCGAAAGAAAAGATGGATTGCCAACGCTTTGGCCCGAGCCATGTGACGTTTTTCTCTTGTTGCCTCGAACTCAGTCCATTTCTTTTGCAGCTCCGCTACCTTTCCCTGAACAAACTCTATCTCGTTCACTGAAAATAAAGGAACTTCCAAAATTTCTTCTGACGGCACCTCTAAGATAAGTCTTTTCAACTGAGTCCTCAGTTTCTCTACCGTGGACTCCGGTGTCTCTGACCTAATGAAAACCTCGTATTGCAGTTCATCTTTGGACAGCGAATGTATTGGCAACGAGTACGATTTTGATTCCATAATGAATTTATAGTGTTAAAAAAATTATTAAAATAATTTAATATTAACTTCTATGCGTAAGCGGCCACGCTCCAGACCTGGTAAACCAAACTATTTAAAAAAAATTTTTTTGAACTTCCGCCTATGAGGTGGAGCACGCTTTCCCAAACAAAAGAGAAATAATGTGCCTAGGCACCACCGGTTACAACAAACTAATAATACAAAGGTTCAGTTGTACCTAACGATAACGAAGTATATACCCTTAAATACTATGTATCACAACATACATAAAAAAACATACACGAGAAATGTTCAACATCAAGGAAGTACAATACCAGGCAAATAAAAATAAACTTAAAGACTAGCTAGAGTGTGTTTGTATTGGAGTCAAAATCGGAAGAGTCAGAAGAAAAAAAAAAAAATTACAAATCCAAAACAACAAAAAAAAAAAATTTAGCGTTAGTTCCTCTGCAAAAAAAAAAAAAAAAAACTGAACAAAATACCTAAAATTTACCGTTGGGCGCCATTGTCACGTGTTCCCGCTCAGCCAGGCTAGCAAATTGAGGAAACGGGAAACCGTGATAAGTTACTCCTATTTCGCTAACAGGGAATTAACGCTAATAAATAAAAAGAGAAAAGTTTCATTTACAAACCTTATATTTTGAAATAAACTTAATATGTAGATTATCAACTAACAAATTCTTCAATACCCTGTAATTTACGAATTACCCTGTAATTTACGAGTTACCTTGTAACTTCAATCACCTTAACTAAATATTCAAAATTATTACTTATGTCACCGACCGCTCAATGGCTTTCTCAGTTCTGTTCTTTTGATTAAAGTTTCTTACTCCTCAATAATAAAATCGTTAATAATAAATACTAGAATTCAACGGGGAAAACCACTGGACGAAAGATGCATTACAAAAGGTACTGAAAATAGGTAAAGTTAAATTTACTTAGATTAAAATGTCTGACGGTGGCGTTTAGGCTAGAGTTTTGCAGAGAATTGCTGTAGCTTAGTTTACTAGTCAGTTATCTAGAATGTAGTTGCCGTTATCGACGAAGATATAAATAAGTTATATGTGTATAAAATTGTAACCCTAACTAGTTGCCAACCTATCCGCCTAATCCTTCCGTATAATTCCCTAAACCGTAACTTCCCTAACACGATATTGTGAAACTTCCGATTTATAGACTCAAAAGACACAAAAGAAATATGACCGACCAATACAAACACACCCTAGGATTCTGGAAAAAGGAAAGGGGGGAACCGACCCCCGAACAACTAGAAAGAACACACCTTGTTCTAGAAAGACGTGTCGCCGCGTCGTATTCAACGGTCGCCGAACACGTTCGCCCCTCGAGTCCTGGAACCGCTCCTGTCGCTCGGTGCTCCCGAACCCGGCGCTCGCTCTTCGACCGGGGTGGACTCCTCTCACGCAGCTAGCCCCGCTTGAGAGTTGGCCTCGCCGTCTATCGGCGCTCGAGTTCTTGGGATTTTTATCCCCTTTGGAATCCTGAAATTCCCCGAAAAGAAATCCCATTAGTTCATTATATCCTGGCGGTGTTCCCGAATTGGAACTTGCCGTGAAACCCCCCTTCCACCGAGAAAAACCCCTCTCTCAATCGCTTGGTACCTGAATTTTATATTCCCGTCGCTTATTTTGGATTTGGGGGTCCCGCGCTGGCAGCCAAACGTTCCAGGATCACCGATGCTCGTCACTCCTTGAATCCCTCGCCTTCCCGCTATTTTGCAAAAGATAGTGTCGATTCGCTGTTATTCGTACGGCAGAGATTTTTCGGGATAGGCGGCTCCAAAACGGCAGCGACGGCAGGGATCACGCAGCACTGATTCGACAAACTACTGACTCCACACAGGCAAAGTTACCCCTCGCAATAATTTTTCCAGAATCCCAGGATCTTCGGGCGTGGCCCTATTTATACTAAATTTCAAAAGAATGTTCTAGAAACAACGTCTCCTTTCGTTCCGCTACTCGACGCTAGGGCGACCTTAAACCCGAGGCAGGGTGTTCTATTTTTTCTCTGAGGTCACCATTTATTCGTCTGACCTCAAGTCAACTAACCATCGATAAAATCCTTTCCCGAGTTTAATTCCCGATCCCGAATTTAGTGATCATATTTTTCCTATAAAAAAAATTATACGTTCTTTTTCTTTTTATAAATGCTAAAATAATAACGTATTTTGGCTCCCTCTCCAAATCAATACCAATAAAAAACCGTTTCTTATCCCTTTCGATCCTGTTGAAAATCCTAAGACTCAAAAATCACTTTGCAATTCTTCTTGACCCTGACCTGTCCTTCACGAATTTATTAGTGCACTTGCTGCATCATCCTGTACAAGTTAGCCGCTAGTGGTATCTCCAGTTACTAATAGATGGCGCGGTAACCGGTCTGTGATACCTAAAATTCTCCTGCGACGTGACGAGTGCCTCCTTACTTCTTCTTTCGTAAGGATGCAGGATTCTTGCGTGTCTTCCCTTTCCAACAGATAGAATTAATTTTCTAACTGCGCTTTCGCTAAACAACTCAACGCCCGTCATTTTTATACACCACTCGACGACAGATGGCGCTGACCTTATTCTGAACTTCAAATTATGGTTCCAGCTCGTTATTGATTTGTGTATCTATGCATCGGTAGATGGCCCTAAACGTCACCAAATAGATTTACTTGTTACAATGCTATAAGATTTTTACTATCCCTATATTGTACTTATAACCTATACACCTTGCTAATAATTAAATTAAGTCTTATATTATAATATTAGCTAAATGAAACCTTTTCGGAAAACGTAGTGTAGGACGTCCTCCAGCCAGATGGGATCACAATCTGCAAAAGACTGCTGGATACGGCAAGCTGAATACAGGGTGCTATTGCACTCATTAGGGGAGGACTACCCTATGTCCAGCACTGGAATAGTAAAGGCTGATGATGATCATGATGAAAACCTATTTCGTTATCTCTTAGAAATTTAGAGCAGTTAAATCTAAGCTTAGAAACTAAGCAGCTACGGAACGTAGTAGAATCTCTGTTACGAGAGTTAATAAACAGACATTGGCAGAATATGAAATTTAAAAGCTTTATGGGCAGATTGTATCGAACCAGACGTAAGACCGATCTCCAAAAGAGCAAGTTCTTCACAACACAACTCACCAATGAGAATAAAACCACTCACCATACAAAAAGTAGAAGTTGCAGTTGAGTAGGGATCAATGTGATAAAATCTATTTTTAACAAAAATTGAATTTGGAAAACTTTAAATGAAGAGTGATTTGTGAAATGTGTGAAATAAAGATCAAGTGAATTTAAAGCAAGTATATCAACTTAATAAATATAAAAAGAGATTACGTTTTTTGATTTTGACATAACATTATTATAAATATTTATGTACGTGTATTTATCGCGTTTATTTCCCTAATTTTCCCGACGTTTCGACAGGTTTACACACTCGCGTAAGTTTAAAAAACTTGACAT
The DNA here is from genome assembly GCA_944547425.1 of Eupithecia centaureata. Lineage (NCBI taxonomy): Eukaryota > Metazoa > Arthropoda > Insecta > Lepidoptera > Geometridae > Eupithecia > Eupithecia centaureata. The sequence goes on along the minus strand of OX155688.1, from coordinate 409,961 downwards.
AACATTAACTTTGTGTCTTGGCATACTTAGTTGGCATACTTGTCTTCCGAGACTAGAAACTCGCTGATGCACATCTAAGTCCAGTACTCCGTCCAGTAACTACTCGTGCGGCGTGGACAAGTCTCCCTACTTCGGCGTGTTGTTCGTGTGTCGGGGACACAGACAGTGATGGTGTGATGTTTGCAGATGGAGGCGCGTGCTCCTCCGAGCGCGCCTCCTGGTCCAGTAACTACTCGTGCGGCGTGGACAAGTCTCCCTACTTCGGCGTGTTGTTCGTGTGTCGGGGACACAGACAGTGATGGTGTGATGTTTGCAGATGGAGGCGCGTGCTCCTCCGAGCGCGCCTCCTGGTCCAGTAACTTCTCGTGTGGCGTGGACAAGTCTCCCTACTTCGGCGTGTTGTTCGTGTGCGTCGGGGACACAGACAGTGATGGTGTGATGTTTGCAGATGGAGGCGCGTGCTCCTCCGAGCGCGCCTCCTGGTCCAGTAACTTCTCGTGTGGCGTGGACAAGTCTCCCTACTTCGGCGTGTTGTTCGTGGGCGTCGGGGACACAGACAGTGATGGTGTGATGTTTGCAGATGGAGGCGCGTGCTCCTCCGAGCGCGCCTCCTGGTCCAGTAACTACTCGTGCGGCGTGAACAAGTCTCCCTACTTCGGCGTGTTGTTCGTGTGTCGGGGACACAGACAGTGATGGTGTGATGTTTGCAGATGGAGGCGCGTGCTCCTCCGAGCGCGCCTCCTGGTCCAGTAACTTCTCGTGTGGCGTGGACAAGTCTCCCTACTTCGGCGTGTTGTTCGTGGGCGTCGGGGACACAGACAGTGATGGTGTGATGTTTGCAGATGGAGGCGCGTGCTCCTCCGAGCGCGCCTCCTGGTCCAGTAACTACTCGTGCGGCGTGAACAAGTCTCCCTACTTCGGCGTGTTGTTCGTGTGTCGGGGACACAGACAGTGATGGTGTGATGTTTGCAGATGGAGGCGCGTGCTCCTCCGAGCGCGCCTCCTGGTCCAGTAACTACTCGTGTGGCGTGGACAAGTCTCCCCCTACTTCGGCGTGTTGTTCGTGGGCGTCGGGGACACAGACAGTGATGGTGTGATGTTTGCAGATGGAGGCGCGTGCTCCTCCGAGCGCGCCTCCTGGTCCAGTAACTACTCGTGCGGCGTGGACAAGTCTCCCTACTTCGGCGTGTTGTTCGTGTGTCGGGGACACAGACAGTGATGGTGTGATGTTTGCAGATGGAGGCGCGTGCTCCTCCGAGCGCGCCTCCTGGTCCAGTAACTTCTCGTGCGGTGTGGACAAGTCTCCCTACTTCGGCGTGTTGTTCGTGTGTCGGGGACACAGACAGTGATGGTGTGATGTTTGCAGATGGAGGCGCGTGCTCCTCCGAGCGCGCCTCCTGGTCCAGTAACTACTCGTGCGGCGTGGACAAGTCTCCCTACTTCGGCGTGTTGTTCGTGGGAGTCGGCGACTCCGAGACCTACCCGTGGCTCGGCACACTCGTCTACCCCGTTGGTGAGTCTCGGAATCTAGGAAACACATTCGTAAATATTCAATTGCAACTACTACTGTTAGCGATGAGATCTGGGGGCAGGGAGGCCTTTGCCCTGCAATAGGACACTAAGCTGACCACATGCAATAATTAAGAATTCCCATTTTTATAGAACTTCAAAAAGGAGGAGTTTCTATTTATTTAATTAAATACCTTCTTTTAAAATCGTGATGGTTATCTCTTAACCTCCACTGTCAGAGAGAAGAAAAAAAACTAAAATTCAAAGTGCTTTATTTCCTTTAGACCTTAGAGGACACTTGGACACTAATTGGTCTCCTACCAACAGAGCTGAGGTCAGAGTCTGATGGAGGCGTGTTTCAGGGGAGTTGAAGATGACGGCGGTGGTGGTGCTCGTGACGCGGCAGATCGCAGTGGCGCTGGCCTCCAGCATCGAGCAGCTCCCCAAACATGACTTTAGGTAAGGAACAGTACCTGAGAGGAATAGCCACGGGCGGTCGTCGAAGAATCGACCCCATAAAGTCATACTACACGGGCGGTTCTCCCGCCGCTGAAATCCGCTTCTGAAACCCTCTGAACACTAGTCACAATTAAATATGAAAGTTTTTCGCCGCTAATTACCGTGTTTTCCCGCTTTTACGTCATTCTGCGCGTAAATTATCATCATTGGCGTATCGAAGTGACATTAAAACAGTGGCATAACAGTTTTGCAGACACTGACAAACGTTGTGGTCGTGATTTCACTTGATCACAGGATCAAACTGAAAATCAGCGTTGATTCGCGCGTACGCGTGGTTCAGCAAAAAGCTGAGTTTGGCCCTTTTTAGCCGAAGTGGCAACACAACACAGTATTAGATACTTAAAATTAAATGATAAGGCAAATAAAAATAAAATAAAAATCTTAGAAAATTTATTCAGGATTAGTTTAACAGGCACACACACATAAACTACGCATGAAACGTTGACAGTACCGGTCAGAATTATTTATGTATGTACATTGTACAAAGTACAATGTTATTCAGGGTGAAGCAACATGCAAAAACTATATCATTTAAATTCCTATATTTTTAGCTTAGCAATGCCGAACGTGTAATGCGTGATGTTTATCGTTTTACGTGCTTTTCATGTTCCGCATTATATCTTCATGTTAACTAAACCTAATCAATAAACCAGTTGCGATCTACACGCCGTTGTTGGAGTTAAGCAGAGCTTGTGATAAGAGCATTAGATGAATGATATACTTTAGCCATTTGTCATTAAATAAATAAATAATTCCGGACAGTCCTCACAGCATCATCTAGCCCCAAGCTAAGCAGAGCTTGTGTTATGGGCATTAGATGACTGATATACTTTAGCCATCAGGCTGCCTATGTCCAACAGTGGACTAATATAGTTTGATGACGATGGTGCTGACTCTATCCTTTGTCCTTTGGTCGCAGGTTCCGTTCCCGCGTGGTGCTGGGGCGCGCGTGCTCGGGCCCCGTCGACGAGGGCATCCGCGTGCGCGAGTATGCCTTCCCTCCAGGGTACTCCCCCCAGGAACCCAACATCGCCATGTTGCAGCTGGACGTCGACAATGTACGAGAAGGTACTTCAACTTAATCTACTTAACTGAACAGCTTCGCTACTGGCTGCGGCCTGTAGCGGCTAAACGCTGAGACAGGGACCTTTTTGGCCCCTAAAAATAGCTTTACTCTTCTTTTTTTGTTTTCCTTCTTGTTTCTGAATCTGTTTTATGTGTTATTTATACCTATGTTATTTATACCTATTATTGTTATATATGAAAAAAGGGCCAAATATACGATTTTTCTTTCTTTCTTCTTTATCTTATCTTATCTTATCTTATCTTTTCTTATCTTTTCTTATCTTTTCTTATCTTTTCTTATCTTATCTTATCTTATCTTATCTTATCTTATCTTATCTTATCTTATCTTATCTTATCTTATCTTATCTTATCTTATCTTATCTTATCTTATCTTATCTTATCTTATCTTATCTTATCTTATCTTATCTTATCTTATCTTATCTTATCTTATCTTATCTTATCTTATCTTATCTTATCTTATCTTATCTTATCTTATCTTATCTTATCTTATCTTATCTTATCTTATCTTATCTTATCTTATCTTATCTTATCTTATCTTATCTTATCTTATCTTATCTTATCTTATCTTATCTTATCTTATCTTATCTTATCTTATCTTATCTTATCTTATCTTATCTTATCTTATCTTATCTTATCTTATCTTATCTTATCTTATCTTATCTTATCTTATCTTATCTTATCTTATCTTATCTTATCTTATCTTATCTTATCTTATCTTATCTTATCTTATCTTATCTTATCTTATCTTATCTTATCTTATCTTATCTTATCTTATCTTATCTTATCTTATCTTATCTTATCTTATCTTATCTTATCTTATCTTATCTTATCTTATCTTAATTTATTTTGGAAGAGCGAGATTACCTCACACAGGTTATTCCTTTACTTAAAAGGGAATCTCAAATACTGTAAATCACACAGGTTATTTCTATACTTAAAAGGGAATCTCAAATACTGTAAATCACACAGGTTATTTCTTTACTTAAAAGGGAATCTCAAATACTGTAAATCACACAGGTTATTTCTTTACTTAAAAGGGAATCTCAAATACTGTAAATCACACAGGTTATTCCTTTACTTAAAAGGGAATCTCAAATACTGTAAATCACACAGGTTATTTCTTTACTTAAAAGGGAATCTCAAATACTGTAAATCACACAGGTTATTTCTTTACTTAAAAGGGAATCTCAAATACTGTAAATCACACAGGTTATTTCTTTACTTAAAAGGGAATCTCAAATACTGTAAAACTTTTACAATATGTTTGTATTTTTGTATTTGTATAAGTGCTTAGCTTTTTCATACTCGTACCAATTCCCAGTCAAATCATCTCAGTTCACCCATCAAGTCGATGAATAATTGGAAAGAGGTTATAATCAATGAAAATAAAATGTTACTACTTGCGAACAGTGTAAATGTTTACGAAGTTGAAGTCGGCATTTCGATCGTTCCTCAACGTGTTGAGGACGTTGAAAATAATTTTATTAAACCTCAGAGTTGCCTCGGCAGAAAACCATTCCACAGAATGAGAATCGCATTATTGGTCAATTTGAGCATTATTTTTATGGTTGCAGAACTTGAAATCGCCTGCCAGCCTCCAATCTTCATCACTGTGAACCCCGAGCTATACGTGGTCTCCCCCCGCGGTCAGTTTTCTTACAAATAATACTAATATTATCAAACCCACTAATAATAAATAAACAATGCTGGACTCTCCACACAGCTACATCTAGGTACTTATATCTCTCATATACTAAATAACTGGATTTACTAAATACAGTAAACTAGGTATATATTTGATTAAAAGTACCTACATATAAATATGATGTGTCCCATAATGAGTGAATAACCTGATTTTTTTATTTTTAGGACTTTGATATGAGCAAAAATACTACACATAATTATATATTATAAAGATTTTAATAGCATAACACAAATCGATTATAATTTACAGATTGCGGAACGGGGAAGCTTATACTTTACAAGGTGAAGCTGATCGCTCTACCTCGATGTAAAGTATATTTCAGAAAAGTCCATGTAAGTTTATCAAATAAGCCATTATTAACATATGCTAATATGGTATAACATATGGTAACAAATGATCGAGACCTATTATTTCCTGCATTTTATGAATTTTGCATTGGAGTACATGATTTTTGTGTTAACTAAACTAAACATTATAGCTTTCAATTTAAATATTAGTATTCAAACAACTCTAAGTCCAATAAGTTAGTCGGCTTGTAACTAGGGGTTAATATTAACTGAACGCAATGCGATGCAATGAAAGCGTTATCTATCTCTATCTATGTAAGTATTAATGATTTTTTCCTTTGGACCAATTTGTCAATCATAGACAGTAAATTTTTAATTTCGGAAGACCGAAGAAAAGATGGATGGATTGTGTGAAAGAGGATATGCTTAAGAAAGGTGTGAATATGGAGATGACGAATAGCAGAGCAGAATGGAAGAAGAATTCATGTTGTGCCGACCACACTTAGCGTGGGATAAGGTACGGGAGAAGAAGAAGAAGACAGTAAATTTTTAGCTATCGCATTAGGATGCTGTTGCTTTATAAATATTGTGTTTTTTAGAAGAAGATAAACTATGTGTGGCCAGCCAATGTCCTGTGCATACGAGCAGCTGTCAAAAGCAGCTTCAGGTGGCGCGAGGGATCCGCCCTCATCTTGAAGCAAAGCGGACAGTGGAGCTTTGTGAGTTTTAGAGCTTGCCAATAAAACTTGAAATTAAAACTAGTTTATACAATTGAAACAATTGAGCTAACGGCAAACGGTTGCAGTCTAGAAGTAACTCAACTGATCCATATAAATACCAGTCGGAAGCGACACTGACTGAATTACAACGCTTTATGCTGATGTCTTGCGCCAGATACTCGCCAGCTTTCGGGTCACGCGGCGCATCGACCAGACTCTCGATATGTTTTTAAAACAAGGGCCTCGACTCCAAGGGAACAAATGCGTAGGTTCTGTCAAGACCTGCATATTAACGCCAATTGAGATACTCAGCTAAATCTGACGCCGCACCAGCCCTCGAGATGTCTTTTTAAAATGGGAAGGCGGAAGTGTGTCGACGCTCACGTGCAATTAGTACATTGTTAAAGTAACTTATATAGTCCCGAGACGGGGTTTGGCGCCCGAGTGTAGCGAGGGCGCCAATATTTCGAGGGACTTTAACCAGAGGTAAACACTGTGCTTTTCATTACGAACACAAGGAAATATAAAATAAAAACATGAGAAAACAAATGAATCGAATTGCTGCTAATTTTTTGTTATTATATTAGTACATCTAGGACTGCCGAAAGCCATAAAGTCATACTGCCTTGTCTTTTGTATTTTTTGACTTCAGTGAATTGCCACTTTGCCATTCACCCGATTTTCTTTTTTTACCTTCAGCATTTATTTTTCTCATTCTGCCATTACCTCAGTTATTAATACTATCGTGATAGCTGTCAGTTGAAAACGATTCTCCCTAGGGCTGAAAAGTATTCAACCCGCTCTTCAGGCATGTTTAGACCTACTTTCCGAGTACGAGTAATGAAGAGAATACTTTTTTGTGCACAGCTGGGGTTTACTCTGCGTGGCGCAAGCAGTCTCGGGCCGGTCCGGTTCGTGGAGTACGGCGCGCAGCACGCGTGGCTGCGCAGGAGCGTCGCACGCGCCGGCTCGCCCGCCATCACGCGCCTCGCCGACAACCGCATCGTCATGCGCAGGAGTGAGTCACATCACACTATACCGCGATTCAAAAACAGATATTTTTTGTAAACAAATGAGGTACAAAACTAAAGGAATATTGGTGGAACATATTTTACGACACTGGTAGCATCAGAGCAAGCTGCAGGAGCTGAAAACAATTCGTGGTTTTGATAGTTTTCATTCATCATTCCATTGGTGTTTTAGTCGTTTCCGAACCCGAATTTGCTTCACTTTTACTGTTCTTGAGCAATAATGCGTTTTTGAAGATTTTGTTTTGGTTTTAGTATCTAGTTAGCTTGATGTTAGCTTGATGTTACCTTGCTATTGTGTGTTATTACCTAAGGTTATTACTATCATTTTATGTTAAGTTTTATATGTATCTATGATTCTAAATCAGAGTAACTATAATCGCTTACAATCTCATCTACAGACAGCTTTGAAGCAGCAATAGGTATCCCCTCAAATACCTAGCTGATACCATGTACAGACCCCCAGATAGCTGATCTCATGTTAGTACAGACAGAACCATTAATTGGTATATCAAATAGCTGATGCTTATTAATGAAAGTGTTTATTATCATAAAATATCTGGTATAGTAGAACCGAGTGCAGATAGGCTGGGTGTGCGAACAGAGAGCTTATTGTCTAACTTTAAATCGATTATCAGTTAAATTCAATAGATTACCGTAGTACAATCGAAGCCCAGGGCCCGAATTCCACTAAATAAAAAGCTTCACCATTTCAATAGCATGTATAGTGTTCAAATGAGTGTTAAACTCTTTTTAGTATTCTAATACCACAATCTTTTTGAGGTTTATTCTTAGCTGTGACGATTACCTATAAAACTACCAATTTGGCAAGTCCTTTCAAGCGCAAAAAATAGTAGAATACCAAATTCATTATATATTCAGAAATTTGGCACAGAGATAGATTATAGTCTGACTTAGGCTACATTTTATCCAAAAACTTTCTTGTTTTGGACGTATAAGTAGTGATATGTTGCCACAGCAAAGTTATTGCAGCAGCAGCTCCTACATACGTCCATTTCGCGGCGGGTTACACGATCGATTGTGAGCATTCCGTGAATGTGGAGGGTACAACTTGTGGCGTGAATTCACGGCGAGAATTCGCGCGTTAATTCACGGCACAAATGTGGAGCCGCGGTTAGATAATAAGGTCCAGGTCGCGAGTGATAGCTACCGTGTGTTGCAGATTTGGCCAACATCCAGCGCTTCGGACCCTGCGACCCCGAGGAGCTTGGCAACCAGATCTACTCAGAGAACATCACCATGAAGCTCACACAAGTGGGAGTAGCTTCTTACAATGTAAGTCACACGGATTATTAAGAAAATAGGAAGTAATTAGAAATAAATAAATGACGATGCTGGACAATCCACACAGCCACATCTAGCCCTAAGCTAAGCATGTGATAATTGTGATAATACTACTAGATAACTGATTCTATCATCTATCGCTACGCCACAGAGGACGTCGATCATTATCTACCAGCAATTCTTTGAGCAGGGTGATTTAATTTCTTGATTCCATATAGATAAAGTACCTATGTAACTGATCAATAAAATGTAGTATCTAGGTCTGTGTGGCGTTCAGTCACTCCTATAGAGAAGGAACTGGGAACAGAAACACTTGGATAATATGTTTTATGATCGCGCCCGAGACCACGCGCGACCGTTGCGTCCACAAGGAGCGTATCAACACGCGCGTATTTGGGGACGTATTCAGTACGAAACATGGAGTTGAACGAAGCGGGGTAGTTTCCTAGGGGTAGTTTCAAAAAGAAAAAAATAGTGTTGAATTATGTACTTTGCAGTTTATTTATACCGAGGTTTGAGTGCATCAAACCAAGGAAAATTTCCATACAACCTTTACCACCCTATTTAACCCCTTAAGAAGTTAAAATTTAGAAATTTTAATATCCTATGTCTTATTCTAGGTCCTAAGCTATCTAAGTACCAAATTTCATTTAAATAACTTCAGTAGTTACGAAGATTACTTATAACAAACATTCACACAGAATTTCCCATTTATTATAATAGTAAGATCTAGGTCCTAAGTTATCTAAGTACCAAATTTCATTTAAATAACTTAAGAATTCGGTGTCAAAATTTCGGCGCTCCATTTTCCTTAATACGTCCACTCGCTCTGAGTTAGCGCGTTATCTGGATGGACGCTACAAGGCGTCACTAGTATCTCGACACGCGCGTAATACGCGCGAATCAATCGCGAGTCGAGAGTCTGGCGAATTGCTCGCGATTTACGTGTTTTCAATTCGCGCGATGCTTGTGGATGCGATGTATGGGCGTCTAGTATCTCGGTTACGCGCGAGTCATTTCGCGCGAACCGATTCGCGGCGAATACGCCCTTTCTGGACAAGCTCTTATTCAACGCTGTTTCTCACAGTCTCTAATAGTACATTGATACCCAAGTGTTAAGAAAGTAACTTATTTAGTCCCGCTCGGGCGCCAATAGTTCGAGGGACTAAATAAGTTACTTTCACCCGAGGTAAACACTGTCCTTTTCATTACGAATAGAAGGAAATATAAATAAAAACATGAGAAAACATATAAATCAAATTTTCGCAAATTTTTTTTTCTTTCCAATTTCTCTCTAGGACAGGCGAAAGCCATAAAGCCAAACTGCCTTGTCTTTCGTATTTTTTTAAATTCAGTGAATTGTCGCTAGGGCAAATTTTTTTTAGCTTCTGCGTTTATTCGGCCATTATCATGGTTCAATAGTAACGTTATAGCTGTCAGTTGAAAACGATTCTCCCTAGGGCTGAAAAGTATCACTTTCAACCCGCTCTTCAGGCAACTTCAGACCTACTTTCCGAGTATGAGTAATGAAATAGTACATTGTTACCCAAGGGTTGAAGGTAACTTAATTAGTCCCGAGACGGGGTTTGGCGCCCGAGTGTATCAGTCCCGAGACGGGGTTTGGGGCCCGAGTGTTACGAGGGCGCCAATAGTTGGAGGGACTAAATAAAGTTACTTTCACCCGAGGTAAACACTGTGCTTTTCATTACGAATACAAGGAAATATAAATAAAAACATCAGAAAACAAAATTAAACATATGAATCGAATTGCCGCTAATTTCTTTTTTTTAATATTAGTCCATGTGGACAGGCAATAGCCATAAAGCCATACTGCCTTGTCTTTCGTATTTTTTTAATTCAGTGAAATGTCGCTAAGGCGAATTTTTTTTTTTATCTTCAGCATTTATTTTGCCAATAACATGGTTCAATAGTAACGTTATAGCTGTCAGTTGAAAACGATGCTCCCTAGGGCTGAAAAGTATCACTTTCAACCCGCTCTTCAGACTTCAGACCTACTTTCCGAGTATGAGTAATGAAAAAGAGAATGTTTGCCAGCTGACCCTGGTCCAGGACATGGAGTACAGCTGCGTGGTGATAGAGGTGAAGCCGCTGCTGGTGCCGGAGCTGGAGCCGCCGCCGCAGCCACGCATCGTGCTGCGGCGCTGGTGCGCAGGCCCGCCGCAGCTCTGCTACGGGCCCCATCTCACCGAGATCAACTACTACGTCGTGCTCGAGACCCTGCTGGTGGTCGAGTTCACTCTCGCTGTCTTCGGACGGCAGGGCCACTACATAAGTCCATCCAAAGCGCTGAAGTACACCAACTCCTTCGATAGGTTTCCTTCTCTGCCTAGGTATCCGGAGCTAGAGGCAACCTTAAAACGTACATCTGTGACGCTGGCGTGGTTGCACTGACCTTAGTAAGTGCAAGACGATTGTCTAATACGAGAAATTTGACTAGCCGCAGCTATTTGATTAATATTCCCACGGGAACACTGCACTTTTCCATAATTAAAACTAGAATAATGTTTAAAGTTTAACTATACTCTATAGTAGTTTGAACAGGTATACTAATACAATGTCTCCGTATACTGTTATGATACCTAATTGTTCTAATCGCGTTACTTTAAAAAGCTTTACACGTATTTATCTCATATTTGATTCCAGGATTATGATTATAACAATGTCGGTATTGTAGGTACATAGTGCCAGGCCCCGACGACGCTTAGAGCGCCCCTTAGCAGGAAAAGAAAGAAGTACTGGTTACTTCATAATATAATTGGTTGGGATATACATACTTATATTTATATATACATAGAGATACCATTCCGGTAATTGTTGATCAGGCGCGACGTACAGCGAGCACTTTGTTGATCCGAAAACACAAGTTGATCCCAGTCTTTGTTGATCTTTTATACATTTTCATTAACAAATGTTGCAACCAGATCATCATTTGACCTCAAGGGGCCTTAGGAATTGTAATACCATTTGTTGATCCAATATACAATTCCATTTTACACAAGTTAGTCCGATTCAAATGAACCAATCAGAACGCAGCATTGGTCAAAAATGTCAGCGACGTTGCCGCTTCTTGTGGAAGTCGTGGAGGTCAATGACCTGGAGGCGTTACCTATTTTAGTTCCTTTATAATTATTTTGATAATTGTGTACCTGTAGTTTAAATTTGAATTGTCTGAGTGCTTATTTTGTAAGCCTTAAGAAATAAAGATATTGATTTACTGAATTACTTTATTTAGAAACACAAAATCCATAGCGATAACTTTTCTATCATCATAGTTCATATACAGGATGTAACATTTAAAACGGACAGTATGGGAAAGTCTGAAACTATAAGACATACGAAGATCTCTTCTGAGGAACCATGTCATCGATTTTAGTGACAAGAAAAACTGCATTCACACATTTAAAAAATCTTGTACTCAGTCCGGGAACCGAACCCGAATGTTTTGAAAAATAAAACTAACAATATTTTTAGTTAGATTTCGATTATGTAGGTCTTAAGATGTAAATGTTACTAAGAAACGTTATGTCTAAAATTAATAAAATGCATTGTTTTCATATTGTTTATTTATTTTCCATACAGCATACAACACGTTTAGGAAAGTTTAGGTGCGTAAAATTGTCACTATGGTTGTTTGTAGCTCTTTGGTATTGCAACTTAAGTTAGTCAAACAAGTTATCAATAGTCACATATCTAGACACGTTTTAAATGAGAACTTACCCCAAAAATGGATTGGTACGGTCGGCCGAGGCCCTATAAAATGGCCCACGAGGTCACCCGATTTAAATCCACTAGACATTTTCTTGTGGGGTTACGTTAAGGATGAAGTGTACAAAACAAGCTACGACACCAATAAAGGCCTAAAAGCAGAAATTTTAACGCAAATTCACCACCTAAAGATACAAAACGCAATAATTTAGTAAGATCTTTATATAGTTAAACAAGTTAAATGTTGAATTGAAAAACAAAAATTGGTGGTCATTTCTAAAATTTAATAAATTAACGGTTATGAAAACAATGAATTTTATTCATTTTAGACATTACGTTTCATAGTAGTATTTCAATCGAATTTAGACTAAAAATAGTGTTAGTTTTATTTTTCAAAACATCCGGGTTCGATTCCCGGACGGAGTGCAAGATTTTTTTAAAAGTATGAATACAGTTTTTCTTGTCACTTAAATCGATGACATGGTTCTTCAGAAGAGATCTTTGTATGTCATAAAGTTTCAGACTTTCCCAAACTGACTGTTTTAAATGTTACATCCTGTATATTATCATATTATTGTAATTTATTAACAAGCAGAAAGCAGACCGAGGTTGTTATGTATAGTATAGGTGCTAAGGTTAGTACCTAGTACCTACTTGTCGAGTTAAAAATTTAAATAAGATGGCAAATAAAATTGACCATTTTCGCGTACTACAATGGTAATGTCAAATGTGAAAGTATATTTTTTTTTACCTATAATTTGTAAGATATTCAAAAGCTAATAAGCTAGTATGTAAATAACATTAGTTACCCTCTGCGCCTTTTTACTTGAAGTGTTCGAACGACTAAAAGAAAATTCCCTCTAATTTTTTTTTCAAAAATACAAGTCGTGCGTGTTTTTAAAAAAATAAAACAAGTACCGAAAATTAGTTCGATAGTTGTTTTACTGAATTAATTTTAGATGTAATTTAGCAATGTCCCAAAAACAGAAATATTGGGCCGAAAAATATTTAGCCCTGGCGTCTCCAATAAAATTATATCTGTTATTATACGAACAGTAGATATTTTAGCTCCGATTTTTCCGACCACTGGTCATTATTTTTAACAGAAAGTTCAAATCAAGTAAGTTCAGTATTTTATATTATTTTTACTGTCTAGGTATTTTGTCATTCGGAAATTCGTATACATTGTTGCAGAGTCTACGATGAATGTGCTGATGCGTAATGGAATTGAGGTTGTGTGGTGTGTCGAGCTACAAGACTGGCAGGGATAAGAAATATAAACACGTTGATTCAATTGCAGCTAATTTATTAGTCATCAATAAATAGCATACAATCCACACAATGATTACTTTAATATTTGGAGATATAAAATAATGTAATCTAGAATCAAATACAGAGACGAACGAGCGAGCCCTGAGAGGAAGTAACACATAACGTTATGTCAAAATACAGTCATAGACTAAAAAGCATAATGAACGTTTCTTTTCAGGAATAGACAATTATTACAATACTTCCCCTCTATTTCTCAAAAGAACGCTCCCGCTCTACATTGCATTCAAAAATAATAATCAATATTATCATGCAAAACAATAGGCACACAAACAAATTATCATAACATTACTGATATACAACATAAAAGACTTAATAACATACTTTTACATTCCATGCACTTAATCTTATAACATTATTTTAAGTCAGATTTCTATAAAGTACATTTCAAATTAAGTCCACTAATAAAATGCTTGTGTTTTGTGGAACCTAGAGGCTTAGTAAGTACATCTGCTAACATATTTTGAGTAGATAGGTATTTTACATCAGCAAAACCATTCTGAATTAAATCCTTTACATAATGATATCTCAAATCTTTATGTTTAGTTTTCTTATGACAATACTCTTTAGCTTGAAGTAATTTATGTGCACTCTGATTATCATTATAAATTACAGTATCATAATGAGTATTAAAAATTTCAAACAAAAAATTCTTAACAAAGTACAAGTCCTTACAGATATCACTAATTGCTAAATACTCAGCCTCTGTACTACTTAAGCTACACAGCGTTTCTTGCGGGACTCCCAATTTATAACATTCCTACCTAACTTAATGACAAAGCCAGTATAGGACTTTCGGTCCACGACGTCATTGGCCCAGTCAGCATCTGTAAAAGCAGTTAATTTTAAATTACAGCTCCTATAAAAACATAGTCCGTAATTTAATGTTCCAGCTAAATACCTTAGGACGCGTTTCGCAGCTAGCCAATGAGTTTTATCAAAACCATTGCTGAATTGGCTTAGTTCACTGCAAGCAAACGATATATCAGGGCGTGTACACACTGACAAGTACATTAATGATCCTAATAATTCCTTATAATGAAAGATGTTGTCATCAAGTAAATTGCCCTCTGGCTTACATAATTTTGAATTTAATATCATGGGAGTACTGACAGGTTTGCAGTTTTCCATCCCATACTGTGACAACAACCTTTTAATGTAATCAGATTGATCTAGAGTCAGAAATCCTTTTGCCCTGTCACGTTTGACATTAATTCCTAAACACATTTTCAAAGTACCTAAATTTTTTACACTGAACTCTTTTTCTAATAATGTTAACAAATCTGTTTTTAATGTAGAGCAATTGCTAAAAATATAAAAATCATCCACATACAGAGCCACAATAATTAAATTTTTGTCCTTACGTTTAATATACACACATGGCTCGCATTTGCTCTGAACAAATCCATTATTTGACAAGAGTTGATGTACTTTTAGGTTCCACATTCTGCTAGCTTGTTTTAAGCCATATATACTCTTAAGTAACATACAAACCTTACTTTTATCTTCAGCAAAGCCTTCAGGTTGTTCCATATAAATTATCTCATCGAGATTGCTGTTCAAAAAAGCAGTCTCTACATCTAAATGGTCAATATTCATGTCTAGTTCAGTAACAAGAGCAAATAATGTACGCATAGTGCTGTGACGAACTACAGGAGAAAAGGTGTCACAGTAATCTACCCCCCTCTGCTGAGAAAATCCACGAGCAACTAGCCTAGCTCTATATTTGTCCTTACCTGAAGAGTCTTGCTTGGTTTTAAAAACCCACTTACATTTAACTATATTTTTGTCCTTAGGACGATCTACTAGTCTCCATACTCTATTATCTATGAGTGCCTTATATTCCTTCTCCATAGCTAAGTACCAGTCTTTACCATTCTGTGACGACACTGCATCTCGATAACTAACCAGATCAGAATCACTGTGCGCCAACAAAGATAAATCATATTCATCATACCTGACTGGTAGCTTGCCTCGAGTACTACGCACGGGTCGCCAAGTATTGGTCACAGAATGCCCAGGACTAGTCACCGCAAAATCCACAGGTCGCGAGGTGACGGTCACTGACGGCTCGAGACTATAACCAGCTTCTTCCCCTCGACAGGACACCTCGACTGTTGCACAGTCGCTGTCCTCATCAGCTGAGACCGGGCTTCGATAGCCCTCTGCCTCATCTCCAGTGCAGTACTCGGATTCTGGAGCTGAAACCACAGAAATATTTTGCTTATCTCTAGTATCACAGAGTGTCTCATTATTTTCAGTCATATTAGAATTAGACTTAGAATTATTTAAATTATTACTATTAGATTCACTCATATTCAAAATATTTTCATTATTTAAATTATTATTATTAGAAAAGGAGACCATGTCAAAATTATAAAAATTCACTTCCTCTACTTTGGCATCATTATAATAATTATTCTTGATATCTTTCAAAAATTTATTTTCTAAAAATGCAACATTCCTGGAATAAATAATCCTGTTTGGATTTGAAGGATTCACCAATCTATAACCCTTTGTTGTGTCACTATAACCCACAAATATGCACATTGTGGATTTGGGATCTAATTTTCTACGCTTCTGCTCAGGTACTAAAGTGTAGGCAACACAGCCAAATACTCGCAGGTGACTAAGTTCCACTTTGGAACCGGTCCATACCTCCTCAGGCACTGATCCATCCAAGGCGCGGGTAGGGCATCTATTCTTTAAATACAATGCAGTCATCACTGCTTCCCCCCAATAACGCCGGCAAAGATCAGACTCCTGCAGCATACAGCGTGCCTTCTCTATAACAGTACGGTTTAGGCGCTCTGCAACTCCATTTTGCTGTGGACAGTAGGGAACTGTAACTTGATGCATGATGCCCTCTGACCTTAAGTACTGAGAAAACTTATTATTACAATATTCAGCACCGCCGTCCGACCTGAGACACTTAATGGGAAAACCAGATTGTTTTTCTACTAGGGCTCTAAAATTCATAAAACAGGACATTACCTCGCTTTTATTGTGTAGCAGGTATCCCCAACTTTTCCTGCTGAAATCATCTGTGAATGTCAGGAGGTATTTTGCTCCCCCCCAGCTGCACATCGACATCGGGCCACACACATCTGAATGAACAAGGTCCAGCGGTTGATGAGCACGCTTAGTCACACCAATGGGGTAGGGCTTAGCCGCCATCTTCCCCTCGAGACATGCAATGCATTCATCCAAACTAGTCTGAAACATAAGACAGTTATTACGCCGCAGACTACACATACCATCATATCCAAGATGTCCCAGTCGTTTGTGCCATGTCGCAGTCGGCACACACGCCGTCAGCGCACTCTTTTCCCCCTGGCCTTCATCCGTCAGGGAGGCAGAAGAATGACTCAGCTGCTGCGAACATAACCTATAAGTGCCATTGACATTCTCAGCTTTCCCTAAACATTTCCCATTAATTTTACATTCTTTATAAAAGTGACACCCATTCTTATCAAAAAGAATGGAAAAACCTGCTTCTGTAAGCTTGCTAACAGACAAAAGATTTGTGGTTAAATCCGGCACAAGCAACGCATCCTTACACATAATAGAATTATTACCAACTTTTAATTGTAAATTACCCATACCTATACTATCCAAAGTATCATTGTTAGCAATACACACTTTATTTTTAATAGGCTTAAAGTCTTTAATCAAGTCCTTGTTGTTACTCATGTGATTAGTACAACCCGAGTCCACCAACCAGTCACTTTGACGAACACTTAATGCCATCTCAGCCACAAAAAAGGTTTGTTCACTCTTACCAGAGTTTTTCTTGTCCTTTATATATTTAAAACACTTTGATTTGATGTGCCCTGGCCGTTGACAGTAGTGGCAAATCACCTTCTTATTATTCTTATTGGCAGTAAAAGCCGTAGGTTGCTCACTATTGTTGTTTGTCTTGCGAAATTCTTCTTGAAGTAGACGAGTACGCACTAAATCACTACTAAGACTTGATGAGATGCACGCAGTTTCCATATTAGACACCAACACATCGTACTCTGCTGGTAATCCACTCAACAAGATCTCGGCTACCTCAGCATCTTCGATAGTGCGGCCAATATCAGCCAGTTGCTGCACCAAAGTCATTACAGAATTGATAAATTCACTCATGTTTGCATATTGTGTAAAATCTATTCGATGCAATTGCCGCAGCAGAAGAACACGGCGATACAGACTTTTATCATCAAAAACTGCAGCCAACTTGCTCCATGCTTCCTTAGACGTCTTCGCGTCTCTGATATACTGATATAGTGCCGGCTTCACCAATAAACATATGCGCGCCAATGCGCGTTGATCCTTCACTGGGTCTGGGTTAATCTTGTCAATACATTCGTACAATCCTTCCAGGATAAGAATCTGCTTCACTACGAATTTCCAGGTCACGTAGTTCTCAATGCCTTCCAGTTTGTCTACCTGAACACTCCCGGCGCCGCTGCCCATATAGGTCGGCTGCCCTGAAGTGTGGCATGACATGTTGCCACCGCCGCCGTCATCCTGATCCTCGCCCGCCATAGTCGAGCGACAACACCCCCAACTAGCACGTTGGCGTTAAAATAACCTGTATATCATACTTATAACGGTTCCAATCGAGTATCCTAGTGTTAAAAATACCTGTAAGAATGGAGTTAGAGCATGCTCTAACTCACTTATAACCACGAAAGAGGCCCACGATTTTGCAGGTAAAGGTGTTATAAAGCCTGTATAAGGGTGGTATAAGGGTGTTAAGTACCTGCACAAGAGTGTTTATTCATTCTCAGCTAATACCTTAACCGGTATAAATGTCTTGTAGATGAGTTGGTTAATACTTTAGGTGTTAGAATCATTTCGGTTAAGAATGAAATATCACCTAACATATTACAAGACCTATTAAAGATACTTGTTTGACACTTAATCGCTTAGTAGTTAGTTAGAATATTCTCAAGCATTTTGTATCTTACGACGGGAAGTCTATGAACTTTGTTACTTAATAAAATTATGTGACTATCAGTGAATGGCGTAACAGAATTGACAGAGGAGAATATACAAATACTAAGGAGTTAAAGTTTTCATTGTGAAGTGAACATAATCTGCCGCGGTAATTTTACTGTAAATGTATACCATGTTTCTCATCTCAATTTTAACGCGCCCTGGATTAAATTAAGATTTTAAATAAAAATTATGAAGAATAATAAAGAAATTTCAAATTTTTATTTTTTTATTTTTTTCCTTATTAGCCAGTAGCATGTTAAATTAAGAGGTTTCAGTAGAATGACAGAAGTTACATAAATAATGAAGTATTTTGTTGTCAAATATTGAATAACCTATTCAATATATATAAGTTAATTGATCAAAACAATGGCGACCGAACATTAAAGCTTTATGTCTTTGTTAAGTGTTCTATTACACATTTCGAGATACAACATCTTTAGTCAAGAATGTTGTCAGTCTTTAGTACTCTTTACAGTGTATTAATAGTCTTAAGTAACTACAATTACTATAGCCAAGACAATACTACCGGCTAAGCATAAAATGAACTTATACTCTTGACAAACTCTGTTTTAAAAGTAATGTCTGCACCTTATAATCAATATAACACCAAAATACTTATAAGGCACTTTACGGAAAAAACTAAACAACAATAAGTGTTAACGAGAGTCTAAAGAGAGAGAATAAAGTTTATAGTTACAACTGAGATCATTATTACTCCGTTAAACAGTTAAAAGTAATAATAATACCTGTAACTGACACCAAAATGTTAGTTGGGCCACTGACGATTATTTAACTCGACGATAAACTGGGCCCAAAACCCTGTTGCAGAGTCTACGATGAATGTGCTGATGCGTAATGGAATTGAGGTTGTGTGGTGTGTCGAGCTACAAGACTGGCAGGGACAAGAAATATAAACACGTTGATTCAATTGCAGCTAATTTATTAGTCATCAATAAATAGCATACAATCCACACAATGATTACTTAAATATTTGGAGATATAAAATAATGTAATCTAGAATCAAATACAGAGACGAACGAGCGAGCCCTGAGAGGAAGTAACACATAACGTTATGTCAAAATACAGTCATAGACTAAAAAGCATAATGAACGTTTCTTTTCAGGAATAGACAATTATTACAATATACATAACATTTTTTATTTGCTTGTGAATAAGGAATTAAATTTGAAGTCTTTTATTTAATTTCATAGTTAGTTATACATTTTTATGGACATTTAATAAAATAAATAAATAATTTCGGACAGTCCACACAGCATCATCCATCATACTGTGCGTGCATACACTGTTTTGATGGTTGTTTTACGATGTTTTTTCTGGCCGGGTATTTTCTAGGAAGTTCTTGCGAGTACAAATTTGTTTTTTGTTTTGTACAAATTTGGGTATTTTCTAACTGTTAGAAAATACCAGCAGTTTGCAGCAGTCCAGCTGGCGAATCGGTCAATATAAGTTCAAGCTATGTAGGTGGTAAGAGGGGGTTGGCCCCACTTTATAGTCTACTAGCGACCCGCCCCGGCTTAGCACCGTTTTATTATACGTATAAACCTTCGTCTTGAATCACTATATATTAAAAAAAACGCACCAAAATCCGTTGCGTAGTTTTAAAGATTTAAGCAGTCATAGGGACACAGGGAAATAGGGACAGAAAAAGCGACTTTGTTTTATACTATGTAGTGATGATGCACCGGGGTCCCAGTCCATCTACCTACGCCCCTGGTCCGACAGTCCTCAGTTTCTTTGGCAGGTCCGATTAAAACCTTTGGTGGAAGTACTTTACTTTTATAGTTCACTTAATATTTTTTTCATCTTCAGAACAACTATTGTAAATCAGACTAAGATACGGTCTGAGGTCCGTAAACACAAGAATGCTTTTATTCTGGCCCTTCTCCAAGTAGAAGCAGCCCAAACCGTAGAAGAAGTCTTTGTGGACGAGAACCGCGCCGGAGGCGATGGCGGGGAAGTTCCTTACGTTGTTGAGACAGATGAAGTGCCCCCAGCCGCGCGGCAGCCATTCTTCGCAATCCGTTTGGACGTGTTCGTCATACTCAAACTCTTCAGAGCGCAGGACCGTGCCCCTGAAGATGTGTTGGTGGTCGACGTGGCCGTAGGACGCGATCTTGATGTCGTCTCCCAGCCGGGAGTACCGCGAGGCGGGCAGACTCACGATGGGACCGGCGTCCGACGGCTGATCAGACTCTAAATTGAACTCGTAGCTATTGCTCTCGTTCCTAGGCCTCGGTTTGAGTGGGTTTGCGAGCCTGAGCACCATCAGATCGTGCAGGGGACTCTGCTCGCCGTCCTTGAGGTGCCACACGTTGGAGCCGCTCTCCAAGGGGATGACCTGGCGGCCGCACGATATTCTGGATGTTTCAACATCGTAGCTGACTTTAGTACCATTCAGTATGAGTCTCGACTTTATAGAAACGACTTTAACATTTTTCATATTTGCTTTGCCTTGTAACAGGAAGTTTCGGAAGGGATTGTAAGTGGTGAGTACGATGGACCTGGTGAGGAGCAGGCCGGCGGCGCGGACGGTGGTCTCTGGGTCGTAGAAGACGGCGACGACTCGGTCGAAGAAGATGTCCTTATCGCCGATGTCGAAGTGGTCGACCCAGCGCAGGGTTCTGTTCTTCCCGTGAGCGATGCAGAGCGTCGCGCACAGCACGAGCAGGCGCTGCCTGGAACAAGTTTATCTAGACTAGATTCTAAATTCAAATTTGAATTAAAACGTTTATATTTGAATTTAAATTTGAATTTCAGATGGAACGCTCTGTAACCGTCGGAGAAGCCGTGCGTAAATTTATCAGTTGTTTACTATTATTAGTTACCTACATGATATTTCAAAAAGAAATGAAAGAATTAAATGTGAAACTAGGAAAAAATACTTAGCTACTACTAAAAATAATTAAGTAAGTATCACGTATTTTTTTCTAGTAGAAAACGGTGCAATATTGCGTCAAAGTAAAGTTAAATTAAAGTACTTACTTACCTAACATTTTCTCTCTAAAATCTAAAATATCTAAATCACAAATACATAGGAACACGTACTTATTTTGTATTTGCTTAAATTTTAAATAATGTTACAATTAACTATATTTTTTTATAATCCAAAGCGTTTCGAGTGAATCACACTCGTGAGCTTTGGGTTGGACTTGAGGAGAATCTTACGAAATCTCACCAGAGGGAGCGAAGGTGTTAAACATCCTGAAAAATGTCTCACGTAACTTATGGACGCCCCCTTAGATATTCAAGGGCGAACAGAGATAGATTATAAGACCATAAAAATAAAACTAAGGTTTAAGGTAAAACCCTTTTGGTGATTCTTCCGGTTACCATACTTACATTACATATGCTTTTTCTATCACTTAAATAAACAGATTTTAACTTCACAATTTAACATGTCTTATATAAAGGTACATGAATCATCGGCCTTGTTTTGATGTCAACACATTGAACACTGCCGGAGACGTGAGCTCCTCTGCAAACTTCTGCGTGCTTATAACTCTTGGAGCTAAAAACAAAATGTTGTCAACATCCTTTGTAGTTGTTTTTCGAATATAATTTCAATATCCAGATAAGCAACAAGCAAAGAATGCTGCCCGGATGTATCCGAACATAGTTGCTGGACTGAGTGCATCAGTCATACTATTTTTAATTTTAGCGATAAGACCGCCCTTTGTAGCCACTATTAATAGGTACAATTGAAACAAAGCTATTGCAGACGGCTGAAGATTCAACTCAACTGATCCATATAAATACCAATCGGGAGCTACTCCAAGACGCTGGTTGCATTGTTTTACGGCAATGATGATGCACCAGATACTCACCAGCTCTCGGGTCACGCGTCGCATCGACCAGGCGCTCAGATATGTTTTAAACATGTTTTAAACCCTGAGAACCTTGTACCAAAGGCATCTCAAAGAGTCGGTCGAGAAGTTTTTAAGTTAAATTTGGTCTAGCTCTAGTCTTATACAAAGTACCAATTTACTAAACATCTAGTAATGTATAACAGGCCTCTCCCGCCGCCGCGCCGTGTTGATTTCTTATTCTCGAGAGTATCTTTTTCAAAACTGAGCAATTTCAAGTGTAAATACAGTACGTACAAAAAATGTGTTGCACTATCACAATCATACAACCTAATGGTGGAATAATCAGAATAATAGAATGATCAATTTATTGGTAAGTTTTTTACACATGGAACAACAGCCCTCCTCGTTTGAAGGCTTATTCAATGGTTCATCAGGAACAGGGTTGCGGAGCCTTGTTCCGTCATGGTGCGCTATTTACTTGATACTTTTGGTAGTAGGTTTTGACACATGTCAGCTCACTGGGCTAAACATTTTTATTTTAGGCTTGTTTTCCTAAATATGGCCAACAACGCCTGGAGCACATTATTATAAAAAAAAAACTTAGTTTATTTCAAACGTGTTTATATCAATTTTATGTCGGTTTTGTACTCTGTGAGCAGTTAAAAATTTTGTGTGTAGGTACGTCTATTATCTTTAATTTTACATAGATCCACCCGCTCACATCCATATATGGTTCTTATAAATTCCTTTCATTTCATTCATATAAGTGATTGACTTATGTATTTATACCTTGATTACTTATAAATTTTGTTGGTGTGTGTGAGGAGTCAATTGGTTTCGACGGAAGATCAGCCTCTTTTCTCTCGCTCTGTCAAGTTCTACTTTTTTTGTACAACTACAACACGACAACACGGTATCTCATTTTGGCGCAAACAGCACCTGAGTTTAACGGAATTATATGAGAAAATAAGCGGGGGCGCCACTTTAGGTGCTTTTTGCGCCTTAGGTGGAGAATCAAGACAGAAATCGCAGCGGTAAAAGTTATCAACAGAACGCCTTAATCTTTCGATGAATTACCAGCAATGCTTGCTATGCGATTAAGCAGGAGTGGCATGTAGTTGTGCTGAGGTGGCTTATTGTAGTGTATTTGTAAAAGTTCGGGTAGGTTTAGCTAAAATGTCGTATGTACTACCTACCTAAATAAATAATTGCAAATGAAAATTATTTGTTCTGCTAAAATATTACCCTGAGTTTCTGAGCCCGAATTATCCCAAAGTTACCAGCTATAATCTATAGATAGATAGATAATTTCTATATCACACCATCGAAATATGTAACAGAGCAACTAAATACTAGCTAATTTTATATTTTGTTATTGGGATAAAGTTCGTCATTTGGCTTGGTCACGCTGCACCCGTTATTAAAAAACACATAATTAAATTTGTACCTTGTGACGAATTCCCAAGCTGTAAATTGTTAGTTAGAAACAATTGATTTATTTTTATTACTCGTATTAATAGCTAAATAAAAACTCATGCCATTAGACTTTATTTTTTTCTGTGTTGGAGCATATGAAAATTAAAAAAGATTTGCTTACAAAGTAAACCATTCCGCCCGCGATTAACCCAAATACTTTAAGATACAGAAAAGACAGCTCAAATTAAACCGCAAAAAGGTCGGAATATGCATGTGTGTGGGAAATTTACATACGGAACCATTTCCTAATCCGGGGTTCCAATAAAGCAAACCCTTTGAGGTCAGCCGATCGCTGATTACAGGATGGGATGCTTATCTTTTGTGGCCGAATAGGTATTTCCGGTATTTGAATACTGTAGGTGCTAGTTCGTCTGTAGAGAGTAGGCAGATTAACTTAGTAAGATAGTAGTGGTATGAAACAAAGAAACATAGGAGGCGATATAAAAGGATCTCGTTGTTTTAGATGACCATTAGCGTAGCGGGCAAAAGTCCGCCTGCGACGCAGGAGGTTGCGGTTTCGATTACCGAGATAAATGTTAGAATTCTACTAGAATGGTACTTTCTATTTTAATACTTAAAATAAGAAAAAAAATCTATCTATGTTGTATAATGATATTGACGTATTATTTAATTATTTCTGAATACCACATGAGCAAAGGTGCGGTCAGGAACTAGTCTTTATAAGAGCCGGTTCAGGTGTAAACTTTTAGGAGGTTCCATTAATCTGTCCGGGAACGGGAAGCGAACCTGCACGAAATATTGCCCCACCACTCTTCGATATTCGGACTATTTCGGACACTCGGAAATACGGGACAGCCGCCCAGTCATTGTAGAGCCATTTACAGTGATTCATGACGATTTTGGACTCTATTTACATTGGACAAACAAACCCGTGGTTATACACCTTTAATGAAGAAATTCATCCATTTATCTTTTATCTGGAGTCAGACTGACCCATTTATGTCAGAATATAATCCCGGTTTCAGCTCCGCGGCAACACCGTCCTAAAGTCAATTACATTCATATCATAATCAACCGAGGTCTGACCTTTCTCCGCACGCCGGTCGCATACTACGAGTTTACTACGAGTGGGGCCTCGAACGCAGCGGGCTTGGCGCTAGCAACCGGCAGGTTGATGACGAATTTCGCGACAGGTTTGCATCAGGCGATCTCGCGATCTTCGCTGTCAAACGCACTGACAGCAGCGACAGCGACAACAGCTATCGATCACAATGTCTGCCTCTGACGGATAAGCGGCGATCTAAAAAAAGCATTATTTTCGTCTTCTGCCTACAATTTGGTATTACGTAGGCGGATCAAACAACTGGGCTTCGTTGGCTGTTCTTTCGTAGGTCTACACTTAGGACGGAAAGATACGATCTCCATTACATTAGTTCTAATAATCTAAATTACATTACAAGTTTGTTGTAAATAAATAAACTGGACTCTTATGTGGTTGACTCTACTGTATTTTCATTGATTAGGTACTGCTTAAACATCTAAATAAATTGTGTTGTTGTATTCAAATTCAAGGTGTTTTATTTCCTTTACACTTCACAGGATTCTTGGGCAAGACAAATAAAAAAAATTATTAAATTAAACAAGAAAATAAAGTGATCACTATGATGTTGTTCACTTCAATATTTTTGTGGTAAAGAAAGCAAGCTTCTAAACTCATTCATTAAGTAGGTATTATAAATTTGTCCAGCAAATGTTCTTATTATGTGTTTCTTATTTCCATGACCTCGGGCCATAATAGTGGCGCAGTCCTTTGGGGCCGGAGCCATCCATTATTACTATCAGGAAAAAAACATTATAACCACGAGTAACTGCAAATCGTACAAAGATCTATAGTCCTAAGGTGGAAACTAAACCGGGTTACAGGCGGCCCTTCACTCGCTGCACCACTTTAGGTCGACGAAACAACTAAATGAGATAAAAGTCCTTATCCGCTTCAGCGCCGCTCCCCGCCCGCTCCATAGCCTCACTGCAAGCGCTCACTCCAGTTCACCCCATGAGAAGCAGTAACCTCACGCAGCCGGACCACGTCGCCGGTGACCCTCCAGCATCAGGCAAAGACAAATAAAACAAAAATATATTAATTCTAGTGAAAAACACTCAAATAGTTCGTGGTATATACGGTAGTGAGGACTGAAAAGAAGTTGTTTTGAGGATATTAGATCTGTACTGCCACCTGGGTCTGAAGGTAAGAACTGTCTTTAACGCACACACTGTAATTTCTACTAACATAGCATAAGCTCTTACTAACTACAATATGGATCTATGGTCTGAAATAAAAACATTTTTATTATTATTATTTCACTTTATTTATTTTAATACTCGTTAGAAAATACAAAAATATTATAAAACTAATCTACAGTAAAAAATATATCAAAACGGTGGATCACCGGCCGCGAAGCTAGGCTCAAGCTGCCGATGACTAGGGTTGCAGATAGAGGAACTTCCTGAAGATACGCGCCGAATCCAGGAGAACCGCTTTTTGGATCTGACCCTTGATCCAACTTCCTAGCGAGAGTCTCTTGAGATGTTTGTCAAGGCTCTTCGCTATTACCCCGTTAACCGAAACGACTATCGGGGCGATGGTCGCGGAATCAACATCTCACATGCTGACAACCTCGTTAGCCAAGTCAAGATATTTACTGAGCTTATCTTTCTAATTATTATTATTTAACGAAGATCAAAACTTGTGCCGATGCTCATAGCTTTTCAAATGTCACTAGGTACTAGACTCTCGAAAAAGCTTAGAGTAGATACCTTTCTGGATTTCTTGGTGTCTATTGACTAGGAGTCCAGTTTAAAATAGCTAATGCCTGGAGAATTTCAGACGACTTCTGTAACTCCGCGAGTGAAGGTTTGCCTCCGACGCAGGAGGTTTCGAGTTCGATTCGCGCATCGCGACAAATACTTGTACGATCTTCAGATATTTATTTCGGGTGTTTTCTATTCAACAATTTTTCCAACCACTATATCATCAGGCTAAAATAAACATTGGTCTAATTTCGGCTCATTTCGCTTGTATATACCTACGCAGGAAAGCACAATTGCTATCCTGGTGCTATCTACGTACAACGTGATGTAAATGAAAATTTCACCCCAAAAGGGGGGTAGAAGATTTTATGGTGTTTTTTGTAACTCTTTAACCAGTGGCCCGTTTTGCTTGAAACTTGAAGAGAATTACGAAAAATATAAAATTAATGACCAGTAAGATTTTTCAAAAATCTTTTGCATATGGGGTAAAACGGTATCAGTTTGACTCCATATTAAAATATCTATAGCTTTTTAATGTAACTAGGAAGCGTATGATCTGAAAATTTCAGTGAGTACTGATAAAACCAAATCGTATAGCCTACGCGGGCGAAACCGCGAACGGAAAGCTACTTTCTTATACATACGCCTAAAACAAAGTGCGAGAGAGTTGCAAATAATAATTGAATACGCATCCCACAAAACAAAATATTTTTATTACATATATATTACATAACTAGCTGGTGCCCGCGACTTCGTCTGCGCATGATTAGTATTTCGAGTACTCGCTATTTTACTTGCGTAATTCCTTTCTCGTGGGATTTTCGGGATAAAATAAAGCCTATGTGTTATTCCAGCTTATAATCTATCTCTGTGCAAAATTTCATCCAGATCCGTTCAGCAGTTTTTGCGTGAAAGAGTAACAAACGTCCATCCATCTATCAATCTATCCATCCATCTATCCATTCATACTTACAAACTTACGCGTTTCTCAGTTCCATTCGAAAAATTTCTCACAGCATCTGAACGACGCGTGTGTACGCGTCGTTCAGATGCTGTGAGAAATTTTGAAAACCCGTATAGCCCAGGGGAACCAAACTGAATTCCGGGATAAAATGTATCCCATGTCCAATCGTCCCGAGTTCCATTCGAATTCATTCACTTCCCTCGTGATGCGTGGTTAAAGAATTTTTCTTTCACCCTCTCTCCCAGGGGAACCTTACCGAATTCCGAGATAAAAAGTATCCCATGTCCTTCCTTGTAGTATGAACTCAAATCGTCCCAAGTTTCATTCCAAGTCATTCAGCAGTTTCGGCTTGATGCGCGGTAAAGGATTTTTACTTTCATACCCTCTCCCATGGGAACCTTACTGAATTCCGGGATAAAAAGTATCCTATGTCCTTCCTCGTAGTATGACCTATAATCATGCCGAGTTTTATTTAAATCCATCAAGTAGTTTCGGCGTGATGCGCGTTTACGATACAGACAGACAGACAGACAGACAGACAGACAGACAGACATGAATGAAAAAAAATACAGTTTTGGCTTGAGTATCGATCTAAGAGTGCCCTCCAAAAAAAATTTTCAAAATATCTTCAATGTACAGATTTGGACCTGTTACAGTTTTATTATAAGTATAGATAAAAAGCTTCATAGAGTCGAGCTAGAGGAGCAATTAAAACTTAGAAGTCCTCGGCAATGTGGACCGTACTCGGAGTTTACTCAATGACAGGGAAAAAGACTAAATTTATTCTGTTTTTGTTTCCGACCTCCCCGCTTGCTTTTGTAATTTAGCTTGTTTATCTAGCTTATTAAGGTCTATTGTCCACTTCCGGTGTGCTTTACTCGACCTCCTAAAATACTAAGATAATCTTGACCTAAACAGGCCACGGCCATCAATTTTAGATATCCTGTGTCAGGCTACAACGATCAATTCTATATCTAATCCAGTCTTTATTTCTAGACATTTATCAAATACAACGTTTGAGGGATTATCCTTTTAATCTCTAGTAGTTTTTCTCTCGACAGTACCAGCTCGCGCAAGTGTTTTGTCACCGTCAGTACTCTAGTTGTTAATCTGTCGTGTTTGTAAATATTAAAACTAGTTGGTGATTGCGCGCGCGCCGCAGAATGTGTAGCAGTGGATACTTTCGGGGCCCGATAGTGAAGGTGGTCATAGAGCACTGCTCTACATCTGTACAGAAGGGTACTTTACTACTGAATTTCAGAATAACTTTAGATTACAAACTCACAAACAAACATGTTGTCCGAGAAGGTGCATTTTGGGTGGATGTCTGTTGTTAAATCTTCAGACTGGAATTTATCGTAGATGTGTTTTATTTACATTTCTTCTGGGTTCTGGAATAATATAGGCGATTTAAATACAAAAAATACTCTTTGCTAATATTGAGCTTTGATGCAAGAGCTCGATTCCCGCCTCAGATAAGTGTTATACGATCTGCAGATATTTGTTTCGGGTGTTCAGAATGTTTATTATGCATTTCTATGATATATATTGTATTAAGTAGGTACATCAATCATCTAGAATGTGTTATGGGACACAAGCTCTGCTTGCAGAATGAAGATATATGATGATACTTTGTGAATTGTCTAGCGTTAAGTACATATAAATACTGTAGGTAGGTAAGTATAGTATTTTAAAAGAAGCAAGGAAGGGAGGGAGGGTTTTTATCAACAGTGGGATGGGACAATACAGACTCACAAAACAAAAACAATAATGAAAAAAATATTTTGTGAATATTTTCGAAAATCAACGCCTCATCTGGGCCGGTGCGCACTCTGCGACGCGACCTTGCAGCAACTCTTGAAGTGGAGCACGAGGACCTTAATGCGGTACAGCATGCAACTGACAGACTGACTGACAGGATTCCGTTGTGATTAGTGAAGGGCCCAGCAGCCTTGTCAGCTTTCGGGAGGCATAATATAATGCATGCCGCTTCTGGGTTCGGTTGTTAGACAATTTTAAATATTTATTGATCGGGCAAGTTATAACTATCATTTATTTATTCATTGATAAGCAAACACTTGTCTCCATTTTTTAAAATAGATTAGGTTCTAGAATTATATAAGTAGGTATCATTATTAACAACGAAAATTACAAGCAAAGGAATAGAAAAATTACAACTAGTATTTACAATTGAAACCATTGAGCTAACTATAAGCTATAAGTAGGTAGTTTTATCTAATCTTATTTTGATATTTTAATATTCCACTATGAAGGGTTTAAAAAGCTAAGTAAGTTCCCGTTCCTTTCCTTGGTTCGATTCACTTAAAACACAGTAAATAAACTGCAAAGTAAATAATTAATAAAAAAAATTTTAATTTATCACAAAGAAAATATTACTTATTATATTTTTTAAATCTAACACAAGGTGTGCATAAAAATCTGAACTTAGTATAAAATAGGTTCCCTGGCTCGCACAGTCACTCAAAATTGATAAAAATAAATGTTTCTGTAAACAATGAAACAGATAAATATGTATTATAAGTATGTATAAGTACTTATTTTGTAAGCCTAATGAAATAAATAATATTGATTTACTGATTATAACAAAACTTGATCCAAACAAACAAATAACCACGCACGGATAGATCACAAATAGCGCCGCGGGAAGTAGCTAGTTATTAAATAATGCTGGACAATTCACTATGATGCTAATTTAGTAAGCAAGGAAATCGGTTACCGTGTACATAACACAGGCTATGCTTACCTAGATTCTGCTGTGAATTTTCCAATATTATTGTTAGGTATTTGTATCATACGAAATGGATAGATTTTTATGTTTACACAGAAAACACCAAGTATCTGCAGATCGTACTAACATTTTAAGTTAATTACCACTACATAGTATAAAACAAAGTCGCTTGTTTTGTCCCTATATCGCTATGTCCCTTTGAATGCAAATCTTTAAAACTACGCAACGGATTTTGATGCGGTTTTTTTATAAATAGAGTGATTCAAGAGGAAGGTTTATACGTATAATAAAACCGTGCGAAGCCGGGGCGGTCGCTAGTTTATTTATAAGTCCGAAGTGAGCATTGAACTCGCAACCTCCTATTCCACAGACGTAAAATGATGATGATGGCACTAGATTTTAAGGAATGAAGTCCTAACAAAGCACACTTTCTCAAACAAACATAGCGAATGAGTTATTTGTCACTGACAGGTCATCCATATGTTATCTGACCCGCTATAAATAGCCACCTACATACCTACATCATGCTCTGTGCAAGTAAACAGGCAACTTTCCAAAGAAGATTTATAATTTATTTGGCGACAGATCAAATTAAAAGTGTAGACAAGTTAACAACTGTTAGATTTCACTCGGCACTTTTATTTTACTTTTTAGGTGAACAGCTAGACTGAGAAACATTTCTTTTTGTCTGAAACCTATGTTAACTACCGGTTGTTTGAAGGTCGTACTATACCTATATAGACACAAACATGGTCTCGGCTGAAAAGTGTAGGAATCATTGCAGATGTTAGATAGATAAAACTAGCAGTACCCCGCGACTTCGTTCGCTTAGAATTAGAATTATCAAACATACATTTTTGCAAAAAATAAATTCTTTACTTATACCCCTTCATCCTTCAAGGCACACACTACCATTCAGTCCTAACTCTGATGACCTAAACAAGGAAACCACACTCAAATTTTTCAAAAATCGAATCAAAAATTAGCCCCATATTATAGGTACTCATATTCAGGAAGTCAAGGTCAACGTAACGGCATTAAAACTTTTTTCGACAAGATGACGAGGAAAACGCTATCAGAAGCTTTTGCACTATTTCCCACAGTCCAGGATATTTTTTGGGTATTTCTGCCTGCAGCCAAAATTTTATTATAATCAGTATTTCGATCGACAGAATACCTATCTTCAAATCTGTAAATCATCATGCCGTTCAATCAAGTGTTGAACGTATGTCTGGATATTATCTTCATCAAAGCTGCGACAAGTTCGAAAACTGTGAATATTCGCGTCAACCAATATTTGCCTTCATAAATTTCCATTTACCAAGAAAAGCTAAAGTTACACTCTTTGTTCTTATTAAATGGCCCCTGTAATTGTAAGTTGAGGTCATTACATTTTTTGAACAAATATGTCATATACGCGATGTCTGCTTTAAAATTGATCAGGTTTTTTTTAAATCTCGATTCACGATCACAAACATTTTATTTCTTCATTATTGAATCCATTCAATATTAAAGGTGAGGTCTACGCAAAGAGCAATGGAAAGAAGCATTCTCAAGATAAGGAAAATACAAAAAATAAAAAGCAGCTCAATCAGACAAAAAACCAAGCTAACAGCATATGCACTCACACAAGCCTTACAATTGAAATGGAAATGGGCAGGGCACATCTCGCGCCTCACAGACGAAAGATGGACCATAGGAACTACAAAATGGAAGGGACCAGCGGGCAAAAGAAATGTTGGAAGACCATACAGACGGTGGGCTGATGATATAATCCAAACTGCAGGGACAAACTGGATGAGCCAGGCAACCGACAGACAGTTGTGGATGAAGCTGGAGGAGGCCTATACCCAAGTAGGGATCAAACTCACATAAATAAATATAATATTAGGTAATCACTAACAACTTAAACTAAGAAAATACTTATTTAGAACTTTGTAAAATAATCTTAAGGAGTTTGAAAAATAAAGGCTATTATTATTATTATTATTGAATCCAAATTAATTTTCATGCACCCCCCGCTTAAAATTGTGGACCCCCATTTTTTGTAACGCCTAACATAGACCCCCTTCGAGTCTCCCGCGGACCCCTGGGGGTCCACCTGAACCACTTTGGGAATCACTGATCTATAGGGACACTGAAATATGACTTAAATGTAAAAAAAAATGTTGTAGAGAAAAATGGTGGTGGTAATATTAATTTTAATCCCCCCATTTTGGCAAGAGTATTTTTGCTCTTCGATATCAGAGTGTAAAAGCCGTTTTTATCCTGTAGAGGGTAAATTGAAATTAGAAGCGTCTCCAAGTCACTGGCTGCATTACCACGCTGTTCAAATTACTTAAATGAAAACAAACTAAAAAAGGTTTTTAATTTGTTGAAAACTCAGACTCTAAACCTGCTTACCTGCTTACTTTTTTAGTTTTATATGCGCGCGCCATTTTATTTTTCTGCATTTCGTCATGCGCTGAGGAGGAATGAAAAGTCATGTGTTGCACTCGAGTGCTAAGATTTGTACCTCGTACTCATTTGATTCCTTCGCTAACGACAGCATCAGAACTCTCAATCCTTATCCTGAGACTCGTAACGAGACATGTCCTGAGACAAGCATCACGCAGCGGCCACGGCGCACGGCCCCGACTCGTGGCCGCGCTCTCACGTCTCAGCCCTTCAGACAGGGAAGTGGTGACTCTTATCTGGCTGGCTACAGACATCTCTTTCGATCTAATCGCATCTCGCACGAGAGCGAGGCGTGCTGTCTGCTAGCTCCCAGACGCTGGCTATCGCTTTCCAAAATCTCTATAATCTACTAGCATCTGCGGTTTTCCCGTTAAATATATATTTTAAGAACTAGGTACATCTCTGCAAAATGCAGCCTGATATGTTCTAGTTTTGGCGTGAAGTAGTAACAAAGATTCGAACATTTAAACTTTCGCATATATAAATATTAATTAGCGTGAAGCTACGAAAAAATAATAAGTCGTGAAGTCACGATGTCAACGGTACCTATTGCTATTTTTTAATGGCTACTAATTAAACAAGCTTCTTTTAAATAGCATTATTAGCCTCAGAAAATATAAGTAACCTTCTAAATTACTAAGTCGGCCACAACCAACGCGCGTCTGAATAACAGTATCTCAGCCACTAGTTATCTTCTATGTAAGCCACTGTAAATATAACTCAGCACGGTGGTTATTTTTTAGCATCTTAATTTGTGGCATGCATTCAAATAGCAAACTTCTAAAGTATTAATATATGACACCAAAATAGTCTTTCTATTAGCTTCTAATTTTATAATTTAGTATGTTTAAAATGTATGTCATCCTACATTTGTCGATGGATAAATTTACCTGAAATTGTCATCATATAAAATATTAAAGCCACTATTATTACATAATGAACTATTGTTTCATAGGTTTTTAGGTCAAGGTCATTGACCTTTGACCTAAAGTTCAATGACCTTAACAAAAGTGACCTTGAGGTCATTATCCTCAAGGTCAAAAACTACCCCGAGGTAGTTTTTCATGTTTTTTTGGTTCCATCGCGATTCGCCATAGCTCCGGCGCTTCGGGAAGTGCAGCCTCTCCGCCATTGCGTAACAAGGGTCAGGCACCACTGCTCACCTCCGCAGCTTCGGCTTTTTGGTCGCTCCCTTCACGCCTCCGGCTTATTAAATACACTCTAGGGGCGCCACGCACAAGACCACGTGGAGTCGGGGTACTCTGTGTCGGATCCGTCACTCGAATTGAACCTAATCAACTCATATCGGAATGCTCTGAATCGGGGTAATTCTTCATGTTTTTTTTGAGTTCATTGACCTCTAACGCTGAGGTCATTTAACTTTGGGGTCAATCACCTGAACCAAAGTTGGACCCCTAGTGATTCTCTTCACGATGTCATAAACAAATACAATGTGATTTTTCGAACCTTGATCAAATGAAATGTGCGGATACACAACACATATTTATCGGTAAAAATCGGGATACAAAAAAATTATATGTTATTCATCTCAAAAACAAAGCAGTTTTAATATTTTTTAAAATGAAGACTACTTCATCTGGTTTTTTCTTCGTTTCTTTTTGAGTAAATGGTGTATTTTATTCGAAGTAGTCTCATTTGAAAGCTAGATAGTTTACCTAGCTAATAAAATAAATAAAAAATACAAATATGATACATAAGCGTAGTAAAAACAGTATTTTTTTAGAATTAAGACAAAAAAAACGATTTTTATTTTATTTTTTCTCTGTAACTTTAAAACTGGGTAATTAAGGTGTATTTTTTTGCATGTTGTATTAAACTTCATAATTTATTCTACAAATCCTTCAAAAACTGGGGGTCTATCTCTTTCCGTTGTCATGTTATTCACCATTTAAATTAGGTACTTTCTGCCATCAGTTGAGATTCCTGTTGATATCTGTACTTGACTTGTGTTTAAAAAAAATAACATTAATTTTTTTTTATCTCGGTTTTTATCGATAAATATGTGTCGTGTATCCGCACATTTCGTTTGATCAAGGTTCGAAAAATCACATTGTATAAATGAAATACAGATGAAACTATTGCAATACGAACGCACGAACAAACACAATAAACAAACACGGGCGGGTCGGTAAAAGAATCGAAGGGCGCTCTCTGATTGGTGCAAATGGCCGGTTGTTGTCATGTCGCTAACTCGCGCCAAATCGTACAGAGGCTATTTTCAAGATAAAAGAATATGAAGTATTATTTTACATGTTTATTAACAACGAAAATTACAAGCAAAGGAATAGAAAAATTACAACTAGTATTTACAATTGAAACCATTGAGCTAACTGCAGACGGTTGCAAACAGTCTAAAGGTAGCTCAATTGATCCATGTCAATACCAGTCGGAAGCGTCCCCAAGACACTGGCTGCATTACCACGCTGTATGGCAATGCTGGTGCGCTGAGCCAGATATTCACCAGCTCTCGGGTCACGCGTCGCATCGACCAGACGCTCAGATATTTTTTTAAAAACCCGGAGAGCCTCGGTACCCCACGGACCTAGGGTCTCGAATCCAAGGGGAGCAAATGCGTAGGTTCTGTCGAGACCTGCATATTTGCGCCTCTTGAGATCCTCGGCCAGATCTGCCGCCGCACCAGCCCTAGTGGATGTCCTTGAAAGATGGGAAGGTGCAAGTGTGTCGACGCATGTAGCGTCCCACACAATGGGCCTCCCCAACTCCCATGGGACTAGTGTCATACCGTCGGGCCTCTTGCCATCGTCACGGAACAGACCATTCGGTTCGAGAATAGCTGGTACGTTAGCGCTGACAAAGGCCCGCCGGATGATGTCATTAAGGCTGGCATGACGAGATATCCGACCAGCGGCCCTAGTACACGATAATCCGTGATGACCAAGCTGTTCGACTGCAGTACCGCACTGGCATTGATGAGGCGCACAACACCTTGCACCCAACCGAATACATGTTGCGATACGGAAAGTAGCGGGATCCAATAAAGTGCCAGTGTTATAAGAAGGAAGTGCTTGCAGCCAATGTCCTGACTCCCATTTAGAAACGGCTAGGAGACGGGCACGATCTGCCGAGCTGGAGCACGTTTGTAACAAACAATTCCGTGTCAACTCACACAAAGGCCCGTCCCATTGCCGTTGGGACGAAAGAGATTTTGGAGGAGCAGCATCGGGGCAAGCACTATGCCAAGCCGTTCTAGCTTCGTCTAAATATGAAATTTTGAAAGAAATTTGTGATCGGACCAAATCAGACGTGTTTAAAATTTTTTCAACTAAAGAACTAGTGCTGTAGACGGAAGATAGGAACGCTGGTAGGGCTACACTGGAAATTTTGCGAATACCTAAGCCTCCCAATTTGACAGGTAGGGAGGCCTGCGACCACGCCTTGTCATCCAAATCAATATTCAAAACCGATGATAAAGTATTCTTTATTATGTTGTCTAAGCTATCCAATAGCTCGCTGTGTTTCCACAGGTGACTACATCTTAAAGAATACGAATATATATATATATACATATATATCTTATAGAATCTTAATTCTTATATTTTACATGTTAAGTAATAATTATATGATGTTGTCTATTGAAGCTTGATTATATAATATTTGAGGACCTTGTATTGAAGCTGTAAAACGTAAAATGGTGATGAGTTGCAAATTCCGTGGCCGACTTAGTAAATTAGTGGGCAATGTATAATCAGAAGGACAAGTTAGAATAATTGTTGATATTGACTTGACGCTTTCTTTAACATTTTTAGTTGGCGTTGTAAAGAAGATGAATTAGTTTATTAGAGGCTATGTCAATTTCTCGATGCTTAGTTATTAAATGAGAAGTTTGGCCACGTGGCCAAAAAAAATTCTGTGGCCGGAATTATTATTTCTCTTTTTTAATCAAATCTGTATATTTATCGGAAAGTAGTACTTAATTGGTTAAATCCTTATCCTTGCTACTTTCATATTATAAATGCGAAAGAAAAAATTGGCCTATATGTATTCCTACTCCTAACAACTTTTTGCAACCACTTCACATAGGTAGATTTCAACGATTTAGGCGGCCAAAAACATTTTTAGCTTGAAATTTGTTATTCCTTTAAAATTAAATGAAAAAAAGCTCTTTTTGATCCAAAAATATATATTTATTTATGACAAAACATTTTTAACCCTTAAAACGTGAATTTTTTTACGAAAAAATATTTATTTTTTATATTTTCTTTTATTATTTTATTTAAATGTCTTAGAAACCTACATCGTAAATGTCTTAACACAAATAAAATAAAGTACTAAAATATATTTTCCATTTTAAGACCATTGTTCTGTTTTTGGCTCTCTATTTAATTTAGCTGACGTCAACAATTCTATCGTATCGGGGGCTTTGCGAGAGGATTTCTTAATTTGACTTCTGGAGCTTTTATTAACATCTAAATTGCATTATTTTTTGAAACTTCTAGCAAATGTATGATGGATGGAAAGATGACGGTATGTACAGAAATTCTTGATCCGGGCTTCTGCTGCCTCCTCTGATAACTGACCAATAGGAAGTTATGAATTGAAATTGTTTGTAACTTGTTTCTAACCATGCATCAATATTTTATGCATTTTCAGAGTCATTGGAAGCCATTTATAAAGCTTCCGCGTATAATTTTAAGTTCAATTTCACAGTAAAGTTATATTGTTCATATTTTACGACAATTATTTCGTGACTACTTTATATTGTTTTCAATATAAATTTGAGCCTGTAGATAAGTTCAAAGCTAATTCGTGTGATTTCGGAAGTCAATTCAGGATTTTTGAAGAATTTTCTGCTTGTTTTGACATCATTAGTATTGCCAAAGTTAGCCTTTGGCATATTAAGAGTAGTCCAGTTTCATTGTGAAATTTAACTTGGAAAATTTCGGTCTTTCGTTTTGTTTTCAGTATTTTTTCTTCTGTGGTTTTTCTCTCTTTGTATTTTTCTGTATTTATTATAAAAAAAAATTGCTATAAACACTTTTCGGAATTTTCTGTGTCTCCATAACCATTCAAAAGAAAATCTTCATAAAAATCGAGTTTAACACTCAAATTAGGTAAATTTTGACTTTGTTTCAAGTCAAACAAGTACTTCCAAGTCTCTACTTTAGTACTCAAGGCACCAGTTAGACCTGAACCAAAAAGGAAATTGATTTAATACAAAAACACACGAAAATGATATTTTCGTCGAAATTGACTTAAAATCTTCAAATGCTGTTGATCATTAAACGCGCGGGTTTCCGCGGTCAATATTTGTTGTGTTTTATAGAAAAATGTGTAAAATATTGAAAAATAAAGAAATTATTGCTCGGACGGACCCTGAAGGTAGTTAAACTACCTCTCAAAAACTAAAAATACAAAAAAGAAATCATTTTTGACATAGCTATCTTTGACATTAAGGAAAATAATTAAGGAAAAAGAAAATTAAACAAATTACTTATGAAAAACATAGTTTCTTACCTAAATTATTGTAATCTATCACTTTCACATGAAAACTACAACAAAATTTATAGACACTTTACAAAAGTTGCAAATTTATGAGCGCCCCGAGAACAGACAATTGCAGTTTAGCGACTATCGAATTTAAACTACTCAAAAATAGACTACTGGGCATCAATCACCGTTGAAAAGGGTACCAATGTATTCCTAGGACTGTAGGCTATCCGAGAAAAATGGTTTATTTATCATTAGACCTATTTCGAGAAACAGGTTTTTGGCCGCCTAAATCGTTGAAATCTACCTATGTGCACTTGCCAAAATGGCTTTATGGCTTTATTTAAGCTCAAACAGTCTAAGTATTTAAGTTCATTATTATCAAAATAACTATTTTTTTATTTACATTTACAAAATTAATAACCTGGACTAAAGATTCAGGTTGTTAAATAAAATCTATTCATACTCAAAATATTATGCGTAGGTACTAAGCTAAGCTGCTGCGTTGCGTTGCGACCGATGTCAAAGTCGCCAAAGCTGTGTAAAAAATACCTACCTAATTCACTTTAATACAAAATCATTTATTTCAAAATTAAATGTAGGTCCAAAACAAGTGGCAGGTGTCACACTTTATATTAATGTTATATATTATATTTGAGAATAAACACTATTTTCCTACCCGTAAAAAAAATATATTCATACCTTACTACAAATATGTTGTTCGCTATTCAACAATCTGTATTTAACCCTCAACCACCGCCGCGTCCCGGAGATCATTACTCGGACTGATGAGTGACATTATTAACAGGCACCTGACACGCCTGTCAGGCGAGAGGACTGACGGCTCTGAAATATGGCCTGGTTTTGTCCATACTCACCTTGAGGGTTACTAATAACCGGTTATTATTGTGCCCATTTACCTTCCTAATGGGTGGTGGCACCTATATTTGTTATAGATTTTTTTTTTTTGCCATACTTCAAAAACGTCTATTAAATCTGCCTAGTGATTTTATATCTACCTAATAATATATTTATTATACTATCGGATATTGAGCTAGTGATTAATATGGTCAATGATCGTCTAGAAAATGGTATATCTGTCCTGTGACTAACTATCAATCGGTAGATTATGGCATCATTTTCATCATAAGTTATACTTAGTCGGGATCTTGGTAATTTAAAGTAAGGTATGCAAAACCGAACATTGGAAGCATTTAGAGATATTCAAACCAAACCTTCAGTTGCCCACAATATTAGTATTTATATATTATTATTTTATGTATTCAGAAATGCTTATTATAACTAATTGGAAAAAAAATTGAAGCGAAGGGGAAATCAATTATCACTTTATTTCTTAGATTATTTTGATAATCGTGTATCTATAGTTTAAATTTGACTTGTCTAAGTGCTTATTTTGTAAGCCTACAGAAATAAAGATATTGATTTACTGATTGCGAGTAGGTACCGGTTAACTATATCTTTGCGCAACGAATCTTATCCTGTAATCTTATGTCTACGCTATGTAGAAGGAAAGTAGCTATTAAGAGAACAATAATGACAACGTAGCGTAAGGTCAATTGATCTAATTCACTTGTAGATAGATGTAGATACGCAAGCCAGGGTTAAAAATCAAGGTGTGAGCCGATAACTGAATCGATATCGTACCAGTTAATAAGTCACCTTGTTGTATATTATTTTCAGATGGTGACAAGACTGTCATTGTTGATCATCATCATCAGCCACGCGCAGCGCGCCGCCAACTCCCCGCTCCGCGTGCGTCGCTCGCCGCGAGACATCGGAACACTCCCGCCTCAAATAATCATCTCCACGCTGCAGGATACCGGTACCCGCCTGATACCGGTATTCGCACAAAACGCCGCCAGTCATTCCGTAACAGTGCTACCCCAACAACTAATACTCAAAGACAACGGCCAAAATTTAGTGGCACCGATACCGTTATCGCAATTTTTCTTTCACTCGAAATTACACATCATACCCCGGCCTAACATAATACAAAGCGCGATACAGCATGTCTCGAATGAGAATGTTCAAATACCGGTTATATCACATCACTCGGTATCGCATACATCTCAGAACGCTAATACCACGCAATCGTCATCCGTTTTACCGGTATTCATCCACGGGCACATAATACCGGTACACAGTCACCAACATCATCATGATAATCAACATCATCATGATAATCAACATCACCATGATAATCAACATCATCATGATAATCAACATCATCTGTCGGTACTACCTCTGCAAAGACACCACAAGGTGGAGAAACTAGGGCATTACAGAATGGAGAAGAACGCAGAAGAATACGAAGAATCGTCCAACAAATACCGGAATTACTACGGTGGACACGGTACCGGTTTATTTTTCGGTGGACACGGATCAGGACACGGATTTTATGCTTATGGAAAGTAATTTGTCACATAAACAGTTAATTTAATTTCGTTGTTTTATTATTAGTAGTTTTACACCGTAAATATTTGACGAGGTAGGTAGGTGAATGTGTCAGTGGAGCAAAGCTTCATCATTATCAACTATCATTATTATTAATCAGATTGGAGAAACCAATACTTTTTCATCAGACATATTTTACAGAGTTTTAAAGTTAAGGATATCAGCATCACAATGTTAGAGTAGCTAGGTAAACCAATGTTGATACCATGGTTCGTGGTTTATTTTCACTTCTTCCAGACAAAAAAATTCGAAAAAGAGAAAGTCAGTTAACACATTGTTCCTTTATAATTTTTCAAAGTTTAAAATTCTACTTTTCTTAGTGCTTATTTTGTCATCATCATCATCCTATATTAGTCCAGTGCTGGACATAGGCCTCCCCTAATGAGCGCCATAGCGCCCTGTAAGCCTAAAGAAATAAAGTTTCTGATATCATTAACAAACTTCTGCTGTTTAAACAAATAAACAACACTATTAAAACTATTTTGAGGAATAATAAACAGTTGAGAATCTGATACTGATAACCTTTAAGGTCAATACTGTCTATAATCATAAATATGAAATTAAACTTCTTTATTAACAACGAAAATTACAATCAAGGAATAGAAAAACATACAACTAGTTTATACAATTGAAACCATTGAGCTAACTATCATAAATACCTTTTATTAATACCTACCACTAGTTAGTCTATGTGAGGTCTAGTAGGCAGGTTATATTTTTCCAGCTACCAGCATTTACAAAATAAAAAAAATGCAATTTCTGACTAAATTCCAGCACCACTAGGTCTACATGCTGCAATACCCTATTATCAAAGGCCGAGACCATTCTTGACCTTCTAGCCTTCCAGGCCTCTTTCCTTGAGTCCTTTATTTAGCACGTTCTGAAACAGCTCAGATAGATCAACATCAGCCCATACGTCCACTGCTGAACATAGGCCTCCCCCGAACGAGAAAGGCACGATAGCGGTCATGACTTCATGAGCCGCTTTCATCAAAATCCAAAAAAAAGTTAGCCCGGAGCTCTCAAACTATCCCTTTCAAACTAAGTTCAAATCTAACCTTAGGTATTGACACGTTGAAGCAATGATTTATTCGAGACCATCCTTATCTCCCGATAACAAATAGAAACTCGCAGCTAACCCGTATAAAAGAGCGTCCACATTGTTGTCTGACAGTTGTATGAAGCACCGCTATCCGCCAGTCAAACACTACGTATCATACACAACACACATTTCTGCAGTTCGTGGAGAAGCGAGTGACATCCACGACATTAATTAATTTGAAGGTGAGTGATTTATTTACCTTATCGTTTTGTGAATCCTGATTTATCTGGTGTATTTTGCTATTGAGACTTTCTTAATCGAGAGGCGACTGACCCCTGACAGATTCGTGTTGTCTTCACAGTTCGTAGAAAATAATAATCATTTAGACTAGCTAGACAATTTCTATCAATTTACTACTTGTCTATAAACAGGCGCTACTCTGTTCGATAGATAGTTTACCTGAAGGAATATTGTTTTTTTTTTTGTATACTTAGTGGAATGCATTTCATAACCTATTGTCTTATGTCCTATTGTATTTTCAGAGTCGTGGTGACCTACAGGAAAAGAGAAATTAGTGACAAATATAAATCAAACATGAGGTAAGCCGTTGTTGTTATGCTAAAAGCGTTAACCTTTTTTGTACATAAAATTATAACGGGATTAAAACAATCCGGAAGAATAGCTGGTCCCGGATCTTTCCCGGATATATTTACCTACCTTAGCAAGATGTGTTGTAGTCCCTTTTACCTCGGCCCTTTTGTTTCATAATCTTCTTATACCTTCGGTAGGTAGTTACAGTATCTAATTCTTTTTAAGTATTACGAAGGTCTGCTAAGTTACCTACCTAAATTCTCCATCATCATCATCATCTTCAACCTATACACATCTGGACATAGGCGGGATGCCTAATGATGCCAACTGAGCGCCAACTGACTGTATCAATTAGGGTTTAAGATTATAAATTCTCCATAAATATCCATATTACTTTGCTTTTCAGGGATATGTAGTTTATATGCATTTGATAAGTGTGAGCAATGAGGGATGTTCTTTTGTTGCAGGAGTACTTTGGCGGTTCTATTTTGTCTTGCTCTTGCGGGGGTGGCCAGCGCCAGAATTATTGATGGTAAGAATTACATTTTTATACCTGTTTCTTATTAGGTTATTCTTATGAGATACGAAGCTAATCAAGCTAATTTAATCCCTACTTATAGTGTTTCTAATTAAAATATAGTAGAAAACTCTTCTTTTAAAAATAATATCGAGTTTATTTATGTAAGTAAGTAAATTATTTATAGCTTTACCTATCATGATTAAGTTGGTTATAAAAGTAATTGAAATTCACCCTTTATGATTTTATGCGAAATAAGATTTTGAATTTGCCTTACATAACCAACATATAAAATGGATTAGAAATTGTATATTTTATGTCTAACTCAATATTAATAAATTCTAATTTCCCTTTTGTTTATTTCAGGGTACTTGGTGAACACTGCCAATAACATCGGCTACAAGATAATGTACAACGCTCAGCCGTGGAGGGCTGCCCGGGACGCCTGTCTCCAAGAAGGTGGGATGCTGGCCGTGCCCAAGAACGAGGTAAGCTATCAGCAGACGAGGAGTTTTACACGCACGTTACTTGGTGGTTAAAGGTGGTATTCCCCCAAACTATACTTTGATAAGACGTAGCCTGTCCCTAAGTAAAGGGATATTGTTGCAATTGGTAACTTTTCAATATCTATTGATGGCAAATGGCTTTCTTTATGGTATTATTTCTTCCTTCTACTTTTCTCTATTATTAAATCAGCCAGACGTGTCCCTCTGCAGGCAAACCCTTACATTCATTTCGGTTCTTAGCCCTCTCTTTATTAATAGGTCAAGTTCATCCAATATCATCTGTTGTGTTAGTGTTTAGCTTATATGTTACTACGAATTTTGATGGAATATTTTAATGGCAATAAAGAAGTTATCTATCTATCTATCATCTCTGTCTTGGCCTTCTACATTGCCGTCAGAATGACAAAAATTTTTTTTAGGTATAGGTACCTACCTATACTTAGTAGTTTCGGAGATTCCTTTTTATGTACAGGTAAGATGCAGAAGGCTAGGTAAACTAACTTCACAATCACAGGCCGCCTGCCTCTGAGGAGGTCCACATCCTGCAGTGGCTATAATATACTTTTTGGGGCCTATTTCCTACTTTTAATTATTTAAAACATGTATTTTATGACGCGTCCAAGAGTCCTGTAAGATCTAAAGGAAATAAAGCACTTTGAGTTTGAGATTGAGTTCGAGTTTGCTTGACGATGAGATGAAATCCCTTTTGCAGGAGGAGTTCAAATTCGTCCAACAAGTGGTCCGCGGCATGCAGTTCAAGCAGATCTCCAACAGCGACGGCTACTTGTTGCTGGCCTGGCTCGGCGTCAGCAACCTGGATGACTACTCCGTCTGGACCACCGTCGAAGGTGAGGGCATCCACCTCTCTCAATCACAACTTGGCGCCTTTACCTGTTTCCATGACAACTTGTCGACTTTACCTGACACGATGGCATGGGATTCCATCCCTGAGAACCGTATTCCGTGGC
Organism: Eupithecia centaureata; assembly: GCA_944547425.1. Taxonomy (NCBI): domain Eukaryota; kingdom Metazoa; phylum Arthropoda; class Insecta; order Lepidoptera; family Geometridae; genus Eupithecia; species Eupithecia centaureata. The sequence continues at coordinate 365,949 of OX155688.1, read as the reverse complement.
TGCGTAGGAACAGAGAGAATTTTAAAAGTTTCTACGTTTGAACAATCGCAAGACTTTCTAAAAATGATACCGAATAAGTGCCTTTGACGTTTTTCGTCAAACAAATTAAGATTGCGATCATCTATTGTAGTTGTAATGGCGGTGATTGGGACAGCAGTGATGATGATTGGAAATTGTTATTTCAGGTTGTTCAAATTGTTTTTTTACGGGTTTTAACGGAAGACCAGCGCTGGCTAGGTCTCCTACGAGACCTCAGCCAGCATTAAGCTGAGTAAGGACACTTTTATAAAAACTTTATTTATGTTCTTTAAATGTTTGTTTTGATCAATGTTTGTATTGTTGTTATAAATCAATGTACCTACTTCTATTCTAGGTCAAAACATAAATGACACTGGTTTCAACCGATGGTGCGAGGGCAATGGACAGCTCGGAAAGTCATGGAGGTAAGTTATATTTACATTATTTACTTTACCATTTAGTTAAACTACACAACATCATAACAAGAAGCAGTGCATAGTAAAGAAGTACGGTTAAAAATTCTTTGTTTATAAGTGATGGTCCTAGCAAATTTAAATAGCAATTTAAATGTTTGGAATTTGCTATTCTTTTTAGTAAATACATGCATGTCGCCTAAGTAGGCAATCAGATCAATGCCTACTTTGGTGATCAGATCGTGATCAGACTAAAGTGATAAAGTGGACCCCATTACTCTCAGTTGTTCTTGTAATGCCATTTTTATGTTTATTATGAACATCTCCCCTAACAAAAATGCATCCATCCAAACTTTTGTATTTATAAATATTAATATATTTGCAGCAATGTGTTCTGTTAGAATGCCCCCGAGACTAATAACAAGTCAAAGATAGGAGTACCAAGGGAGGGCTTTTATAAAGTATAAATCAAACTATAGCCGATGTTTGAATCTTTTTTTAGTGTCTCTATTTACATATAAACATAGTCCTTGGACTAACTTACCTGAGTTTACATTTTGTGGTTGTACGTCAACATAGATTAATATTAATGTACTTAACAATACCTTTACTCTGACACTATAAGCCTAGGTATGTATACCTAGGTGTAGGCATATAATAGATGTACCCTTTGCTACTCAGTACATGTACTGAGTAGCCTAGTGAGTAACTAGCCCTTAAGCTTAAGGATCTAAATAAGGGTTCGTAGCACAAAATTATTACTTTGTAGGACGTAGAACAACAGCTTATGTATGTTATATTATGTAGGTATGTTAGTATTGATCTCCCTACAGTTGGTAAAATGTATATGAATCGTCAACAATTTCAAAGAAAGCCAAAATAGGTTCCTTTTAACATACACCTCCAATGTTTTAAGACCAATGTTATCTCACAAATAGCTAAATTCATGGGCTATTCAATTATGTTAAACGATAGATAAGAACAGGCACGTGTACAGGGCAATTTGCAGTAAACTCCTATCCAGTAGGCAGATGTACCTATCTACACGGGCCACAGGTACAGTCGCCGGCTAAATGAGCTACCAGCGGATGACTCCAAGAACCCCGTGTAGTGTGCAGACTAAACCAAAGAAACGGCCAAACCACACCTATCCGGAATTCGCTAAGCCCGCTCCAAGAGGACTTCAAAAAGCGCTTAACTTTCCAAGTGTGGGACGATAATTTTATCTCAATACTTAAGTAGGTACGATGATTTTCACGATGAGACTATGCTCGTATATTATTCAGACATTCCTGGGTTCACTCTTATACTGTTCAACGCCTTTTGGAGCTTGGAACCGAGTGGTTTCAGCGGATTTAGGAGTGATGTGGTTTCTGTAGTTTGGGAGTAAGTAACTACAACTACACGGGGCCTTCATCTGTTCAAGTCTTGAGTCGGTGACTGTACTTAGGGCTTAGTTAGGCACTTACCTCCTACCTTGATAGGTATTGCTGGAATTAGTCCTGCGATCAAGATAGACGGCTGGGCCTGCACGGGCGAGACATTACTCGTCTGAATGTAAAGCAGGGGATAAAAGCTACATCTTGATTAGGAACTACATTTAAGTGGAGGGATTTGTATTTTTCGCAGAGCTTTGATTGCAGAGCTTCCAAGACTTAAGTTGATAGGTTTTCCATTTACGTAGGAAGGTAGTTATGGTACCTGAATGAAAACTCCTTTTAAGCTTTTGGTGATTATCGAAAAGTTCGAAAACAAAGGATAAGAAACCCAAGTAATGCGGCTACGCTAGCACCATAATCATTGATTGCAGGTCCCTCCCTACTTACTAATTATAATTACAGGGTGTTCGATAGAACACGTGTCGTGATTGAAAATAAAGACCGGGATCGAATCCTCTAGTGACTAATAATGAAATGTGTTTGTTCCAGTGCCGACCCGAACCAACCCCACTGTGTGGGCATCGACGCGCATAACGACGGATACAGGGACTTCTGGTGTTCGCAGCATCAGCCTTTTGTTTGTCAGAAGCAGATGTAGCTATAAATTTTACTTTAAGTATGCTGTGATAGTCTAATAATAATAAAATAAGTTTGATCTAATTATAAAATAATCTTTCCTTTATTAAACACAACACTAATTAATCCATCCCGTATTATGTATGTAGGTCACTTAATCAAAACCTATGGAATTTTGATCAAACACAATCTCATTGGTTTCTCCCAAAAACCTTTGCTCATAGTCATCTTACCTATTGATGACTATGAAATTCATGAAGTCAGACACTCTGGCAGAAAAGTGCCAACCAGTTGCCATTGCCATTGTAGCGACCTCTATCTTTGCGCGAGCTAAACTACAAATGAAACAACAAAAATTCTAAGGGCAAAAAGTAGATCACGTGACCAGTAATCCTAGATCGCGCAAACGCTGGTTTCTACAACATCTGACCTAATACAACTATGCGACATCAACTGTCGGTCGTAAGACCCCGGGTAAGTGATCCAGTTGGGCCGACCCGGTACAGGGAAGATCTTCCCCTGTAACCATTTGGGTGAATATCATCCCTTTCATGCAAGATTAATGTACATTTGATTGATATTAACAGCATTGTTAATAAAAAATATTATTTGGCTCAAGGTAATTATTCGTTACCATTTTTTACAAAATACAGATACCTAGCAATTTCGCTATGCTACTATTTTGAAACTACAGACACAAAATTGGCTATAACTAATGCTTCTTTTGAGCATTGTAATAATTTATAAAACAAGGCCTTGGAAATTATTCCAAGTCATTTAAATTAGATATAAAGACAATAGAGGAACTCTCTTTTCTTAAAAAATCTAACAATATCAATCAAAAGAAAAAACAAATTTGTAAAATAAATGCGACGTTTAGTAACTTGGTGCATCAAAATATTCAAGGTAAATTATTAGAATTGGAATTGTTGGTGAACTCAATAATTCTTTAATTCTTTAATTCTTTAATGCACAAATGAAAATACATACAAGAAAACTTAAAACTAGATAAAGTATGGCACAGGCGAGCTTAACCCTAAAAAGAGTTCTCTTCCAGCAAACCTTATTGGGAGAGAGTCAAGTTAGAGCGGTGGGTACATGTGCATATTTTTGCAAATAAAAATGTGATACTAATCTTACAATGTGATACAATACTTATCTTAAAAATAATAACTGTAAAAATATTTTTTAAGATAATAATAAGAATAAATAACTCGAAAAATAATAATAGTAAAAAGAAAATAACATACTTATACTTATTACCAGTAACCACACATCGATGTGAACGTATGAAATGAAATTAGAATTCCATACACCACATAATTACAACACCTAATTACTCACATAACAACTCAAGTGAGTTATATATACTTAGCAGTTTTTTTGAGAAATTCACCTCTGCATTCAATTCCAAATTTACACCCAGATCGATTGTAGTATCTGATAAACTTACATTTAGTAGTGAGTGGGCAACTGTAGGTAACTAGGTATTCATAAAAGTAGACAAAAGTAGTAGTTGTATGAACTGTATGGTGAAAAACAATACAATTTTAGCGAGTAGTTCAAAGATCAAGTGAAAAACTACTCAAAAATGTTTACAAAAGTTTGTCTGATAGCAAAGCCAAATTATATTAGCTCGAAAATTAAAAATAGCGAAAATGTTAATAGATCAACATGTAAAATGATAAATAGTGAGACGGGAAAGGTGAGCACCTACTTATGTTAATGATTATAATTGAAAAATTAATGATTGCTCAATCAAAAAAGACGTTGAAGTAGCACAGGCATTAGAAAACTTTTTTACTAACATTCCAATCTCTACTACAAAGAATCTAAACTCTTCTCAAGTGATCGCCGAGTCTTAGTCATAAAAAATGTACCTAAATGCGAAAATAAATTAAGTTTCAATCATGTCGATGAAAAAGAATAGAGTGAGTGGGGGCAAGATCGAACGGTTTTTTGATGAGATGGTCAGTGTTGTTTTTGAATCCATGTAGAAGAATAGATATTAACTTTAGCTAAAAGTGAATTAGACATAATTAAAGGGTAAAGACTAGATTTTTATAATATGTCAATAACAGCCTGATAAAGCTGTCCAAAAAGTAGTAAACTGTAATTAAAAATATTATTTTTACTTAATTGAAACAGGGGGAAGATGAAAAGGTGACGGGGTAAGATCGAATAAAAATCTAAAATCGTTAAAACGTGTTTAAGGCAGGTCTTAGGCAAAGTTTATGGTCCTTAGTCTATAGCGTTAAGTAATTTAAAAAGTTGTAACTGACTGTAGTGCCAAAATACCTATTTTTAACAAAGATATAACAAATTTAAAAATATATATATTCTGAACTTACCCCACTGGGGGAAGATTGAAGAAGAGATTCTCAAACTTTGCAGCCAATTTGCATAAGTTTTGACTGAAGAAAAAAGAAATTATCTAGTAATGAAAAATCAAATAAAAACTGAAACTTTTTTTATTTCACATGAAACCTAAATGAATATTCTTTTTCATCACCATAAATAATTCTTTATTTTTTTCTTTTGTACTTTTTAAAGTATTTTCTTTTTCTATTGGATTTCTTTATTTTATTTCACATTTCTTAGCATACTTACCTATTTTTGATATTTTTTGTTTTACTACTTTCAGCAATTATTTTCTTATTTCTTATTTTTCTTGCTGAAACTTACACAAAGATACAGTTTGAGAACATCTGGCTTTTAGTATGAAATCTGAAAAAGGGTCAAGAGTAAAACTTTGATATGTTTGTCTTACCCCGTTAAATGTAAATGGGGAAAGATGAAAAGTTGAAATAAATTCTAAAATACGAGAAATAGAGAGATTTAGAAGTAATAACATAAATTTATATGTAAAAAAAATAATAGGCAGATGTTTCAATTAAACACTCGTACCTGCCTTGTAATTTAATTTACAAGACACGGGGCAAGATGAAATCACTTTTGTGAATCCTGAAAAATACACTGTCTTAGAAAATTGCACTTTACACACAACCAGGCGTTCTCAGCTGCAACCGCTGACTGAGTTGTGATAAGTAACAAATTGGTGGCCCTAACGCTGTTGCCAGCACTGTAATAAGTACTATAAATCTGGTGTTATTGAAGACTTTTTGTCTTACCCCTTTTTTCATCTTCCCCCCACTCACTCTACCTTAAAATCTTCAACTTTAAAATACTTTTAAAAAAACTGCCAATCTCTGGGGCATTTCCGTTAAAATTAATTGATACAATTGCATCAGATCTAGCTCATAATATTCAATGAATCTATTGATTATGGCGTTATTCCTGATATCGTCATAGTAAAATAATTCCATTGTTTAAATCGGATAGTAGGTCTGACCCAACTAACTTTAGACCAATATCAGTAAGTACCTACTGCCTAATTTCAGCAAAGTTTTTGAAAAACTTATTTTGTATCAATTACCACTCAGGCATTTCAACAGCAATGGCCTGCTACATTGTAAGCAATTCGGGTTTACTCATGGCAGGTCAACTACTGATGCTGGTGTAGAGTTAGTAGTAAGTATTTAATATTTTTGATGCTTGGGAGAAGTCATAACATAATATTAACATTTATTGATAAAAAATTTAAGACTTCAAACTAATACTTAGTTGGTTACCAAACTAGGATAAACCTGTATCTTGGGGACCTCCTTCCTTGGGTTCTTTACATAATGTTATGAAACTAACGATAACTTATTATTATGTAGAATAATAGTGGGAGTTGAGATTTGATGGGTCTCCTGAGGACCTAAGTCTCAAAAGAGTCTCATAAAATAAAATAAAATAAGTTCAAAATGCTTTTGATAAGTCGCAAAAACACCTAAATTATCAGGTGTTTTTGTTGACTTATCAAAAGCATTCGATTGTGTACACCATGGGACATTAATCAGGAAACTACATTACTTTAAAAATATATATTATGTACTTACAGAATGTTACATTTGCAACCAATAGTCAATAGTCATTTATTTCGTAAATTACTTGAATAACACGTCATTTTTTTTACTTTACACTTATAAGTAAAGAACATGAAATAGTAAATATTTAAATACAAATTAAATTAATTATGATTAAAATATAAAAATTCAATGAAAAATATTATAAAATTAGAAGAAGGTATCTTCAGATACTAAAGTTTACATATTTCCTGCTGTAGAAGCTGTTGCCAGTGCTTCAGCTTGTATTTAAAGGATGACAGGCCATCTGCAGTTAGCTCAATGGTTTCAATCGTAAATACCTACTAGATGTAATTTTTCTATTCCTTGCTTGTAATTTTCGATGTTAATAAAGATTTCCTTTTTTTTAAAACGGTCAGTATGGTAAAGTCTAATACTATAAAGACATACGAAGATCTCTTCTTAGGAACCATGTCATCGATTTTAGAGACAAGAAAAACTGCATTCACACATTTAAAAAATTTTGTTCTCAGTCCGGGAATCGAACCCAGATGTTTTGAAAAATAAAATTAGCATTATTTTTAGTCTGATAACGATTGTGTAAGATATCAGATATCTTAAGGAGTAAATGTTAAAACGTGATGTCTTAAATTAATAAAATGCCATAGTTATGCATTTGTCCTTTAATTTATTAAATTTTCGAAATGACCACCAATTTTTGTTTTTCAATTCAACATTTAACTCGTTTAAATAACGATCTTACTATTGCGTTTTGTATCTTTAGGTGGTGAATTTGCGTTAAAATTTCTGCTTTTGCGTTCGGTTCTCGCCTTGGAATAAATGTTTGTACGTTCTGGAAATATTTGTTCCGGGGTTCTAGGGGTTCTTATGTATTAAGCATAAAATATCTATGTAATATAATTGTTATAAGTATATTTCAGTCATCAAGTGCCCTTACATCACAAGCTCTGTTTAGCTTGGGGCTATAGTATATGACACTGTGTGGGTATAAAAAAAATGGTCTCCTTTATTTTTACTAATTTCAACTATGTAGAGCCCGAACGTAGTATGCTAGAATCTTTGGTAGTGCACTACAAGACTGGCGCCATCTACATATAATACTGGCGTTTGATTTCAACTTGCTTTTTAAAATTGTTTCTGCTACTCAACACTAGATGGCGTAATTTTTTTGAATGGCAACATTTTTTTTTTGAATGGCAAATACATCAGCTGTCATTTGCTGTTAAAAAAATTTTAGGTTAGAAAATTTTGTAAATAAAACAGTGGCCTCAAAATCTAGAAACTTAGAAATAAGCTCAAGAATTACAATCATTAGGCTACAAAAAGGTAACTTTGGCGACCTTTATTGAAACTACTACAACTAGTTTCGTAGACATATTGTTAAGAATTTATTATTGGTTATTTTCAGATGAATTTTATCCGAAAAGGATTCTCATTACTTTCTACTGGGATTAGGGCACAATGCACACAACTTAGAGGTAAGCTGACAACCTACTACCTACTTATGAATGAATCACTATCAATAGGAATGAATAATATTTAATTTGAAGATGGTTAGATTCAGGTTACCCGAGCTCTCAATTCCAATTAGATTAAATTGTACCTGCTTCATAAGATATTATTGCTGTATTTTACAGAGATTCATTTCAAACTTGTTTAATATGAAGTAACTTATTACATAGGTATATAATAATAAGTATATCCATCTCTCCTGCGAGATGAAACCGCCCTGCCATCAGGATCATTAATAACGGTAATATCAAGAATGTTTACTTGTTTAAAGTATATAAACACTATTGTAAGGTACTCAAAGAAAATTTTTTATATAAGATCCCAAGTATTATCTACATGAAACCAGCTCTGAGTATGTAATGTAACTTCTTATCTATTAGCATCTCAGCAACATACTGAGTGGACACTTTTGTTTCGACACTGTGATTTACTAAACACTAATAAATAATCACTACATAGTATAAAATAAAGTCGCTTTCTCTGTCCCTGTGTCATTATGTCCCTTTGAACGTTTAAATCTTTAAAACTACGCAACGGATTTTGATGCGGTTTTTTTAATAGATAGAGTGATTCAAGAGGAAGGTTTTTACGTATAATAAAACCATGCAAAGCCGGGGCTGGGTCGCTAGTACAATAATAAAAATGTAAACAATAAAATTTAAATTGGACCCCAAAAAGGGTAAGTAAGGGTGGCATCTCTTTGTGGTTTGGTCCATCTTTAGAATGCAAGTCTGATGATTACATATTTTTTTCTACACTTGTAAATACCTATTACTTAGCAGTGTTTTTTTAATGTATTGTTATAGCAATTATTCTATGTCATACACTTCTCAACAAAGTAGAACCAAAATATACCATACGAGCGGCGCCTCGCGGTTTCACCTGCGTAATTCTCATTCCCGTGGGACTTCCGGGATAAAATATACCCTATGTGCTATTCCAGACTATAATCTATCTCTGTGTTTTTCATCCAGATCTTTCCAGTAGTTTTTGCGTGAAAGAGTAACAAACATCCTTCCATCCATCCATACCATACTTACAAACTTTCACATTTATAATGTTTTTAGGATTTAGGTTCTAGATGTTATGCATCAATAAAAGCTAATTCTTGATGACAGTCACTACACTACATAGGTACATAGTATAAAACAAAGTCGCTTTCTCTGTCCCTATGTCCCTCCCTTGGTACACTTAAATCTGTAAAACTATGCAACGAATTTTGAAGCGCTTTTTTTTTTAATAGATACTTAGAGTGATTCAAGGGGAAGGTTTATACGTAGGTAGGTACCTATAATAAAACCGTGTGAAGCCGGGGCGGGTCTCTAGTTACTTAATAAAATAAAAGCTTGCAAGTATGGGTTTGCACAAAAAAAAATCTCTCATCACTGTTAATAATCTAGCAAACCCTGTACTCTGCAAAGAACTTACTTTTCACTAAATTTTTTGTTTGCATTTTTGTAAAAAAAAAATTAAGTGAATTATTTCATATTTTCCGACATTAAGAAAGTTTAGCTGCCTGTGCTTTTTTACGAGTTTTCACAAATAAGTAGAAGTTGAGTAGTGTATTTATGTAACAGTACATAGGAACCAACCACATACAGTTAAATCACAGGCCACATCTGCACCACACATCTGTGTTCACCAAACATAGCAATTTATCTCATAAACAGAAAACTAGAGACCAAAATCCGATATCACATGTTTTTCTCTTACAAAAATTAATTATTCACACGATTTAGGGCTTTATTGCAATTCTGGATGAGTTAAAGTCTCCTGGCTGAGAGTTGTGGTCAAAAAATAATATTTGCGATTGTATGCGACGCGCCTGTCATTTGCGAAACCCTTCCGCGTCAGGATTACGTCCCTCGGGACGCAGGGTCAGTAAAAAAAGTGATAATATTCCCGTAACATGAGATGTGGTGGAGACCTAACTGTTTTTGCAAGAGTTTTGATCCAAGCTGCAATATTTGCATGGGTTTGTGTTTTTCGGAAGTTCTTTGAACCCTGTTTGATTTGTAATGTTAGTATCCACTCCCAAATGCGTCAGATCTTGTGTTGGTAAGGTTACACATAGGCACAGGTAGGCACAACCCTTGATAATCCCGTGAATAAGGCAAACCTTCGAAATAAAATAGGTTCTCAAATTTTCATATCGTCTTCACGAATTAACCTTCGGAAATACGTCATAGGAACGCGTAGATTATCATAGTCACATCACGACAAATTTCATCACGAATTCATGAAACTGTTGACTTTGTACAAGAAAAGTTACAGTTAGCGGCTTTGTTTAGTGGAAGGAATCGTAACGCCTGCGTTGCTAACCGTACATACTGCACACTGCTCCCCAGCCTCCTGCGAGGGATTTAATGACTCAGCATTTCACACCGCCAACGGGATTGGACTGACCGCTCTAACTAACAAAATATAATACGGTACAACCGCGCGGTAGGTGCCCGTAAGTGAAATTATCAAAAGCCAGAATCAGAACGTATAGCAATTATTTTCATAAAACCCAAAGGATAGGTGTTTAGAAAATACAAGGTTTCTAAATATCTATGATGGAGGCCATAATAAATTCGATAAATTTCGTTAACATTAAGTGAAGGAGTGAAGAAACTAAGTACTAACTAGTTAATCAAAGAAAAAATATCTCTCAGCATGCGTTCTCCGAGTTAAAAAGTTTTTGTTTTTAAACTTTGCTTTTTACTTTAGATTCAAACTACCTAAGTGCATAAAAAATTGTCTCTTGGCGTTGTTGATTTTAGTTGTGTATTGTGACAAAATCAAATCTCTTTTCATATCTTTACAAACTGGCGCTTTTCAGTCTATAATCAGGTTGTCGACGCATTTTCATTCATACACAATATACAATCTAGTTTAATTTGAAGCCTCGCCCAACGCCTAAAAAAATCCTTCACCTTAAACTGAAATGCAGTTGGCTTAAAGAGTTGTCTGGTTGCCATTCACACCTCTGACCATTGTCCCTTTGTGGCCTGCATGACTTGAGATTTCTATCCCAGATTACGTTTTGCCAATTTTGCCAGCTTTTCATCCTATTCTTACGTGACTTTCATAGATTTTAGATAAAGGGTTTTGTTGCCTTTTGCCACATTTTGCTCGAATCAAATTCAAATCAATGTTTGTTAATGAATAAAGTTAATAATCAAGCAAATCAAGGTACAAAAGTTCTCGTTCCTTGAGCTTAACATTTCTTTATTTCCAATTTCTTTTCAATACAACTCTAGTTCATGAAGCCGAACGCGCCTATTGTATCTTCGACTAATGAAAACCCAACTTGCACATTATCCACAAATAACGGTTCTTATAAAAGCAATGTCCATAAGCCCTTATTTGTGCTTCATCGGAAAGGGTGAATGCTCATGGTGTTTGTATCAACATGTGAGAATGAGGAGCGGCGTGAGACCGCCCCGGACAAACTTTCTCATACAAGGATATCGCGGAGGCGTCATCCTTGATTGGGCTTCTGAAGAATCACTCTGGTGATAGGTTTTTTGCCTGACCACTTGGTGAGATCCGGAAGTTTCAAATATTTGGAAAAGATTTTTATAGCGATGTCTATATACCAACTGTATAATTTGTATTGTCTTCATCCATTTTACAAAGGTCTCGTGATCATTATTTCACAACACAACTTTACAAATGTTCGCCAGGATTAAGTGATTTTAATTAAAATAGACCACAAAAGCTATGTAGTGCTGATCTTGTTTAATTAAAGTTCTAATCCTCCACCCGTTCTAAATCTCGCCACGCACCCTTCCAGGAAATTATGGATTCCTTATGAATTCAAAACATACGTTTTGTACGTAATAATCAGGATTTAGCAAGTTATTATAATTCTGTTATTCATTCCGAACCTCATTGTAAAGTGGCTTTGCTTTAGCTTCCACAATTGCGAAAATGCGGGTCCCACAATGTCGTTGTGTGCTTTCTATCAGTTGCTGATAAAGTTATTGCATACAAGTATGATTTACGATGGTTCCCGGAAGGGACAATGCTCAACTCTTGCCGATTGTGCATGTTTGGTGTCCCATATATTTTTTCTGTAGTAATAAGAGTCACGCTGGTCGGGAGTATTATTTAGAATGTGAGTCCGTCATCTGCGGACAATGCCCACTATTAGCGGATTATAATCCGCAAAAAGAGCAGGTACTGTGTTGTCGTTTGGTCCGAGGGATAAGACGATAACCCTGTTTTATATGCAGTTACGTAGTGGTTTTATCCTCGAATTCTGGAGCAATATTGGCTAAGCCGATATTTCAGGTGCGCGTAATCTAAGGCAGTTCTGAGAATTCTGGTTCTAGAATATGACTTTCCTGACGTTTTAATCCTTAACAAATCCCTAAATAAGTCATGCTGGTGGTGCTCTGATATTTGCGACTGAACAGAACGGTGTTTCTTGGAAACTAGTTCCTGCATGACTTGCATAGCTAACCGGCTAACGCTAAGGTACTAAATCAGCTATCTGGCACATCCTTAGTAATATTGTCATTGATTATTATTCTATGGACGCTCCTTTTTCACAAGAGCGTCGTGCATTGCGAACACCGTTATTCTGGTTCCTTATACAGTAAAACAAAAAATGCCTTATTATTGTATACCAGAAAAAGATCATAACAAAACACAATGTATAAGACGTAGATCCCTTATAGGCAAGCTTTGGTGGAAATAATAAATAATTCACTGCTGTGCTGGCCATAGTTCATTGAACTTAGGTGCACATGCTATCCGTACTGTTCCACACGAAGCAATAAATTTACAACGTGAATGTTAGTTATCTTTAACCCGCTCCCGTCCATCGTTTGCACCACGTAAATATTTGCTTGCGCGACAGATGCAAGTTCGTCATCTTGCTGTCAATCCCCGAGGACTGGCCAGCGATTATCCCAAACAATAACAGCTACGGACGACGTGACCAGAGCCTTCAGGCAGTTTGTTATTTTAGATGTTGCTCAAATACTTCTGAAATGCTTCTCTGCTTCTTGGAATCCTTTGTGTAGGTAATTATTCGGCAGCGGAATTGGCTAGGTATCCACAGTAACCAGGAAATCAATGTCCTTTGCAAACAACTCTTTCAGCGTGGAATTCTTTGTGACAATTGTGACTGAATGTTGTTTTGCAATTACTGAATCTGCAACCATTTTAATTATCAACTCTTCCTGGATAAATGTGGACTGATTTGTCCACATTTTCCTACTCTTATTTTTATTGTATCTTATTTTTTGCCGAAGTATCCTTCCTACTTGTTTTTCAACCACATTTACCTACATTGCAAATAGTAATAACCTTTTTTGTGATAGGTTTACTGTTTTCATTTAACTTCCTTATATCTTTATCTTCTTTCACTGTTTTTCACCCAGCACTTCTGCTTGTCGCATTCAATTGGAGATGTCAATCAAGCATTCAGGTCCCGTTGAGCCCGCGATATGCGAATCTAATCGCGCGCCCACAATGCACACAATTGACACAATTGCAATTGCGGGAACGCCTCGAAAACTGCAATTGTACTTCCCTATAACTGGGATAACGCCTAACTGTACAGCTTCAGCCTTTTCACTGTGTTCGTCATGCCTTTCGATCAACAAATTATCGTCTCCATTTCACCCTTCCGTATTCTCATCGTTCTAAAGTCCAAATTCGTCTAGCGAGATAACCAGAGTATTGTTTTTTTTGGAGATGGATAGAACCTCCAAGGGTTAATCCCTGAAGCGACAAGCGACAATGTGGCGTTAGCACCTGCTATGTTTTTGTTGGATGGTTCTGGCTAACGGTGCAGCGATGGGAATACAGGATTAGATACATGTAGGTGATATACTTACATAGGCACGCTTTTAGCACCTTCTCACATGTTTTTTGAGTCCCTTTATATATAGGTCTCGTTTTGACATTACGCCTTACTTAGTGGTATTTTTGCCCTTGTGGCTTTTTGTTTTGCAAAAACCCTACTTTCAATATAACTGTGATGTCAACTTTTTTGTACTTACATTAAAAGAAATCAATCCTAAAGCTCAATCTTCGAAATAAACTTCTAATTTGACAATCTGCTTCATTGTGTTTCATATCGCCAGACAAGAAACATTATAAGTACCAAATTAATCTAAATCCTATTAATTAATATTAATTAATATAATTAATCTAAACTTTTCCGGGAAAAGATCCCTTTATATACCTTAAGTGCTATAAGTGAGTCGGAAGCAGCAGCACTAACCCTCAACTGACAGACTGCCTGACCTTCCAGCGCCCGCGCTGCCGGGGCCGGCCCCGCTGCCCGCGCCGCCGACGCAGCCCCTGGGCCTCCTCGCGCGCGCGATGGCCTCCCTCAACTACATGCATAAGACGGGGCCCCACATCAAGAAGAGGAAGTCAAAGAATCCGCTCAAGGGAAATCCCTTCGCTAAGGTAAGCCCATGCAGCATAGGTATTAATTACTGTTAATAAAAACATTTTTAAACACGGATTTTGTGATTTTTTTAAAGTCAGGTTTAGGTATCAGAACTCAACAAATTTATCTCTTTACGCTTACAAAATAAGCACTTAGATAAATCAAATTTTAAACTATAAATAAGTAATTATAAAATTAATATACGAAATAAGGTGATTAATTTTCTCTTCGCTTCAATATTTTGGTTAAAGTAAGGCTGATCGAGATTGCGAAACGATAATATTTAAGGGTTTTAAAATAACTATAATTCGGAGATGGAACACTCATACAAATCAGAACTGAGATTTTTTTTTCATTTCTTTAGGTTTACTAAATAAGCTCTTAGACAATTTAATTTCAATATATAAATTTTTATCAGTAAGAAATAAAGTGTAATATGATTTTTTTCTTCGCTTGTTATAAAAACGCACGCAATCGCCTCAATTTTTTTATACGTTTCGTTTCGATTCACAAATTTAATACCCTTTATTTTATTCCAGGGCGTAGTTCTTAAAACGGTAATAAAGAAGCCGAAGAAGCCGAACTCTGCGAACCGCAAGTGCGTGCTGGTGCGTCTGTCCAGCGGCAAGGAGATGGTGTCGTACGTGCCGGGCATCGGACACAACCTGCAGGAACACAACATCGTGCTCGTACGCGTCGGCAGGTGCGGTGCACGCTTACCTTTACTATTGCACCACTACCATTCTGTGGCGACCGATGCGTCGCGGTGGGCGAAGGTCTGCCGCAGGGTTGCGGGTTCGATTCCCGCCTTGGGACTAATGTTTGTACGATATGCAAATATTTATTCTGGGGTTCTGGGTGTATCATGAAAAATAACTATCCATGTAGTGTTTTGTAGTACCTAAGTATATCAGTCACCTAGTACCCATAACACAAGCTCTGCTAGCTTGAGGCTAGATGATGCTGTGTAGCTTTCACCAAAAAGTACTGATCGGATCGGGGTTCTAGCCCTGGATTACATAGGCTACTTTTCATCCTACATCAGTTCCCACGGGATAGAAATAGCCTTGGGACGTTTCCATAGAAACAACGCGTGCGAAGTCGAGGTCAGATGATAGTCTATTATAGAGAACGACGAAGCGAATCAATAATAAGTTGAACTTTTTGGCGCAGCAATGTTTATTGGGGTTCAAAAAAGCACGACCACGTGGTACAGAACACGCTTTTTACCACCAATACAAATCTTTCTGTCGATTAATTTCTTTAAAACTCCCATAATACACAAAGCTATCAATGACACAAGATTTTGTATCATCTATCACCTGAAAGACCTAAGTATCTTTAGTTCTATGTTGATGTATTATAATACAACATAAACTAGGATCGTATACTAAAACCACTCGATTCATAATTATCTCCAGTGCATGCACTGGAGATAATTATGAATCGAGTGGGTCTATTTACTTTACTAAAGAAGGTCCCATCCCATCCCATATCACACTGCAATGGAAATGTAATTACTTATACAAATTAAAAGAATTTAAATAAACTATTTTGTTTTTTGATCTAACTTTGTTGGTTTGTCTTCCAGACTGAAAGACTGTCCCGGAGTGAAGCTAAAGTGCGTCCGCGGCAAGTACGACCTGCCGCACGTCATCAAGCAGAAGGTCTAGTGGGCGCGCACCTTAATGTTTCATTGTACAGTAGCTCCTTAGTCAATATACGCTTTTAGAATAAGGACTCGGCTGTTTTATTGGAACACTAAACATAACAATTTATCACTCAATTAGGTAGTTAAATCTTATTTTGAACGGAATTTGAAAAGGAAGGGATTCTCAATTCAGCTGTAGGTACCTACTTTCGGCTGTCCCAAACCAAAACCTAGTAAGAGAAATTTTTTTGGAAAACGTTTTTTTTCGTGATTCGTTTCTTGAATTTTGAGCCGCGTGTTATGCAAAAACACCCGTATTTCTATCTCATTTAGAATCAAAGCTACGAGACCCACTAATCCTAGTAAGTCCACTTGCTACACTGCGAAACAAAATCAAAATCCTAGCATGTAACATTTCCAAATCCAAATACCTCGTAAATGGTGCTCATACTAGGTGTTTGAGTTTGGAATTACCACTTACTAGGTTTTTCAATTTGGGATTGGCTATTACTAAGTTTTCGAATTGGAAAATAATGTTATAATTGTACCTACAATATCAAAAATGCTCACACAAAACACAGAACTCGATGCGTAGTGAGCGT
Source organism: Eupithecia centaureata (assembly GCA_944547425.1). Lineage (NCBI taxonomy): Eukaryota > Metazoa > Arthropoda > Insecta > Lepidoptera > Geometridae > Eupithecia > Eupithecia centaureata. The sequence continues at coordinate 349,406 of OX155688.1, read as the reverse complement.
GGTTAAGGGGGGTTAGGGTACACCTCGTCCTAATGAAAACTCGACCTTGGACGAGTTGTTCTCTTCACTTTTAGACTAAGGTACAACTCGTCCTAGTCCAAATCTGCTGATTTTAGATTCGGACCAGTTGTACCCTAAACCAAAAGTGAAGTGGACAACTCGTCCGAAAGAAGATCATCATTACTTTTCAGGATTCCTTATGGTGTTTTTTAAATATACAACCAGCCTAAAAAATGATATATGATATATAAACGGACTCCGCTCTTTGAAACCATAAGTTGGAAAGGTCTATAATATCGTGAAATAAGCTATTAAACTAGAAATTGTAATATCTTGGTAACTACTGATCGTAGAGCACCAGTTTGTTCAGGTTAATCTGAAAAGTGTGGTTGAAGTTTATGATGGGATTTACGAGATGAAAAGTAAGCCTTTGTGTTATTCCAGGACCAGAACTACGTCTTTTCCAAACTTTAGGCCGATCCATTCAGTAGTTTTTGCCTGAAAGAGGATCAAACATCCATCGATACATCCGTACGTAGGATTATTACAAATTTTCAAGTCTGTGAATTTTTGTTATGAAAAATCTCCATAACTACATATTTAACGTATTTAGATGAAATTTGGTATGCAAATAGTTTGAAATCTAGAGTAACAAATGCTAGTTTTCATAAATCATCCACTGATTCGAGTGATTGTAAATTGTGATTAAGTTTCTATGGAAAAGTATGATTCCTTGGTTCGAATCACTAAAAACTCTGTACCTACAAATAAACAACAGTAAATAATTTGAAATGTATTTCGTATTTTAGTTTACTACACATACAGGGCACGACTCTTTGAGATAATTATTTAAAGAGATAAATATTCTCACGAGTACTATAAAGAACCGTTACAAACTGGTGCTCTACGATCGGTAGTTAGCGAGATATTACAATTTCCAGTTTGATAGCTTATTTCGCAATATTATATATATTTTCAACTTATGCTTTCAAAAAGCGGAGGCCATTGGATATATCATTTAAAATGGTTGTATATTTAAAAAAACCATAAGAAACCCTGAAAAGTAATGACGATCTTCTCTCGGACGAGTTATCCACTTCACTTTTGGCTTAGGGTACAATTGGTCCGAATCTAAAATCACCAGATTTGGGACTCGGACGATTTGTACCCCAATCTACAAGTGAAGAGGAGAACTCGTCCAAGGGCTAGTTTTCATTCGGACGAGATGTAACCCTTAGAACAATCAAATAGGACACAGTTGCCATTGGTATTGCCATTGCCATTTTAAGAAATGTCTTTTTTGATATTTTTTTTGTATCATTTACTTATTATTTTATGTCAAATCAAGCTAAGTCAGGTCAGCCAAATTTAGGTAAAACTTTTACTAGGTTTTTAGTGACGAACACTAATTCAACTAATCCAATCTTCCAACTTAAATTCCTAGTAAGAGACTATACTTACTAGGTTTTTGATTTTGTTTCTTGATTAATCGTCTGAAAATATTTATGTAGTAGGTAAGTCTCATAAAACGTGTATGTGCTATAGTTTTTCGATTTTAATACTCTCTACTTGTAGAAATTTTTTTTTTACCATTTAATCACGAACAAATAGTTCATCAAATTTCATACTATTGAAGAGGCACGTAAAAAAGTTTGTTTCGCTTCTCCTGTAAAATTTTCAAAATGTCTCTTACTAGGTTTTGGTTTGGGACAGCCGATTCTGTGTGTAATTTTTCCGGGTGATTGAGACCGATTTTGATGATATTTTTTTATTTGAAAGCTAGAGTTTGTCGTGTGGTTCTATGTAATTTCACATCACATCGGAACTTTGTGAGTTATTCTTAAAAATGCTTATCACTACAAGTAGAAGCAAAATAAAGTCGCTTTCTCTGTCCCTATGTCATTATGTCCCTTTGAACGCTTAAATCTTTAAAACTACGCAACGGATGCGGTTTTTTTTAATATATAGAGTGATTCAAGAGGAAGGTTTATACGTATAATAAAACCGTGCGAAGCCGGAGCGGGTCGCTAGTTTATTATAAACAGAATGATCCCGGTGTTCGATGTGAACAGTACTTTTTGAGTTACTTATCTATCTTTAAAAATGCTTGAAATATGAAGGAAGTCGCATGAAAATTAGGTTTATCGCTCTTTTCTCGCCGGAAAAATGAAGCCATACAACCAAAGTATAGGAACCTCCGTGGCGCACCTAAAGACCCATTTAGAACGCAGGCGGGTTCGATTTCTGCCTCGATAGGTACAATTTCTTTACGATCTGTTAGATATATATTTATTACTCATTTAAAGTAAAATATACCTACTTATTCATGTAAAATAGGTATAGGTATCAGCCATCTAGTGTTTACCAATAACACAAGTTTTTCTTAGCTTAGGGCTAGATGATGCTGTGTAAATTGTCCACATTTATTTATTTAACAAAGTGGATCTTGGACTCACTTATTAAATAAGTTCAAAAAAAATATTTTCGGTTTTAATATCAGAATTTAAGATACCTACTTCAATTACAATATGATACGTAGGTATCTAATATCGAGTTGTAAAAAAATGTGTCAGTATTTAATTATAAGATGTTACAAAATGCATTTTTTTAATGAAATTACCTAATGTATTGTTTATGATACTAAATATTGTTTCTTAGTTGTGTGCAATAAAGTATTTTCTATATATCTAATAATCTGATTTATAAAAATCAGCTTTACATAGAGTTCTGTAGATATTGTTCCACTAAGTAAGTAGTGGGTACTACCTAGCATACTACCTTGCATCATACATACATAGTGGCGTCGTCGCCCGCCATTGGCTGCGCGAACACAGGCGCTTGCGCAAGCCCCGCCTTAGAGTTCTTACAGACGAACGGCAAGTTGTGAACGGCAGAGGCTACTTCAGCCGTCGCCACCTGTCGACGACAGTCGTCAACGCGTCGGCGGCAGTAGTCAATACGTCGAGACGGCTGCCGCCGACAGGCGACAACGCTTGCCGCGAGTGCCACGGACTAGCAGTCGTGGTCGGCTTGTACAGGAGCCAGTTGCAAAATGGCGAAATCACTTACAATTTCCTCACACACTGCTAGCCATGCTATGTTTTTCATTGTCTTATTACTGTAGTCTTGTAGCTTATAATTCCAAAGACAAAGCTTTTTTTTTACTGCCGTAATTAACAATTCGACATCAATTTCGTCTCCGGAGCTCATTTTGTAGACGCACAACGCTTGCGCACTCTTGGTCTATTTGTCGTCGACTGACAAAATGGCGGACGAAACACTCCACAGCTGCAAGCGTCGCCACCTGTCGACGGCAGCCCTCGACGCGTTGACGACTGCCGTCGACACGTGGCGACGGCTGAAGTAGCCTCTGCCGTTCCAACTTGCCGTTCGTGTGTAAGAACTCTTAGATCCGCCGATAGAACTAGCTACTGCCTATGACATCGACACGTAGTAAACAGACAACAACAGACATAGTTGTTAGTTATTTTGCTGGTAACCTAACATTCAAAGTTTTATCTTGTCTATTATGTTAAGTCTTTGAACAATCATAGCTAATCTTTAGAGACCTACGATCTATGACTTAGAAACCTACCTGGGTAAAATGTACATATTAATCTCCATGCTTACCTATTGGTTATTCCTACTTTTAACTTGTAATATACCTAACTATAGAATAGGTTTTAGTAAAAGAAGGAAATTCAGTCAGCCTTTTATTTTTATGTAAGATCTACAAATGACTTATTTACAACAGCTAAACAATACTAATGAATACAACTAATATAAATTACTTAAACAGAAATTGCACACATGACCTACAATGATAGATACAAAAATACAAAATATTCGTCCAAAACTTACAACTATTTCAATATATTTACTATCCATAATAAATGTACTATTTCAATAAATCTCTGAGTTCTAAGTAACCTAACACGTGCACCGTTGTTGGCACCGCACACAGGTCCTAGAAGCGAGGAGGGCCTTGAGGCCCGCGACCTCTTTCCTCAAGTAGGACACCTTGAGGGCCAAGTGGATCTCCCTCAGCTTCCGTCTATCGCGGCTCTGTTTCGCTGCGAAGTTGTTCCTCTCCCGTTGCTTTCTGTAGGAGTCGTCATTTGTTTCGTTGTTGGACCGCACCGCTCGTCTCATCCTCGGGTTATCGCCCAGCAAGGTTCCTCCGTTCTTCTCCGCCATCGCTCTTAAAGCGTCCCTTTCGAATGCTTGGAACTCCGGGTCGTCGGATAGACAGTCGTCGATCATGCTGTAAGACCTCTTTGCTGAGGACGCCGGTGAAATAGGCGGAGACAAGGTCGGGATTCTGGTCGGGGTGAAGGGTCTGTCGTAGGATCCCACGCTGGTGGTGGACAGCGGAGACAGCTGCGGCGCGGCGACGTAGTTGTACCCGAAGTGGTAGACGTCTTGTGGAATATAGGCTGGCAGTGGTGCGTTTGTTTCGGAGGGCTTTGACAGGTCGAGGACATTGTCCGCGTAAGGAGTCCAAAGCGCCATTTTGAATTTAGAACTTTCGAGATTTAAACGGTTATGAAACTTTTTTATACGGGTTTTTATCACAGCTTTTCACTTGTTTGTATTAGAGATTAGCGTGTGCCACAATCGAAGGGTTGCTTTTAAATGGCGGTCGGAAGGGCTGCTCAAGCGCTTAAGGGTGCCAGGGGGCGGGGCTTGTAGAGTGGGGAGCGACCCTCGAGCTGGCCGGGGTAACGGGATCTGGGGGTGGAAAAACAATGGCGTTAATAATGTAAGTAATGCAATTTCCTAATGATGTTTACGGATGGTGAAGTGAAAGCTTGGATAACGATGACTTCAGAGTGAGATAACAAAAACTAAATAGGTACTTATTATGTTTTGAGCTTCTTAATGTTCAATTTTCTCATTAACACCTTAATTGCTAAAGGAAAAAGTACACTTTTCCATTCAGGCCATGGGGGACAACGATGGGCGGCACTAATACTTTCCATTCAGGCCGTGTCGGACAACGTTGACCGCGCGTCCTGCCTGTTTTCAAACCTTGCTATTGAGCCAACGGACAGCAATCTTATAATAATTGGCTAAGGAAGTGACCCGCGCGGCCCTCTAGTGCGTCCTACATACCTTGGTTCTTAAAAAAAAAAACGACTTAGAAAAAAAATAGGATTTTTGAAACTTAACTATGTACGTATCGCTACTTACTGAGAGGGTTTGTTTGTTAGAATAAACTAGCGACTCGCTCCGGCTTCGCACGGGTATGTATTATACATATAAATCTTCCTCTTGAATCACTCTATATATAAAAAAATCGCATCAAAATCCGTTCTAAGATTCTAATAAGATCTAAGCATAAATAGGGATATACAGAAAGACAGACAGCGGGAAGCGACCTTGTCTTATATATTAGAATACATTATTAGGGTTCGGTTGTGATGAAATAAATAGACTCTATAGTAAAAATTATTGTTTATTGAAAGACATATTATAAGCACGCAATCTCAGTGAACTTTTGTAAAGCACTCCACACAAAGATAAGGTTCATTAGGGCATTTTTCACAAAAGGTATTGACTTTTCTTGTCTTGTTTTTAGCCACTAATCTTCCATGAATAGCTACCATATCCTTATAGCACTGCTGGCACGCACGGCGGGTTTTATTCGATCGTCCTTCTTTTTTCTTCAGTTCGTGCTTTTCTCTTCTTGGTCGCTGATTTCTATCTGACTCACCAATATCTGAATTTAGTAAACTCTTCATAATTTCTTTTCTGAACTCTAGAATAGGACATTTCTTTTTGTTTACACTCTGATACAGAACTAGGGAATTTACCATGGCTGTATTCAGAAGTAAATCAAATGCAACCTTTTTATACCACTTGATGGTCTTCCTTAGAGGTGTTTGATAAGCTGTCATCTGGTCAGATAGGTCCACTGCACCCTTGGCTTTATTATAGTCGACTATAATTTTTGGCTTAGAGACCTGCTTTCGATGTTTTACTACAGTTTGAAATCGTACAGAATGTTTTGTCGATAGAACCAAGACATGTCTCTTATCTCTCCATTTCATCACAGTTATTCCATCAGCACTCTCTTTTGCTATGTATTGGCCTTTTTTCAATTTAGTCGAAACTACTATTTTGGGAAAGTGCTTGCGGTTCTTTCTTAGTGTACCCACCAAATGTGTATTATTCTTTACTAGTTCTCTTGCCAACCCAACGCTAGTATACCAGTTGTCGGTAAATAAAGTGTGTCCTTTATTCAGTAAGTCTTCACAGAGCGCTAATACTACGTTGGTAGGTGTTGTGTTAACGTCATCATTCTGTTTCCCACCATAAATACTAAGTTTGTAGGTGTAGCCAGGTAGAACACATAATTTGAATAGTTTTATGCCATATTTGTGGCGCTTCTGCTTATTGTACTGGCGGAAAATTAGCCTTCCACGAAAGGGAACAACACTTTCATCGATACACAAATCTTCTCCGGGTGTATAAGTGTTTTTGAAGTTTTCATTCATGACTTCCACCAAGTCTCTAACTCGATGCAAGCGGTCGGTCGCATTCTCATCATCATTTTTAGAAAAATGTAGCATCCTGAGTAACAACTCAAATCTATTCCGTGACATAACGGTTCGTGGAAATTGCTGACCTGTTATTTTGTAATTCGCCCAGTAATCGGATATTTTAGGAAGCCTCACTATACCCATATACAAAACAAGCCCAAAGAATCTTTTTATTTCAGCAAGGTTAGTAGGAATCCAGGCACGAATGCGTGCTCCCATTGAAGCCTCATTTGATTGTGTTATTTTAGATAATGCAAAGGCATTAGTGCAATCCACAATTTTATTTAAAATGTTATCCGTCACCAAAAGCGCATAAAAATCAGCTGGGCATTTATTTATCATGGCCATGCGTAAGTTACGTTTCATTCCAGGACACTCGGTAAAAGCAATAATTCGGCGCTGATTACCTTTTGGATCAGTCCACGTTGAAGGCGGCGAACATTCGGCTAGGTCTTGGATGACACGATTGGTTTCAGCATCAGAGTCTTCACTTTCAGATAATATGATTCGACGTCGGTTTGAACGAGGTGGCCGAATATCATTTTCTTCGTCAGAACTTAAATGGAGGCTTCTATTCAACAAATCGAACTCAATATTATCTATCTGAGTCAAATCTTCCTGCGTTATGTCACATTCGTCAAATATATCCATATTGAAAAAACATTAAGTCGAATAGTACCGCGTTTATAAATTAATCGATGCGATCAATAACAGCATGCACCGCACGTCATCGGAGTTAGAGCGCGATTGGCGGGCGACTCGGGAGACGCACGGGCGCGGGGTCGCTAGCGGGGGTGGGCGACAACGTGACCGCGCGGCTCAGTGAAACGGTTTTTTGATTTTACGCCCGCTGAGGCCATGGGGGTCAATGATGTCCGACGCTTAATAATGAGTAATAAAAGGTCGAAAATCAATCAGAATTATTAAAACGTGTTATTTTTTCACTTAATATAAACATTGAATCATAAAAAACAATCGACAAAAATTTGAAAAGTCAAGGATTTTTACATGGCTTAGTGAGCAGCTGAAGTGTCGCCCAACATTGACCGCGTTGGCAAAGAACGTGTTAACTAGGTACCTAGGTAGATTTATCTTAGATACGCAATTTTTTATAAGTTCTTTTTTTTTATTTTTTTTTATTGAAAATGGTCGAGCGTTTGGCCACTATCCCAGGTAAGTGAAGATGTGGCCTAAGATGGAGCACGCTTTCCCGTTCTGTTCTTGTAGGAAATAACAATATACCTAGGCACCTACGTATTAACACATTTAGGTAACACTTTATTTTCGTAAAATAATGGTGAATAATAATTCAAACAGCATCGTTAAAAGTTCCAATTTAAGCAGAGCTTGTGTTATGAGTAGCTACCTATATACCTCTAGTACCAGTAGGTAGGTAGGTACCTAACCTACCTGGGTAAGGACCAAAATTTTTGCACTTTTTGCGTGAGTACGATGGCACATTACTTTCAAATCAACATATAAAAAAAAATTGTTAACTTATGTGAATATTAATACTTGATTATTATAGCTGAATTTATTTTGCACCCTGTGCTTTATTCATATCTAAAATTCTTTCACTAGGTTTTTGTAAAATTAATTTTATGTAAATAAGGATACTGAATCCATTTTCGTTTTTCATACAAAATGTGAATGGCACATCTCCGACTCCTCCAGGTTTTTGCAATTTTATTCTAAAACTAAAAAACTTTTCAAAGACTTTTTGATTTATTTATATTCACCATGAATTTATCTTCACGTTTTTATTATTACGGTCTCGTTAAACTTTATAGTTAATTTATAATATTAATCTAAAAGCGTGTCCCAAATTTCGTTCCGTTGTGTCACTCAGTTGTGCGACAGCATAAATCGAGAACATGGCAAGATAGGATAACAAATAATGTTTTGTTGCAAAGGCTACACCGTCATCTAAGTTGTGACTAAATTCAGGCCAATTCCGCCACGTTGTTTTACGCTCATTTGCAAAAACGTGTTGAAGGTGCATGTGTACCATTATAAATTTGGATTTTCTGTAAGACTTTTAAAGTGTTTTGCGTCAACTTTTCTTACTTTTTACTATTAATTCTAGTAGCTTATTTTGTCTACTATTGAATAGTTCTGATGTGTATTCATAAAGGTGTTTAATTTCTTCAGTATGAATTTTTGAATGCTGTGTCATGTGGTTTTTTTTTCCTGTATGCGACGAATGTCACGAGATTGTGTGACGTGTTACAATGGAATTTTGTAAAGATAGGTATACAACATTACTTAACGATTTTAACTCTCAATCAGGTTTAGGTCTTATAATACGTGTTATTAAATTAATGTATAATATATTTGTATTTGCTATATTTTTCTAAACCTTTATATATTTTTCAATGGTTAAGAAACAATAAGAATGTAAATAATCTATACCAGTGTGATCATTTCTAGACCCATGTACCTTAACAAATTCTGTTGTGCTACATTTGCTCCGTTTCCGTTGTGCAAACATGCAAAAATTTTGGTCCTTACCCACCTACCTAAATGATATAGTTAAATCATTCTACTACATAGATATTGTTTATCACTACATAGTATAAAACAAAGTCGCTTTTTCTGTCCCTATGTCCGTATGTCCCTTTGAATGCTTAAATCTTTAAAACTACACAACGGATTTTGATGCGGTTTTTTTTAATAGATAGAGTGATTCAAGAGGAAGGTTTATACTTATAATACAACTGTGCGAAAAGCCGGGGCGGGTTGCTAGTTATACATAAAATAACACCCAGAACACCCTGAACTTTTTGTAGGTAGGTAGGTATGTTAATTCTGATCATAATCGTCCTACTGCTTGGCAAGGAAAATTTAAGGTACCTATTGATGCAGTTTCAGATCAAATATCTGCTGATCGTACAGACATTTCTAGGCGGGTATCGAAACCGCATCAGTACCTTAAATTTATAAAATAATAAAAACATCCTTCGCCATACAGTGGGATGATTATGGTCAAAACTAACATAAAAAAGTCTTGCAAATCTGTCGGTTACATTCACATCATTATCAAAATCCATCCAATATCTATTTCAATTCAACTCGAGCGCATGTCCGTCCACTGTCCGATGTTCCATTCTCTTTCCACCCGGGTGACTCCGCAACTGTCAGAGTGACATTAGTGACGTCTTTGTCGCGTCACTTCCGGCCGGCATGTTGGCTCCAACTCTTTCTGTGAGATGAGCGCGGTGCAGCGGTGGTGGTCCCATCGTGGACAAACAGACAATGCTCTCGGAATGGAGTTTTAATTCGGAAGGAAGATTGATCGGGTTCTATATTGAGTTTTACTGTTAGAATTGTTGGTGTCATAATCGTAGTTTTTTCGGGTTTGATACTAAAAGCGCGGAGTTAGTTAACTTAAAAACATGTAGTTACTATGTAACTATGCTATTTATGAGCTTGAAACCTAACTAGTTATACCTAGCACTGAATGGCAACCCGCCCGTATGAACAAAGTTTTCATAGGTCTTATAAGGACCACCACTGGTCTGACATAGGTAATTGTTTTTCTACGAAATTTTTTTGCGCTTCTATGAGACAATACAGGCTGAAATAAATATTAATATAAGATATAGCGACCAAATATGTAATGTATAAAGTGAGAGAACACCATACTTCGCACCTACACTAGACTTATGTACTTACTGCAGTATTTTCTAAGCCAAATGCCTCGTTTTGTGTTGGTTAGTTATCTACCTAATAGACAATGGTCTACAATTTGCGGCAAATTACTATTTAGTTTTATTCAACGTTGAACGCAAAATAAAAATAAAGGACTAGCTGGGATTCAATTCATAAAGTACCTACATAGATTAAAATGGTCGGCCGCTAACTTATCTAACAGTTATTCCGAAGCGGCGAGAGACGAATCAACCGAGTCTCCGACCGATCTTATAATCCGATTATCAACTGCAATATTAATAGAACAGCCTGCATAACTTTTTTAAGCTAATCTTAATCCAGCACCGCAGTAAAACAATAAAAGTAACTACCGAAAAGTACGGGCGCATTGAAAAGTTGTTTATGGGGCTAGATGCGTAAGCAGTGGTTTGTAGGAGATAAAAGTTTTGTTGCCTTGTGTAAGGAAGGCTAGGTAGGTACCTGGTAGGTAGTAAAGGGTAGTAAAACAATAATTTGGGCACACAGTGGCAGTGAGTAGGTAGGTTGCGTGTACCTACCGCTTACGTGTGGAACAATAGGTAATTTATGGGCATGTTTGTGTTCTTTGTAAAAAATTTGTGCCCTGTTTGTTTTACTATACACTTGCGTAGGTACCTATTCATTGTTTGTGTAACATTAGATATGTTAATAGAAGATGGACGATTAAGTAGGTACGCTATTTTTTTGTAGACCTTACTTGACTCATTGGCATGTCAGGAATTTTAACTATATATATACCTACTTACTACTTCCCTAATACATGTTAGCTTGTGGCTAAATTCTGTATGAATTTTCCAGAGTTATTATTGGTATTGATAAAAAAGACAAGATCATAAAATGTTGTGTACCTACCTAAAGTTATTTTCGTGCTTTTAGTTAATTTTAATGAATGACGTGCATAACCGATTTCTCGTCAATCCCATTTATTTGATTACCACTAGGAAATGTATAACCCATTTAAATCCGCAATACGAACACATCTGTCCAGTACGATATAAAGGGTGTGAGCAAATAGAGGAGAAGATTGATCGATCGACTGACCACACGTGGTCTCGTCGCTGCAATGTCGTAATTGTGATCACTATAATGTTTCTGTACTGTGGACTCCAAAATTAAGGAAATATGAATTTGTTTTACTATTTTAATCAAAGTGCTTTATTTCCTTTAGGTCGTTTAGGTAGTTAAGGAATACCTACAGTACCTAACTAACCATCGTAGTTTGATTCATTAGATTATGAATGATAATTTCATAAGCGGCGGTTAAGTTCGGGGTTCCTAGTTAATTGCAAGATGAATATATTAAATTATTTGAATGAACAAACGAACGAGTAGGTAAATGATAATTTCTTCATTCAGGGTCTAACTCACGGTCATGTTAAATATGACTGGTCTGAGATTAAAATGTCTTCTTGATGTTTGAAACGGTGGTCCCAGAAGATATTTTCGCCGCCAGCGAAAGTAGAAAATAACACTCGTGAAACAAAATAAAAGCTTCGTTTCGCATTAAAGCTAACCAGGGCGCCTCAGCCTTCTCAATAGGAACTGTACAATATGCAAATTGTTTATGGCATTGTGTCAAACATTTGCGAAGGATTATAATTACGAAGGGTTGCCTGGAAGACAAAGGCGGTTCCTGGTAACTTGCGAATTCAACGGGACATTGGAGACAATGAATTGGCGAATTCTTAGTTTTATCTGATTTGAGATTGAAAGCATCTTTTGCGTCGCGCTCCCTAGAGATGTTTCCCTAAGTTGAAGGATTCTTTAGGGAATCGAAATCGCTAACGGTGTTTTGCCGCTATACATTTATTCAATGAATGTAGGTATTATAAGGGATTCAAAGTTTCCAGCCAACTATTGAAATTTAGCAAGTTTTTCATAGACTTCCTATTTATGATAAAACAGCCGTATTTGTAAAGATGCCGTGGCTCAGCTCCGCTCCCCTGATTGCGGCTTGCAGGGGTTGCGTGTAATTGCGCCGGCCGAGGGCGGCTCCCTCGCGACCCTTGCGTTCACAGCTTGCGTGGACATGACGCTTCTATGTACTGATTACCTACTGTTCTATATGCTTATTGATCGCCGTCAAATGATGGCGATGTGTACGTGTGAACACATTCACAATGTAGTTGAATTGAAATATTTGTATAATAAACGGTTCCTTTCAAATTACTTCAGACCCATTGTAGAATGATATAGCACTCAACGTACCAGTGTATGCCACCAAATATACATACATGTACGTACATACACTGGTACAGATACAGGCTTACGGCGAATGTAAAGTAAATAATATGTGTTTTGTGTTAGCAGATTTATTTGTCTTAGTTGGTTTTAAAGTTGGTAAAAAGATATTTTAGAGGCAATTTACTCCGCTTAGAGCCTGAGTCTTTTTTTTTTTCTTTTTTTAGGCCTGAGTTTTTTTGCATAATTATAGAATTACAAATATTACCTATTCGTTTAGTTTTGTTAAAAGGACCAGCATGTACAATTTTGACGGCGGCGCTACCACTAACTGTTACGGTTTACTGAAATACAAACGGTTGAATTTAAAACAAAAACTGTTCAACCCTTATTTCGGACTATAGGAGTAACTACCTACAGGATTCGAATTTTTAGTACACCCCTAGCTAGACCATAAAATTAACAAACATTCCAAATTTCACGAATCTAGGACCAGCCGTTTATGTTCTACGTTGTCTCTCAGTCAGCCCTCTTATTATTTGTATGATAAGAACCTATTGATGAATTTAGGTAAGTCCTAAAGCACCTCGCTCTGTTTTTATCTATTCTATGCCTCGAGCGTACTTTAAGGTCATATGAAAGGCTCGGTCAAATCCTTTAACTGTCATCATCAGATAAATTAAATGTATGGCAGCTGCGAGATATGTCCTCGACGTGGAGTGTTATCGTTAAGATAATCTGATACGAGAAGCGTGTGCGCAAAAACAACACTCCTTTGAATATATCTGTCAATCCTTTCAGAGTTCGACGATGTTTTGCCGAGCCGGCCGCATGAGGCCGCGTGCCTAATGTTTTTACAGCGAGATTGAGAATTACGATGTTAAGTTTAGGTTGGATGAGATGGATCGGGTGTCGAGAGGCTTTCTAGGAACGGGAGTGGATCAGAGGTGTGTGGTGTGCCATGACAGCACGTGGCATTGTTGTTTGTTGGATTTGGCCGTGTGTAACTTTAGTTGCAGATCTAGCGGCCTAAATGCAACGTGTACCTACCTATCCTAACGCCACTGTACCTAATCTATGTTTAAAAGAGAAAACTGGATTTTGGTAATTCTTATTGTTATAAGTAGTACAGGTATTAAGTTAAATGGGATCAATGGGGTTTGTCAATTATGTCAATTACCTATCAACTCAAGTCTACGCGATTGAAATTGCGAGCTGATCAGCTCGCTAAGATTAAGAATACCTAAATGCCTAAGGAGCTTTATTCATTACCTGTTCCTACCTAATTTGCATTATTTATTTAAATCCTACCATTTTTTACAATATGTTTTACCGTTTATTATGGATATCATATAGGTATCTCTCAAATATTATAGGCTTAGATTATAGGTATCTACTTACATGCGAAAGTTTGTGTTCGTGATTGTCTGTTACCATTAGGGATGTCTTTTTTGTTTTAGCTTTTAGTATTCTAGACTAATATACTTGAGTTTTTTGTGTAGTTTAAAAACATATAAACATCTTTCAATACAAATAAGGTAAAGCTCATTCACTCGTGCACAAAAAGTGTTAGGCGCGGCCTGCGCACGCGCCTCTTTTATAGCGCGAGCGCGCGCCGCCCGATCGATCGGGCCGGCCCCTTTCGTCCCATACATATCTCACTTGGGAAAAAAACTGTTAGGTACCAACATAATATACAGGGTGCTCACTGCTCATTGGCAAAGATTAGATTACAAAATTGCTAAAAAGAGTCATAGTATAAACTTATGTGCTCATACCACAATTAGTTTTGTTTAGTTTTCAGTTTAGTGTTTTTTTAGTGTTTTCTTCTATAATAGTTTTCTTTAGAAATGTAAATGAAGACTGCTGTTTTCAATTACTTACATTAAACGATGTTTTGTAGATATATACTTATTAAAATATACTTTAAAGTGGTTACAAGATACACCTAGCCAAGAGACTACGTACGGTACGGAATACCAGCATGTAATATAATATCATTCTGGGCTTGCATACTGGCCGCTGGCTTATTTTGAGGGTTTATTGGGGTTTTTTTGAATTATTATTCCAAGCTGAATGAACAGTTAGATCTTATATATTTGTTATATTAGAATCCTTTCCAAATATTTTCCAGCCAGGTACCAAACCATAGTGCCTTTATTTCCCTTCGCCTGGGACCTATAAAGTTAATCCCTAGACAATGGACTGGTAGTTCACGGATTAACTTGCCAATTTTTACTATTTAATGCTAACTAAACTAACGGTAAATTATTTTATTGCTGCCAAGAAACAGAAGCGGCTTTTACTGAAGGGATTAAATTTGAAAGTTCTAGAAAGCCTTCCTACGTTATCTGGCGTAAAAGGACGAAGAAATCACAACATAATTTTAAATAGCTTGTTTATTTCCATTCTTATTTCTACGTATAATTTTATAATTTTCACTCTATCGGTATTTACATAATTCTCTAAATAAAGATACAGTTGCCTATATTATACTTAGTTTGTCTTATGATAGGATATTGTTTTATTTACAAATAAATAACTATTCTAAACAACGCACAACTCATTACTTTAATTCTAGCTTACTTATGTACAAATCACTTTTATATACCAATCACTAATAGTCTCTCAAAGGCAGTGCCGTCAGCACTCACAGAGCTGCCTGCAGCGGCCGCACAGCCCCGCCTCGACCCTCGCTCTCAGGTCAGCCATCTTCTTCTTCAGGTAGGTCACCTGGAAGGCCAGACGCACCTCTCTCAGCTTCCTCCTGTCCCGGCTCTGCTTGGCGGCCTGGTTGTTCCTCTCCCTCTGCTTCCTGTAGGAGTCGTCCGCCGTCTGGCTCGTCTGCACAGCCCTTCTCATCCTCGGGTTGTTCCCGAGCAGTGTCCCGCCGTTCTTCTCCGCCATAGCTCTCAGAGCGTCTCTCTCGAACGCTTGGTATTCTGCATCCTCGGCCAACGACTCGCTGTCGTAGAAGTCCGGTGAGTCCGGCGGCGAGTCGGCCGGTGCGGTCGACGGCGAGTGGTGGGACTTCGCCGACCGGTACGGAGACCAGGCGCTTCTCCCGGAGTCTGGAGATATCTGGGCCGAGGGAACCGTGTGCTCGACGCGCTGAGGATACCCGTAGTAGTATCCCGGCTGGTCGTAGGGCGCGTACTGCGGGTAGGTGTAACTTTCAGAGATCACTTGTAAAGTATCCAATCGCGGGGAGTGCCGTTCGATCTTGACGGAAGACTTGCTGAGGTCGAGCGCAGCTTCCTGCGCGTACGGCGTCCACAGAGCCATGGCGAGAGATGTTGTCTCTTCGAAGGAAAAGGCACGAATGATGAGCGTCACCGTGATTTGTGTGAGGTTCGAGGAGGCGTGGCTTGTCTGTAAGGGTGCTGCATGGAAGGGTTGTAGCCCTACCTGCGGATCCTAACGGATCTCGGAGGAATTAAAGCGGCCCTGTCGTATTTATCTAAAATAAAATAGTGTGGAAGTTTTGCGGTAAGTATAACTGTCGTCAAATTCAATTCTAAACTAAAGATTTCTGACCTTTAACTCTCGTATAAGTCTAAAACTTTTTTACTTAATGATGTTTTTAGTTAAGTAATATGAAAAAATAGGGAATTCGCTAATTGAAGCTCCGTTAATTATCTACTTTAATCCAACATTGTTTACTTACATTTGGTATATAGGTAATTAACTAATGCGTTGTCCTCAATGTTTTTAACAAAACAAACTAATTTTACATTGCACGCTCGAAAAAGTTACTTAGATATTACTTTATAGGTACTTACGTCACTGTAGCCTAAATCGATAGCAAGAAGTAGGCCTATAAACTGAAAATATAGTAATTTAAAGGTTTTCAAAATTTAAAGAAATGGAATGAAATCTCTGATTTTCTTATCTTTATATAATGTGAGTCTCCTCGATAAAATAATAAAAAAAAGATAGTAAATAATGATTTTTATAAAGAGTAAGCAGATGACAAAGCGCTGGTTTGACATCTGCTGGCTGGTTCCAAATTATATTTGGAACGCTTCCGACTGGTATTGACATGGATCAATTGAGCTACCTTTAGACTGTTTGCAACCGTCTGCAGTTAGCTCAATGGTTTCAATTGTAAATACTAGTTGTAATTTTTCTATTCCTTGCTTGTAATTTTCGTTGTTAATAAAGATCAGTGTTAATTATATTTCTTTATAAGTGTTATATAAATTTTAGATTATAGTTTTTTTGTGTAATATGGTTCTTTTTCTGTTTTTTTTCTGGCAATGCATCTGCAAACAAGTTGTTTAGTGTTTATATGCGAGTTTTTTTATTTATTTTAATATTTTAGGGAAACTAACAGCTAGGTAAATATAATTACAAAAATTATGGGTAAATAACGGCTAATTAGAAGTTTCCACAAATAATAACTAAATTAGATGTTAGTATCAGTATTTATTATAGTTATTTTAAATTAAAGAATAGACGCGTTTATAGAAAAAATAAGAGAAATATAATTCAGGTCAATTAATCCTGTTTGTACAACAGTTTGTTCTCCAAATAAACCGAAATAAAATAATAAAAAAAACATAACAATAATAATTAAAAAAAATATGCTTACGAGTAGGCAGTCAGGATACCTACTCGTAGCTACCTACGAGTAACTCCCAAGATTCGCTCGGGATTCATTTTTAAATAGGTTGACGTCTAAGTTGGGATTGGTGCATAGGTAATCTACTGTTAATTTTAACAAAGCTGAAGTTTAAACTGTATAATAAAAATACAAGAGTGTGGCTACTCAGAGTTGATACTGAAAAAGCGCTACGTAGTTATGTAATAATGTAAGATATCTAGTAAGTAGGTATATAGGTAGTTTTTTATAAAATTTCGGAATCGTAATGTGGTAAAATATTATAATCATCACAAAAATTAATCATTAACATTAGATTTGTAGAATTCCTGTTGTCATAAATAAAGCGCCAGTTAGCTAGTTAGTTATAAATAAAAAGATAGGTATTACTATCTATCGGTTTAACGTTTACCGCGTTAACGGGATACCATTTTTGATTTTTCTAAAGAATTGGGTAACAAGATCAACAATAATTTTCTGAACGATCATTTTTCATGAGACACGATTGAAACGTCCAGAATTGGACCACCGAGTAATTGATGACATTCATTGAGTGAAGAGTTGGGAAGAAAGGCGAAGGGAAGTGACGTAATTGAGAGTCAGATTTCACGAGAATTCCCAAAATCTTTAGTCTTGGATCCTTAGTCCACAAAAAATTCCAAATTATAGAGTTCGGGATAAAATGTTTGTACGATTTGCCGATATTTTCAGGATTTTAGTTTTGTGTTTTTTATGTACAGACTTAGTGTACAGATATATCTAATAACATCCTTAGATTGGTACACGTAAGCACTATCCTTATCCTTACTAGGTAGGTATGTAATAGGTAAGTTACAAAAGCGAAACTTTGTATGTAACTATCTACCTATGGCTGTTCTTTCACGAAAAACTACTGAACGATTCGGGCTGAAATTTTGAATACAGACACATAATAGACGAATAGACGTATTTCTATAGTCCAAGAATAAAACATAGGCTATTTTTATCCCATAAATCTATTCCGATATAATTAGCCTATGAGATATAATTAGATGGGATATAAAGAGCCTTGAAACGTTTCCATAGAAATAACGCGAGCGAAGCCGCGGATGTAAGTAGTCGATATAATTTATTGAGTACTTAGGTACTTATTTTTTTTTTATTTCACTCATAATATATGTATTTCGCAAATCAATATATTTTATATATTTAGATAAGATAGGTAGGTAACGTACTAGTAGTAGGTACCTACTGTAATGTAGTTAGATAAATTACTACATTACAGGATATTTACCTCTTCCCTGCCTACTTACATACTTACACAGACTATTCGGTAGGTACCTACTAGATGGTACCTACTCATATGTAGGTAGATCTAAAGACTATGATGATGTTGTTTGGGAGTTACTTATTGTATGAATACTAACACTAGCAGCTATATAGAGAATAGATAGGTAATGTACGATTAGAAACCTCAATAATGATCCTATTAAAATTAAGAATCATCATAAGTACCTACTTAAGTACCAACGTAGGTAAGTAGTTATTTTTTGTACAAATCTCCGGTTTTAGCTGAGCTACGAAACTATCCAATCAATGGATAATTTAAATTTGATTCCAATGACGACATCAAACAATTCGACAAACTTGACGAAGCATCGATTCGGAAAATCCTGTCATTCGAAACCATTGCATGAATCCTTCCTCATCAATAATATATTGGGATATGACGATAAACCTTGTTCGTATCGATTTAGAGCTCAATTTCTGATCGATTCTGGCGGAGGATACGCGGGCGGTCTTCAAAGGGAAGGACAGGTTATGCAATGCGAGGAAGGTAAGGAAGACCACCAGGACTGTCCCCAGAGTCACTGCACAATAGAATTAGCTAATCCTTGCTCAAAATTGTGATTATTCATGGGTGAATAATTTAAGGATCTATTTTATTTTAGACGAAAGCTCCTATCTATATTACCTTCAACGCTGATTTTAAAAAATATAATCTGTTTTTACAGTTTTTAGGCGTAAAGTAAAACGGACGTTACTGATTAAGTAGGTATTTAGTGGGTTTGATAGATGACATACGAATAGGTAGATAAAACTTACCTTAGTTTAATCCTCCTCAGCTTGAAGATTAACAAATTTTAAATCACTTCAATAAAATCTACCTGCAGCTAGCATTTCTTGACCGATTTAATCCTACCACCATTTCCTTAAAACTATGTTCCTTGCTTGATCATTTCGCCGCCATTTGCAAAGCAACTACCCTCATTATTTATTTGACCGGCAGTGAAACAAAGGCCAGTCAGGCAATCAGTCACCGTTGCTGCACTATTTGTCGGATCAGGCATTGTTTGTCCGAAATTATCTAAAGTTCGGGATAAGCCGATTAGGAATAGTTAATGAAATCATAACATGTACAGTGAGTGAGTGCGCTATGAAGAATCAGTGAAAAACTAAAGCATTCTATTCTGCGACCAAATAAGAGTCAGCCCTAGGATGAAAATTTTACAAGGTTAGTAATAATGTTAAAGTTAGGTACAAGAGTACACATAAGGTCAAGTCGAGGTACCAGGTAGGTAGTTAGATAGTTATAATATAACACGTAGGATACCTACCTACCTACTTTACCTAGACCACTAGCTAAACTAACCAACCTACATTACACAAAAATTAGAGGAAGTGACTAGATATGCTCCTAATTTACAAAAATAAAATATTTGAACCCATTTTGGTAGCTCAAATACATAAAAAATACATAAATTATACCCTTTTTTGTATCGTTAATTTTATGAAGTCGAGAGATACAAGTTAAAAAGCCATCTATTATCGTAGCACCACAAACTGGAAACGGTATGCAAAGTGTCACCTTGTGTCGAGTAGCTGAACTACAAAATTAAATGTTGCCCTCTAAAAGACATCTAAACAAAATTATCAACTCTTTGGTTTGGTGACAATGACAAATCATTGACATGATTGACAATTTGACAGGTCATTGACAGAACATTGTCTATGGTCGCCATTTTGGTTTTTGATAATGCAAGATTCTGTGATTAAAAATTGTTATTTTCCCAAGTACCCGGCCAGACTATTGAATATTATATCTCACGGGCCGGGGAAAAACCGGAGTCCCCTCGGCTCGATCCCGCGGCGCGAGCGGGAGCCTTCTCGATCGGGCAGGGATCAGCTGTCACGTACCGTTGACGTGTAGAACACAAACAATTCCGCACCGATGGTGTTTTCGAGATGAACGGGAGTTTTTACGAGCAGTTGGGTGGTGTAGCCGGCGCGTTCGAGCAATGGGGTGCATGCGAGCGGACAGTGGTGGCGTGCGCGTTGGCGCGGCGCGTGCCGTGGCCCGGGCTGCGGCTGCTGCAGCGCGCCGTGGACGAGGCGCTGCGCGGCGCGCCCGCGCCCGACCCCGAGCGCGACCAGCTCGCCAACGACGAGGCCGAGGCTCACGCGCTGCTCGCCAGGGCCACGGAAGATGATGATGACGAAGGTATGTGGGTAATGCATTGAAGCACCACCTCATAGTCTCCACTAGTCTAGTCTAATTCTCCATGAAGGGTATTCAAATAAGAAAGTTCTCAATAGGGATAGTGACTGTGTTTAATCAAAATTATGACCCAATTACTATGCCTGAGCCATAGATACAGGTATTTTAGATACTATTCTAGAATGTAGGAAATGTGTCACCATGGGATTCCATAAAGTTTTAACAAGTCTATTGTTAGGAGCATTTAATTTTTAAAGATAACCATGTGTATTTACCTATTATTGTCAAGCCAGACGCAGAGCCATAATCAAGAAGTCAAGTCAAGTCCTATTATTTAATACAGAGGGGTTAGTTTTAAGTGTAGTTTTAAAAACTTTAAAGATTTGAAACAAGCCTAAGCAATTCAACCAAAGTAATCCCATCCAAAGCCATGCAATAACATTTTGATAGCCCAACACTGAATCTACAAAATAAAGATAACTTGCCTCAAAATTAAACTCAAACTAAAGTTGAACGCTGAGCAATGTTGATGATGAATTTAGCAAGCTTAAGTCATTTGTTTCTGGACTGGTCTCTGCAACAAGGCTACAGGTGGGCCCAACCTTAAGTCAGTAATATGGAACTTTTTTATGCAATTAATTAGTATGTGAATATATAACTTGATCAAGTTTTATAAATGTGAAATTCAATACATTGAGGATTCACACAGTACCTACCATAGAGACAATTGACTTAATGATTTATTTATTTATTCATTTATTTATCATAACATCATAACAGGTTTCTTTTTTATGATATGTGATTATCACAGAAAATAAGTTACAGTACATATTTTACATGCAAATAATTATTTTTTTTGAAGGAATATGAGTAATTTTGTATAATAAGGTATTCTAAAGTATTGTTTATCATGCCTGTATTTTAATAAATATCTTTTGATCTGATTCTAAACTTCAATTCAGTCTTTTACTAAAGTTGATAGCACCTTTACTAATATTATTGTCACTATAAGTTCGGAAATGACATGAATTTCCGAACTTATTTTTTAGTTTACTAGTCAATTAAAAGCAATGACTAACTGGAAAGCCTTTGATAATTGACTGACTCATGGTTTTGACCACAAGTTTCATGAAATATTTTACTGCAGCTTACTTAGTATTCAGGGAAAACACTAAACTGATTATAATACATAAATAATGTTAGATAATCCAAACAGAATCATCTAGCCCCAAGCTAATCAGAGCTTGTTTTATGGGTTAGACTAGATGACTGATATCACTACATAGTAAACAAACCGACAGTCTGTCTGCCCCTATGTGTTATTCCAGGGTTAAAATAAAACTAAGATTATTCAAAATTTCAGCTCAATCCATTCAGTAGTTTTTGCTTGAAAGAGAAAGAAAACATCCATCAATACATCAATATTTACAAACTTTTGTGTTACTAATATTAGTAAGGATATGGATTTATCGCGATTTTCTCTACTGTCATACTGTATCACATTGACCACTCTATCTTATCGATATTTACGCGAACCTGCGGGCAGAATGCTAGTACTTTCTAAAAATCAAGATATATTATGACCACAAAAACATTTATGAATGTAAACTAAATAAAAACTGATAACTACATGATACAAGGCAACAGCTAGATTAACTGAAACCCAAAAAGAGGATGTTTTTGTGTTGTGCTGCCTACGGATATGCCGGAAGGGCCCTATAGGTGCTAGAAGCTTCGTCGGATTGAATAAAAAGAATATTTAGGTAATTTTCAATATGTATTAAAGTTTTTACAGACATGTATGTATAGTCAAAATGAGCAAAGGGGTAAGAGAGGCGGCACTGGTCGCTGTTCTGGCTTTTGTATTACTGATCAGCGCCTCTGGTGTCGTCCGCAGGAGTTATGTTGTATGTCTTCGCCATCGATCGATATTGGTTGAGTAGTCGTATAATGTGGTTCTTGCGTTTGGCGCTAGATGGCGCGAACATCCCGGCGGCCCTGAGCGCTCGTGGCTTAGTGATTGAAACTCGAGTGTTGAGTACCAGGTTCGATGCCTTGCTCGACGAACTCGGTGCTGGATTCCAGCGGACATATTCTGGAAAATGCCCTCTTCACGATGCCAGTGGATGTGCGTATCTCAGCAACTCTCGTGACTCCATCTCGTCCTGGGAACAAATTTCCTGTCACACGCCCCAATCTACATTGCAGGGGTGACATTCCTTCCTCTTTGATGAGTACCAGGGTTCCAGGCTTGATATTGTCTCCTTTAGTTTGCCATTTCGTCCGCTTCTGCAATTCTGATATGTACTCCAACGACCAGCGCTTCCAAAACGATTGTCTGAGGTGCTCGATTCGCTTGTATCGAGACAGGGCAGGCAGTGGCAGCGCCGTCACGTCGCGCTCAGCGGGTGTCGTCAGAGCTCGGCCAATCAAGAAATGGGCTGGACTGAGAGGGGTAAGGTCTTTTGGATCTGAAGACATAGGATACATAGGGCGGGAATTCAGGACGGCTTCGATTTGTACCAAAACTGTACTGAATTCCTCATAAGTTAAATTGGCATTTCCTATCACGCGAGAAATGTGGTGTTTACAGGATTTTACCCCAGCTTCCCATAATCCACCAAAATGAGGAGTGTAAGGAGGAATAAATCTAAATTCTATCTTATTATTAGTGGCATAATCAATAATAGACTGACTATTGTTTGCTAAGAATTCTGTAAATTCCCTCGCGGCACCTACAAAATTAGTACCATTATCTGAAAATATCTGTGAAGGTTTTCCTCTTCGGGAAATAAATCTTTTAAGAGCTAAAATGTAACTATCTGATGATAAACTTGTCACGAGTTCTAGATGCACTGCTTTTGTAACAAAACACACAAATAAACATATGTAACATTTTTCGAGTTTAGCACCCCTACCTTTCCTATTTAATATTTTTAAAGGACCGCAGTAGTCAACCCCACTGTATAAAAATGGAAAGCCTAAAGTACTTATACGTTCCTTAGGTAAGTTTCCCATTGAAACCTTAATGGTTTGACCTTTCATTCTGCAGCATTTGATGCATTGATGTACTATTTTTCTAGCTAAATTCCTACCTCCTAGCGGCCACCAAGATTCCCTTAAAGTTGCCAAAAGTAGTTGAGGTCCGGCATGTAATAAATGTTTATGCTCAAACCTAAACAAAAGAATAGAGAAGTGATGTTTAGTACAAAGCAGCTTGGGGTGTTTTTTATCGTAATTAAATTCAGAGTTATCTAACCTACCACCTACACGCATAAGCTCATTATCATCTAAAAACAAGCTAAGACTAGATAAATGTCGGTTAGATTTTATTTCCAAACCTTTCTTCAAAGCACTGTACTCCTCTGGAAAGGATTGCATTTGCGCTTGTTTTGTAAGAAAGTTCAAAGATTTGTCTAATTCCTCGACTGATAAGGAACCTGCAATCCGTTGCGTACCTTTAGATTTCGTACGCGAGTTATGTATATACCTAAACATGTAGGCACACGACCGCTGCAAGCGATTAAAATTTGAAAACCTATAGAAATCAATAACACAATTATTATTTTCACTACAAGTCATACTACTTACGGTTGTTTGTTTCATTTCTGGCAAGTTAGTTATTTCATATGTATCTTGGTTCAATTCTGACCAATTTGTAACATTTTCGTGTAAAAATGATGGTCCGTGCCACCATAAACCTAATGTACACAACTCATTTATGCTTGTGCCACGCGTAACCAAATTTGCGGGGTTTTGTTTGGTTTTTACGTGAAACCACCTCGCATCACTGGTCAACTCATTTATTTCTACAACACGGTTTTGAACGAAAGTCTTTAATTTATGAGGAGATGTTCGTAACCATCCTAAAACAATAGTTGAGTCTGTCCAAAACACTATGTTTTTAAAGTTTAAACGTAATGATTCAACTATTTTTCTGTGTAATTTTGCACCTACTAATGCGCTTGATAGTTCTAGCTTTGGAACGCTCAGAGGGCGAATGGGAGCTACTCGGCTTTTAGAGATAAGCAATCGAACTATTACGTTGCCTGTGTCATCGCATGAACGACAGTAGGCGCACGCTCCATATGCACTTTCGCTCGCATCAGTGAAAATATGTAATTCTAAATTAGTATAGTTAGAGTTGATAACATGTCGGGGAACACGAATATTATGAAGATTTGACAGAGAGTCAATAATTTATACACATTATTTAATTTGTCACATTATTGAGATAGGTAGTTCATGTTCTAGAGTCGCGACCCATCAGTACCTAAGTAGTCTACAAAAAGATCGTCTAGAATAGCACGGGCCATATGGTCGTCCGCACACTGTAATCCTAGCTGCCTAACGCATCGAATAGCTAGGTAAGGAGCTGACGCAGTCCCGTAACTCACGACGTTCATTCTATATTATATAACTATAGGATCTGATATTATTTCGCGCCATAAAATCAGCTGTAAGTTTCTTTAATCTTCTTGAACGAGTATTTGTCTAAAAAACTTAATATCAGCGCATGTTAAGTATCTATATTGATGGATTGTTTGAGCGGAATGCGAACAGAAAATCGACCGTTGTCTACGCGTTTTGTTGTTTCTGCGAATAATTGTTCGCAGGCGCGATCTTCGGCAGAAAGAATAACATCTGGTTTAGTGATTTCTTCTATTTCCCAGAATCTTTTTAACTGATCGTTTAATTCTGATGCTTGAACGAAATTACAGTGAGAAAGGTTATCTCGCGATTTTGTATTAAATACAGTCCCTGAAATTATCCAACCTAGTGTAGTATTTTGCAAATACGGCCCTGACGGAATTCGAATTCTACCATCTAATAACAAATCCCAGAAACAATCTGCACCAACGAGTAGGTCAATTTGAGAAGGTAAATAAAATTTCGGGTCAGCTAGGTTTAAATTCCGAGGTACTTTTAATACATTGTAATCGAGTTTGACTGCCGGTATTGAATGAGTTAAGCTCTTTAGAACAATACAATTAATGCGTGTATTGTAGTCACTTCGTAGCGACTTGAGAGTGATTTGACAGGATTCTGTGGACTTCGTGATCGATTGTCCTATTCCTGTTACTTGCACAGTGGACTGTATGGTTTTAACGTTTAATTTATTACGTAAAGACTCGGTAATAATGCAATGTTGACTACCTGAATCTAATAGAACGCGTGCTTTTTGATATACGTTATCATTACCACATACTTCGACTATCGCGGTAGACAGAAGTACTGTGTCGTGGCATAAAAGCTGTGGTTGCTCGTATGTATGTAAGACGGCTGCCGTATCCATATCTGTTTTGGAGTTCGGTGGTGGCTCTCGGTCTACTGCCGCGAAATCTCCATCATGGAGTAGGCTGTTGTGCCTCTCACTACATATTTTGCATGGGCCGAACTTACAATCGGATAGCTTGTGACCCGATCGTAAGCAATTAACGCATAAATTGTTCCGATTTACGAAATCTAACCTGTCCTGACTTGACAAATTTAAGAACTTACTGCAACCATAAACGGCATGGTTGGTGTCACATAATTTGCAAGTGGGGTTATGTTTGCTCACCGCCGCCACGCGGCCCCGCGTGGCTGCGAGACTTTGAACCTTTTTCGAAGATTCAGTCTGCCCCTTGTTACTATTATTGTTAGAAGATGAAGAAGAAGAATGCGCTTTTATCATCTCTAACGTGTCTGCCTTATCTTTAAGAAAATCAAGTAAATCATCTAACCTTACTGACCGACTTCCCTTTTGTCTACATAAATTATTTTTAAATTGTTCCCATTCTTTCTCGATAATTGAGTCCAGCTTTGATGCGACAATGTAAATCACTAGCGTGTCCCACTGATCTGTAGGTTCACCCAGAGTGTTCAATGCACGTAAGTTTTTGCGAACCGTGTCAATCAATTTCCTAATGTGATTGGAAGATTCTTTGGTCGTCTGCATGGAAAACAGTGATTTTACATGATTGTGAATTAACAATTTAGAGTTATCGTACCTATCGGTAAGCAAACCCCAAGCTACATTGTAGTTATTTTGCGTAAATTCTACTGATTTGATAACTTGAGCCGCGTTACCTTTCAGCGATGCTCTTAGATAATGAAACTTCTGTATGTTATCTAGCTGGTTTGAATTATGAATCATGGAAAGGTAGGTGTCCCTAAATTCTAACCAATTTTCATACGTGCCATCAAACGCGGCGAGAGCAATTGTGGGTAACTTTATCAATGATTGAACATTGCATCTACAATCGTGACGTTTTGAATCATTTTCGTCTAACACAGGATTACAACTACTAGACTGACCTAATAAACTGACGACAGTAGCTTGAACTTGGTAGTAAGTATTTTCGAACGCTTCGCGAATTTCGAGTTGTTGAGGAACCTCGTGCTCGAGTACTAATTCCTCAATCGCACTCTGAATATTGTTATATTCACTAAATAACGATTTCGCTACTTCACTGCGCAATTTAATTTCAGTTATTTGTTTGTAGGTTAACCTAGCATCTTCGAAAGAACTCACGAATTTCACGAACAAAGTCAGTCAGTCTACCTTTGATTGAACCACGTTTTTTATTGTATTCACGTAATATATTGTCATTTAAATCAGAACCTAGAAGAGGATTTGGAGATTTGCTACGAATTGACACGTTTTCAACACTCATTTTGAAAGATTAGGGTTACTCACGGTTTTTTCCTGGAAACACCACGTGAACCGGCCACGAAGGCTGCTACTGCGGAAGAAAACAGTTTTAGTACAATGAAACCAGGATAGACGGGGGAATTGGAACGATTTGGCCAGATACTCTTACGATTCCACGTGGCTGCGACGATGATGCTTCGGCTCGGAGGACCAATGTTTTTGTGTTGTGCTGCCTACGGATATGCCGGAAGGGCCCTATAGGTGCTAGAAGCTTCGTCGGATTGAATAAAAAGAATATTTAGGTAATTTTCAATATGTATTAAAGTTTTTACAGACATGTATGTATAGTCAAAATGAGCAAAGGGGTAAGAGAGGCGGCACTGGTCGCTGTTCTGGCTTTTGTATTACTGATCAGCGCCTCTGGTGTCGTCCGCAGGAGTTATGTTGTATGTCTTCGCCATCGATCGATATTGGTTGAGTAGTCGTATAATGTGGTTCTTGCGTTTGGCGCTAGATGGCGCGAACAGAGGATGTTTATGAACATAAAATGTTGTAATATCCAGCAGACTGCAGCCTGCAGCAACTCCTGGAGCTCCTGCCGCTCGTGCGGAGCGACAACGTGCGGGTGAAGGAGGCGTACGTGGCGGCGACGCCGGCGCTCGTGCAGCGCGCCGTGGACGGGCCGCGCCGCTCGCCGCTCGCGCCCGACCTCGCCAGGCAGCTGCTCTCCTATCTGCTGGTGCATCCCGCGCTCACACAGCAAGACCAGAGGTATGTATGCATGAAGGAGGCGTACGTGGCGGCGACGCCGGCGCTCGTGCAGCGTGCCGTGGACGGGCCGCGCCGCTCGCCGCTCGCGCCCGACCTCGCCAGGCAGCTGCTCTCCTATCTGCTGGTGCATCCCGCGCTCACACAGCAAGACCAGAGGTATGTATGCATGAAGGAGGCGTACGTGGCGGCGACGCCGGCGCTCGTGCAGCGCGCCGTGGACGGGCCGCGCCGCTCGCCGCTCGCGCCCGACCTCGCCAGGCAGCTGCTCTCCTATCTGCTGGTGCATCCCGCGCTCACACAGCAAGACCAGAGGTATGTATGCATGAAGGAGGCGTACGTGGCGGCGACGCCGGCGCTCGTGCAGCGTGCCGTGGACGGGCCGCGCCGCTCGCCGCTCGCGCCCGACCTCGCCAGGCAGCTGCTCTCCTATCTGCTGGTGCATCCCGCGCTCACACAGCAAGACCAGAGGTATGTATGCATGAAGGAGGCGTACGTGGCGGCGACGCCGGCGCTCGTGCAGCGCGCCGTGGACGGGCCGCGCCGCTCGCCGCTCGCGCCCGACCTCGCCAGGCAGCTGCTCTCCTATCTGCTGGTGCATCCCGCGCTCACACAGCAAGACCAGAGGTATGTATGCATGAAGGAGGCGTACGTGGCGGCGACGCCGGCGCTCGTGCAGCGCGCCGTGGACGGGCCGCGCCGCTCGCCGCTCGCGCCCGACCTCGCTAGGCAGCTGCTCTCTTATCTGCTGGTGCATCCCGCGCTCACACAGCAAGACCAGAGGTATGTATGCATGAAGGAGGCGTACGTGGCGGCGACGCCGGCGCTCGTGCAGCGCGCCGTGGACGGGCCGCGCCGCTCGCCGCTCGCGCCCGACCTCGCTAGGCAGCTGCTCTCTTATCTGCTGGTGCATCCCGCGCTCACACAGCAAGACCAGAGGTATGTATGCATGAAGGAGGCGTACGTGGCGGCGACGCCGGCGCTCGTGCAGCGCGCCGTGGACGGGCCGCGCCGCTCGCCGCTCGCGCCCGACCTCGCCAGGCAGCTGCTCTCCTATCTGCTGGTGCATCCCGCGCTCACACAGCAAGACCAGAGGTATGTATGCATGAAGGAGGCGTACGTGGCGGCGACGCCGGCGCTCGTGCAGCGCGCCGTGGACGGGCCGCGCCGCTCGCCGCTCGCGCCCGACCTCGCCAGGCAGCTGCTCTCCTATCTGCTGGTGCATCCCGCGCTCACACAGCAAGACCAGAGGTATGTATGCATGAAGGAGGCGTACGTGGCGGCGACGCCGGCGCTCGTGCAGCGCGCCGTGGACGGGCCGCGCCGCTCGCCGCTCGCGCCCGACCTCGCTAGGCAGCTGCTCTCTTATCTGCTGGTGCATCCCGCGCTCACACAGCAAGACCAGAGGTATGTGCCACGCACAGGACCAGACCTATCTCAACTTCAGTACATACTAGATACACATCTGTCTAACCCTCTATCTAAAAGTGTAAACACACTGAAACCGGAGCGGAGGCGAAGGCGTGCGAGTTGTAATCTATAGAATCCTATGAAAGCCTACACACACACTGCAGGCCGCCGTGGCGACGCGGGGCCATAGGAAAAACCGCCACGCCTCCGCTCCACCTCCGGCTTCAGTGTGTGTTTAACTTAAGAGTCGTTAGACAGGGTATATCTGTGGCATCGTAATGTACTTGACTCACTAACGGCTTAACCAATTTGTAATTTATTTGTTTTTCTTACATTGTAGATGGCTTGGTCTTATCTGATGATCTACTTTTTTTTTTTTATCAACAATAGACCTTCGTTTGACCACTTGGTGTTCTTTTCATATCTAAGTCTAATATGATTAATGCAGCCTTTTTTATGTTACAAGTACAGACCTGGGGGTTTTCAGAAAGTTCATAAAATTCACTCACTCTATCTTAACACTAGTAGAAAAGCCTCGGTGCTTTACTACAGTTACATTCTTCAGTGTCTTGCTTTGGACATCCCGTTGAATACCTCCAAAACCTGCTTAGGTAGATCAGCCAGTTTCCAAAAAGATACAAGGGTTCTTACTTAGTGGTGGTTGTTATTCTCATACACAAAGCAGCCTTCAAATGTTTATCATAACCTGTCGTTCTCGTCAGCGCGATCTAGAGCTCGTTCACTTGTACTAGTAGACATTCTATCTAGTTAGCACCTATTAATATATACCATTTAATTTATAACAATAGCTCAAACAACACATCCCTACATAGTATAAAACAAAGTCGATTTTTCTGTCCCTATGTCCTATCCTTATGTCCCTTTAAATGCTTAAATCTTTAAAACTACGCAACGGATTTTGATGCGAATTTAATAGATAGAGTGATTAAAGAGGAAGGTTTATACGTATAATAAAACCGTGCGAAGCCGGGGCGGGTCGCTAGTTAGCAATATAAATTAAACAAATGATTGATTTGTTGTTCCTATTCCAGAATCCTGACCCAATGGCTCCGCTACCTCGAGAACCACATCTCCGGCAGCCGAGGCTCCGACAACGTGTGGGCGCAGCGCGAGCCGGCCGACAATATCTGGAGCGGCGCCAACCCCTTCCGCCGCACCGTCGGCAAGAACGTGGAGTTCCGCGCACTGCTGGACGCCGACCACGGCGCCGACCTGCAGGAGTCCTTCTCCAAGAACGGACGAGACGTGGACCTATGCGGCGACGCCGAGCGGCTACACTTCGACGCGACTATCTCCCAGCCGAAGTCGCAGCGCTCCAACAGTCTCACCCCTCCCTCCGGCCATTTTATGTCCTCCTCGGCTGAGAACCTCTCGGACGAGCCCTTCGTGCAGAAGCCGAGGAGCTTCTCCCTCTCCAGCGAGCACGGCCTGCAAGTAAGTTGATCAAGTTGGTAGCCTCTTAGCCACAAGCTAGCACGGCCTGCAAGTAAGTTGATCAAGTAGCCTCGTAGCCACAGATACAAAATAAAGAAGAATGTCCAGAATTGACCTGTCATACATTTTGACAGAAGATGTAGTGTATATTATTGATATTCATTGAAAAAAAATAGTGTATTTTTTTTATTTACATATCACAAACTTTTACTGAAATCAATAATCAGGAAAAAAAGATAATGATTTTTAATTTCAGTAGGATGGACCCAGAAAACTTCATCTTCAACTTCTTTTTGTATGGCACCGCTTTCTTTTCGCCACGACTCTGCCGGTGGTGTCATAAACTTCTAAAATAGAATTTGATTCATGATGAGAAAACGAAACGTCAGAGCTAATTAGCGCTGTCAAGTTAATGTCAACTCTATTCTACCTGTCAAAAAACTTCATCAGCGCGTCACTTTGGATTGCTTTCATGCAGTCTACATATCTAATAAAGTCTCCACACACTGAAGCCGGAGGCGGAGCGGAGGCGAAGGCGTGCGAATTGTATCCCATGGAATCCTATGAAAGCCTTCACACACAACGCAGGCGGTGGCGTCGCGGTGCCATAGGAAAAACCGCCACGTCTTCGCCTCCGCTCATCCGCCTCCGGCTTCAGTGTGTGGAGAGTTTTAATCTCGGCAGTTACATACTTTCGTTTACGTTTCGATGTGTACTGTGCGATTTTGTTTCCGTCTTAACTTTTGCTTTCACAATGGGCGCATTTATAAAAAGGATGGATCTGGAACGAAAAATAATTCACTCTTTGATAGAGTCCGTTTATTAGGAGCTCCGAGATTGTCATTGTCCGTCTCTGATGTTAATTTAACCTCAAAATTTGTTTTCATCGTAACTTTTTTTCCTGATTGGCGATTTTGAAAATATTTATGCACATTATATAGAAATTATTAATTTTTTGGTCGGTAAATGTGTCTGTTCTCTAGTGTGTTTGTTTGTAACTTATGTACCTACTCTTGTATTTTTTCTGTAACTATTGTATTATGTTTAAGTACCTATCTATCACCTTTGTGCCACCACACAAGGCCCTGTCTGAAAATCAGCGTCGCTACTAGCTGCGGCCTGTAGTGGCAAAAAGCTGAGACAGGGACCTTTTTGGCCCCTTATATATAAATAGCTTTATTCTTTTTGTTTTTGTGTTCTTTCTTGTTTCGAAATCTGTTATAATGTCCTTTATTGCACACACACAAGATAATACACAAGTTTACAAATAATGGACATGTACAAAGGCGAGCTTAACCCTAAAAGAGTTTTCTTACAGCAAACCATGAAAAAGTATAGAGAAAGATTAAAAATTTGAGTGGATAGGTAGATAGTGTGTATACAAAATATATATACCTTATATACTAGTATTATCAATAAACAATAAAAACTTGCAACGAGAATGTTATTTATACCTATTACTTATCGTTATTTATGAAAAAAGGGCCAAATAAAGTAATTTTGTATCTTAGCTGCGTCCGCTCGTGATGTACGGCACGACGGGCAGCGAGACGCGTCTCGACGCGCTGCGCAGCCACGACTACGCGGAGCGACCCGAGATGTGCACCGTGGCGCACTGGCTCAAGACTCTGCGTCTGCACAAGTACGTCTGGCTCTTCACCAACCTCAGCTACGAGCAGATGATGGCCATGGATGACAAGTATTTAGAGAAATTAGGTGAGTCTTTACTACATTCGTTAGATTGTTACTACTGTCAAAGATAAATGGAATCCTGTTATGGATACTTTCGTTTTAATTTATTTGTTTGAAGTCGAAATTTATTATAATTCGTGTATTTCGTGCTCGAGCGAGGCACGAAACAAAATACGCGAGCGTCCAGAGTGCGCGCGGCAAACGACTGAGGCGCCTTTGAGCAAAACCAAAAGCCGACACTCGATGGCTCGGGCGCTCGGTCGCTCGGCCGCGGCAGCGCGCGCGCTTGCAGCACCGAGGCACGTCCACACTAACCGGGCTGCTTCGCGCGGCAAATGCCTCGCGAGGCTGCTCGCTCTGTGTGGACGCGCCTATTAGTGAAGGTATTTAAAAAGATTTCCCCGTTCGTTGTAGGTGTGACGAAGGGCGCGCGGCACAAGATCCTGGTGTCGATCCGCAAGCTGTCGGAGCGGAGCGCGCTGGTGGCGGCGGCGCGCGCGGAGCTGACGGGCGCGGGCGCGGCGCCGGCGCGAGCGCTGGCCCGCCTGCGCGCCGCGCTGCTGGGGCCCATGCCGCCGCACAGCCCGCTGCCGAGGGAGATCGTGCAAGTACTACATCTAGGTAACTACGATACACCATCACATACAGAGTCAGCGCGCTGGTGGCGGCGGCGCGTCTTGATCTTACAACAACGATTGCTCAACATTTTTGATATTACAATGAATACTGGGAATCTTTCTTGATCTGTCAAAAGCTTTTGACACCGTTTCTATTATTCTATTTTTATTTATCTTAATAATTTATAATTAATCTATTATTTATAATTAATTTATTATTCATAACTTTATCTAAGTATTGGAAAATCAACGGCTTAAGCTAAGTTAATGAAATTGAGTAGGTAATAGAATATGATACCTAGTCAATTTATTTTACTTATTCATTTTGGCGTACCTCAAGGAAGTGTGCTTAGCCTAATTCTATTCCTCATTTATATAAACGATTTATTTAATATGCCTGTGCCTTTCTGCAGGATTTTCACATATGCTGATGATACAGAGTTTCCATAAACTGGTTGATGAAGAATGTGATTTTTTTTAGATTATATTAAAAATTACACCTCAAATAGTGTTAAGTAGTTAAATCATAAAGGCTATTTCTATTCTATTTCTAGTGTAATATTGGTGATTGTAATTCCAGCGTCGATATGCCTGAGCGAGTGCGCGGGTGGGGGTGGTGCGGGGCCGGCGGCGGCGGCGGGGGGCGGGGACGAGCTGGAGGCGCCCGACCCGCTGTCGCTGCACTGCTGGCTCGTGGAGAAGGTACCTACTGCTGCTCACTTGTTCTTGTACACCTTATTGCAGGTATAGGCCGCGGCCTAGGGGCGGCAGATTTCAGAGGACGGTCGCTGGACGAGAAAAGTCAAACACGTTCACTGGATTGAATTGGAGCGATTTTGCAATTTTTATTGCTGTTATTTTTGGGTTCCTTATGTTAGTAAAAGTAAAAAAGATGTTATTGCCACTTGCAGGATTCGAACCTTGTATGGCTACCGGGGGGGGGGGGAAGCTAATAATGAACGGCTCTGTACATTGGGCAAAAAGTGGCCTACACTCATAAAAAATATAAATCCGGCACTGTTTTATTGTTATTGACTTTGCACATCGTCGGAATTTTTAGTTTGTCTTTACATTTCAAAAATTTAAAAAGAGCTATCATCGGCAAGCTATACCATCTCGTGATTATCTTTACAAGATCAGGCAGGTCGGTAATGTTAACTATAAGTTACTAACAAATAAAGCTCCCGAAGCCGGCGGTCATTATCATCATCGGTGGACTAATATTCCACTGCTGGACATAGTCCTCCTCTAATGAGCGCCATAGCGCCCTGTCTTCAGCTCGCCTAGGATAGCCAGGATCTAAAATAAGTACCGGTGATTGCAGGCGCTGCACCACTCTGCGTTCAACCAGCCGGAGCTGGTGGAGGCTCTGAAGAGGCTGCGGCACCGCCTGCCGCCGCGGCAGTTCTACCGGCACGTGGGGGACCTGCCGCACCGACACCGGCCCAAGCCCAGGTATACACCGTCATCTTACCAAACTATACGATCCAATCCTGCCTGGCCAGACGGGACAAGCTAGGCCTTCCATAAATAAATATAAAATATATATCAAATCAAATATACAGTGTGGAAATTAAACTCAGGCCCTGGAGGGAAACTACTTAAAATCCTTAAGCTAGCTCATTTTACTTAAAGGAGACATTCCTTTATTTTTAAAAAGAAACAAATCTGCATTAAAATATTTTTTTAAACTCGCTTGCTTCGCCCGGGACTCGAACCAACTAAAATTTAAAAAATAAACACTCCTTATTTTATTATTATACTAATCGGTAGTATTAATATTCAGGATAAAGTTTCTCTAAAAAATATTTGGTTACTGTTCACTTTTAACAAGTAAAAGACACGTAACAGTTCTGTTATCTCTCCAACACTCAAAGACTTCGTATGAAGTACACGCTTGCTTATTTATCGTTAAGTACCTTGTTGAAATCTTCGATAAGAAAATTGTTCAATGGTGGTAATACCTCTATGCACATTTCCTTCTTACATGATCCGAGGCGTTCAGTGGAGAAGTTTAAAAATGGAACGTTTGACTTTGTTTGCGAGGCGGGACAATAATTTTAAAATTCGAACGATTTTTATCAACAGATTTTATTTAAGTAGTGTTGCTTCCCTTACGTAATTAAATTATCTCATAATGGCGTATCAAGAACAATTCGATTTATTAAAAGCTTACTTTGTTTGCAACAAGAGCTACGATTTAGCTCTGCAGTGGTATCGCGAGAAGTATCCAGACAGAGAACTACCATCTAGAAAGGTTTTGTCTCGAATTGTGAATAATTTACTGACCGTTGGAAGTTTTAAAAAGAAGACTGGACGCCCACAGCAACAAAATTTGGACTATAGCGATGTTGAGTTAAACATTTTAACCTACTTCGAGTGTTACCCGAAAGCTTCAAGCAGGGAAGCTGCTCAAGAGATAGGCATCAACCATACTAGTATACTTAAAGTTCTGAAAAAATACAAATACAAATGTTATCGTGATGGGCGATTGGTGCAGAAACTACATCCCGGAGATAGTGAAAGGAGATTACAGTTTTGTGAAAATATTCGAACAGAAATAGCCCTCAACCCAAATTTCTTGGACTGTATTGTATGGTCTGACGAAACAAATTTTAGTAATAATGGAATGTATAACAGACATAACAATCATTATTGGTCTCGTCAAAATCCATTCCGTGTCCGTGAAACGAACAATCAGGTCAGATTTTCGTTTAATGTTTGGTGTGGAATCAAAAGTAACATGGTTGTTTTGTTGCACATTTACGAAGGACATCTGAATGCAGCAAAATACATTGAAATATTAGAGCTTTTAAAAAATCAATTAAACCTTCTGCCAGAAGAGGAACGAAATAATATCATTTTTCAACAAGATGGTGCACCTGCCCACAACAGCAGAATTGCCAGGGCATACCTTAATGAAAATTTCAATGCCTGGATAGGTACAAACGGTACGATTAGATGGCCTGCAAGAAGTCCAGACCTGACGCCCATGGACTTCTTTTTATGGGGTCATGTAAAAAATGTTGTTTATGAAACTTGCTATGAAACCGTTCAAGAGCTAAGGATTGCGGTAGAAAATGTTATCAGGGGCATACACCACAACACTTTGCTGAAGGCTACAAGAAATGAATTTCAACGGCGACTAATGTTGTGTAGCCGGAACGACGGGGCTCATTTCGAACAATTTATCAGTTAAATAATTTAAGTGTTACAAAATTGATAGTAAAATAAAGTTGATGTTAGATTTAACGATTATTTTTATTTTTAAGACCAAATGTTTGTTACAGAAACTTTATCCTGAATATTAATACTACCGATTAGTATAATAAAATAAAGAGTGTTTATTTTTTTAAATTTTAGTTGGTTCGAGTCCCGGGCGAAGCAAGCGAGTTTAAAAAAATATTTTAATGCAGATTTGTTTCTTTTTAAAAATAAAGGAATGTCTCCTTTAAGTAAAATGAGCTAGCTTAAGGATTTTAAGTAGTTTCCCTCCAGGGCCTGAGTTTAATTTCCACACTGTATATCAAATTAAAAATAAATATCTCCGGGTTCTAGCTGTCCCAAAATTGCAATGACACAAAACACATTTGTTACAATAAATTTGACTTTTCTTTAAAACATGTGCCCACTCCACTCTGTTTGGTCACTTAAGACCAAAACCAAGTATATTATAGTGCGGTTGGGGAACTGTGTTGCTGTGTGGTCGTGTGTATGTGGGACTTCAACTTCTTGATTATGGCTCTGCGTCTGGTTTGGCGCAATTTGGCCAATGACTGTTTTTGGATAGCATCAAAGGTTTTTAGAAATTTAGGCTAGTATTTAAAGTGGACATTCTTTGAAATGTGGGACTTTTATGAGTCTAGTTTAGTTATGAATGATTAGTAATAATAAATGTTTGTATGTTCCAGATGGCGCATCACCCCTCACACGTTCAAGCCGCACCAGAAGCGCTGGAGCGTGGGCGGCGGCGCGCCGGCCGTGGGCCCGCCCGTCCCGCGGCCCAAGTCCCACTCGTACCCCCCCTTCCCGCCGCCCCCCGCGCCGCCGCTCGCGCCCGACCTCGCCGACGACTACTCCAGCCTCGACGTGCTCTGTCTGCAGATGACAGAGCAGGCCATCAACTGACTGCCCCCTCGGATCCACCCTCGCGCCGTGGGGACGTGTGGGACTGACCCCCCCCCCCCCCCCCTTTTTGGGATTAGCCTTGTGAATGAAGTGACGCGCGCTGCTGACTTGTGGCGTTATGTAATATACCCTGTTATGAAATCCATCAACTGACAACCCCTTTTTGGGATTAACCTGAGTAACTGTGAGTGAAGTGATTTATAGCGTGTTCAAGTGACGCCTCGTGATGGCGTCCATCGTAACGTGAGCGTCTCGAAATCATCGAGCTTTTAACGTAAGGCTCCTGTTTAGAGCAGCGCAGGCCGGGTTCCGTTAGATGTAAGTTATGAGCTTATGTCTGGAGTTTACTCAGCTTAGGGGCAAGCCTGGTGGATGCTCACTGCTCCTGTGTTATTTGAACGGGAATGAGATGTTTCATGTTTAATTTGTCGTGGACAAGTAACAGGTTGAGTGATGACGTTAGAGCCGGCTCCACACCTCATGCGGATCCCGTCCGGGACGCCTGAGGGTAGATAGCGAATGTAAATAAATTGTTTACTGTGAATTTATCACAGGTCTGTTGATGTTATGTCCATTTTTTGTGCAATATTGAAAATACACACTCGTCAACATTTTACGCTTTGTGTCACAAGATTTCAAAGTGGATCACTTTGATTTCGCTATTTATATGAATTCAATTTGGTTTTATTATTTAATAAGGTGAAGTTGACTTACTTATGTGTCATTCGTATGTTTATTACATAATCTTTAATTGTATTTTAATCTTATTTATTTACAGAAATATGAATTATTTTTATAAAATATAGATTAATTTTAGCAGAATGCGGTGTTCTGTCGGTGTAGTCGAGTGGTCGCGTCGGGCAGTGCCCTTGTTTATAGACTAATATATACTGAAATGGATTCAGCAAGTGGGCTCGGTATCGAGACTGAGACTCGCGCACGCGATGCCTCGGGGGAGACAAACTAATGTAAGACGTCTGCGAACGTAGCTTTTATACTTATCTGAATGATTTGCGTATTTGGTCACAATTATCGATTCTAAATAATATTGTAAGATATCGGCGACATCGAGTTTTATCTTAAGGTGTCTGGTGCTAGCTCTGAGCAGCTGCGGCGGCCTAACTCGCGGGTTCCTGTATTCCCTCTCGGCGTGTTGTTGTACTAGCATAGTGAGTCGCGAATCGATGGTATAGGTTTGTAAACTATATTTATACTCACATCTGCTCATTTTTGAAAATAGTGTTACTAAAAAAATATTCCAATTCCTAGACCATCTTAAATCTTGTAATTTTCCTTCAGCTTTCACATTTTTGTGGATGGATAAATCTAAGCATTTGTTTGTCTGTTCCTATCCACTTAACATGAAACTAAATTGTATGTAAAATTGATGATACTGCTGTCTACATGTCTCTGTTTATTGTCATTGCCTGAACATGTCTATCGGGCACCTTAATATTATATCAAACACTCTATTCTCGTTGATAAATGTTGTGTTCTCAAGTGCTGGGCTAAATCTAAGCATGCTTAAACTTTACTGTTACTTAATATGTAAGTGAATCATTGTTTAATTCTAAAATAATGTTTGTGTTTTAAAATGTTGACTGATGTTCGCATAATTTATATTATCGGACTGTTTATTTACAATTTTATTAAGATTATTATTTAATTTACTAATGATATCCAAAATCAGATATGATATAAACTTTTGACTGGATCAAAATCTGATTGTGTGCAATTAATGTATTTTGGTTACATTGTTAAGATGTTTAGATTTGTTGACTTTGGTTGACTAAATCATTTTAGTCATAACAATATTTTGAAGTAAAACTTAATATTCAAGTTCAATTAAAACAGAGTCTAATGTTCAATTAATTATATGAATAGCATGTATAGAATGGATTATAATTACAAAGAAACTTTAGCCCACTGTGAATTTATCTTGTTTGAACAAGCTTACTTCCTGTAGTCAAACTGTGATACAGTTTTTGGATCAAGGGTCATTTTCATGAGCACTCAAATAAATATTGTATAGATTATACTGTTTTTATTTTGTCTTATCCCTATTACACAAATAATGACTAGATTTAAGACTTTGTAAACTTGAAAGCAACTTTACACAATAGATCAGGCTACAGTAGTTTTTCTTTATGAGTGCCTATCTTATGCCTGGATAAATCATTCTTCCTGTAAAAACCCCTCGGGCAGCGGTCACAAGGGTACGGAGTCTGCATCTCATGGAACCTGGCAATGTGGTACTTCATCATAGGTTTGGATGGAAAGCCGAGCGTGCAGCCTGCCATGCTGCACTTAAACCTCTCAGTCTTTTTGTGCTTGAAGTTGATGTGCAGAGCCAAGGCTCTCACTTCACAGAAGCTGCTCGGACAGAACTCACATTTGAGGGGTCGCAGCCCCGTGTGCTTCCACGAGTGGTTCTCAATGTTGGACACATTCTTGCAGCAGATACTACAGTAGCCGGACTTCTCAGAATGTTTCCTGTCAATATGTGACTTGAGGTTTCCTTTGAGATTGAATGTTTTCCCGCAGTGGTTGCACACAAACCTGTTGGGGTCCATGTGGATGGCCATATGCTTCTTGATGTTGCTCTTCTGCTTGAAGCGCACGCTGCAGAGCGGGCAGCGGAAGCGGCGCGTGTCGTCGTGCACGCTGTGGTGCTTCTTCAACTCTTCCTTGGTCCAGAAGGACTTGCCGCACGCGCCGCACGCGTGCGTCTTCTCCTCCACGTGCCGCCGCTTGTGCCTCAGCATGGCGCTCATCTGGGTGAACCTGGACTCACAGATGGGACACGAGTATGGAGTTTCGCCGGTGTGGACTCTCATGTGGATCATTATATCGCTTTTGGAGTAGAACCCTTTCCCACAGTTCTCGCAGATGAATCTCCTTTCTCGATGTTCAAGATGGTTTCTCTCGGTATGCCTCTTCAGCGTGCCGCTGTCCTTGTAGCGCTTGTCGCAGGCGGCGCACTGGTAGGGCTTCTCGCGGGAGTGCGTGCGCATGTGCGCGGCGAGTGCGGATGCGCTGGCGCACGCTCGACTGCACACTGCACAGTTTAGATCTTCCCTGACGCATTTTATACGTTTCCTTCGCGTTTTTTTGACGTTGAATTTCCCCAAATCTGCATGTTCTTCTGACTGAAATGCCTCTGGTTTTATGACCAAGGGGAATAACTGGATTTCATCTGTGTTGTAGTCGTCGTGGATGTCTTCGTTTTTGACCTCTGTTTTAGTGATGTACTCCTGGCTCGGACATTGTGACATAGCAAGAAGTAGACGCAGTTTCTTATCTGAGGCCTCGCACTGCTGCAAGAACTGGTAACAGGATTCGAGATCCCGCTTGCAGACGATGCAAATATTCCCCGGTAATCCATCATTTTCTTGTATCTTCACAGTTTTACAACAGTACAATATCTTACTGAGGGCTTGCTCTGTACCTTCACTTTGAAAAATGCTAAGAACGGCTTCTCTTTCATAGCATAGACGACACAGTTTGTAATCCATCTAAAAAGCCTGGTTTTTTTCTTTCTTGTATTTTTCAAACAATGAAATGAAAACAAAACAACTCATCAACCAATCCATCAACTTCTTGATGGATGGATGGCTCGGTCGGAGTGGTCTGTGTGGACACATGTTGCCATCAACAAAACAATCCAATGAATTTTTCTTCTCTATTTTTTAAACTCTTCACACACTGAAACCGGAGGCGGCGGATAGATACTGTCTAAAATTTTTTGTATTCCTTCATGAAATCAGATAGTTATACCATCGTAATAGCCATTCTTTGGTATATTGATAACGATGGCGCCCGAGGTTCTGACAGGTTAGCATTGTCAGTGTACAGCTAGTTGCATACGAAACCCGAAACTGTATTATAACGTGTTGTTCTCGGTCACCTTGTGCAAAAATCTCAATATTCAGGACGTAGAAGCCACAGGTATCACTACATAGTATAAAACAAAGTCGCTTTTTCTGTCCCTATGTCCTTATGTCCCTTTGAACGCATAAATCTTTAAAACTACGCAACGGATTTTGATGCGGTTTTTTTTTAATAGATAGAGAGATTCAAGAGGGAGGTTTATATACTTATAATACAACCGTGCGAAGCCGGGGCGGGTCACTAGTATACTATAAAATAACATTTCATTTCTTTTTTACTACAGTTAATAATAAATGACTATTTCATTCCACTCCTACTTTTCACAAGAAAATGATAATTCCTTAATTAAGACTTTCAAAAAAAGTTCCGCTTAGTACCGCCTTCTATCCTAAATATTTCCCCTTATGCGTTTCTTGACTGTTAGTATTATAATTTGTAGGAACTCAAAACAACTCAGTGTGACCCTTTTTCACAGGTAGTCGCAGTGAACGAATTCACTCGGACATGCCTTTCGTAGAAACGATCTATGATGATGATGATGATGACGATAATGATGATGATCGTGACAACAGTAACAGTAACTAGCTCTTATCTTTTACATCATAATTTGTTACTTTTCGTAAAATAAACTGAATTTTATTTTCAATACTTTTTGATTTCTATATACAATTACCTTTTAGGTAGGTAGATACTTTAAAAATTTTGTCAAAACATTCCACAAAATAACAGAGGTCTGAAAACTTTATAAGTAAAATGCACATATTAATTATTATTATACCTACATATTTGATTTTTGATCGCCTAAAGTGGTCATTTTGCTGTATGTGCGGCGGAGCGGAGGCGAAGGCATGCGAGTCCTTACTATTATAAACTGACTAGCTGGTGTCCGCAACTTCGTCTGCGCAGGATAAGTATTTCGAGTATGCTCGCGGTTTCACCCGCGTAATTCCCTTTCCGTGGGAATTCCGGAATAAAATATAGCCTGTGCTATTCTAGACTACAATCCATCTCTGTACCAAATTTTAGCCAGATCCGTTCATTAGTTTTTGCCTGGCAGCGTCTCGCGGTTTCCCCGCGTTGTTCCCGTTCCCGTGAGGATCCCCGGATAAAATATAGTAGGTACCTATCTGTTAATTCTGTTATTCCAGACTATAATCTTTCTCAGTGCCAAATTTTATCCAGATCCGTTCAGTAGTTTTTGCGTGAAAGAGTAACAAACATCCATCCATCTTTAGATAAAAATTTTCGCGTTTTTATTATAAAAGCTTGTGATAAGGCAAACATGTATTAGACACATAAGTTATACACGTGCTTAGTGGTTTCTATTTTGCTTGATGTTTTCAGACGGTCATTGTCAAAATTGCGTCAAACCAACCAGACGCATCAAGAAGTTGAAGACCAACTAATGTTTTGTTTTGGTCATTGGATTTTCTGAAATTCTAAACTTCTCTGTATATTTTCATTATTATCTATGTCAGAAGCACTAATGAAAGTATAAAAAACATTGTTCTTTAATAACACAAGCCTTCGTATAATTCTAGAGGCTATGGAGTCCAAAATATGTCGCGTATGCCTCGATAGGACGGCCACAATATCTCTGTTCGATAGAGTGGACGACGTCCAGTACCGGGAGAAGGTGAAGAAGTGTGTGGGAGTGATCATCGAGGAGGGCGACGGGCTGCCCGACGCCATCTGCGACAGCTGCGCCGCCGAGCTGGCCGCCAGCTACGAGTTCGCGCTCAAGTGCGAGGCCTCGGACCGCGCGCTTCGCTGCCTCGGCCTGCTGCACTCCTGCCCACTCAAGGAGGAACAAATCAAAGCTGAAGTCAAGCTTGAAGAACCCTTATATCAGACCCATAATGATATTATAGGAGAATTCACAAATCAAAATTTGGATTGCATTGATAATCATGAAAATTATGATTATTCTGACAACATATCCAATTATAAAGACAATTTAGATGTAGCTCCTAAAATCCTAATAAATAAAAGACCTAAGACAAAGAGAATATTGCAAGAAAAGTATAAGAAACCTTTACCAAACCATCTACGCAAGATTAAGCATAGAGTTTACTCGGGTCCTATTCAGTGCCTGACGTGTGGAAGAGTACTGAAGTGCCACTCGGCCTACGAGCAGCACATGCGCACGCACACCAAAGAGAAACCCTTCATCTGTGATCTCTGCTACAAGAGCTTCCGGTCCAAGAGCAGCATGAAGAGGCACATCTACAAGCACTATGGCATCGATGAAACGGAACTCCGGAAGCTGAGACCCCTGCCCGATTGGGACGGAAGGAAGAAAGGAAACAAGGCCCGCACAACTCCCTTTCTGTGCGTCGCTTGCGGCCTCAAACTGAACTCCGTGTCTGCCTTGGAGACCCATATGAGGAAACACACGGGAGACAAACCGTTCTCCTGTACGGAATGCAACAAGAGCTACTCTCTCAAAGGATCACTGAGAAGACACATAGAAACTTTCCACACTGCATTCAAACAATTAAAGTATGTCTGCGAACACTGCGGAAAGAATTTCAGTCATAAAAATAACATAATAATACATCTCCGGACGCACACGGGGGAGAAGCCCTACCGCTGTCCGTACTGCGAGGAGAAGTTCGCGCAGATATCGTCGCTGATCCGACACAAGCGCTCCCACACCGGCGAGCGGCCCTTCAAGTGCGAGACCTGCGGCAAGGGCTTCTCGGACCGCAGCCTGGTGCGGCGGCACATGGCGGCGCACAGCGACGCGCGCGACTTCGTCTGCCACATCTGCAGCAAGGGGCTGAAGACGCGGCAGGCGCTGAAGGCGCACGTGGAGCTGCACAGCAGCGCCGGGCGGCACGCGTGCGCGCACTGCCCCCTCGCCTTCACGGTCAAGGGCAACCTCACGGCGCACGTGCGGCGCCAGCACTCGGCGCGCGCGGGCGCCTGCGCGCTCTGCCGCAAGCCCGTGCCCGACCTCAGCGCGCATCTGCGCTGGCACAGCGGCGAGAAGCGCCACGTCTGCAAGATCTGCAACCGCGGGTTCATGACGAAGCGCGGCATGTCGCACCACATCGGCTTCAAGCACCGCGACTCGGCCAAGTTCAAGTGCACGACGGGCCAGTGCGACCGCGCCTTCCCCACCATCTCGATGCTGGAGTTCCACGTGCTGAAGGCGCACCTGGACCGCACGCCCTACGTGTGCGCGCACTGCGGCCGCGGCTTCCTGCGGCCCTGCGACCTCTCGCGCCACCTGCGGCTCAAGCACCTCGACCACACGCAGGTCAAGTCGCAGTTCATCAAGACTGTGCACATCTCTGACCCGGCCTGACTCTGTGCTCTCCTCTTTGTGCGAGGGTTTCCTTCAATGCCTATTTCTTATACCTACATGATTGTACAAAAACACTAT
The DNA here is from genome assembly GCA_944547425.1 of Eupithecia centaureata. NCBI lineage: Eukaryota > Metazoa > Arthropoda > Insecta > Lepidoptera > Geometridae > Eupithecia > Eupithecia centaureata. The sequence goes on along the minus strand of OX155688.1, from coordinate 304,920 downwards.
TTAGTTACTAAACTTTAATCATAAAAAGTGTTCCAAAGTCGTGTTTAAAATACAAAGCATTCCGTCTTCGTACTCTTGTTAGATTTAAGTTGGTACTACTACTATGTATGCTGTGGCTAGTCGTTATTTGATAAGAAAATTAAAGTTATTATTTATTACATAAACCTGCCTATAATTGTCAAATAAGTTGAAAACCGGCTTCATTAGGTACAACTAGAATAACTGCTTCCATTTCCGATCTTAAATTGAATTTCCTGTCCGAGTTCCCGATACAGGTTCCCCCTTCCTGTCCGAACTCCGAAGGGTCGGCCGTGCGCTCGCTCGGCCCAATGGCGCGGAAATCCGGAGCTGGCTTCGAACGAGCGCGCCCTCACAGCTACGGCTATGTCAGCAGTTGTCTATAGTGAGTGGCGCGTTGTCTACGTCACCAGGTGTAGTGCAGGTGTCCCGCTCGCGCGCGGCCTCTCGCTCGGGCCCGTCAGGTGAGACGCGGACGTTCGCCCGCGACCGCCGGCCGGAACGCACGCCCGCGTCTCGCCGCGTCATGTTTAGTGCTTAGTTCGTGAATCAGTGCTGATTTTACGGATTTTGGATTGTGCCGAGAGCCGAGTACGAGGCACCATGGGTGAAGTAAGTGGATACTTGTACACTACTGTCGGGTTGTGTCGGAATGTGGTCTAGTTTGAATCGGACACGGGCCAGTCCTGCGATGGTATCGTAGGTTCGTAGGTCGACGGCATGAGATACAGTTCGTTCAGCGCCGGCCACTCAATTAGCTCGCACAATGCCCTGGGAGGCTGCGGCTGCGGCTGCGGCCCCCGGAATGTGCGCCGGTTTCCAATCGAAAGCTCCCGATCATCAGAATGTCATTGCAAGTAAAAGTGGTAAAAGTAAGCGTATGGAACTACCTACTGGGGCTGATAACACGCTCGACCGATGCATTATCTGCGATTAAGTATTCGATTTCATTTATTTTATTAGTCGGATTAACCGACTGCGGTGTTACAATGTTAACTGCGAATGTTAGTTAGGTACATTTAGGTATTATATTGCTTTATTTAGTGTAGATAGGTACCTACTTATTGAACTACCTACTGTCCTCTTGTTTTTTACTTTTCACGAACATTAACCATACCCACTTCGATGTACCTCCAACGCGGAATCATTTTTTAACCTTTCTATGATCCTAATGTTTCTGGAATATTATTATTTACCCTGTAAGGGAGTAGGTATCTACTTACATTAACGATAAGTTAAAACCCTAAAGTTATTTGTGAACCTAAATAATAGCAAAATAAAGCAATCAGCATCCAATAGAATGCAACAAACTGGATCGAAGTAGGGCAGTTGTAAGTGAAACTGAATATGGCCGACTGTAGGTCAGCTCATTTCGCACAGATGTGACGCGCAGACACGCACACTTATTTTCCGATCATACCTAAGTAGGTAGTACCATAAGTAGTACCTTCAATATTCAAGCAGTTTGTTTTGCTGACGCGCCCAATGCCAAACAGCCAGCCTTGCAATTCAATGCATATTTTAATCTGCATAATCACTGCTTGCATTTTGATGCTTTCGAAACATTTAATAACCTTGTGAAATGCGGATGATGTTTTAATTTATTTAGGAAATTATAAGTCGACGATTGCAAAATCCCCGTTGGGTAATGAAGGTAGTTTCAACTGTTTTGTTTAATTTTCCTAACTAATAACTAATGATAATATTTATAAGACTTGTTACCTGTATACAATAACTAAATATAATCGTGACAACACATTCATCGAGAGATAAGCAGTTATTGTTCAGAATCGATCGGCTGATACCGATAACGTGATAATGACATTGCGGATAGGAAACGTAGCGGATAACGGCGCTCGCCGAATTAATTATAATTCCCCGATACATCGGTCACAGTCTGCATAGCTGGACTGTGTCGAACTTCGCGCCCGTTGATCGAAACAAAGGCCCGTCACCGCGGGATGGCATGGAGAGATGTGGTCCAACTGTTTTTATTATACTTAAAGTCAACAATAGCTGATGGTGACACATTCATCTCAAACCAATTAGTTCCATCTCAGCTTAGGTCACCGGTGACTATTATACCTATCTAGACTAGAAGGTATCACGAGTTACTTTATGATGTTGTAAATCAGTGAGTACTTAAATCAATAACTTTATTTCATTAGGCTTACAAAATAAGCACTTAGACAAGTCAAGTTTTAAACTATAGGTACCTACATAACTCTCATAATTTAAAAGGAAGGTTTGTACCTTACTACTAACATATTTGAAATTAATGAATAAGTTCCATAAACTTGTGTAAACTGAATGCTTAGTTGGCTTATTTCTGTCAGTTCGGGTATTTAGGGCAGGGGTCGACAACCTGCGGCTCTTTCGATGTAAAGTTGCGTCTCTATAGTTCCGTGCGCAGAAATAAATAATTACCTACTTACAATTGTTTAATTTTCAGTTTATTATGTGGTATGTTCTTAGTTCTTATGAAATTAAAAGTAGCGTTTTTAACTTTAAACATACATTGGTGTAATTTTAAGATTTTAGTTAGGATTCCTAAAACAACAGAATCGACACCATTGGTCTTGTAATAATAATTAATTTGTAAGTAAGTATTGTAAAATAATAAATTGATAATCATAAAACTCAATACTTATCACTACATACCTAGTATAAAACAAAGTCGCTTTTTCTGTCCCTATGTCCCTTTGAATGCTTAAATCTTTAAAACTACGCAACGGATTTTGATGCGGTTTTTTTTCATAGATAGAGTGATTCAGGAGGAAGGTTTATATGTATAATAAAACCGTGCGAAGCCGGGGCGGGTCGCTAGTAAGTTATAAAATATCAAATAGGTATTTATTAAATGTAAAGTGCGAAGATGGAGAGCGGTAAGTTACTTCATTCCAAAAAACTAAATCAATATCTTAAGGACACCAATGCAACTATTGACATTAGTATGGCTGGCTATATAATCAAAATGCAGGATGGATTTGCGAAAAGATTTGAGTATTCTGAACAACAGAATACTCAAATCTTTAGAAATACCTACCCCTCTCGACACAAAAACAAACAAACTTAAAATTCTGCCAAATTAGGTACTACCTACTATAAATATACAGTAGGTACCTAAATCATCAGTAAATCAGTATCTTTATTTCATTAGGCTTACAAAATAAACACTTAGACAAAATAGTATAGGTAGGTATAATTATCAAAATAATATAAGAAATATCTAAGTAATATTAAAACAAAAACAAATTGTAACTCTCTAAAAACTGGGAAATAAAAAATTGTTATTGGACTCTTTCGACTCTGACAGTAGCTGACCTCTGACCTAGGCTAAAAAACAAGCTCCCTTGGTAGTAAGTAAGTAGTAGTAAGTAAGTACCTAACCTATTATAAGACAAGATAAATTTATTTCTTAGATTCTTACTTTCTAAGTACAATTATTTAATTATAAAAATACATTTGAAAGATATATTAGTTAGGTTTAGAAGAAGATAGATCTCCCGGTAAAATTGGCGACAGGAATGCAGCCTAGATTATAAAATTGAGTAAAACTGTTTATATTGTATACTTAGGTATGTTCCTACCTATCTAAATTTATTTTTACCATAGCTTTTGTTATGTATGTAAGTATGTATGTATGTAGGCTTGTATGTAGGTTAGCACAGAGTATGATCCACGGAGTTGATTATCAGTTTGACCATCGAGTGTTAGGTATAAAGCTGTCTTGTACTGTTAAGCCTGGCCGGCTTTGATTAACGATGATGAATCAATTTTGTGCTCAGTGCTCGGCGAGAATGCTGACTGGAGAGTAGTTACTTATTCATGCAAGAGACGTAGGTACGGTCAGCCAGCGCAGCCAATAGGTAAACATATATGTATTTATATATTATGTTTGTAACCCTGTCTTTTCTCTTGTTACAGTCAATGCTGAAAGAAGATCCTCTCTCCAGGATTCAAAGGGAGATAATAGAAGTAACAGAACGGGAGCGAGAGTTCAAAGAGGGGCACTTCAGGATAAACCGTCTCCTCTCGGAGTCGACGCTGGACGTGCCGCAGCAGAACGGGCACGCGCGGGCCGAGCTCAGCCCGCCGGCGCTGCACCGCGCCGTCTCCACCTCGCACCTGCTGGGCCCGGTGTCCCCCTCCGCGCCCCCCGCGCACACCCTCCTCGCCACCAACGGCTACACGCGCCGCTTCACTCCGCAGAACGGGACCAAGGGCATCATGCAGAGATTCATCGCCAACAAAGGCAAGATGCCTCCCGCGCCCGCGGCCTCCCCCCTGTCCCCCGCCGCGCCGCTGGCTCCGCTCCAGTTCCCCAGCGCCCCGGCGGTGGCGCCCCTCGTCTCCTCGCCGCCGATCATCTCGCGCACGCCGGAGGGCAAGCCGGTGCGCAAAGGATTCGTGCCCGTCGAGGAGAAGATCCAGAAGGAACTGAGGGAGATGAAGGACAGAGAGCACGAGCTGAAGAAGATGAGAAAGAAAGCCAAGCCCTTCGAGCTGGAGCTGAGCGACGACGAGACGAGCTCCGAGTCCGAGGACGAGGAGATCCCCGCGCCCGGCAAGCTCAAGCAGACCAAGTCCATCGGCGAGCTGTACGAGGCGCTCAACGAGGAGCTGCGGTCGCCCTCGCCGAGGAACAGCTCGGGCCAGGACTCGCTCGGCAGCTTGAAGCCGGCCAAGTCGCTGGCCGAGCTGTGCGAGCTCTCCCCCGGGCAGGAGTTCCTGGCGCCGAACTCGACGCGGCTCATCGCGCAGTGGGAGTCCATCATCCAGCAGAAGCAGGAGGCGGGCGCGGCCTAGCGCGCGCGCCGGAGCGGCTGGTTCCAATGCGTGCGCGGGCTCGGCCCGGCCGCGCCGTCCCGCGCCTCCGAGAGGACCCAACAAAAGCGAACGCGGACAGTGTTGCGTATACATTCCTCGAGTGCGCGGACGAGCGTGTGATCGATTTCTTGCCTGCGATCGGTTGCGGTAATTAATTTTCTCCAGATAGCGAACAATGCAAATGATGGTTATCGGCGGTAGCAATTAGTTCGTTCGTGCGCGGGGGGAAAGCGACGAGCGCTGCGAACTTGCCTCCCGACTGTGAGTACAACGGTTTCTTCCCATTGTTCCACCTTTTCCCCTTTTAAAAATCTTGTCGTTTTTGCTGCGCGCGCTTTCCCGTACGCCACGGCGGCGCCGCCCGCGCTTTTCTCTCTATGAGAAACATTGCCTGCAAAAAATGCATCTCAAACGACACCTTGCAGCCTACTCTCGGCATTGTACCGCCGTGTCATGTCACCATCCCTGCTTCCTCAATCGTTTCTAATTATATTCTCACAAAAAAGCGCGAAAGATTATAACGTTTTTAGTCAATATTTTTTACAATACCTAATACACAGCGTCATTCCATATAATTGATGAGTTCCATCCAGTAAGTCTGTGCTTACTTTCGTTTGCAACGCTCTCCGCCGAGGACCGTGGCTACAGACTGGTTGTTAGTATCACACGTAGGTGGTTGTTAAAACATTCTTTTGCATTGTTGTCGTTATCTAGATGGTCGCTGTGATGTTCTTCTTCGGAGTTTGCGTTAGATTTACCAAGTATCCTAAGTTTGTGAGGTAAATATCACTGGATCATTAGTTTAAGTAGATGGTTGATTAACTATTTCAATTATAGTATGTAATTAATATTAGATAACAGTCGTACTCCTTGTTAGGTAGGTACATTGCAGCAGATCGAAGCTGGACTTCTGATCCTACGGCGTGTACCGGCGCAGGCGCGAGCCGGCCTGTCGCTGTCAGTCGTCAGCGCGGCTAACAGCTGACAGCTGACAGCCAATCTACACTGATATCGATGAGAGCCGCGCCTCCTGCCGCCTGCGCAGTAAACATGCATCAGTTTACATTTAGATGTCCGATATCTATTGTCTGTTGTTAAATTTTATACTTTAGGTAGAAATTAATTGTTACTTAAATTGTAATGTCAAATAGTCTGTGCCTTATCTTAGAATTTAATGTTATTTTAACTTCATCAAAGATGCCAGCTATGACAAGTAATGTTGACTGTACATTATCACTGTCATACGTGCAGTTATCTTACATACAACATTTTATATTTGTTTGAACTTACATACTTAGGTACTACTTTTTAGGGAAATGGAAGCCATGTCCCTAATAGCATAATAATTTTAGTCAAATTAATTTATAAAATTAGTTACGATAGTACCTAAGTAAACTAGATGTCGTGTAGAAGAGAGTTGTTTATATTTATACATCCGTAGGGTACTTTGTACCAGGACAAGAGAAAATCTGAGATTTATAACTTTTGAACAATATGAATTTATTATACCTGATACAATCCCAGATTTATATATAAAATAAAAATGTGATATAAATTGCCTTATTGATTAAATATAAAAATTGCATGACTTTACAACAATATAACATTAAATAATAATTATGTATTTAACCTATTGTCTGGATAATTAATTTTATATTGCATTGAAGTTGTTTATAATTCGTATATTAGATTAGTAGAATTGCTAATTTAATATTGTATGTTGTTTTAAGATATTCGCAATAAAATAATTTTGTCAATACTTACATATTTTTTACTTCAATCTACCGCTACTAAAGATAAAGGTCCGATAGGCAACGTGTAGTGAGTACAACGGTCTACATCTCGCCGTGACTGTAACCTTGCTATAGTCATTGTTGCCAGGTAGTAGCAGGCATTGTTCTCTAACTGAGCCATTAATCTATTATTTTAATGGTAAACTCGGCTAAACAATGGATCCGATAGCGGACTAATATTTTGTCAGTTGTTATTTTTGTCCACTCGCAAGAAACATGCAAGGGTGTGGCGTGGCATAGGTGTTAGTTATGTCAGTAGCAACTATGTAGATACTCGAAGCATCTAGTAAATGAACTCACAGAATATTAAGGTCAGTTTCGATCAGGACATACCTAAGCTTAGTGACCCAGTTAGAGTAAAGAATGACTATTAACTATCTGTACTGAGTAGTAACGTGTCTATGAGTAGTTCTGTTGGATGGATGCTGCGAGCGGCGGATCGGTTTCACTCTCGAACGAGGTCCAGCTCGAGTAGGCGTGAGGGCACGATGGTATCTAGTTCACTTACATACCTATTACAAGCCGTCCTACTTTTATTCTTCTAAGTATGAAGGTATTATCTTAACATTTGTGTACTGAGATATTTTCGAACCTGTCTTCATTAACATCAACGTCATCAACATCACCACATAGTATAAAACAAAGTCGCTCTTTCTGTCCCAATTTCCCTTTGACTGCTTAAATCTTTAAAACTACGCAACGGATTTTAATGCGGTTTTTTTAATAGATAGAGTGATTCAAGAGGAAGGTTTATAAGTATAATAAAACCGTGCGAACCCGGCGGGTTGCTAGTCAGCAATATAATAGGCCTCCCTTACTTTAATTTTATAACAATAATATTTTATTAATATTATTTTATTAAAAGACTGCTGGCAGATGCTGGATGCGTCAAGCTGAAGACAGGGTGCTATGGCGCTCATTGGTTGAGGCCTATGTCCAGCAGTGGACTTATATAGGTTGATGATGATGATGAATAGGTCTCCCGAAGTAATTCTAATTGACCTAAAGATTCGTCGCTAGCTAGCCGTACTATGTGTAGGCAGAGGCTTTCTCCCAACAAAGAGTTAAAGGACAAGGAATAAACAAGGTCATGGTAGTAAGCAGTCTACTACCTACCTATACTATATAGGTATACCTATACTATATAGGTATACCTATACTATAAGCAGAATAGGTATATAGAGTAGAATAGAGGTAGAATGTTAATTTTATAATCGTTTACCGGTTCACCTCCGCGTCTCCACAATCGAGGACAAACAGAGTAATAAATAAATAAATAAATAGTTCCGGATAGACCACACAGAAGGACGATAAGAGACACTCTTAGAAGTTTGCGTAGAAAGAATCACTATATAATTACCTAGTTTTTTGTCCAAAGATGTAGCTGCCCTATATTAGATTTTTCCCTCATTAGCCTTATCCTCCAATAGTTCAACACTTAGACACTTATAGTACACTAGCGACCCGCCCCGGCTTCGCACGGTTTTATTATACCTACTTATAAAACTTCCTCTTGAATCACTCTATCTATAAAAAAACGCATCAAAATCCGTTGCATAATTTTAAAGATTTAAGTAGTCAAAGGGACATAGGGACAGAGAAAGCGACTTTGTCTTATACTATGTAGTGATTACTAGTGATAGTGATTTTAAGGCCTCAAATAGAAGAGCAATACTCATGCATTCGCTCATCAGATCACCGTGTGTGTTAGATACGTACGGTACTCAGTTGTGCAGTCAGTGTAGGTGAGTTCATGAACTCCTTAGAATAGGAGCAGTGCGCGGGGAAGGGGGAGGGAGGTTGGCTTGAACTCTTCGTGCGAGAGGCCAGTGTCGGAGGGAACTCTTAGACTGCACATGGGTTCTACCTAAGAAAGTACCACGTGAGGTCGTTATCGTTACTGCTTCTTACTTAACTATTGGAAATCTACAAGATTTTCCTGTTTTTCAATAAAAACACATCACGCGTCTCAATGGATAAGGTTCGGTTGACTAAGGACGAGTAGGTACACATTTTATCCAAGACCTCGTGAGTAAAACCCCGGGCAGGCGCTAGTTATCTAATAAAAAGGCTTAAAGGCTGTCTCCTCACAAAGAAACAAAACTCAAAATATTTATACACAGGCTTTTATCATCATAAATAACTCATAAAAACTCAAAACATTTTTCATATTTTGAGCGCGTTGAAATCATTTGTTTGGAAACTTGAACTTCATACAAAAGAGATAAACGCGCTTCAATTCCTTGAAACGTAGTAAGGGAGTTTCTTGAATGAATAATGTAATAACCACGTAATATCACCAAATGTGGCCTTGAAATATGTTTTGAGTTTTAGTGTACAAATGAAATAGTCGTATATAGGTACACTTGTATTCTTTTATTTAAATTAGGCAGCTTGTTAGACAGGTAGCAGTTGTGTAGTCGTAAATCTTACAACAACTTTATAGAGTTATATGTCTAAAATGTCTCGACGAAAGCTGCCGTGTCCCTGACCGAGAGCTAAAGGACACTGGAACACCTTCGGGCACTGCGCCAGACGGAACATCATCAACATTAATTGCTCTTTTCGCAATGCCAAATGCCACTTCTGATTGACCTATTAATTTAAATTTTACATATTTTTTGCTTGCTTATATGGCCTTTACAAGTATCAGTATATTTCAGAAGATGCTTTTTGCATAAATAAGTCTAACTATTAAATTATGTTGATATATACCTAGTATTCTAGTGTGGAATTGTGTAGCTAGCCCCAACCGATAGTAATTCCATCTATTCAAAAATCAATCACTTTATTTCTTTAGGTTTACAAAATATGCACTTAGACAATTCAAATTTAAAGTAGTAATTATTTAAATAATAGAAGAAATAAGGTGTTAAGTAAGACAAAATTGAGAGAGCTCAAACTTTCATCTTCTATCAAAATAAAATCGACTGGAGTTAGATTATTGCACAATCGTAGACCGCATGAGATTATTCTTCAATAATGTCAAGTCCATTATTGCGAGTTCACGTAACTTGAAGCGGCCGGCGCATGCGCAGGCGCTAGTATCAGTGTTCACTCTCACGCGCCGCACGCACCGCACTACAAACATACTACTGCTTATCTAAATCATAATAACCCTGCTGTAGGTAGGTACCTAAGCGAGCTGTGCTGTCTAACTTGGGGCTAGATGATGCTGTGTGAATTGTCCAGAATTATTTATTATTATTATATATGCTGTTTGCCATTTTGCCAGTTTTAATTGCCTTAGTCCTGTGCGGGAATATCCTGAAAATCATGATTTACATGATTTTCATGATATTCCTGCTTCAGAGTACATGCTGGACGCACTGCATCTCGGAGACCTCATGAGAGGTGTGTGTGGCACTGGACTCTGATGACGTATGGTCTTCCTGGTGAAATGAAATGGGACCATAGATCAGGCCGCTGCTCACCGCGAGCGCCCTGCGTGCAAATTAGCGCTGACGAATACAAACTAGTGAGCAAGTTTTTCTATGGTCTTGTCTCATATGAAAATTGAAAATTGTGAATTATCTGAAAGATTTGGCTGGTTTCTATAGTTCGAACATATAACGGATAGTTGAAACAGCAAATTATGGTAGTATTTTCTAAATTTCTGATGTCTCGGTAATCTTGGCTCAGAAATAAGTGCTTGTAGGAAAGTATGTAAGTTTGAGCAGACATAATGTCATATCATCTCGGATATTTATCATATCGTCCAAATATTGAGTAAATTAGACCTTTCTGACCGTATTACTGGAGCCGATACTCAATTAGTCCACAAGATAAGTTCCAATCTGATTGATAGTGTGCCCACGTGCGGCACTTCATGTAATCCGAGCGGAGCTATGATTTGTCGAAAGTAATGACACTCGTACTTTCTTCCAATACATACTATCCAAAGTGGTACGTTAGAGTACGTACCACTTTGGATAGTATGTATCCCCGCCCCGCCCCGCTCCGCCGCGCGCGTGTAACCCGAGGCGGATGTGGCGTGGCAGCACAATGATGATCACTGGATGATTAAATTACAATTTGTCGGCGTCCTGTTGCCTTTCTTTATTTTTTCTTACATATAAGACAAAACTAGTAAGTATACTTTAGTACGCGTCCGTGATTTTGTCAAGCTGGGAAATCCGGCCTGGTTGGCTTTTCTAAAACCAAAGATTTAAATCATATAATTAAATCTTTAGGTACTTTCAAATACACTTTTTTACCAATTAAATTGTAATTTGTATCACTAATTGTAAATTGTTACACAAAAATTTGTAAACCATGATAACAGCGACAAAATAATTGAAAATCTAAGTGAAGAAATAGACCTAAAGTAGGTCCTTCTTTCGAGCGAGTACACGGAGAAAAAAATCTCGTTGCACTTACTGAAATTCTGTTTGACTCAACAATAATTCTCGTTCTTTTGTGACAGCGAGAATAATTTAGTAACGATTACAAGAATGAATAGTTCTAGTTGTCAGAACTAGAGGTAGCTGTTATCCCAACAAAACAGTCTAGTAGAGATTACAAGAATAATTAGTACCTAAAAGTAAGTACCTAAGTGTTATGCCTACTATCTTTTTTGTATATGAGCACTATTATTAGTGTCTGGTATACAATTTTTATTGTAACGATAACTATACTCATTGTAATAGTTACTATACATTATTGTTGTATGTACAATCCATAATTGTAATGTGTACTGTCTTACTTATTATTCTGATTCCACTACCTTACAAAGGATAGGCACCTATTTATATTATTTAGATTTAATATGAAATCAGATATGTATTATAAACTATTACTATTTAATTGTACGCGTACTTGTTGTATAAAACTTTACACAACAAGGACACATACAAATTAAATAGTAATAAATAAAAATTTTATATATATATCTGATATCAGATTAAATCCAAATAATATAAACAGGTACCTACCTATCTTTGGTAGGTAGTGGAATCAGAACAATAAATATTATTGAACTTAATTAAAAAACATAGGTTTTATTTACTTCTATATTTTTATTATTTATTTACAAATTAGTAACTAAGTATGTACCTACCATATGAGCCTCAGAACGTAAATCTCGTTATTACATTTAAAACTATAAAACTACTACTACCTACCATACAAGACTTTAATACTATAAAACAGTATTTAACATAACAGTACAAACAATATATATAGTGTTATTAAATAGAAACATTATTCCGCAGCATTCGTTGTAGCCTCATGCATCCCACATCATCAGATATTTCTGAAAATAAAGAAAAATGTTAATTTATCTTGAGGTAGGTATGGGTACAGAACCTTATCCAGTATAAATAACAATATAAATATGTAATAATAATCTTTTTATAATTTTCATAAGTTAGAACTTGCCATATTTTTATGATCACTCACCATCAAACTATCATTCATTTTCATCCGAGGTTCGGTTAGTTACTGGCAGCGTTTTCAGTTAAATATTTTAACTATGTCCCTTCTCCAATAGGTAAGCCCAATCAGTTCCTTGGCAAGATAGGCGTCTTAGAGAATTAGACCGTTAATGTCTAATTTGTTGGCTGAAACAATAAGCGGGTTGGTTAATAGTTAATCATGTAGGTATGAAGTCTCCCCCAATCTACAAACATTCGAGATTGAATGTTCGTTGGTAGGTATAGAACAAAACACGTGTTGTTGGAGTGAAGACAAAGTTTATTAGGTACCTAGATACACGGTACATAGATATCATATAAGCACGAGTGTCTTTGCGTTGCAACAAATACCGGCACAGTTAAGTGTTATCAGGTTATCACTTAGATCGCTGCGTGGCGCGTACGCGAGCGTCTCGTCGGAGCGCAAAGCGCGACGTAGTACGGTCGGCTTGGTATGATTTCTCGCCAAAGACATTTTCCACGGGACACGACATGCCCTAAAATACTATGCAATAACAGTCGACCACTTTTTCGGGTACGGGAGGAATGTTTTGTTGCTGCTTTAGTTAGCTGTTCCGCAGATAGCTTTGTCACTCATAGCTTTGTCATTCAATCACAACATTTTCTCTAGTGAATGACGCAGTCGATGAAATTATATCGATAAAAATGAATGAATGACGGAAAATGTAACATAACAATGTAACAACGATTTTTTATCGTAGTAACATTGATTATTTACCTATACTTACTTACTATGTAAAAATATAATTTAAAGTCAAAGTTATTTGAAGTGAAAGTAAAACATGGCTAGAGAACGCTCAGAACAGACAAAACTGGAAAAACTTGGAGGAAGCATATACTCGAAATAAGTGTTAAGTCATAAGTTTAAATTTAGTGTTTAAACTGGTTGTGGAAATAATAGGCTTTATTATTATTATTTAAAGTAATTTTATTACTATTCACCTTTATCCCGGGCACAGATTAGGTATTGTTACTTCGTAATGGATATTGATACTGCGTAGAGACTTATTTGTAACACAATTAAAAAAATATAAAATATATTAGAAAATAAATTGAGTAGGTACAAGAAAACTTAATCAAAAAATACATGTTAAAATATTTATGAAATTATAAAAGAAGCGAACAAGAAACCTTTACCTTGTTAGCGTTGTTAGCGGATCAATTGGAAATCTGAAAGTGCGTAAGTTCGTTGATTAATTTATTTACATCGATATTTTTCATCGATAGTGTCAAGCCCTATTAGACAATTTTAAAATGAATGAATGGAAAAAGAACGATATAATTCTACTTTTTTCGGTAGGTCTCAAGTACAGTTAATTACGTTTAAATTTGAGCACCTTTTTTAAATGGTGGTATTAATGCAAAATTGTTATCTTAATTTTTAGATTTTATGGAAAAATAGCTGCTTTTATGGGGTAAAATTGTACTTACCTGTGACAAATTAGAACAAAACATGGCAGATAGTGCTTTATACCATAGGAATTCCCTCTTTCTGATGGTATAAATTTTAAATCTTTATTAGAAACAGTGGATGTGAGTACATTTACTTAAATTTTGTTGTATAAAATAGGGTCGTTTCCTGGGTGATGTTTTTTTATTCAATTCAGTCCGTCAGATAGGTTTTAAAGAAATATTGGACACATGTAATTTTTCTTTTGTCAATGAAACAGTTAATGACAGAATATAAATCACATTAATCAAATATTTTATATAAAAAATATCTATCTATGTAGTATATTGTATTATGTATATCAGTCATCTAGTACCCATAACACAAGCTCTGCTTAGCTTGGGGCTAGATGATGCTGTGTGGACTGTCCCGAATTATTTATTTATTTATTTATTATTTTTCGAAAATCTAACAAACGGATTAATTAGATTTGTTTAGGAAACTTGCCTATTTACCTAACGAAAATGTTTATGATGATACTGTTACTACGTGTTTACTACACGCTATTTTATTTACCCAACTGAAATATCTGTGATAGTTAGGTACCCTATGTAAGACTCCGTTCCCACACAAGGTCAAAACGAGCTGTACAGTAAGTGTCAGAATGGGCTGTATAGTGGGGTCAAATGGCTTGTATAGTGGGGTCAAATGGGCTGTATAGTGGGATCAAATGGGCTATATAGTGGAGTGAAGTGGGCTGTATAGTGGGATCAAATGGGCTGTATAGTGGGATCAAATGGGCTGTAGTGGGATCAAATGGGCTGTATAATAGTGTCAAATGGGCTGTATAGTGGGATCAAATGGGCTGTATAGTGGGATCAAATGGGCTGTATGGTAGTGTCAAATGGGCTGTATAGTGGGATCAAATGGGCTGTATAGGAGTGTCAAATGGGCTGTATAGTAGTGTCAAATGGGCTGTATGGTAGTGTCAAATGGGCTGTATAGTGGGATCAAATGGGCTGTATAGTAGTGTCAAATGAGCTGTATAGTGGGATCAAATGGGCTGTATAGTAAGATCAAATGGGCTGTATAGTAGGATCAAATGGGCTGTATAGTAGTGTCAAATGGGCTGTATGGTAGTGTCAAATGGGCTGTATAGTAGTGTCAAATGGGCTGTATAGTGGGATAAAATGGGCTGTATAGTAGTGTCAAATGGGCTGTATGGTAGTGTACTTGATCCCGGGATCAAGTCTACCCAAATTGATTTTGATATTGATTGATCCTACTATACAGCCCATTTGATCCCACTATATAGCCCATTTGACACTACCATACAGCCCATTTGATCCCACTATACAGCCCATTTGACACTACCATACAGCCCATTTGATCCCACTATACAGCCCATTTGATCCCTATGCAGCCCATTTGACACTACTATACAGCCCATTTGATCCCACTATACAGCCCATTTGATCCCACTATACAGCCCATTTGACACTACTATACAGCCCATTTGACACTACTATACAGCCCATTTGATCCCACTATACAGCCCATTTGACACTACCATACAGCCCATTTGACACTACTATACAGCCCATTTGATCCCACTATACAGCCCATTTGATCCCACTATACAGCCCATTTGACACTACCATACAGCCCATTTGATCCCACTATACAGCCCATTTGACACTACTATACAGCCCATTTGATCACACTATACAGCCCATTTGATCCTACTATACAGCCCATTTGATCCCACTATACAGCCCATTTGACACTACTATACAGCCCATTTGATCCCACTATACAGCCCATTTGATCCTACTATACAGCCCATTTGACACTACCATACAGCCCATTTGACACTACTATACAGCCCATTTGATCCCACTATACAGCCCATTTGACACTACCATACAGCCCATTTGACACTACTATACAGCCCATTTGATCCCACTATACAGCCCATTTCACACTACTATACAGCCCATTTGATCCCACTAGACAGCCCATTTGACATTTGACACTACCATACAGCCCATTTGATCCCACTATACAGCCCATTTGATCCTACTATACAGCCCATTTGACACTACCATACAGCCCATTTGACACTACTATACAGCCCATTTGATCCCACTATACAGCCCATTTGACACTACCATAAAGCCCATTTGACACTACCATACAGCCCATTTGATCCCACTATACAGCCCATTTGACATTTGACACTACCATACAGCCCATTTGATCCCACTATACAGCCCATTTGATCCCACTATACAGCCCATTTGACACTACCATACAGCCCATTTGACACTACCATACAGCCCATTTGATCCCACTATACAGCCCATTTGACATTTGACACTACCATACAGCCCATTTGATCCCACTATACAGCCCATTTGATCCTACTATACAGCCCATTTGACACTACTATACAGCCCATTTGATCCCACTATACAGCCCATTTGATCCCACTATACAGCCCATTTGATCCTACTATACAGCCCATTTGACACTACCATACAGCCCATTTGACACTACTTTACAGCCAATTTGATCCCACTATACAGCCCATTTGACATTTGACACTACCATACAGCCCATTTGATCCCACTATACAGCCCATTTGATCCTACTATACAGCCCATTTGACACTACCATACAGCCCATTTGACAATACTATACTGCCCATTTGATCCCACTATACAGCCCATTTGATCCCACTATACAGCCCATTTGACACTACTATACAGCCCATTTGATCCCACTATACAGCCCATTTGATCCTACTATACAGCCCATTTGACACTACCATACAGCCCATTTGACACTACTATACAGCCCATTTGATCCCACTATACAGCCCATTTGATCCCACTATACAGCCCATTTGACACTACCATACAGCCCATTTGACACTACCATACAGCCCATTTGATCCCACTATACAGCCCATTTGATCCCACTATACAGCCCATTTGATCCTACTATACAGCCCATTTGACACTACCATACAGCCCATTTGACACTACTATACAGCCCATTTGATCCCACTATACAGCCCATTTGATCCCACTATACAGCCCATTTGACACTACCATACAGCCCATTTGACACTACCATACAGCCCATTTGATCCCACTATACAGCCCATTTGAAACTAACATACAGCCCATTTGATCCCACTATACAGCCCATTTGATCCCACTATACAGCCCATTTGATCCTACTATACAGCCCATTTGATCACACTATACAGCCCATTTGATCCTACTATACAGCCCATTTGACACTACCATACAGCCCATTTGACACTACTATACAGCCCATTTGATCCCACTATACAGCCCATTTGACATTTGACACTACCATACAGCCCATTTGATCCAACTATACAGCCCATTTGATCCTACTATACAGCCCATTTGACACTACTATACAGCCCATTTGACACTACTTTACAGCCAATTTGATCCCACTATACAGCCCATTTGATCCTACTATACAGCCCATTTGACACTACCATACAGCCCATTTGACACTACTATACAGCCCATTTGATCCCACTATACAGCCCATTTGATCCTACTATACAGCCCATTTGATCCCACTATACAGCCCATTTGACACTACTATACAGCCCATTTGACACTACTATACAGCCCATTTGATCCCACTATACAGCCCATTTGATCCCACTATACAGCCCATTTGACACTACCATACAGCCCATTTGACACTACCATACAGCCCATTTGATCCCACTATACAGCCCATTTGAAACTAACATACAGCCCATTTGATCCCACTATACAGCCCATTTGATCCCACTATACAGCCCATTTGATCCCACTATACAGCCCATTTGATCACACTATACAGCCCATTTGACACTACCATACAGCCCATTTGACACTACTATACAGCCCATTTGATCCCACTATACAGCCCATTTGATCCCACTATACAGCCCATTTGACACTACCATACAGCCCATTTGACACTACCATACAGCCCATTTGATCCCACTATACAGCCCATTTGAAACTAACATACAGCCCATTTGATCCCACTATACAGCCCATTTGATCCCACTATACAGCCCATTTGATCCCACTATACAGCCCATTTGACACTACTATACAGCCCATTTGATCCCACTATACAGCCCATTTGACACTACCATACAGCCCATTTGACACTACTATACAGCCCATTTGATCCCACTATACAGCCCATTTGACACTACTATACAGCCCATTTGATCCCACTATACAGCCCATTTGACACTACTATACAGCCCATTTGACACTACTTTACAGCCCATTTGACACTACTTTACAGCCCATTTGATCCCACTATACAGCCCATTTGACATTTGACACTACCATACAGCCCATTTGATCCCACTATACAGCCCATTTGATCCTACTATACAGCCCATTTGACACTACCATACAGCCCATTTGACACTACCATACAGCCCATTTGATCCCACTATACAGCCCATTTGACACTACCATACAGCCCATTTGATCCCACTATACAGCCCATTTGACACTACTATACAGCCCATTTGAACCCACTATACAGCCCATTTGACACTACCATACAGCCCATTTGACACTACTATACAGCCCATTTGATCCCACTATACAGCCCATTTGACACTACCATACAGCCCATTTGACACTACTATACAGCCCATTTGATCCCACTATACAGCCCATTTGACACTACTATACAGCCCATTTGATCCCACTATACAGCCCATTTGACACTACTATACAGCCCATTTGACACTACTTTACAGCCCATTTGATCCCACTATACAGCCCATTTGACATTTGACACTACCATACAGCCCATTTGATCCCACTATACAGCCCATTTGATCCTACTATACAGCCCATTTGACACTACCATACAGCCCATTTGACACTACTATACAGCCCATTTGATCCCACTATACAGCCCATTTGACACTACCATACAGCCCATTTGACACTACTATACAGCCCATTTGATCCCACTATACAGCCCATTTGATCCCACTATACAGCCCATTTGATCCCACTATACAGCCCATTTGACACTACCATACAGCCCATTTGATCCCACTATACAGCCCATTTGACACTACCATACAGCCCATTTGATCCCACTATACAGCCCATTTGACACTACTATACAGCCCATTTGAACCCACTATACAGCCCATTTGACACTACCATACAGCCCATTTGACACTACCATACAGCCCATTTGATCCCACTATACAGCCCATTTGACATTTGACACTACCATACAGCCCATTTGATCCCACTATACAGCCCATTTGATCCTACTATACAGCCCATTTGACACTACTATACAGCCCATTTGATCCCACCATACTGCCCATTTGATCCCACTATACAGCCCATTTGATCCTACTATACAGCCCATTTGACACTACTATACAGCCCATTTGACACTACTTTACAGCCAATTTGATCCCACTATACAGCCCATTTGATCCTACTATACAGCCCATTTGACACTACCATACAGCCCATTTGACACTACTATACAGCCCATTTGATCCCACTATACAGCCCATTTGATCCTACTATACAGCCCATTTGATCCCACTATACAGCCCATTTGACACTACTATACAGCCCATTTGACACTACTATACAGCCCATTTGATCCCACTATACAGCCCATTTGACACTACTATACAGCCCATTTGACACTACCATACAGCCCATTTGACACTACTATACAGCCCATTTGATCCCACTATACAGCCCATTTGATCCCACTATACAGCCCATTTGACACTACTATACAGCCCATTTGATCCCACTATACAGCCCATTTGACACTATTATACAGCCCATTTGATTCCACTACAGCCCATTTGATCCCACTATACAGCCCATTTGATCCCACTATACAGCCCACTTCACTCCACTATATAGCCCATTTGATCCCACTATACAGCCCATTTGACCCCACTATATAAGCCATTTGACCCCACTATACAGCCCATTCTGACACTTACTGTACTGTACTTTTGACCTTGTGTGGGAACGGAGTCTTACATAGGGTACCTAACTATCACAGATATTTCAGTTGGGTAAATAAAATAGCGTGTAGTAAACACGTAGTAACAGTATCATCATAAACATTTTCGTTAGGTAAATAGGCAAGTTTCCTAAACAAATCTAATTAATCCGTTTGTTAGATTTTCGAAAAATATTTGATTAATGTGATTTATATTCTGTCATTAACTGTTTCATTGACAAAAGAAAAATTACATGTGTCCAATATTTCTTTAAAACCTATCTGACGGACTGAATTGAATAAAAAAACATCACCCAGGAAACGACCCTATTTTATACAACAAAATTTAAGTAAATGTACTCACATCCACTGTTTCTAATAATAAAGATTTAAAATTTATACCATCAGAAAGAGGGAATTCCTATGGTATAAAGCACTATCTGCCATGTTTTGTTCTAATTTGTTTGAAATAATTTGAGTAAGGGCCATTTGATGTTCCAAAGTAGAACATGCTAATTTGATCCCGGGATCAAGTATGCCCTAACAGATAGGGAACAAGTCTCCCCGTCCCTAGTACTTATAACAATATTTTAAAAAAGTTAAGAAAACAAAACAATTGCTTAGAACAAACTTAGAATACACTCTCTTAACTGAATTTCTAAGCTATTTTTCAAACCAAACACGAATTATTATATCAAAAACTGTTCAAACAAACAAAAGACTGCCCAAGAAGGAAGATAAAGGTAATGGTATGTATGTACTATGTTTTTTGACAACAATGCTCTTATTGCTAATGTTTATGTACACTTTAAAAATTCATAATTTTTTTATGTGTTTCCTTTTATTGATTGAAAAAGCTTGTTAAATGAAAAATAGAACTAATTCACAAAAATTAAGAAACAAGTAGAAAAGACAGTATCAAAATAAACTTATATTATAAACTTAATACTTTAATAAATTAAGTGTCATAATTTTTTTAAATAAAGAAAATTATGCATAATTTTAGCATTCGAAGTTCGAAATATATTATTATAACGACATTCAGTCTATCTTACGATTTCTCCGGCTGACCAAATAGGTACCTACAGTAGAAACTCGATTATCCGGCCCTCAGTTATACGGATTCGCGATTATCCGGACTACCGACCGCGACCAATATCCTACTAATATTATAAACGCGAAAGTTTCTAAGTATGGCTGTTTGTTACTCTTTTACGCAAAAACTACTCAACGGATATGGATGAAATTTGGCACAGAGATAGATTATAGTTTGGAATAACACATAGGCTATATTTTATCCCAGAATTCCCACGGGAATGGGAATTACGCGGGTGAACTACAAGTCGAATTTGTGCAAGCATGAATGTGTCAGGTGGGATGACGATCTGCGACTGAAGACTGCTGGCAAATGCTGGATGCAGCGGCTCATAATGAACTGTTGTACGCGTGATAGGTACCTATCATGGAATTATGGAGTGAATGGAAAATACAAGGTGAAAAAAATTACAGTGAATGTAATTTTTTTCACCTTGTGGAAGAAATTAAATGAAAATAACTGACTTGGATTTTGTTTATAATGCTGATGAAATTGGTTTAAACTGGAAGTCTTTACATACAAAATCTTTATCTTCTGGGCGAAAGAATTCAGCTTCAGGATATAAAACTACTCGTACCAAAGAGCGGGTAACAATATTAGTTTGCGATAACGCTACTAGGGCCCATGAAATACATTTGAAAAAAACCCGCAATTTTTCATACATTCGATTATCCGGATTTTCGATTATCCGAACGCCTATCGACAACAATTAGTTCGGTTAATCGAGTTTCTACTGTACTTAAATAAATTCCAATACATTTACTCCCAAAATATAAGGTTGAAAAGGTTGAAAACCGCTGACTTAGGGTAAGTGCGGCATAGTGCCGCACTTCCCCCAGGCATGGTAGCCGCACTTTCCCAAACAGTACACCTTGAGGTGAAATTTTTGAACTGGGATTATATCTTATTTCGCATAGATAAAAATAAAATAACTACATAAATACGAAGCTTGGGATCTAAAGAAAACACTAACGTATTAAAGATTATCCAATCTAAGCAAAAAACTTGTTTTGTAGCACAGCAACGCATACGTATCAACTACGATGTGTATTGAAATCCGAGTATTTATCCGAGAAATGAAAATGGCTACAACTCCTATTTCCTTAAAGTGGCGCTCCCAATTTTTTTTCAGGGAACTAATTTTGGCTCTTGTCATGACTAGATGACGCTTTTAGCAATAACATTGCTAATTTCTTGAATAATGATGCTTGCCGCACTTACCCCATAGCCGCACTTACCCCAACTGACCTTACCTACCTGCTACCTACTTTTCAAAGGTAGGAATAGGTCACTATATAGCATGAACATGCACCATCCATACAAGTTATAGCTGAAGACGAGGATAGGCGGCTATGCCCCCCAAGATGGGAGTGTGGATCGGCACTGATACGGGCGCGCCGCCGCCCTGCCCCGGGCCGGGCGCTTTGGTATCTACGCTCGTGGGCAAACTGACAGAATGCGAGATGTCCCGGGGCTCCGCCACCGCCGCCGGCCCGTCAACTGGGTACCTACAGCCCAACCCTTACCTACTGCCCGTACCTCGATGGAATATGCGCTCAGTCACGACTTCGGAGATTGATCTACATTTTTGATCAAGTCACGCAGGACAGAACTTCGAAAATAATAACACTGTCTCTACGACCGGGCAGGCAGGTTCACGACGCGTACAAACAACATATTATAGGGCAGGTAATTTAATAATTATGGCACTGCTACTTACCTGAATATTTCTGTGTATTGTCTGTTCCCCACACCTTTAAAGCAAAGCTTTCACTTATTCCTTCATAGTCCATCACACTTCAAATTCACAAAACACTTACCTACTTGTACAGTCACATTCGAACTCTCGACGAAAACAAGAAATGGCGAACGAAAATCTACTGACTGATGACCCCCTCCCTCCCGCCTCAATCCCCCGTGGATAGGTGGCCTACTAAAATTAATCATATAATTAACAATATTTCTAGTAGTTATTATACTAAGCTAAGTAGTTGTAACAAAAATTTCTGGTTATTTGGAAAATACGATATCTTTTTGTAAAGTGAACGAAAAGTATTTAATGGTAACAGAAAATGTAATAAAGAATACTATTTTATAGTAGACGCAACAGTTTTTTGTGTAGACGCAACATTTTTATGTGATTACCATTCGATCTTGTATTCTTGTAACCCATTTTTTTCTCCGTGTAGAGGAGAATGTAGGCAGGTACATAGGATGTAGGGCAGCGGACTAGGACGGATGCGCCACTCTAACTAAAGGGATTAACTAACTGAGCAGGGCTAGACCTACTTGTGGCATTATCTGAGTGGTGGCTCCAATCCCGAGTCGAGACAAACATACTCGGTGCAGTTATTGTGATAATTACACTTCGATGTTACATCCTCTAGATTTAATTATACCATGTAGTCCGTTTCCCATCGTTATACATCGTCCCACTGTTTAAAGCACTATTTTTAGGCTTATATGGAGATCTAAAAATATTATTCAAAAACTCACATAGCACCCGCCTCTCACCGGTTCTGGTTCCCGCCGCTCGGCAGCGCTGGCGTCATTCGTTTTTCGAGTTACGCATCGTCAACATCGAGTGAAAGATTTTTACAAATAAAGTGCTTATTTCTCGCGCGATATCGAAGTGAATAATTAATTATGAGAATAGAAAACATAAGGATTACAGTGATTATTATATTCGCCGTAAAATTCGATGATTGCAAAGGAAATTGAACCGAGATACAGGTGAAATAGAACTACCCTCACAAATATACAAACAAAGTGAAATGTTTTCTTATCACTATGGATATCTGTATGACAAATACCCATGCCTACGTACCGTCTTAATGTGGTAATACCCGATATTATCCTGATGGTTACATTAAATATATTCCTTAATGTGGTGATACGAGATGTTACCCAGGAATAATAATATTACTCTTTCTTAACGTGGTGGTACGCGATGCCATCCTGAAAGTAGTATACAACCCTATAGCAGAATTTATTTCTTCTCACCCAGATCGCAACCGTCGATCAGATATTCGACCTTCGAGTCTGATGTCCATCCATTTTGTAAGTGATGACAGATGGGGTTCACCCAAACGAGATATAAATGGCATGGAAGAAAACTACCGAGAACCAAGTATCACATCCGTTGTGAATATAGCTCCATCAGTCTCAGCTCCCGAAAGCGTTTTAACCCCAATGGGAATCTCGAGCAGTACTAGGTACCTACATCATCGACCCCGGTCCAGGCCCGGTACCAGCCCATTATGTGGCCTCAACCTCCATTTAAGATCCAGTTCAGGTCAGAGTCTCAGATTTAATTTCTTACTATTGTAAATATTAAGACAAGTCAAGAACAAGTCAAGAACTTGGAGGAAAAACTGAGTACGGAACATAAAACCACATCCACGAGAAATCTCCGAACGTTGGGGGGAAGATAGACTTGGCGGACTCGCTAAGGAGCAAAGGAGAACCTTAGAGAGAAGATGGTGATGGGGTACCCGAAAACTTTGTGCATGCCTGTTAGAGGTGCACATTCTATACTATGGATCTTTTACAATTGAGTTCACTGCTAATGATTTATTATGTGCAATGTTGGCAAGCCTTAAAACATAAATAAAGAAACTTTCTACTGGTGCGGGTCCCTAAACTCAACCCAGAGGCAAACGCCGTTTTGCCTGAACCTGCGAAAAACCGAGATACGAGATTGATATATTCTCAAAACCAGCTGGGTTCTGGTATAGCGGGTCTAGTCAACCTTGCTTAAGACTTGATACAGTCTCATATGCAAAAAAAAAAAAAAAAAAATTAAGTTATCAACTCCCATTTCTGGATAAAAGTTTCTGGAATATAACGCACAGGATAAAAAGAAAAACTTTCCTGTTTGGAGACAAACTAGGTGAGATCATAAAGGACTCAAAGGACATCGAAAGGTCAACCCATAAAAAATAAATAAAAACTAGCTATTCAAAGAATAGGTTTCAACTCAAACCTCTTTGGCCGAAAATATCGCGGTTCCCGCCACATCGAAAGACAACAGGCGCCACCACATCGAGTACGAGCCGCAGCCTTCGACGTCCACGGGGAGGAGCTCCAGTTGGACGCTACCACTACTGCCGCCGCCGCCGCCGTCTCGCCTACACAAGTCACCAGTGAACAAGTCCCGCAAACCGCCGACGCCAATAGAGGTACCTCATGCTGGCAGAATTCGATTTTTTTACCGTGCTTGGTTATCTATTACCTACTGACAATCCAGTTGCATTATCTTATGTACGGGTTTATAAAATTCCGTAATTCACACTTGCACAAAAATCTTACCAACTTGCAACTCACTTTTTCTTAAAAAGGAAATGAGTATCGCCGTCTCAAATTAATATATGACATATACCTACTTATATAATAGCAATATCAACGTGCATTGAGCAGCTAGTCCAGTTCATTTCTCCTACCTTTTTAACGAGTAAAAGTAACGGAGGCTGTCGCTTTTATCCTTAATGTCAAAACATTATATACCTAACTATGTCACAGCTCCCCATTTTAAAACTGAAGCTATTTGCAAAGCTTGTAAATTAGTGAATAATGGGACATACGAGGCTACTATCGACCTAAGAGGCTTATTCTTTTTTAAGTGCCTTTACATCTTTTACAAAAAATCTTTAGGATATGGGAGACACCAACTGTTTGAGTTTAATAATTGCCTACTCTATAGGCCACGCCCTATGTTTCTTTTTACAAAGATACCTAAGCCTCTTCCAAAATTCCTTAGAGGTCAAGGTATTATAAGATGATATCTTATGCATCGGCTCATATTACAAAACATGTGAAACAGTTTTCAGGTTTGGCAGTTTACTGTTTTGATCACGAAAAAAGCTCCCTGAACCCGACAAAATATGTAAATTTCTAGGTTTTGAAATAAATACATTCAAAATGTCATCCCAATTACCCAAAGAAAAAGTAAATAAAAGTCTGGAGTTAGTAAATGAAATATAAAACAGATAATTTATTAATGTTCCTGAGTTTTCTTAAATTTTTGGTACACTGCCTGTCTGGCGGCGGTAGCATACGACTGAGTTTACACGTTTTGAACGTGAAAAGTACCTAACGCTTCAAAAGTCAAACGACAACTTACCGAATTTGTCTTTAAAATTACTTGAAGAATATTTTGATTGGTGGTCAACTATTGCATATAAAGCCCAAACTAGGTTTCACAAACATAACTACGCAATAGAAATATTTACTGATTCGTCAATGACTGGATGGGGGCTGTATGTTGTGACGATATAACCAGAGGCTATTGGTCTGGTACCGAAATGACGCACCATTTAAATTATCATGAGTTCCTAGTTATTTTCTTAGGTTTGAGATCGTTTTGTCAAAATTACTACAACGTTAACTTCCTGCTTAGAATCGACATCACAGTTTTCTCATACAAAAATAGGATGGATGGAATACAATTTCCACATCTCGGTGTGAAGCTAGGATTCCTTTTCGCATCAATACATAAAATACCGTGATAATACTGAGACAGATTGGCCTTCTAAGTTTGATATCATAGACAGGGAATGTAATCAAAATCAGAGTAGTTATGAGGAAATTGTTTTAAAGTTTGATCAATCCACACATCAATTTTTTTTGCGTCTAGACTAAATTTTAAATGTAACCGACATGTTTTTTGGAAAAGGGACCCCGGTACATACAATAGAGATACTTTTAGCATAGCATGACTTGGAATAAGTTTTCTTTTTTCTCCGCATTAGCTCCTTTTGCCTTGGTACTAGAATATCTTTGGAAAGTGATAGAAGATGAAGCTCATGGTATATTGATTGTTCTTTACTGGCCTAGTCAACCGTGCTACGCCCTATGTATGGAGTTAGTTAGCTCAGAACTAATATATTTTACCTTCCAGGGAACATCACTCGCTTTGGCGCTACCTTACCCTAGCTAGCGTGCGTGCGACATACTAATACTACAAGATTCAGATCAGCAATACCGCTGACATATTGTTTTTTATATAATATTAAAAACACACTTAATTGGTGCAGTGTAGCATTAAAACATTTGCATATTTTCTGTCAAATTTAAGTTTAGATTTTATAGTTCTTCGCATATAGAAACATCTACTACGTTTTTTGACTGTACAATTCAAAAAAGGAGCAAAACATTAAATTCATGTCAGTTAGCATTATCGTTGATTACCGGTAAAGATACTTGCATTCATACTAGGAGTAGATTTTTTAAGGGGTTTTTAAAATGAAACCAACGTTTCCATTGATTATTCGATTGGGAACCCAAACATTGTCTTACAATTCTTATCAAAGATTCCTAACGAATCATCTCCCTAAAAACCCTATATAATAAAAAAAAAAAAAAGTATTTAACTCTTCTCGCATTATCTACAGGAAAACGTGTGCAGACGTTGTCTGCTATCGGCCTTAGGTAATAGTATCTTTATCCGAACCTCATGCATGATAATAACGATCGGTAGTATTATTGAAACTTCTGCTTCTAACCGACAAATCCAAAAATTAACGATCCCTTTTTTGTTCAAAATGAATCAATTTGCAGCAAAGACCCTGACTTCATACATTGAAAGAGAATACAGATAAATTAATCCTAACCGCAATAAAACCTGTCCACAACGCTTCTTCGCTCAGCACGCGCCACGTGTCCACCTCTGCCGCCAGCAGGTATGGAGTATCCATTGACGTCTGAAAACTCTCTCTCTGTTTTGCTAAATTTTACAATGAAACTGTATTCACAGAAGATACGTCTTTTGCTGAGGCGGTAATATTTAGTCATTAGTAATTTCTATAAGGATACGATAAATTCTGTTCGATTCGAATTATCTATACTAAGAATACTTACTAAGTTATTTGATCGCAACCGCAAGAAGGTTATTAGATGTATTATTGGGTTAACAAATTCTTCTAAATGATTTTCATTCTGCAACAGACGCTAAACATCTACATGGTATAATTAAATCTAGAGGATGTAACATCGAAGTGTAATTTATGGTTAAAATAACTTACCTAAGTGTATTTCTACCAAAATTACACGAGATGTTACATCCGAATAGATTTAACTCCCGCCCGCCCTAGGACACAACACTCCTGCGTGCGTGTTGTGCCAGACCCATCAGTTGCAGAATGCTGCCCTTGCTGAACGAGCTCTGAAAAGAATGACGCCAGCGCTGCCGAGCGGCGGGAACCAGAACCGGTGAGAGGCGGGTGCTATGTGAGTTTTTGAATAATATTTTTAGATCTCCATATAAGCCTAAAAATAGTGCTTTAAACAGTGGGACGATGTATAACGATGGGAAACGGACTACATGGTATAATTAAATCTATTCGGATGTAACATCTCGTGTAATTTTGGTAGAAATACACTTAGGTAAGTTATTTTAACCATAAATTATAAGTACATGTACATGGAGAGTAAAGATTCTAGCAGCCTATTGATATATATAGAGTGTAACGAAGACGACATCTATGCCGACGTTTATGAGTCTACTTTATTGGTAGATTAAATATGTTCCTACTACCGAAGTCGGACATCCATAGTAAGATCTTAAAGCTTGACTATAAGCTTTATTAACAACGAAAATTACAATCAAGGAATAGTAAAAATTACAACTAGTACCTATATGTATACAATTGAAACCATTGAGCTAACTGCAGACGGTTGCAAACGGTCTAAAGGTAGCTCAATAATAAAGCTTGATATTTCATCTCGTACTCATAGGCCACTGTGATTATTTTTGCGCGAGTTCCTACTTACGTAAACGTTACTTTCTTATATCACATCATCATCATTATCAACCTTTAATAGTCCACACATAGGCCTCCCATTATCATACTTAATTAAAATTACAAACTGAAAAAGCAATAAGTCATTGATGTCTTCCAAAGTGAAGCACAAGAGAAAGTTCTTTCAACACGAGAGCAATAGTCGACGATGACTGATGATGATGATGATGTCTGGTGATCTCGAGATGACGAGGCAGTTCCCGCTGTTTCGGACGGTGAAGGCACTTCGCATCGTTATCAAAACAAATGGTATCTTAACCTATACCTACCTGTAAATGTACTCGACGATTATCGAAGACGAGAGTAATGTATTCATAACATACAACAGACAGAAAGTACCTACATAAGTAGTACTGGTGGCACGAGTGGGTACGAGATCCTGAATGCAGTGTGATGAGCGCATCGTGGGTACGCGTTATGATATGTTGTGTTTGTTCCAAATACTATTGTTGTGTTCCATATTCAACAGCTATAATAGCGCTACGTAATACTAATAAACAAGGTACTCACCTTCCTACAATAATAATAGAATCTAGAGACGAGAGAATCTTGTTTTTTTTTTTTTAAATCGATAAATTTTACTAAAGTATGAGTAGGTAATAATAAGTAGATACTTAATGAGTCCTCCGGCGGTGGGATGACGATCTGCGGGTTGGTGCTGGATGCGGCTAGCTGAAGACAAGGCGCTATGGCGTTTATTGGGGGAGGCCTATTTCCAGCAGTGAACTAGTAGAGGTTGATTATGATGAAATAGGTAATAGAGACCAATGACAGTTCACATTTACATCATGTATATCATTGAATTTCTTTTTTTGTTATTCCTGTTCCACTTCTGGATTAAGTAAAAAAATTCCCTGTCTCCTTCTTTCCAGTCTTCGCGATCAAACGCTACAAGAGGCCACGATCATACATCCCACATCTTTTATTATATTGTGAGATGGGATGGTTAGGTCCAACCACAGGTTAGGTCCAACGTTTTACAACTACTACCGCGAAAAGAACAAACACACGGAACAATCGCACTCGAATTGCAATGAGGTTGCAAGTTTTAATAATCAGTAGCGAAAATTTACAGAAAAGTAATAATAATAATGCTGGAAGTATACTATACCTACTTACATAAGTAATTTACTTTTGGTATTTGGACGTTTTGTAAGAAATTACATATATTGAAAAGCTCATTTAAGTGCTAACGAGCTTACACACATTGATGAAAGTCAGCGCTAGAAAATGGTGCGGACGGGTCATAACCCTCGTCACACGACGACAGACGGTTAAAGCAATTGAAGCGAGTGTGCGGGCGCGGAACAGGCTCGGCTCTGGGCCACCACACTTCCTGTATGCTAATCACGCCTATTACCCGCGCGCATCAGACACTCTACTTTGTAACTTGACAAGCTCATCACGCAACCGATATACTGCCGTGCTAAGCGCAAAAGCGGTATCTCAAAAAAAATCGAAAAATTGATCTTTTTGTCATCGGATAGCTTAAAGAAATGCGCATCTAATGAGCTAAGCCAAATAGCGGAATCTTATTTAAAACATATAGAAAAACCTTAAGAAAGTTTTCCCTATCTCAGTTTTACCTTAAATTACTAAGAGATGAAGAGGTATATCAGTAATACGTAGGCAAATAGCCGAATATTTGAATACCGGCACAACTTCAAAAAAACGACGGTTATTCATTACAATTTTTCGAAGGCAATTAGCGGCAAGTATGACGAACTGAATCGAATACTGAGTTACCGCTATAACGCTTAGTATATAGTTTTTAGAATGATTGAGATACCGCTTAATAGTAGATTACATTGATCCTTAAGATGTAAGGCCCCTTTCTTGATTTATTTTATTTCTGTGTCCACGGAGCCATTCTGCGTCTTAGCGTCTGTCATTGTCACCACCCTTCACTTCCGCCGGCCTGTTGCGTGGTTTGTTAGATTAGGTTGCTTGTTTAGATTTAGTTGCATGCTAGTTTAATTAGATTAGGCGGTAGGTAGCTAGGAAGTAGGCAGGTTAGGGCTTCTTTATAGGTAACCACTACCTATGGGTTTTGTTCTTGTTCTGCAGTTTTTTTTCCAAGGAGTTGTTCCCTAATTGCCATTTAGCGGGTCGTGACTATTAAAATAAGCCAACACTGGGTATTTTAGATACACTCACTTGTTTGTTCTTGACAGTCTTTCCTTGTCTAAACAGGTAGACTTCAAGAATTCTTGTCTGGAAGTTTCTAACACAGTATCCTCAGTTCTATAGAAGATACTGTGTCTGGTTGTGGAAGTATGATAGTGTGATTTGTTAGTAGGGGGGTTGTATGAAAGTGAAGAATGAAAGAGATGATTTTGTTTTGAGTGAGAATGCATGAGACTGCTTGGGATCTTCAATCCTAGGGAACTAAACTCACTAAGCTGTTAATACTTACTACCTACCATTAGTTCTTACTTTAGGCTAAATACTTATAATTACTTTTGAACTCAGATACTTGTTTAGGTCATATTGTACACTATTTGTTACAGCTTATGCCTACTTGGTCTTAAATTTCTAACTTTACTGGATAGGTAGCGGGACTAAACCGTCGCTTGTTCATACTCAACATAGCTTAGAATTTTCTTTGTAACTAAACTGTTTTTTTTGTTGTTTATATTTTTCTTTAAAGTAGATTATTGATGCTGTTTCTTTTTCTGTTGTGGTTGTCGGCTGGGGGCAGCCGATCGAATTTCCTGCGTAAATTCTGTGGGGTTGGGGGTGTACTGTAAGGCCCCTTTCTTGATTTATTTTATTTCTGTGTCCACGGAGCCATTCTGCGTCTTAGCGTCTGTCATTGTCAAATTGGAGTTGACAATGACAGCTCCAAAGTGACGTCTGTCTATTCTACTGTCGGCTCGCGCTGTCATATACCTAGGTGTCGACTCTTTCTTTTGTCCCGGACATCGGACTCGGTTGGTTAGATTCCTACATAATCCTTGAAACCTCGTGATACCTCTTCAGCTGGTACGTATTCTGGCCATCAGCCTGTGCGTGGTTTCGCCAGCGGTCTGCCTAACCGTCCGTTGTTTCTGTAAAACTCCAGGATCCTGCATTCAGACTCCCAGGGTTACCTCGTGGCATCCGTAGTACCGTGCAGTTGAAGTTGCCTGCCCGTGAGGCCGTGTCGTCTTCCTCCTACGGTTGGGATCGTTCGATCTCGATCAGGTAAATTTCTATATAAATTTCTCAGCGCCACGTGTCGCTAGAGTTAGTACGCGTTCTGTCTATAATATATCTATTTTGTCCTACAGCTATCTGGCTGCAGGATCTAGCTGAGGGAGTGAAATCTTTGTATGTGCTGTCCCTGGAGAGTGGTCGGAGAGAGACCGCTCGGAGGCTGTTCGGTGCGGTTCAGTGCAAGCCCCTTCTTTTGTGCCCGCCTGACCTTTGGACCGACAGCGCTAGCTTACTGGTAACACGGCTGGACCCTAGTCCCCGTGTCTCAATTATTACTTGTGCTGTGACCCAAAACTAACCTCACTCTGGAACCATCCGGAACCCTCGGTTACTTACTCCACTCGCTGAACATCATCCGTGCTATAAATTAAATAACTGTAGATTACTTCATTATCTGGTTGCTAAGAAGTTGAATGTAGGCTATCCCACCCTGTTATTTTACTCTAAGCTCTACCGCTGAACACAATTTTACTTTACCCTAAGGCGCCCAACAATACCAAAACCTTGCTCATGTAATATTTAATAAAACTATGTTTATATTGTAACTCTAAAACTACACTTTTATTTGTATACCTACCTCTCCACAACTATAGGTCCTCCTTCCTCCTTCTTCCTCCTCCTTCCCCCACTCATTCATTTTTTAAAGCGTTACAAAGATTAGAATGATAAGGCCGGATTTCTAATACAAATTTATGGTGCCTTTGCAGCGGCAAATGTAATTGATCCTTAATTTTTTTTTCTTTTTTTTTTCATTCTTACGTCCTCAATTCAAATTACATTAACGGCGACAAGTTTGTGGCAAAATACTTCGAACCAGGCCACACTTTCATGTCGGCTGGCAGCTTCCACCATAGGGTCAAATTATCAATGAAACGCATCAAAAATAAATATACGATTTCTCAGACTTTTCTTAAGCAGTTAGTACTGTAGGAAAAACCGTGAAGCCCAAAGAGATGACTGTAGAAGATTTTTATAACTGGGAAGATTACACGACACAATATAAACTTTCACGAATCAACCCATATCCATACATTAGTGAAATGGTCCAAGTAGAAGTCAATAGAGGCAGTTTTGATCTGAAGTACAATACCAGTTTCGATAAAGACCCTATTACTGCAAGCATAGTTGGAAATAAAATCTTGAAAACCCAAGTTTTACCGCCACCCAAGAAGAGAACTTTACCACACGGCATTTCCCTAGAAAAAAAGGAAAATATTTAGAAATCTCTTCAAAATATTATGCTACAAAATAGAACGCCCTTTGGAAAGAACTTCCTACCTTTAACTGATTAAATTCATAGAAAGCGTTTCTTTTTTAAAGATTTTCAAATGTGATATTAAATAAGTATAATAAAAGAGTTAAAAATATAATTTGATTAATAATTTTCTTTAAAATAATATGTTTTTTTTTTCCTAAAAGAGTTATATTGTTCTTGTATGGCAGCATGTACGAGAATAGCTAACAAATAAGCGGTAACTCAATTTTTAATTCTATATACACTAAGCGACATGGCGGTATCTCACGAAAAAAGGTAATACACTAGCATTTTTGATATTTTGACCATATTAAAAAAAAATATAACCAATATAAATATACTATATAACCAAAATATTATGTATAAATTCCATTAAATAAGCATAAAAATCGACCTGCAAAATAAAAACAAAACACTATTTACAAAACTTCAATTTTCTCGAAACTAGCTTTTCTGAGATACCGCTTTTGCGCTTAGGACGGCAGCATACTATACGCGAATTAAAACCCACGACCACAGTGTCAAAGATGTAATTGCAATGACAACAATTTGTCAAGTGTTTACTTCAATAGATGGAATTTATAATGAAATCAATTATAACTGCAGCGGTTTTAATTGGTTGTTATCATGCGTCTGGTGAGTGAGAGGTGCTCTAGCGGGCGCGGAGTGGCGCGCGACCGCTTAGTTAGTAACTAGGATGAAAATCAATTATCACTTTATTTCTTATATTATTTTGATAATTATGTACTTACCTATAGTATTAAATTTGACTTGTCTAAGTGCTTATTTTGTAAGCCTAAAGAAATAAAGATATTGATTATTTGATTATTTATTTGATGCTCTTGGGCTATGGGACTAAATAATACAGGATCTGTGATTTCTTCTTAGAGTGAGTGTCACGTCACGCCTCCTACAGCCAGAAATTACCTATGTATATTTTTTTGATTTTATCACTATAGTTTAGTGAATGAATGAGATTGGCGGACGCTTTGACTGTGTTTGACATTCACTGAACTTACAGAAGACCTATCTACAGTTTTTTGGTTAAAATTTTTTTGCTCCTAAAATAATAGACCACTTGTCTTGTCATCTTTCTATTACGGATCCAAACTGGTCACCCAAATGAGTAATTTTGTACGTGTTTGAACATGGGTAGGTAAGGCTCCTACATAAACAATGGAGTTACTCAAGACACCTAACGCACCCTAAATACGGATGACAACATTCTGCGAACTGGCAAGAGCTTCGTCCTTCAGACGTGACCATCCTATCAATGCAGGCGCCGCCGGGGCCGAGGCTTTGCCCAGCGGAGCACTAGTCATGTGATGTGACACTTGTGACGTAAGTTACGTGGCCATGTGCCTTGCTTGTTTACCTGCTTTGGAGCTGTCATGAACGTGCGGAGGAATACAAAACAGCTCCTCTAGGGACGATAACCATTGAAGACATGTTTCATTATATCACATCATACAGAAACCAGGATACCTAATCAATGACATCGTAGATATCGCAAGGAGCTATTGTGTAAGGAAGTAGAATAAACATTTTATACAGGGTGTTAGTGTGAACAGCGTTATCCTTGAAACCAGAGGTTTAGCATCATGAGTAGAGTCCAAAACCGATGAGATAAGGATAATGCCTATTTTAGTTTCGCAGTATTTTGATATTTTATGTCTTCAATATTGTACGCGATGTCATGGTCACCCTAGAAAGACCCCAACAACCAAACCCCCCGCTCCCCCAATCCTCATCGAGGATGCCTCTAACGTGCAACTGGGAATGTGCTGGAGCCCCATGCTGGAGCCCCAGCTGTGCACAAAATAGATACAGCTATAAGTAGTATGCTGGATGCGTCAAGCTGAAGACAGGGCGCTATGGCGCTCATTGGGGGAGGCCTATGTCCAGCAGTGGACTAATATAGGTTGATGATGATGATGATGATGATGATAAGTAGTATGCGTGTCTCGTGTATGTGCGTCACCTTAGTGATTTTACGCCTTACGAAGATTTTGGTTTTAAAGATCTGTAAAAAATATATGTTTGTTTTTTCTCCGGTTTTGTACTCTACTCATGATAATGAACCTCTGGTTTTAAGGATAACGCTGTTCACACTAACATCCTGTATAACAATGAAGTTACAAAGCATCTCATAGATTTGTGCGATGCCCAGAACAAATCTATCTAGTACCTTCTATCACGAACACAATGGAGTGAAGTTATTGGTGTTGATTAAATCCTTATCTTACTAACCCAGCAGCATTGTGTCTGGCTGCGGCAGGCACCGGAGTGAGCAATGTGTCTTCTTGAGTGGTGTGAGGCGCCACTCTAGTCTCAAGTCGCCTCTGTATGACCCGTCGTTTGTTTCCACAAGAGAACGCGTTCCTACTGACTCCTAGCTACTGCTGCACTATAGGCCTGGCTCTTAGCTACTGCTGCACTATCGGAATTAACGTAAGTATGAGTGCAGTGAGTGCGGCTCGGTGGGGCTGTATGTATGTATGCGATGTCGACGCAGCTGTTCCCTGTGACGCAGACAGTAGCCGGGCCATAGCACACTCGCCGTTACGACAGCTGCGGGCACATTCGATGGTACAGGGGTACATACAAGGTACAGGGCCCGAATTATGTCAAAACAAAGGTCTCAATAGTGCCATTCAATCACGATGATTAAAATGACGATTGTATGTACTTTTGGTATTCTACTATTTTTTGCTCTTGAAGACACTTTCTTAATTAGAATGTCAGATTGGTAGTAATAAAGGTAATCGTCACAGCTATGAATGAACCTCAAAAAGTTTATGCTAGTAGAAAACCATAAAGAGTTTAACACTGTCATTTTGACACGATACTATTTAAATGGTGAAGCGATTTATTTAGTGGAATTCGGGCCCTGGACTGGTGTGAGACCTACCACCACGGAAGCCTACTTTATGTGCGGGATATAAAATAATACTGGATATCTTGCAGTAGGTATCATCTAGCCTAGCCCCAAAGCAAACAGAGCTTGTGCTATGGAATCCAATTTCACAAATGACTGATAGATAGTACCTAAATGTTCTACTAGGGTACTAGGTGTAGTACCTACCCGTATACCTACGATGATATGTTCGACTCGTGCCAGGAAAGCTCTCAGTCGTCGTCTCGACTCGATTTTTTCCAACATTTCCAACAATCATAGCGTGTACTTAATCATTATTATTAATCTAAGTTATTAATCATTTCTCCCTTTTCTCTGGGTTTTAGATGTATTCTAAGTATGTAATTATCTATTATAAGAAATATATGTAATGTGTTAGACTAAGTATATCAGTTTTCTAGTGCTGTGTAGATTGTCCAACATCATTTATATATTTATTTCTCTGTTTTTATTATTATTCTTCTTTTCTTCTCCCTGTTTGGTTTTGTTTGATATTTGTAAAATTATAAATTCCCTTAACTTGAAGTAGATGTTGGGTACCTTGTCAACTCAACATATTTGTACGTGCTACATGTAACAAGGTACCTGTAATCACGTCTGATGATACCCTGCGTGCTCTCCAATTCGTATCATTTGTGTATCTTTGTCGGTAGTTCTAAATCACTATCATAATATTCATACTTGTGTGTACATTACATAAATACCCAAAAGTACAAAATAACCTAAATTGTAAATATCATCCACTTACAAATCATATACAACATTTTGTCCGGTGCAGTGGGATTCAAATCAAACGTAGGTATTTAGTAAAACATTTTCGCATCATAACGCCGCGGCCGCCGTCGCGTCGCCGTATGCATAACAGTTTCCTAAAATGTAACGGTTTGATTCCGGGACCTTACCTTTCACATCTGAACGGATCTGCGGAGGTTTTGAGTCATTGGTTAATTGTTGGGTTATTTTATTACTTTTACATTTGCCTGGTGGCATGTTGGTGATTTGGCTATGGTTGAGTTTTTCATCGATTCCGCGATGTAGTAGTAGCCGCTTCGCTTGTACGCACACCTGTTTTGGCTACAAGGTACACTGTACACTGTGTACCTATATGAATGGAGATAGCAATAATAACATTCTGTTTCTGTGGTGTTTATGGCTTGTTAGAATGAAAATAGAATTCAGCCTTACTCAATTCTACTTAACCATAAAACCAGATTGATGCATTATGCATTTAACCTTTTACCTGCAGTTAAATTTGCATCTAGTTTTACTTAATCGGTTTTCTGATTATTTAAATGATATTTGTATGTTGTAACCTAGTTCTTTTTATTGCTTATTTTATTTGAAAGTTATTGATTTGTCCTTGTTGACATAAAATATCAATTAATATGAGCGGCATCAATGGGCAGGTGCCTTATCGTCGATAATGCGCGCGGCTCGTATCTCAATAATATCGCTATCAGTCCTACTGATAGGTACTATTTGTTTGCTAATGCAAATGACTTCATCGTTTATTTATGTACTTTCCTAGAATTTTTTGAAAGAGATAAGTATAATTTCGGATAACAACACGAAATCCTGTTACAAACTGCATCCTCTTAAAAAAGTGTAAGTGATTCCGATGTTTACATTTAAAGTCGTATTTCGTAATGATGTTCTCGTAGGTACCTATTATGAGGACATCGGTTGAATATTTTTGTTTACGTACCTACTTAAGAATCATAAATTAATTAATTGTTGTTTTAATTATTGCTTAGCTATAAATAACGCTGTAAATAACATTTCGGATCTGGTTTTGATGAATTTTTGCTTAAATTTATTTCTCAATTTACAACATAGTTCCGACATGCTTAAGTAAATCATTGTGATGCAAGAATTGCTATTCAATATATATATCAAACTTATCTTTAAACCTATGATATGAGAAAAATAGTAAAAAGCTCGTAAAATGCTAAAATAGCGAATCGTGAACAGACAAAGAGCCACAATCAAAAATAGATTGGTACAACAGGTTCTTGACCAGATCTTTTTGCAAAACACTGTTATGTCGAGTCAAAAGGTATGAGGTAGTTGCGCTACGCACTGCTACGTGACGTGCCGGCTCTACGTGATGCGACGCGACGACGACGTGGTGAGTCTTCGTGGAGCGTGCGCCGGGATGGGAGCCAGATGTTACACAGTTGTTATAAGAATTTTGTAATTGGGGTTTGAGGTTAATGCTGGGTTAGCTTTAAAGTGACTTAACTGTACATCTATTTAGTACCTACCTAACTCGTTTATTTTGTCGGTAGGTAGGTACCTTATTATTACTCTAATAGTACCTACGAGAACTTTTGGGATGACACATTTAGCTTGAGCCAATGAAGTTTTAGCATTAATTATTGATTAAAAAAAAAATTACCTATTCGGGCATACTTAAATATTATTTTTAAACAAGGTCACTCGTTCACGGTGTTTTGATATTCGGCACACCTATTCATAAATGTATTCTCCGAGCTGATCAGCCTCATAGTAAATACCAATAGCACTCATCTGCAATCTGTGTAGTAGCCAAATATAAATTTGTTTCATTTTTATCATCACAAATCTAATCTGCCAGGCTCCGGGGCCGTCTGTGGAACCAAACCACTAAGTGACGGAGTCTCGAACATTCCACATCGGCTGTTGAAATACAAATCAACCTTTAAAAAATGTATCCAAAGTATGGAATAGCAAAAGTCTGACCTTGACTGCTTGATGCCGATGTCTCTTATTTTAAACATATTACCTCTATTATTATTTTAGAGTATTATTAACCAACGCTGTGTGTTTGTGTATATTCACCACAGTAGGTAAGGAGCAGTCTGTGGGTAAGTTGTGTCGGAATGCGGCATGAAGCGGTCGCGGCGAGGCTGAACGTCTTACCGTCCGTTATCAATCAGATGCAGCTCAGCTGAGAGCAGCAGACACGGGCACAGCCGACGACGAGCGCGGCCAAATTACCCCTCATGCAATCATTTTACATTACACTGGCATATATGCGGCATGCGGCATGGCGCTGACTCACTTAGGTACCGCACGTGAGCTACAAGCACAAGTCTCATCAGCGATAAACACACAAAATAACTTACATAGAGATAACACATGAACAAACTAGCTAAACTGAGTAAATACAGTTTAGTTATAAATGCTTAATAATAAATAATGCTGGACAATCCTCACAGCATCTAGGTACTAGCCTCAAGCTAAGTAGAGCTCGTGTTATGGGTACTAAATGACTGGTATACCTAATACCGTCAAAAGCCTGTTGTTTGGGCCACCGTATGATCGGAGCGGAAAATTCACGTTACAATGTTATCAACGCGTCACGTAAATGAACGCTTCCTTACGTTTACGTCGTTACGGTGCACATCATCATGCTGTGTGCAGAGTTCAATGGAACTCACGACGTTTTACCTAAAACTATCGTAGTTTGATGCATTTATGTGTGTGTAAGATATTCTTTCAATAATCCAGGTTCGTGGTTGGCCCGCTCACAAATAATACTGAATTAGTCCTTTTGTTAGATAACAAAAACGTGTCGACGCGATGCAGCTCTATACCGTCGTCGTATATAACTTGAAGTCAACACTCGAAACAGATGCTGGGGTATCATTCATGCTGAATACTTATCATTACCGCGCAGACTATCCATCGAGACCTCAGTGCGGTCGCAGCCTGCTGATCTAGTGCCAGCAGTCATCAGTTATTGGACAGTTTCTCTTGGAAACCTTTACTCGAAATCGGGTTTAATGTTGCCTCGGAGGGATATTCGCGGTGAAGGCAACCACTTTCATAACGACGCCTGTTCTCAGTTCTCTTTGATCAATCAAACGCGAGTGAACTCGCGAAGAGCGAGCGCGCCGCCTCTACCTCTGTGCTCCCCGGAGGTGCTCCCGACCGGGGTTGTTGCCGAATCATCAAGTTAATTAATTAAACTTGGATTAACTTAATCCAAGTTAAGTTAATCAAGCTGCCCTTCACTTTTGTAAAGATGACTTGTTTTGATGTACAGCTTAGTTTAACTTTATGAATAATTACAAAGCCTAAAATAAATAGATAGTTACCTACGTGTATATACAGTAGGTGATATATGTAGTAGGTGGCTACCTCAAAAAAGCAATACCGATCAGAATTCAATATCAACAACCTGTCATCGGATGAGCTAATTTGTGTGATCACTTGATCACGCCATCATCACTCGTGGTGCGTGATGCAGGAGGCGATCACATCTCGTCCTCAAGATAATGCTTCTTGTGACGAATAAATAAACAGCAATATGTATTCTATCAGAAACGATTTTTCACCTTCAGAAGGAATGTTTTATAATGCTGGACAATTCACACTGCATCATCTAGCCCCAAGCTAAGCAGAGCTTGAGTTATGGGTAGATACTAGAAAACTGATATATTTACTTACCCCAAACCCCTGAACATTTTTTTTTCGTACAAACCGTATAATCGATAGATCGTACAAATGTTTGTCCCACGGCGGGAATCGAACCCTCAACCTTCATTGGTTGTCAAGAGCACAAGCCACACGGCTTTAAAAGAAAAGAGATGATAGATTACCTACCATTTTCAGGTTCCTGAAGTACGATATCTTTTAAATAAATCCTATTCAAATTCCACTGTGAATCATAGTTAAATGAGATATTACTGTTGATAATCACCTGATAGTCTTTAAAACAATCTATAATTCGTTTTATCGGGTGACGCCATTTGTAAGTTCTTTGATCATCCGTTTACCGTGACAATCGCTCTAACAGCGTAGTTCATACTTAACATTATTTTGGTCCGGTTCAAGGGTAAGATGTTCTGCGACTGAAGCCAGAACAGAGGCAGACATGAGTACGATGGAGTCGCGGATCTTACTTCCAGAGCACTCCCAGCTGGTCAGTAAATCAGTAAATCAAAATCTTTATTTCTTTAGGCTTACAAAATAAGCACTAAGACAAGTCAAATTTAGTACTATATCCAGTAGGTTCAAGTTAAGAGCTTTGTTTTCGTCTAAATTATTAAAACAATCTCTGAAATGAGTACTAAGTGTATCGAGGTCTAGATACTTAGCAGTGCGTCTAGACAAGATAAGTTTACGTTTAGAGTGTTATGGTGTTAGGTGAGTCACGAAGTCCTCAGCGGTAGTCAAGTCACGCGCATGTTAGGTACTTAGTCAAAGCAATTAACGCCTGGCAAGACCTAGAACTACTTACAGGCTAGGCTAGATGAATACGAAACGTCGTTTAAGATTAAACGTGGCGGTTATGTCAAGCTCTGTGTCAATAGGTGTGGCCACACAAGGTCCGGCGACCCTACAGAGAAAGAGGTTTCCTCTAGCCAGGTAGGTAGACCTAGCACTATATTTTACTTAATACCTAAGTAAAAACTTGCCAATCTTGGTAATACTAGGCCATTGTGATGGAATGTTATCGCTGCTTGGAATTCAAAGCAGCGAATAACAGCTGGCCATGAAAATGGTAGGTACTGTATTAATGTGTAGCAGTAAACAGGACGGAAGGAGTGAATGCTGTTCCGTTTAGAAAACGACTACAGCAAGTATGAAATAAAATAGACAAAATTACCTGATGGGTAACATCACTTAACCCAAAGTAGAGTCCTAGTTTTAAGAAATTATATAATTATAATCATCCCCTTACATAAATCTATAATATAAAAATGAATCGCAAAATGTGTTGGTAAGCGCATAACTCAACAACGCCTGGACCAATTTGGCCAAATCTTTTTTTAAAATGTTCGTTGAAGTTCAAGGATGGTTTTTACGGCGAGAAAAATTAGAATTATTGCTGGAAAAACCCTAAAAATAGCCCTTTTATTTTTCCCATACAAATGATTTGTAACTAAACGTAGTCAATCTGAGCTTTATTGCTATGGTATAAAGTTCATATTCGCGGGCGAAGCCGCGGGGCGCATCTAGTATGTTATAAAAAATTTAACGAGTCATAGCTTCATCATTTCATTTTAAGTACATACTTTTAATATAAAACTAGCGACCCGCCTCGGCTTCGACGGTTTTATTACACGTATAAACCGTCCTCTTGAATGACTCTATCTATTAAAAAAAACCGCATCAAAATCCGTTGCGTAGTTTTAAATATTTAAGCGTTCAAAGGGACATAGGGATATAGGGACATAAGGACAGTGGGACAGAGAAAGCGACTTTGGTTTATACTATGTAGTGATATGTATGATGTATAAAATGATCTGTATCTTGCATGGGGTCCAGCGCGCGGTGAGGAAGCGGCGGGCTCGGAGTGGTCGGAGGTCACGCCGCGCCCTGCCGGGGCGGCGACACTGACGTGCCCTTCGTGGCACGCACGGACAAACCCGCAGCTTTTACTACGGGGCAATTTGACGGCGTTCGGGGAATGTGGGTCAATGGGGATAGTCAAGGAAATGCGCGCCAGGTTTAGTGATGGCGATTATTACTGAAATTCAGGTCTACTGACAGACAATTCGAGCGAATTGTGCGCAGCTACGGAGGTGTGATTCGTTATGTAGTGGAATGGTGTTGTTGCATATGAGAAAAGTGTACGTAGCTATAATCAAAACAGTTGATATCAACAACCCTGACGGATAAGTTATCAAATAATAAGTGATTCGTGGCCCGCCCTTATCAGTTCTAAGTACTTGTTTTGATATCAAGTAGGCAGTTAGCTATTTGATTACCTAAACGTTTTCCATTAGGAGAATAGAACAATAGAAATGTCCGAGATCTTATGAGTTTGTTTTGGATGGAACAAGCATGCCGTAACAGTCATCACAATAGACAAAGGCATCGAACCCGCATCACCGCACGGTACTGGCATGTTGGCACAAGCTTACAATGCGCCAGTGTCGACATGGTGTGGAAGCTGCTTTGTCATGGAAATGATAGGAATGCGCAACGTTTACTCGGATAAATATGAACGTAACAAAACCCGTGAAATGTGACGCCGTGAATGATTCACCCATGGGGTAGGTACTATCAGAGTACTGTATCATTTGTATCGGTTATGTGACTTATGCCGCTATAGTAATGAA
This sequence comes from Eupithecia centaureata, assembly GCA_944547425.1. NCBI lineage: Eukaryota > Metazoa > Arthropoda > Insecta > Lepidoptera > Geometridae > Eupithecia > Eupithecia centaureata. The sequence continues at coordinate 262,062 of OX155688.1, read as the reverse complement.
CCGATAGTAGTTGGCGATTAGCGAATTAGGTAGCTACTTACGCGATAACACCATAATTTAAGGTAAGATTATAATTTTATTCCATTAAAACTTATAAAAATTAACAACTAAGTAAATTCGATTGCAAGAAAATAAAGCCATCTAACTTACCTTCAGCACAGATTTCAGTAAAACTTCTCTTCTTCATGAATGGGTATGTCGTTTGTTGGGTTCTATCTAAATAATAATATTCTATGTGATTTCGAATTTTTTTTCACAACATTTGTGACTGGGGCGTGCGACTGGTTAAGGAATTTGAAGTTTGTTTTGGCTTTGTCAATACAATCAAATGTGTTCATGCTATTAAGATAAGCTATTTATTTAAGTAATTGTACAGGTGGTAAAGTACAAAGAATTAAAACAAAATGTTTTCAATAGGTATCATCGATGGTTAGTGGACTCTATTCTTCACTCTTTCCCTTAACGGAGGTAAAATAAAATGTACTAAGTAGGTAAGTATCTAGAGTAGATCTCAGCTTAGGTACCTAGATGATCTCGGTGTAATCAATGGCGCGCCTCGCGGTCGTGCGTTCATTACGAATTCGGCGCGGCTGCGATCTCTGATCACGACATTTGCATCGGACGTAATAAAGTTACGCCAAAATGTAAAGATTCTGCAAAACTTTCACTTCTCTCGATTTATTTTTATTTAAATTATACGGAACTTTTATAAGGGAGAGTGTTGTTGCATTATTATTTACCTCCATTAAGTTGTGACGCAACAGGCGGAAATGTGTCAACTAGCAGTGTCGGCGATTTGCGCGTGATTAGCGGGTGCGCGAGCGCAGGGGTGCTGCGCCTTTTCACAGATATCATGGTAACTAGTAAATATTATAAAAGGTAAGAGGTTGCGTCATTTGCTCTTCCAGATTGAATGTACAGAACTTCATCATCAGTAAATGAAATTATATTGTTACTTATACTTATAATTATTGTCCCAAACCCACTCTTGTCCCAATAGGCCAAGTTCTAGAGCCAGCCCCTGTCCTCCCTGGGCGCTGGCACAGATCGTCCCTGGTCTTATCCAGGTTTAGAACCTCGCCGCCGGAGGGCCTCGTGGCTCACCTGAACCCTCTCGAACAAAGAATCTTTGCATCCGCTTGCTCCACCCGCCAAGTTGGTGATCGTGATCACTGAACACTATTTTGTTGTTTTATGATTCAGCTATCAAGCTTCAAGTAGGTATCCATTCTTAAGTAACCCTGTACAAGGCAACAGCCTGGAAGAGATTTGGACCGGCTCACTGTCACCGCCGCGCCGGTTTACCGTTCAATAATACAAAAGTTTATGATAAAAACAATATTTTACAAGTACAGCAACGCAATTCAAAGCTCTAATCATTATTGATACCCATAATAATCCGAAGAAAAATAATAAATTTAGCGAATTGCAAAGTAGAGAGTTGCACCGACGACGGGCGCTTTCTCCATAACTTGCACTTTGCATTCACTTATTTAAATCGCCGGTAATACCTTATTACTAAGCAGAATCTGTGTTTAATTCAGATTCCTGCCAAATACCGATCGAGCTCGGCATTGGAACAGCTCGAGTCGCAGTCACCTCAGCACCAGCACCATCACGCACGGTACCAGCTACCTGCTACCAACAAGTCAGCGTGTGACCTGCCTGCTCTCGGGCACACAACCTTACAGATGCAACTTTAAAGCTTCTGGAGCCAACACTAACACTACTAGGCATTGGGGTAGGCATACTTTTTTAAGTATTCAGTGTTGACTAACGTATCCAATCTTCCGTTATCCAATCCCATCTGTCGCCACGCGGTCCCCGGCGTGGTGTACAAGTAAAGGAGTGCTAGCTGATGGTCAGTAGTGCGTGGCTTGCAAATTGTTGAGTGTTGTGGTACATTTGTGGCGGCGCGGCGCCGCCGTGGGAACTGGGTGACGGTCGCCGCACGCCGTCCACTGACTGCTAGGGACGCCCTGCTTTCAAACTACTCAATAGAAGAGTAATTTTTTCTAATAGAACACTAGGCATACCTAACTCATAGGTGAATGATATTTTATTAGTTTTCAATGAAAGAAATTTACACTTAACTACGGCGTGCGAGTCAGGGGTTAGTCTTCTTTGAACTAAGAATGTATGTCTCGAACAACATCTCAAAACAAACAGGACTGGTCTTTCTTACTGTGGGTTTAGCTTCTTGTGAGAAGTCGCGTGAGTTTCGAAAGCTTTCGTTTTCTAAGAACCTTTAAATTAAGTTAATAATTCCATAAAACACACGAACATTTCATAAACCGTCGTGGAAATAAGTGTTATAATGTAATAACAAACTGCGGTAACGCCGAGTGACGCGCGAAGAGTTCAAGCGCCGGGTCGCGCCCCGCACACACGCAAACTAACTTCGGTATTACATTGACATGATATCTTTTACATCTTATCGGTAAATAGTTTTCAGTATTTTTTCAATAATTTTAACCCTTAGTGTCGTACATCGCCCATAGGTAGGTAGCCTTTTAATCATGATCATCAAAGGTTTCAAAATCAAATCATCAAAGCATTTTCAGTTTTTTTCTTTTATTGGTAAATGTTCAGACGGTATATTCCTATCACCTTGTGATCTCGTGTTGGATTTCCTATTAAATAAATAATATAAAAACTGATTGGAAAAGCTGGGAAATTCGCTGAAGCCATATCTACTATTAGAATACCTATAAATTTTCACTATACACAGAAAACTTTGAAGAGATTCCCAGCAACCTACCGACCGACAGACAAGACAACGCAATAGAAACAAATGAAGACCAAACATGCAAAGTGAAAACAATACCTACTAATCACGTGGCGGTTGATATTTGAGCGCACATTAGAAAGCGTCGCTCCCCGTGGCGTGACTGGACTTGGGGCTTCTTGTGCTCCCGTGGCGCTGGTGACATGTTCGGAAGTGAGGCGGCTGCGTTACCCTCAGATCGCGTAACATCACTTAAGACCTACATACTAATACTAAAACATGCATTATTAAGAACAAAAAGGTTTTTAATTATGGTTAGACTGCACCTCTAAGGTTAGCTCAGGCCTAACAGAATGGGGCCATGGAATCTAATCTAGAGCGAAGTAGAAAAACCTATGTCTTTCTTTCCATCCATGGGGCAGAGGGCTGCGTAAATAAAGATATAAAACTTTATCGCCTGATTTACGACCGATGATGGCGCAACGTCGCTTAAGTCAATAAGCGAAAGCACTTATGAGACAAATGTACTTCCTCCGGAAATCATACAAAATGTCAAAAATAACACACACGCTATTATTCACAATCATACGTTACGCAAGATAACTTTATATGTAGGCATTATCCAAACTGTGCTGTTTGCAAATTGCCGGCTGAACTTTTGATAACTTTATGTAACTTTTCGTTTTACAACGTCTTTTAATGCTTTTATACTTTCGATTTCCGAAAGTGACCAAAATATTGTATTTAGCCTCACTTTGTCACTTTGTTTTTCATTTGTTTTTTATAAATCTAGTTAGTAGGAAATACTTATATCTAAAGCAGTTTTCATGTAAGTCTGTATGATTGGCATCACCTGCAGCTAATAAAGATGTCATTAGTTCATGGCAGTTACGAAAGTCTTGAATGACTTTCACATTCCACCCTCAGTTCCGTCGGTGTCACGTGACGAGTCAGTCGTGAGGCTTCGGCGGGGGTCGTGAGGTTTCCCCGAAGAGGGGTCGTGAGGGATCGAATGTCCGCAGTGCCCCTGTGCGGACTTCACCGGGTTACGTCATCCCCTGCCCGGCCCTTCACTCATAGGGATCACATAAAACTAAATACAAAAGAACTGAAAGGGATCACTTTTTTATGACATTGTGTACATAGTCTAACATATTTCCCCAGATAGTTACCTACCAGATAATTCTGCAGATCACGTTATTGTCTCGTTAGTGTCATTTGGTTGATATATGATTTAGTTGAAGTAACCGGTATAATAGATAGCATTAATCTGTTGGAAATAGAAAATCTTAGAAATTACGAATCATAAATACTTATTTGCGTGGTGGGTGGCGCTTTGGCGAGCGGTTCACAATAAAGAGACACGGTGTAAATGAAAGACTACTAACTACGTTTCGGCAGCGCAGACCACCTACAGCTGTGCCTATGTCCAATGCCGCTGCGCACGCGCATCATTTGCATTCACTCGCGTCGCTCCGCGCTCCGCCTGCCTAATTGGACTCTACATTACAATGAACGTGTTTCGTCCCACACCACACGAAAGTGTGTAGTCGAAGGCTTCAAAATAAACTTCAAACTGATTCAAAACTTCCTGTATCCAATGCAATCTCACCTTCATATTATCATGTACCTACTGTTTTTTCTCACGATATTTCTGTGAATGCTCGTTCGACGGTCTGTGTGCAAACAAAATCGAGTGTGATTGTGTGTTATTGTTCCTCATGTGACCGAAACTGTGTGAACAACTACCACTTTACTTTTAGGGTCATCAACAAACGAAGAATTTTCAATAAAATGCATCTCTTCATTGTTTACTTTGAAGAAATTCTACTAAGTAGACAATGATGAGATACATAAATAAATTATAATACACATAGGTACTTTCTTTTCTCAGAATCTACATAATCACAAATACAAAAAACAACAAGAAAACAATTTTTTTTTGCTCTACATTTCTTTTTAGGCGTTTGAAATTGATCAATGCTGTAGCTCACTCTTGCTATCAATTCAACATTCAAAATATGAAATTGCCTTCAATTAGATAGATCCCACCAAAAATATTGACACTAAATGTTGCCCTGACGAGACCATAAAATACGGCTCTTACAAAAAGTTATCAGATCTCACGTAGAGCCAAGCTTAACTGCACGTCCTTCACTAACTCTACACCTTAGTCAATCAGTTTTCAGTTCTCAAGCATCAAAATTTACGGAAGTATCATACAAATTTCCATCTCTTTTAGGGTAATAGGTGATGAATAATAGTTTCTTTTTTTATTTATAATCTCAAATGGCTTACAAACTTACTTCTTTTACCGAGGTACTTTAAATAAATGTGAAATGACACCGACCGCACACAGATATCGATGTTAATTTCAGGTTGTTCCATAGAACAAGCAGCCCTGTCAATACGGGCACGTCCCCCGCCCCGCCCCGCCGCCTCGCCTCGCGAGCTGTGATTTCGGCACGCGCTGGGAAACACTCGATATGTACAACAATAGCTACCACTCCAAGGTTAATTATAATTTATACCTACCTACCCAGTCTTTTTGATCTCGTGCAGTCGTTTCATTTGAATCTAAATTATTATTTTGATGTTTTTTATCCGACGTCGAAGATTCAATCACCAGGACTCACATGCCTGTTTACCTCCGTGGGGCTTTATATTACTGAAGTTTGATATAATATGACGTTTATCAAGTTATAAGATATATATATGTAGACAATATTGGATATTTTCACATAACCATCATAAATAACCCTAAATATATTAAGAAACCTGTAAATAGAATGACAGACCAACCATTGACGTAGTTGAATGAAGTCACCTATAGCTGTAGCATAATATTACCTATGTTATCAGTCTATTGTAAAAATCGGAGATGAATAAATAAATAATGCAATGATGTCTGGCTCGCATGAGTCAGCGATCCACCGGCTGAGACAACACTACACGGTATTCAATAATAGGTATTAGGTATTCAACTGTAACACAATTCATAATGCCTCTCAAATAAGTACACAACAAGAAACGTGTGTAGAGCCACCACAAGCCAAAGGTAGCTTAATAAGATAGGAGATTTCTTATCTTTTTTATCAAGAAAATGTGTGTGAACTTTTACTTTTTGTAATCCTTTCTGATGCAGGTATCACTTATCATTATCAGGCGTCACTTTTTGTGAGCGCCAGAACTTCCGTCCGTGTGAAAGTGGTGCAGACAAATATTGACTTCGGTTGCCTTGTATAAAGCGACCTCCATACACCTTCCGGATAGATGGTTGCTATTGGTACGTATCCGGCGCCATTTTTGGACTGTCTTTTGTGGACTGACCAGTATTTTACACTAAAAATTCACTAGAAAAAAATAATATATACCTAGGTTACTATTTTTATTTATTTTTTCTGCTAAACTTGTAGATGTAACTAAATGACTTCATACTATGAACAGTTGCAATAGTTGTGTTGGCTCATTGAAACGAGTTAGTAATTCCATTGAACGCTCGTCCAGCTGATCACACAGTGAGTCACGTCGCTGCCTCGCTCGAACCTCCGGCTCGTGTACGCAATGTCTCCGAAGCACGACTCATCAGCTTTCTCGTACACAGTCAAATAGATTCAGCATATAACAGCCCTCCCGAGCGGGACATAGGCCTCCCCTGATAAGCTCCTGATTTTCTTTTTGTTTTAATTATTAGAGTATAGGCAAAAACACAATCCCCACGCTGGACGTGAGGGTTGGGGTTCGCAGTGGAGGTGTTAACAATGCTCAGGAGGATGATGCTGCATTTTATAACAAAGGTTGGTTTATGTCCGCTCTTATGGTAATACTCGTATGGCATCGGCAGAGTTGAAGCAAGCTTCCTTACCTAAAACTGTTCTACCTACTTACACTAACAAATACCGCGTATTGCCTCCATCGGATATCTTAGTCGAACGAACACTGCAGGTTAGACCCTTACCTTCAATGTTAATATGGAAACGACGAGGTAAAAATCCCGTTATAAGTCAAGTGGTCAAGTGCTTTGACTTCAGCAGACTTAGTTGATTTGGTGGTACCTACTTACTTACAGTCAATCTTAGTACATACAATAAAGTGGTCAGTGGTTTTATTCTTTTTGCGGCAGATCGCAATAAATTAGAGATGGTTGCAGAATGGTGTTAAAGTAAATAGCGAGACATTTCGCAGTGGTTCTGGGAACGTTTCATGATCGGTAGAAAGCGGCGCGGAGTGCCGTCCGTGCGACTCCGACGTGACTCCTGCGCAGGTTTAGATCGGGGGGCTGAGGGAGCGAACACTTTGTGCTGGACCAGTCACATTAGAAGGAGATAGGTATGTACATTATATTGAAAGTTTTCTGAGCTATTCTACAAAGTGGCTTAGGTACCTACTTCTTATGATATTGATATTGATGATGGCTTTATTACAGAGAGAAGCATCTGATTACCGGACCTCGTCGCAAGTATCAACGTAATATTTTCTAAATTACGTAATATCGGAGAACGGTAACGTCGAACCCCAACCACCGGTCTTGGGAGATTGGGCTGGAGAAGGTACTGCCAAAGGCGATGTAAACAGGACCTACCAACCAACCAAACCTAACCTACCAACCTACCTACCTATACCTGCGAATCCGCATTACATTCCTTCCGCATGGACGTGAATGCAAACTTTCCAATCGATAAAAATACAAAAATAATAAGGAAAGTCCGAGGACCTTGTTTTCGTTCAATTGTGAAATAACTTTCAATTCTCGTTAAATCCTGATTTTACGTTAATTAGCACCGACGCTGATGAAGCATTCGGTATTGGTACCGACAGAATACCGCCTGCATTCAATGGTGCACATAACACGATGTTATTGAGCATTTATAACTGTTACCGTAAATCTGGTCTTTATTCGAGTTTCGTTGAGCCTCCCCGTCCGTGCACAAAGTACGTAACTACCTAACCTAACAGTTAGGCTCTACTTTCAATTTCTTAAATCCACTGATGACTTATGTACAATATTCAGGTACTGCCTATAAGTAGGTATATCCATTTACAGATATTACTTAAGTAGGTATTTATTAAGTAAATAAATAAATTACATCCATTAGTGACAGTATTCAGTAAAATAATAGAGCATCTTATAGACCGTCTCGTCTGACTAGTACAGCTCGTCGGTGCGGGCGCGGGCTACAATAGTCGGAGTACTCTCGTTATTTGTTAATGTTCACCCCGTGTTACACAGTTACACCCCGTGCGTCGGACAGCACGTCAAGGCGTTGGTATTGCGCCTGACCTCTTTCCGGTCGTGTTGATCTACCATTCCAACGCTTTATGAATTACTAGCGACCCGCCCCGGCTTCGCACGGTTTTATTATACGTAAAAACCTTCCTCTTGAATCACTCTATCTATTAAAAAAAACCGCATCAAAATTCGTTGCGTAGTTTTAAAGATTTAAGCATTCAAAGTGACATAGGGATATAGGGACAGAAAAAGCGACTTTGTTTTATACTATGTAGTGATGAGACTGAGGGCACTTCTGTGCTCTATAGGTAATACATCCTGCTGCGCACATAACTACTGTCCATTGACTGGACGATGGGGCCGAAATTCGGCTAGGAGGACAACATCCTTGAATACTTTTGAAAATGAAATATCTTGCGTGTATCGGTTTATCGCATTCACTGAACAAGTGAATAACACAAACTTTCTTCCAAGATCATTGCTAACTGCAACTGAATGATGATTGACTGACAGCGGATGTTTTGAACTGTCTTAAATTGAGTACCTACCAGCCAACGAGCGCTTCATTACCTGCGCATGTCATTAACAACATCACCGTCTCATTGAGAGCCCGGGTCATAGCCTGAGATAGTCGGGCGAGGCTCAGCCAGCGAACTCAACATTTCACAAAACATCCTCTAACCCCAAAGTGGGCAAAGATTTTGTTATAAGCGCCAACCAAATCATATAGGTAAATAAAACATGCAGAATACTTACAGGAAAATATATTCTAAATAATAAACATACCTAAGACCCGAAGTGAGAATCGAAGCCGCAACCTTCTTCGTAAATATTCTAGGTTTGGTTGATTTGGAGACTGAAAGGGATATAAGACCAAAAAAATCCAAATTCAAGGAATGACTGGTGTGCCTGGATCCATCCCTGGCCCAGCCTGTCACAAGACTCGCTTGAAGGCCGATCATAAATGGCGGTTACGAGCTCAGCCGAAACCAGTTCCCGGATAGAGTCCGCTCCTGTCCACCCGCTTCGTGCCTACAGCCTTCACTGAACTACAACCATACGTTACGTAGCCTACCTGTCTTGGTATTTTAGAGTTTAGCTTCTATAGTTTTAACAAGGTCTATTGTATTCCACAGCACATCCAATTTATAGCACCAATAAAATGTCAGGTTTCGAGTAAATCGAACCTATTATTATTTATCAGAGACGAATAATTCAAAATTCAACGTGTCGTAGAGTAAACACTAACAGAAGTTATACATGACATGTTGTTAGGGTCCTAATTAGCTGTAGGGGCTTGGAGCACAAGCTTCGTATAACACATGTCATCTTGATACAGTATTGCGTTAGTGACGTAACGGAGCGGTGTTGGGGCGGCTCAGCGGACGTATGCGCACGCGCAGTCGGCTGGCGCGGCGGAGCAGTCCGGAGCATATCGTCTCTGATACCATCTCGATAATAAAACACACCCACATGAAGTGAGGTCCCTATCCCTTTCAGATTGGATTTTAGAACAAATTCATCTGACTGTCGGGGATACCTGATAAGTCATTTGATTTGACTCATATACCTACCTACTCTAATGAGGCTTGTTCATTCTAAAACGCATTTTATTTCATAGGTATAATGTCGCTTCGTAAGCCGCATCATAGCGCCCACTAACGCAAATAAGCCTCGGAATAAACAAAAGTTATTTTAATCCGTTTTCAATCGGGAATCGATAATAACCACGATCTACTTGGAAACCATAAACTTTAGTATCTATAAAATGCAACCAATTCTCCAGTGAGCAGCACAGGTTGCGCAGCAGTTCTGAGGCTTTGTTAGAGGAATGTGGTCGGTCTTCGCATTATTCAGCGTCTGGATCGCCCTTCAGTGAGCTTCAGGCGAGTCTGATCGTGCGGGCGCGTTTAATCCTCAGACGATCCTATTAGCAACTCAATTAGCACGGGTAGAGAATTACCGTTACTTATGAGTTTGAATCAATATACCTACCTACCCAAATGTTTGAAACACAACGAACAACGAGTCGATTCCGATCAGATTTTTAAGCAGCACTTCTTCTTACTTTCTTTGCTTACTTCTATGTATGTGTGCAGGCACGTCCAGCTGTGGTCGCGCGGGTATGACTATTGGTAGACATCGTTAAAACTTCATGTCAATGTTATTTCTTATGAATTCTGAAAATAATGCACTACACATGATAACTCAAAAAAAACACATTTAATTTGTAGCAATACTATATCAATGTAGGTTCTTGTTGCTTTTTATTTAGTTGTTTGTTATGTAGCAGTAGGTAGGTAGTAATAATATTTGGTAAACTATATTAGTATATTGAGTACAAGCGATACCGACACATGCTTGCCCTAGCGCGGTTGCACCGCAACTTTATGTTTTGAATGGCCTATGGGGAAATTATTAAGTACATGAATATAGTAATTTTCAGTTTGTAATTTGACCTGGTTAAGTTCTAAGCATAAACAAATTAAATTCATTGACTTCTAATTTTGAGAAAAAGTGAAAGAAGATCGCAGTACGATCTCGATACAACAACACCTAAGAGCCAGGCAATGTAGACAACACAGCGCGAGAGCCTTCCGTATCAAATAAAGAGAACGGGACCTGCACCTCTGTGGACCGGTAGAGGTAACTGACAGGTTAGCATGCGTGACCAATCGATGCGAGCGTGTCAACAGTTGGGAGCGAACGGGCCGCGGCAACACTGTTATGGAGCAGACCGCCTCACGCGACCGCGACAGCGCATCAGCACTGACATGCGACCCACTGCCGGGCGACTCACGGGGCGCGCTGCACGAGGGAGGGGTACCTAGTCCATGTGCGGCGGCGGTTCTAATGAACGTGTTACATACAACAACTGTCCGCGAAGGGTTTTCATATGAAAGACTGCATGTTTGCCAACGTCCAAGAGTTCCAAGGGACAAATTCCGATATATTAGACACGACCAACTAGTCCTTGGTCTAATTAGGAGTCTAAGCCAGTAGGTAGTACTTTCTACTGGTTGTACCTAGTACCTAGGTACCTAGGTACCTAGGTACTAGGTACATACTAGCTGGCTCGTTGGGGCAATAAACTAAGGAACAGCGCACTGGCTCGACAACTGTGATGAAGCAAGGTCTCTGGAACTGTGCCCTGCACTGACATCTCGCATGGAGGTGTTTTGTGAATTATCCCCCGCACTAACCAGGCCCTAACCCGCCCAGCTCCTTGAAGAGCCGGACCAGGACTTCTGGTGATTGACAGCTACGTTTCAGCTTCTCTGTGTGGACGGGGTTGGCGCCTCGATAAGGCTCTTCAGTCCCGTCTTTTGTCTGCTACAGACAAGGTCTCGTAAGACAAGAATGTTTGAAACACGTTGATTGACTATGTTCCATTCCAAATGATCTGCAAATAGTTGTTCCGGGGCTCTGGGAATACATCAGTTATCTTGTTATACCTATCACACAAGCTCTGCTTAGCTAAGAGCTAGACGATGGTGTGTGGATTCTCCATTGTTAAAAAAATCCTGTATTTTCTGTGAAACTTATAGCACTATCAATTCACGTGTTAGGTATTAAGTTAGGTTGGGCAACCTAGCAATGCCAATGTCAGACGAATTAGTTCTGATCTCATTAACAGGGTGCTAGTAGGTACTAGAGCTGTAGAAAACAGTTTGTCTAAAACACGACCTTCTATTTAATTCAATACTAACGCGGAGTTTACTGATCGTCAAGTTTTCATGATTTTTTTTTAATTTTCACGATGAATCTACTTTTATTCCATTGTAACTAAAGGCGGTAACATAGGAATGTAGTTACGAAAAAGTGTTTCCGAATATCGATTCATACAAATCTGGACCTTTATCATTATAATAGTTTTCCATTCTATTTACGAAATCTTTATTTAAATTTCGAAACGACTAAGTACCTATCTAAAAATTAAGAAGAAAGAAAGAAAACTATTTCTAATATGCCGAATTCTAATATTTCTAATAAGGCCGCCCTAAGTTTAAAAATAATTTAGATCCATGAACCACCACACAGTTCTCGCCGCACCGGCAACACCTCAATTAGACCAGCGCTGATGAATGTTCGCCCTCTCTAACAAACACTCATGTCCGCTGTCGTAGAGGAACTCACTCACTTGTATAAGTACCTACTCGCCAAGTAGCTAGGGTGATTTAAAATATTTCACCTTTTTGAATGAATAGAGCAAGCAGCAAATCAGCTAATAACGCCTGGATGAAAAGTCTTTGTCGAGACAAAGCTGTGTAAGAGTTGCTTAGATATTTTGTCGACCGATGCGGCGCAGCGGGCGAACGTCAACCTGCAAAGCCCCCTGTTTTGCAGGTAAAGATAAAGATGTTTATTTATGAAATAAAACACAAACTTAAATACTAAAAATAATAAATTAAGTCCGTGAATTAATTAATATCGTAGGCTTTCATAGGATTCCATAAAATACAACTCGCACGCCTTCGCCACCGCTGCGCCTCCGGCTTCTGTGTGTTTCGAACACAGATTACCCCCAATAGATACCGCATTACGGGACTGTGGTTAGAATCCAAGCGCACCAAAATTGGAGGAAGGCGCGGGTTGCGGGGACCGGAACAAAGGCGTTGTGATTGGCTATTTCAAGGTCACACTAAAAATGTACTAATTGTTTACTCACCCTAGGGTTGGGAAAGTTGCACAACAAAATGAAATTTGTCGAAAATTAATTTCGATGCCATGTTGTAAAAAGAACATCAGTTTACTTGAATATTTAAATCTTTTTTATTGCAGTCTCGTATTATAATCGTAAAATTATTATTGTTTTGTATTTGTATCATTTCGGATTCAAAAACAAACCGATATTAAAGAAAAAAACGACGACAGATGTGGCGCGGTGGGCGAAGGTCCGCCTGCGCTGTCGCAGGAGGTTGCGGGTTCGGCTTGGGAATAGATGATACTGTGTGAATTGTCCAGCATTATTTTTTACTTATTTATTATCTGCAAACATACCAGTATCGGTAAGCATAATGTTGGCACAGCAGAACTCATGACACGACGGCGATTTTTCATTATGTGAAAACTGTCTTCGGTGAAATGTCTTGAGCAAATAACACTGGTATTATTAGGGAACCACCCGTCGCGTTTGGTTGCGTCTATCCATTTTTTTTTCTTTTCGGGGCAAGAAGGAAACCTTAAACAAGATAAGCTGCAGAGTTACAAAAATCACCATAAATAACATTCATTTATTACTATTTATTATTTTGTAATTGTCACCACAACCCATTCCCTCCGCCGGAATCGCCTCAGAAGTAGCAAACAAGCTTCAGGAGCTTCTAGCTGTAGTGTATTATTATGTATTCTATGTACTTACACCCCTACCTTTCTTAAATATAAAATTTCTATACATCTAAAGGTTGTCTGGAAGAAATCGCTTCTAAGCGATAAGACCGCCCATCATACTCTTATGTTTCATGTTAATTACTATTTTTTTGTGTGTAGGTAGGTACATAGTTTTATATTGTATTGTAGGATAGACCTACCTAGGTACTAGTAATCCTGCATTTCCATTTTGATTTATTTACATTTAGCAATTTTTTTTAATATCCTTTAATAAGAATAAAACAACATTTAGGTTTCTGCATAACTTCCTAATTTTAGTGCTTTCCATACAAAAAATCCGAGAATCCCACTTACTACGTCATCCAACATTTATATCGACGTCGCGTCGCGTCGACTAGAGAGGAGTGAAATTCACAACACTATCATTACACGTGCTTTCGCCGGAAAGGGACAACGAATGCAATAACAGCAATGAGGAAAAGAAACAAGCGACCGTCTTTACGTGCCATCAACCATTATAAGATGAGCTCTTCTACAACTAGTAAAATTAAATTATTTTACTTACCGATGAAATGATATTCCGTCCTTTTGGTAATTTGAAGTTCGAGATGATTTTCCACACCATTTTACTGAACATGTAGTCATTTTGTCCTTTTTGTGTACACAAAACCAATTTTCATTAGCGTTATAACAGAAAAACGTAAAGGAGCTCACGGGTCTGAGACTTGGTCGGCTCTGAAGGCGTGCTTTGATATGGCGATTTATATCAGTGCATTTGCACATATGTGTGGTGCGCGGTTGTCGTCTTACATGCGGAATCTATTGGGGGTAATCTGTGGTTTCGAACTTAAGGGCAGGCGTGCAGTCTGTAGGTACCTCTGGGGACGTTTCAGAGGTCCGCCAACTGCACGTGCAGCTGTGCATTACCGACAGACTGTAGCGCCTTGGCCTCGATGCGGGCGCGACGTTACTCTGCTCAATCGGTTTCTAAAAACTATCTCGTTATTATAATATCACGTTTTATTAGAAACCGCTTTATGATTTAATGGTAAACCTACATAATGGAGCTGAAATAGTAATTCAATGAAACAATTACCATTACCTAGATAGATAGTAGATATTGTTCGAAACATTGCAGAGACTCGGAACAGTCTCGGCGGGTAATGTACAGCTCTGTCGTAACACCAATAACTGGACAATAATGTAGAACCTAATTATCTTTCGGTATTACAAACTATGACTAATCAAACACCAATTCAATCTTACGAAAGTACCTATGTAGTTTTAAGTACCTAGTAGAACGACATGGCGGGGATTTCTTGAAAAATGCCTGAAAAAATAAGGTCACCGCAGTTCCTTTCAATCTACTAAATGAACTGCAGAATGTATCGCAACAAAGAATCTCGAGTTCTTGAACCTCTTGCTTCTACCTCAGTGATTCCCAAGTGGTCCAGGTGGACCCCCAGGGGTCCACGGGAGACTTGATGGGGGTCTATGTTAGGCGTTACGAAAAATGGGGGTCTACAATTGTAAGCGGGGGTGCAGGAAGATTAATGTGGTTTCGGTAGTGAAGAACTAAAATGTCGGCTTTACTTCTCTTATCAATATAGGTAGATAATATTGTAAGAAGCTCAGCCACTATTAGGTACTTGTAAAACTTGTTGCTGCCTAAAAACTTGCAGCGAGATTTGCGGTTATTCCTTACAAAATTCAAGCCAAATATTGATAATTTGCTGTCAATACAGCATCAATTGTCACTTTTTTTTTCGAAAACTGTTAATTCGTCGTTGAAACTCAGCGACAATGCAAG
This sequence comes from Eupithecia centaureata, assembly GCA_944547425.1. Classification (NCBI taxonomy): domain Eukaryota; kingdom Metazoa; phylum Arthropoda; class Insecta; order Lepidoptera; family Geometridae; genus Eupithecia; species Eupithecia centaureata. The sequence goes on along the minus strand of OX155688.1, from coordinate 246,963 downwards.
TTCCCTTAGATCTAATCTTCACTTTTTTTTCGAGATTTAGAGATTCGAAGTAAAGTACCTAGCTGCAGGGGGTCCACCGGATCCAGGAGAATTTTGAAAGTGGTCTATGAAACAAAAGAGTTTGGGAACCTCTGTTCTACCTATACGTCTCATCTCAACAACGGACGCACGCCACCAATTTAATGGTCAGTAGGTTACTTCATTAATGAGGTCAAAGGCTAACCCTACTTAGATTAGGTAAGAAGTAGGTACCCTATATAAATATCAGGTGATTGGACCTTAGGGTCAAATCCGTCCCATGAGCAAAGCTCAGCATAGCCCGCGGAGCGTGACGAGGCCTGCGCTTGAGCAACTCGAGCGGCGACAAAACGGAGCGCGCGGCCGCACGCGCGACACTCGGCCATGCGACCCGCCGCGCTGCTGCTGGTGGCGGCCTTAGCGCTCGCGCGCGCGTCTGCGCCGGAGCCTGCGCTCACGAGACCGCGGCTCGAGGGAGACCGAGCTATAGTCACCAATGTGACCGAAGAGAGCACCAGCGAAACCGACGAGTTGGACGGAGAGCCGGTGGTGCGCAAGAAGAGGACGTTCGGGGACGTGGTGTTCCGCGGGCTGGCCGACGTGCTGGGCTACAGCGTGCAGCGCCGCGCGCCCGCCGCCTTCCCCCCGCCGCTGGACCCCGTGCCCGGGATCGACATCCCCCTGCAGGCGGGCCCCGCGCCCCCGCCGCCCCCGCCCCCCTGCGGGGCCCCTAAAGCGGCCGGCCCGCCCCCCTGCCGCGCGCCGCCCCCGCCGCCCCCGCCCAAACCGAGGCCGCCTCCTCCACCGCCCTGTCCGAAACCCAGAGCGGTTCCGAGGAAGAAGAGACCCCCGCCACCCCCGCCTCCGCCGCCCCCTCCGCCGTGCGCCAAGCCGCGCGCCAACCCCGCCACGCCGGCCCCCTGCGCTCCCCCTCCCCCTCCGCCCCCACCCGCGAAGGACAACCCGGAGACCATCACGTCCAACTTCCGTCTAGACTTCAACTTCAACCGCATCCCCCCCGCGACGCCCGCGCCCGCGCCCGCCGCGGATCGCGTCGATGACCTCGACCAGCAGTACTACGACGAGCCAGTCGCGCAGGAGCCGATAGCCATCGAGCCGCGAGCCGCCCTCCTGCCCTCCGCAGAACTAGCACCGGCGCGTAAGCCCAAGGTGTACGTCGACGCCTTCGTCCTTAGAGACGGTGTTCCTGAGCGCGTGGACGCCGTCAGCGCCCGGAGGCTCGGCGCTCCGCCGCCGGCCCGGGGGGACGACTACCTCGCGTACGACGACGAGGAGCAGGGGGCTGCGCAGGACGACTACGAGGAGGAGCCGCAGGAGTCGCGCGACCGGGCGAAGGCGGTCAAGGAGTTCGGCTCCGCGGTCGACCAGTTTTGGGATTCCAAGCGACGCAACAGAGAACAGAGTCAAATACTGAGGCGGCTGCCCGCCGATCACTACCAGAACGTTCACTTCGGCGACAGAGCGGCGCTCACGGACTTAGTCGAGGATCAGAAACAAAGAAAGAAGAAGAAGAAGCGACCTCCTGCGACCCCGGAGCCGGAGCCGGAGGCGGAGGAGGAGGCGGAGGAGGAGGCGGAGGTGACGACGACCACCGAGGACCCGCGACAGACGCTGCGGCCCAAAGTCCTGCCGCCCACGGAACATAACCCCAACAACATCGACACGGTCACGGTGCGCGTGCCGCCCATCTACCGCGAGAAGCAGCCCAAGAAATACCACCGCGGGAAAGCTCCCGACCGAGACGACGAGGAAGAAAGGGACTCCCCTCGCTTCTACAGTAGAGACAATAACTCCGACGAGTCTGACACGGAGGGCGAAGACACTTCTGTTTCGCACCAGACCGAACGCCCTCGCAAGAGACGCAAGAAAGTGCGACGCACGCGCTCCACGCACGAACGAGAGGATTCCGACGAAGACTACGAATATTCCGGTGAGAAGCAAGCGTCGGAGGAAGAGAAACCCGCGTCCGAGGAGGAAAGGTTCTACGCGGAGCTGAAAGTGCCTTCACCGACCAGGGACGCGGACAGGGCGCGGCACGAGGACGCAGACCACGGGTACTTCCTGAATGATCACGAGCGGATCCGGGACGACCCGGAGACGATAGCGGAGGACGACAGCGGGGAGGACGATGGCGAGCGAGCGGACGACAGCGAGCGGTCGCAGGAGGACGCGGAGCGGACGGGGGATCAGGGGAAAGCGGACGAGCGCGAGCGGACGGATGAGCTCAGCCCCAACGCGAAGTTTCACGTGGCAGGCTACAGGAACAAGTACATTAAAGCGCACGCGGCGCAAGTCGACGACCCGCGGCCTGCTCTCGCCAGAGCTGGGGAGAAATCTGCCGCCTTCGCCAACACCGCTAAAGAGTCTGCCGAGAACGCGTGACGCGCCAGCCCGCCATATCTATTTATTTCTATGTAGAGATCGCTACGATTCGGGCTCGAACGCACTGCGAACATCAGCTAATGTATAACTATTTTCATTTGAAAGTTTCGCGGTGCGTCCTGAAGCTCCGCTCCTCGGAGTCTGCGATTGATGTAGTTAGGTCCGTTATTACTTTTGTACTTACTTAATTTAAGTTTCTAAATAAAGAGTTTCGTCAATGATTTCGTTTGTATCTCGCGAGCCCGTGAGGCGTGACTCCCGCGGGTCGAGGTGAGCGGTGAAGGTCCGCGCTACTCCGCGGGCCATCGACCGCGCCGGTCTCCTTCCCTGCACTTGGAGTTTGATGACATTCGCTATTACAACATATTGCAGATAATAATGGCGTTAAATTTAAATTAATATTTGAATACTGCTATCTTATAAAACTGCTGTTAATGTTACGACATGCATGCGATACTCTCTCTTGTTATTTTTGCACACCAAGGTATATTGGTCGTGTCTTTGCAAATAAATTACTTTTACTTTACTCTTTGAGTTCCACTTTAAGTACTAAGATTAAAGTAATGATAATATACAAATATGTTATATTATCTTAATTTTAAGAATACAGGCTCATATTGATTTTATAGCCCAGCGGAGAAAAAAGTAGTAAATATAGGGGGCGCTTTCTATCCCCTTGGACGGGAGTGGGTCGAGGTCGCGACCGCGACTAATGTACCGTCGGTACAACTGAGGTAATTAGGTCTATGGAAAAAGGTGTTTCGATTTCTAAATTTTTTATTTATCTATGTTTTTGGTGAGTGATTGGCAGGTATTTGATCTGACTAGTGGCCATACATTTAACTTACAATGTACACTTAACTAGGGCAGGTAGAGTTGTTCAAGTCAACGCAGCAGTGGTAGGGTCTGCGGCGCGGCGGCCGGGGTCTTTCTAGAACAAACGAGGACGGTCAGCAACATACCTATTTGCTACTGTTACCACTAACAGCTGCAGCTTGCTTGAAGCTAGATCAATGGGTAATTATGACGGACGGATTTAATGAGTGGTTTCAGTTGAGGCCTACTCGGTTCTAGAAATCTAGATATTCTTTGTCTGTAGTACAATTTTGACAGTTCGAAAAGACAGCAACCGCGTGATGTACCTAGTACACAAGGGCACCGGCATGAGCTTCTCTCTAGTGTCTCTCGCTCGCTCGAGTGTGCGGGCGCGGGTGCAGCGCTCTCTCTCGTGTAGAGTACCTTGTGCAAGCCGTGCACGGTCCGCACGTGGTGGTTGAGCGACTGCTTGTACTTGTAGGTGCAGTCGCAGACGGCGCAGCGGTGCGCGCGCTCCGCCCCGTGCGCGCGCGCGTGCTGTCTGCAAACACACACCTCGGTTACATGACGACATATACTAATACATACTAATACTAATAGCTTGTTGTTGTATACGCGTGCCGGCGCGCGGGCGGCGCGGCGTGCGCGGCGAGGTGCGCCGCCAGCTTGTTGTTGTATACAACATACCTGAGGTCCCGCGCGGTCCTGAAGGCGCGCGGACAGGGCGCGCGCGCGCAGGCGTGCGGGCGCGCGGGCGGCGCGGCGTGCGCGGCGAGGTGCGCCGCCAGCTTGTTGTTGTATACAACATACCTGAGGTCCCGCGCGGTCCTGAAGGCGCGCGGACAGGGCGCGCGCGCGCAGGCGTGCGGGCGCGCGGGCGGCGCGGCGTGCGCGGCGAGGTGCGCCGCCAGCTTGTTGTTGTATACAACATACCTGAGGTCCCGCGCGGTCCTGAAGGCGCGCGGACAGGGCGCGCGCGCGCAGGCGTGCGGGCGCGCGGGCGGCGCGGCGTGCGCGGCGAGGTGCGCCGCCAGCTTGTTGTTGTATACAACATACCCTCGGTCCCGCGCGGTCCTGAAGGCGCGCGGACAGGGCGCGCGCGCGCAGGCGTGCGGGCGCGCGGGCGGCGCGGCGTGCGCGGCGAGGTGCGCCGCCAGCTTGTTGTTGTATACAACATACCTGAGGTCCCGCGCGGTCCTGAAGGCGCGCGGACAGGGCGCGCGCGCGCAGGCGTGCGGGCGCGCGGGCGGCGCGGCGTGCGCGGCGAGGTGCGCCGCCAGCTTGTTGTTGTATACAACATACCTGAGGTCCCGCGCGGTCCTGAAGGCGCGCGGACAGGGCGCGCGCGCGCAGGCGTGCGGGCGCGCGGGCGGCGCGGCGTGCGCGGCGAGGTGCGCCGCCAGCTTGTTGTTGTATACAACATACCTGAGGTCCCGCGCGGTCCTGAAGGCGCGCGGACAGGGCGCGCGCGCGCAGGCGTGCGGGCGCGCGGGCGGCGCGGCGTGCGCGGCGAGGTGCGCCGCCAGCTTGTTGTTGTATACAACATACCTGAGGTCCCGCGCGGTCCTGAAGGCGCGCGGACAGGGCGCGCGCGCGCAGGCGTGCGGGCGCGCGGGCGGCGCGGCGTGCGCGGCGAGGTGCGCCGCCAGCTTGTTGTTGTATACAACATACCTGAGGTCCCGCGCGGTCCTGAAGGCGCGCGGACAGGGCGCGCGCGCGCAGGCGTGCGGGCGCGCGGGCGGCGCGGCGTGCGCGGCGAGGTGCGCCGCCAGCTTGTTGTTGTATACAACATACCTGAGGTCCCGCGCGGTCCTGAAGGCGCGCGGACAGGGCGCGCGCGCGCAGGCGTGCGGGCGCGCGGGCGGCGCGGCGTGCGCGGCGAGGTGCGCCGCCAGCTTGTTGTTGTATACAACATACCTGAGGTCCCGCGCGGTCCTGAAGGCGCGCGGACAGGGCGCGCGCGCGCAGGCGTGCGGGCGCGCGGGCGGCGCGGCGTGCGCGGCGAGGTGCGCCGCCAGCTTGTTGGTAGCGAACCGCGCGCCGCACACCTGGCACATGTACGGCTTCGCTCCTGGAACACCACGCACTCCTTCACTACTCGGTACCTGGCTAGATTACAGAATTTGGGTCTATGAGAATAGCTTAAAGAAGCCCTTTTCTAAGGCAATACACATAATCACAGGCACAGCACGTCCGTCCATACGGCGCGGCGGCGCGTGCTGTGCCAGCGACAGGTAAACTGGCTGCGAGGATGATTCGTAACAGTAAGCGCCTAGATGACTTGTAATAGTAAAACCAAAATTTTGCTGAGATAAATTAAGTGTGCAAACTTTATTAGTTGATAAATTCAAAAACTATCTTATGTGTATCAATGCATGTGGTTGTTCCCCACCTGTTTGTTTCCGCATGTGGTTCTTCCTAGAGGATTCGATCCCGGTCCATTTCCGATCCCGAAAATTTCGGGATCTTTCCAAATCCCGGGATTTTCGGGATTGTGAAAAGTTCTTAAAAATGTTAAAAATAATGAAGCGCGTTTATTTAACAAACACAAATTATAAACTTAAAATTATGCCAATTTCTTATCGGCACCATTAAACATAACAAAAAGGCGAATCTGATCATGTCGGTTGATATCGGATTAAAAAACTGGAATTATTATACAAACATTTTATTATCAGAATAAGCTCTTTTTATTAACAAACTAGCGACCCACCCCGGCTTCGCACGGTTTTATTATACGTATAAACCTTCCTCTTGAATTACAAATGTTGGGAAAAAATGTTGTTGTTTTTATAATGTGTAAATCTTTAATTGGCTCTCCGATTCAATTACTCCATTTCATTAAGTTAGTTTAAGCCGTTGATTTTCCAATAAATAAATATATATTAAAATAAGTGGAATTTTGTAAATAAATATCTTTTCTTCTCCGGAAATATCGTCGGAATAAATTTGTTTTATATTTGAACTATGAATAAAATGTCAGCGAAAATAAATACCACTCGAGAAAATTTTGAGATTCTTCGGTTTTTATATGAATTCCCGGAATAAAGTTTTGAAGTTGTTTGGTTTTAACAGCTCATGTTGTATCGTAGCTCGAAACAAGGTAAATAAGAGCCCGAATATCGGATCACTGCTGATAACGTAACCATTATGTATTTACTTAAATTAGTATTTTGTACGTATGTATACCGTATACCGTGGAAAAGTTGACTTTAACAAAAATTATTTTTTAATTAGTATAATTAATGGAAAAAATAAGTTTTTGTGATTTTAATTAATTATTACTTTGTTTTTGAAAGTAAATATAAAGCTGATTTTAATATATTACTTCGATTTTATTTTCCTGTCTACCTATCTACGATGTCTACGAGGGATTATCCCGTGATCGCGTGTCACCAATCCAGAAATCCCGGGATTTAAAATAAAGACCGGGATCGAATCCTCCAGTTGTTCCCCACCTGTGTGTATCCGCATGTGCTTGTTCCCCACCTGTGTGTATCCGCATGTGGTTGTTCAGGATGTTCTTGCTGATGAACCGCTTGCCGCAGTCGTCACATTCAAATGGTCTCTCCCCTGGAAATACACAAAATCCTTAATTTGATGTAACAGTAACTTATTTTATTTTATTTTATTTTATTTATTTGGAAAACAAACAGCTTATTCAACAACAATAGTTAAAACTTATGGGTAACTTAAGCCTAACAGTTTCCGCATATGGGTAATCAATGTTCTGTGTCTTTAAAATTGAAGTATTGAATTGAGTTGAAGTAAAAACTAAACAAGTAAACTTAACTAGTGTACTATACTTTAAACTACTATATATTATGTATTCAGTACACTTAAGCCATCCAAACGTAAATATCAAATAAAAATGTAAGAAAAAAATAATAAAATTAAAAACAAAATAGTGAGGCTCATTAATTGGATAAATTAATGATAATTCATTAATAATTCTCCAATCAGTAAGTTCAATCCAATCAACAAATGAATTTAAATAATTGTTATAAAAGATTTAATCTGCGAAAAATGATTTATTTATTAGATTTTTTATGCCATTCTGCCTCAAAGAAAACAAATCTATGTCACTTGAATATTCTTTGTCATAAAGGTTACATGTACGGGCAAAGAAGGAGTTTCTGCGATAGTTAGTAGAGCACTGTGGGACGTAGAGTTTCATAGCGTTTCGGCGACTAACAGCACGGCGCGGAACTTGGACTCGAATCAGCGACAGAAGATCAGGACAATCAATTATGTTCAAAGCGATGTTATGCAGGAAGGTGAGGTCGGCAGCCTCCCGGCGCTTGACCAGAGGCAGCAGGTGGTGACGCTTACAGCTCTCTAAATAGTCAGGACAAACTATTTTGAACTTGAAGTTTAAGAATCGTAAAAACTTTTTCTGGACCCTCTCCAACATATCTATATATACTCCATAGCTAGGATTCCAAGCCTGCGACGAGTACTCAAGCCTACTTCTTACTAATGAGCAGTATAAGATTTTAAGTGTTTTTACCGATTTAAAGTCTCTCGTAACACGGAATATAAAACCCAACATTTTTAAAGCTTTTGCAACAATGCTTTCAATATGCTCGTTAAAACGAAGTTTAGAGTCGATTGTAACACCGAGGTCAACAACACTGTTAGTTGTTGACAAAGCTTGGTCGTTGATTTTATAGACATGATGGAAGGCATTGGGAGATCTAGTGAAAGTTATTTGAGAGCATTTAAGAATATTGAGATCTAATTTGTTGGTTACACAGTAAAGGTGGAAAGTATGGAGGTCTTGTTGAAGAAGGTCCGAATCAAGTGCACTATTAATAGTCTTGTAGATTTTCATATCATCCGCAAATAACAAGAAATATGAATAATTAAAACATGAATAAATATCATTAATAAATAAAACAAACAGCAGGGGTCCTAAAATCGATCCCTGGGGCACTCCTGACGGAATAGGGTATGATTTAGACGAGAAGCCATTGAGGACTACAGTTTGACATCTGTCCCTGACATACGAAGCAAACCACCTGTGCAGGTCGCCCCGAATCCCAGCGGCTAGCAGCTTGTCAAGGAGCAGAGCGTGATCAATTCGGTCAAATGCTTTGCTGTAGTCCGTATATATAACGTCAACCTGTCTTCCAGTTTCCATACCAGCTGCTACCGCATCCGTAAAGGTAACAAGATTGCTTGCCGTAGATCTCCCCCTTAAGAAGCCATGTTGTTGTGGAAGAAATGTGTGCTTAAGTGCCGCATAAAGCTGGTCGTGAATCACCTTTTCAAATATCTTTGCTAAAACACAAAGTTTAGAAATAGGCCTATAATTAGATGTAATTTGCTTCGGACCTTTTTTATGAATTGGCGTAATAATAGCAGTTTTCCACACGATAGGCATTATTCCCTCATTGATGGAGCGCTTAAACAGAAGACAAACGGGGTAACATAGACTCGGAGCACAGTTGGTGATTAAGCATGGATGTAGACCGTCCGGGCCAGCCGATTTTTTGTCATCAAGTGTTTCCATATGCTTTAATATGCTACTCTCTACTATTTCGACGGAGCTAATATCACATGTAGTAAGGGGTAACGAAGGTTTAGGTAGCACAGTAGCAGCTGGTGTGGAAGATGGTAAGTAGTTAGAGTTAAAGAATTCACCGAAGGCATTACAGATATCCACCCCAGAAGTCAGAGTTTTATTTCTGTGTGTCATAGATGTTGGATATAAATTATTCAGTCTATTGTTTTGAATGTAAGACCAGAAGGCCGTTGGATTCATACAAATTGATTCTTCAATTCTACTGATATAAGCAATATAGCATTCCCGCTCAACTCTTTTAGCTCTATCACGCAGTGTTTTATATGAGTTAATATCAGAAACATTAAAGTATGTTTTATACTTACGATGAAATTTATTTTTCTCCTTTAATAACTTACAGAGCGCAGGCGAATACCAAGTAGGGAACTTCTTATTGTGAGTTTTATGAGATGGAATATAAGTGTCCCTTAAGCCTGATAAAATACTGTTGAATGTATTTAACGCTTCATCCAAACTTCCACATATTAATAGAGAGTCCCAGTCCTTATCATCTAGTTCCTTACAAATAGCAGAGTAATTACCCTTGTCATAAGAATATTTCAGCCTCGGGTTAGGTTTGAGGTAGGTTAGATCAACAAATTGGGGTCTACAGATGAGAGCTGGGTGATATCTATCCTCTTTAACTAAGGGGTCCATACAGTGGCTAATTGAAACGTCATCGTTACAAAAAACCAGGTCTAGTAAGTTATCCATATGATTTTTAATATGATTATATTGAGATAAATTGCATAAATTGATTAGATCATTCATTTCATTATGACTGCAGTTAGAAATATCAAATTCAGGATTTAAACTATTTATGTTGACATCATTGGACGAAACCCATCTTATATCGCTTAAATTAAAGTCGCCTAATAATAATATTTTGTCATTGGGATTATTACTTGAGATCGATAAAACTTTATTAGAAAAATTAGCAAGCTGCGAATAGAAAGATAGTCCTAAATGTTGTTGACATAAGTACAAACAACCAATAAAGTAAGTAAGTAGTAAGTTAAGTAGGGTAAAAAGTTTATAAAATAAATTTTATAAATCTAGTATAAAACGCACGCGGCTTCGCAACGCAAGCGTTGTTTCTATTGAAACGTTTCAAGGCTATTTCTATCACATGGGAAATTATTTAAAGGATGAAAAGTGACAATGAGAGGATGTGTATAGCTCACCGCTATGTGTCCTGAGGTGCGTGCGCAGGTTGGTCCCGGTGCTGTAGGAGCGCCCGCAGCCGGCGGCGGGGCAGGCGCGGCGCGGCGCCGGCCGGCAGTTAGATGAGAGGATGTGTATAGCTCACCGCTATGTGTCCTGAGGTGCGTGCGCAGGTTGGTCCCGGTGCTGTAGGAGCGCCCGCAGCCGGCGGCGGGGCAGGCGCGGCGCGGCGCCGGCCGGCAGTTAGATGAGAGGATGTGTATAGCTCACCGCTATGTGTCCTGAGGTGCGTGCGCAGGTTGGTCCCGGTGCTGTAGGAGCGCCCGCAGCCGGCGGCGGGGCAGGCGCGGCGCGGCGCCGGCCGGCAGTTAGATGAGAGGATGTGTATAGCTCACCGCTATGTGTCCTGAGGTGCGTGCGCAGGTTGGTCCCGGTGCTGTAGGAGCGCCCGCAGCCGGCGGCGGGGCAGGCGCGGCGCGGCGCCGGCCGGCAGTTAGATGAGAGGATGTGTATAGCTCACCGCTATGTGTCCTGAGGTGCGTGCGCAGGTTGGTCCCGGTGCTGTAGGAGCGCCCGCAGCCGGCGGCGGGGCAGGCGCGGCGCGGCGCCGGCCGGCAGTGCCTCGCCGCCCGCCACCGGCTCAGCCCGCCGGCGCCACACACCGCGCAGCTGAACTCACTCTCTCCCAGGTGGACCTTGCTACAACAAGGTTACATACTTTTGTTACACTTCAAACTTAGCATCTTTTTTTCACTTTGTAGATGATTAAGTTTTTTAAACTTACGCGATCAGAACACATTATTATAAATATTTATGTACGGGTATTTATCGCGTTTATTTACCTATTTTTCCCGAAGTTTCGACAGATTTACACACTGCCATGGTCACGGGATGACTGGAGTGACTGGAGCTACCGCCTCTGCGAAACGGGGTCAGCTGCAATGAATTTTCAACTACCCGCATTTCTTCTTCATTGATAGGATAATAATTATAATAATAATAATAATAATAAAAAAATGTTTATTTACAGAAAGGTTTACAATATTCTTACTAGTCTAATTATTAATAGTAGTACACATTTTAACTGATTTTCTAGCACAAACATGCTTAATATAAACCTATTAGGGTCAAAGAAAATGACTCCTCGCTCTAAGTTATAATAACTTGTATTGAGACACGAGGGCTCTTCCCTCCGGCTACAAATAAGCTCAACCAGCACCCAGTGCGACTATGATTTTAATTCTCATAGAAATTATGAGTGAGGAAACCGTGTAAATATTTTATACAATACAACAAAATAGACGGGATTTAAAATTACTAGAAAATACATTAAACATCGCATAAAAAATAAAAGAAGCTGAAAAACACAACTACACCAGATGCAGCCCATAACTAAGATTGTACTTCCAACAAGTGCTCTACCTGCGTGTATTCAAGATCTTTCAGGTACTGTGTAACGAGAAGTTTACAGTCGAAGCTCGATTTTTGTTGTAGGTCATAAGTTTCATTTAATTTAATAAAGATGTAAGGCCCTAAGAACTGTGCGTGGCGTTGTGCAAACGATGTTTTGCATGATTTAGAACGGAACACTTTAAATTTACGGCGTTTATGGGAAGCGTTCAATTGAGGTGAAACTTTATGTTGCATATTTCCTGCATAACATCGCTTTGAACATAATTGATTGTCCTGATCTTCTGTCGCTGATTCGAGTCCAAGTTCCGCGCCGTGCTGTTAGTCGCCGAAACGCTATGAAACTCTTCGTCCCACAGTGCTCTACTAACTATCGCAGAAACTCCTTCTTTGCCCGTACATGTAACCTTTATAACAAAGAATATTCAAGTGATATAGATTTGTTTTCTTTGAGGCAGAATGGCATAAAAAATATAATAAATAAATCATTTTTCGCAGATTAAATCTTTTATAACAATTATTTAAATTCATTTGTTGATTGGATTGAACTTACTGATTGGAGAATTATTAATGAATTATCATTAATTTCTCCAATTAATGAGCCTCACTATTTTGTTTTTAATTTTATTATTTTTTTCTTACATTTTTATTTGATATTTTGGTTTGGATGGCTTAAGTGTACTGAATACATAATATATAGTAGTTTAAAGTATAGTACACTAGTTAAGTTTACTTGTTTAGTTTTTACTTCAACTCAATTCAATACTTCAATTTTAAAGACAAAGAACATTGATTACCCATATGCGGAAACTGTTAGGCTTAAGTTACCCATAAGTTTCAACTATTGTTGTTGAATAAGCTGTTTGTTTTCCAAATAAATAAAATAAAATAAAATATTTGTAAGTTGCTGTACGAAAACTTGCCTAACTGAGAGTACTTGCAGTTCTTTATACCTCTAGAGTTCAATAGTTGGATACTTGTAAGGCTTGCTAAAAGCCATCTTCAATACCGCTCTTTGCGCTCTTTCCAGTGGCAAAAGGTGTGTTTTTGCAGCACCGCCCCATGACCTAATACAGTAGAGTATCAGCGATTGACATAGCGCAAGGAATGTGGATTTAAGTTGGCTTTTATTTGCCGCGTGTCTAATAAGCTTTTAAACAGCGATTAACTTACGTACTCTAGTAGTGACGGCCTTTATATGATTTTCATATGTCATGAGTTGGTCGATAGTAACTCCAAGGTATTTAATAGTAGAGACTCTTTCTAATATTTTATAATTGCAGTTGTGACTTGATGAGTAGAGGCATTGTTTAGAATGAGCTTTTAGGTTAAGATCCACGTGTGGTTGCCCAGGTTTGCGGAGAGAGAAGGTAACAAGTTTAGTTTTCGTCGCATTTAGTGTAAGAATATTACTGTATAGCTGTTTTGTTACTTGATTAAATCCCTCCTGAGCTCGTTTGAAAAGCTTTTGCCAAGTATCATCTCTGAATAAGAGCACTGTGTCGTCAGCAAACGATATAACTTTACAATTATCGATCTGGATATTACAATCTTGATTTATGTAGAGCAAGAATAGAGTTGGTCCAATTATTGAGCCTTGGGGTATTCCGAAAGTCACAGGTAGAGTCGTACTGATGTAATCTCCTATCTTCACACTTTGAGTTATACCTGTGAGGTAACTTTCAAATAACTTTAGTTGCTTCCCCCGTGGAGGATGACGACACACAACACTAACAGTGTCCGCGACGCATTGAGAAACCGGCCTACGACGAGTACACTTAGCTTTAACTGGATTCCACGAGGTAGAGAGTCTGAAACCGTCTTCACGATTGAAATTGGGATATTTCTTAATTTCAAGCGCTTCCCGAACCATTCTCTTGCCTTTCATTACAAATCACTTGTGGTTTATGTAGCTCAATCCAGTGGTTGGGTCCTGAGTCTACTATGTGCTCGGTTATTGCAGACTTGTTTTCTTGTCGATTTTTGACCGCTGCTATGTGTTCCTTAACACGTTCAGCGACCGTGCGTTTAGTCTGGCCTATGTAGGAACGCCCGCAGCTGCAATCGATTTTGTAAACTCCAGGAACTTGCAATGGTACAACGTCTTTAGGTGTTCGTAGACACTTCGCCATCTTCGTGAGAGGATTGTAAATCGACTTGATTGAAAATTAACTAAGAAGATTTCCAATTTTGTCCGTCACTCCTTTCACATAAGGCAAGAACGCCGGCTGTCTTTGCACATCAGTGTGTACCTGTTTGCGCCTACAGCTAGGATGACCTCCGATTCGAGTACTGTAGCCATTCTTTTTATATTTCTTTTTAGCTAAGAAACTTTAACTTTAATCACTTTTGTTAATCACTATTCCATTTTAAAGTCTGTTTTGCTTTTACTTTCAATTCTTATACATATTAGCTTATACATTAAGAACCTTATTTGCCTTGTCAACTCATTATATTTTATGTGCTAGATGTAACTACCTGTAATTGGGAGATCACGACTGGTTATACATTTATGTTCTCTAATTTGTGTTTATTGTGTATCTTCTGTTGGTAGTTCTAAATAAATTAATAAATTCCGTTCCAGAACTTTTTGAACATGATCTAGCTCACCTTGCAGATGTTCAGGGTCGCAGAGGTCATGAGCTCTGTTCACTAGTGAGGAGACTACTGATTCCAGGTATCTCCTAGGTACTGATCCAGGATGGTGGTGCGATGCTGCATTCAGGTATCTGTCAGTGTGTGTAGGTTTTCTATACACCGTGTGTGCTAAGGTCCCGTCGCAATTTACCATCACTTTAAGATCGAGAAAAGCTAACATTCTGTTCACCTCCACTTCATGTATAAACCGAATCTTAGGGTGTATGGAGTTCAGATAATCGCTTAGCTGATCGACTTCCTGGTAATTCATTGATTTCGGCAGGTTTACACCATGGCAGTGTAAACCTGTCGAAACGTCGGGAAAAATAGGTAAATAAACGCGATAAATACCCGACATAAATATTTGTAGATGATTTTTGAATAAAAAGTGTTCTGAATGAACAAGTAATTTTGCAAGATTCAAAAAACCTTCAACAATGACTTTGAACAATGAAAACATTGAACAGCTGTATGAAACATAGCTACACTGATATTATAATTATAACACTTCAAACAATAACATTAAAACAAAGCTGCAAAGAAAATTATATTTATAACAACTTCTTAAATGTCCAGGAGTCCTGTAAGGTTTTTTAAAGGAAATAAAGAACTTTTAAGTTTCACATCTTCAAAATTTTCAAAATACTTTGTTTGCCAGAAGTAGTTAACACTGGGGTTAACTACTTCTACTGTTGCTACTTCTACTCTTTGAATAGTTCCTAAGTACAGTAACTTCATCTAGGTCCAAATTATGCCCACACAAAACACCTATCCATCCATATCTATTCCCATGTGCTCAAACATTAAGTGAAGTATTATTATTATTATTATTATTTGTGATACACAGGCAGCTCTTAAGCTGATGCGTGTATATCTGAGTCTTTGTCAATGCACTTTAAATATTTGTCCAGTCTATTTTTGAAAGAGTTCACTGAAGGGGCACTGATCACTGATTCCGGTAAACGGTTCCAAGCTTTCACTATGCGATTGGGCAGTATGTGTTCTCTGGGTTTGCTGGTACTTGGCCCGCGTTGCAGTTTCAGCGAGTGTCCTCTCAGGTTTGTGTTTTTGTTCATAGTATATAGTGTCTTTGATAAATTTGGTATACTATATCTGTTAGTCAGGATTTTAAAGGTCTCTATTAAGTCTCCACGCTCTCTCCGTTTCTCAAGGGTCGTTAACCCTAGTTCTTGCAGTCGTTCTTCATACGGAATTTCTTTAAGACCAGGGATCATTTTTGTAGCCCTCCGCTGCACTCGTTCCAGTAGGTGAATGTCTTTCTTGAAGTTTGGATTCCATATCTGGAATGCATACTCCAGTAAGGGCCTCAGGTACGTCTTGTACAGCTTTAGGAACAGTTCCTTGTTAATATATGAGAAGGCCTTTCTTATAATGTAAATTATAGAGTTTGCTCGTTTCACTACCTCTACAATATGGTCCCCCCATTTTAAGTTGCATGTTATAAGTACTCCAAGGTCTCTCTGCTTTTCTACCTTTTCTAGAGGGCTACCATTAATAGAATAGTTGCATTTAGGGTTTTTACTTCCAACATGCAACACTGTGCACTTCTTTTCGTTAAGTGTAATGAGCCAGTCTTGGGTCCACTGGTAGATTTTTTCTAGGTCTTTTTGTAGAATGTTATGAGCGATCAGTGGATTTCCCATGATTTTGGTGTCATCTGCAAATAGAGACAGCTGCGATTGAACGTGCTGATCTAAGTCTGCCAGAAAGACCCCAAAAAGGATTGGGCCCAGTACAGATCCTTGTGGTACTCCACTGCTTACTTTGTGGGACTCCGACTGAGCTTCTCCAACCCGTACTCTGAAAGTTCTATTTGTAAGGAACCCTTCTATCCACTTCAAAAGTTTACCTCGTAAGCCAAAGTGTTCCAACTTGGATATTAGCCTTTTTATTGGCACTCTGTCGAAGGCTTTCTCATAGTATATATATATGATGTCAGTTGGCTGTCGTTTGTCCCAAGCTTGGGTCCACATATCCATGCAGCTGAGTAGGTTAGTAACAGTTGAGCGACCAGGGATGAAACCATGTTGTTTGTCTGACAAAACTTTTTCCTTAGTTAGGAAGCTTCTAACTTCTCTGGCTATAATCTTCTCCATGGTTTTGCAGATCAGGCAGGTAAGGCTTATAGGGCGGTAGTTTGCTGCGACTCGTTTATTTCCTTTCTTATAAATGGGGGTCACTATAGCTTCTTTCCAATCTTGGGGGAGTTCACCTTGGTTAAATGAGATGGTCATAATGTTCGCCAGTCTATTACAAATGGCTTCACTGCATCTTTTTAGCAAAATTGCTGGAATTTTATCAGGACCCATGGCAGTCTCGTCTTTAAAGGTCATGATGGCTTTTCTGATCGAGTCTGATGAAAACCCAACCGTCTCCAAGGATTGTGTTACTTTTTGTGCTTGGATTTGTGGGATTGGTATGTGAGGTGGTTCTCTAACATAGGACTTATCAAATTGTTTGGCAAATATTTCCGCAACTTCCTTGTGGTCTGTTATCACATTTCCAGTATTTTCATCTAGTAGGGAAGGCGGCACTGATACTTTGGAGGTCAGTTGTTGGCGGATATATCCATAGAAGGACTTGGGTCCACTGTGGACCACTTGAGTTTCAAACTTTATTCGAGCTTTTCTCACTTCTGATGTTAGCCTGTTATTAATTTTACGGTATTTTTCATAATTGCTCTTAGAAGTTGCCAGCTGATATGATTTCCAAGCATGAGCTTTTTCAGTAGATAGTTTTAGTATTTCTGTTTGTATCCAGGGTTTGTTTTGCCTTCTCTTATTTTTTATTATTTGGAGCGGTATGTGCGATGTTATAATATTTTGTGTAAGTGATTTAAAGCAGTTCCATGCGGATTCAATTGAAGTAGAGTCTGTGATTTCATATTCTGAGTTTTGAAAGTCTTGTATGACAGCGGTGTAGTCTGCTTTGAAAAAGTTATGTCTTGGGAGTGAGGTAGGCTTATGTTGTTGGTTCGGCGTAGGTATTTGTAGGGTTGCTAAAAGTACTTGGTGATCACTTTTGCCAATGTTAGGAAGATGTTCAATCATAGTGCATAAGTTTTCCTCGTTACATAGAATAAGGTTAAGCAGAGATTTTTGCTTGTTTCTCTGTCTAGTTATTCCTGTTACTAATTGGTGCAGGTTACTTTCAAGAAACATTTCAATAAATTTTTCATGTAATTGGTTATACCCATCTGTGTCTGTAAGGGGCCACTTAATGTTCGGTAAGTTGAAATCTCCCATTATGAGGACTGTGTTACTTTTATCTGCTTCCAACATTGTGTCAAAGAGCACTTTATCTGTGACTTTATACGAGTAGTTTGTGGGACGGTACACTCCGGCAATAAGTAGTTTGAAAGTTCCATATGTCATATTTAGCCAAAGTGCCTCAACCTGAGAGTTGTTGTTAAAGGTGTCATGTGGAGTGATGTGGATAGGTATACCATTGTGTTGATGAGCGGCATAAATTGCAACTCCTCCCCAACCATCTCCTCCTTCTCTGTCTTTTCTAAACAGGCTGTAGCCCTTAATGTCTATTAGAGTGTTTGGTATACTATGTTTAAGATGTGTTTCTGTTACTATTACAAAAGTGGGTTTTAGTTTATTAATTTCAAGCACAAGTAAGTCTCTTTTTGCCATTATCGATGCCAAGTTAGTGTAGAAGAATGTGAGTTCTGTGAGGTCAGCGACTAGTTTTTTGGAGGGTCCCCTTTTTTAATGATCTTGGGGGTGTTGCTTACATACTTGATGGTAAGGTCTGACTCACCATTTTGTGTCCTGCGCTCCAGCTCTTCACGCAGCCCTTGAAGGTACTCTCTTTGATAAGGGGTAAGATCATTTTTTACCTTGACTCCCACAGGTAACTTCTTCCCATTCTTCAAGAGAGTTATAGCGGAACTTCTGCGAGCGAAGATCAGTTTCATTGGCCGTGGTAACTGACTTGGTTTCCCAAGACGGATCGCCGCGACAGGTGTTTCAGTCTCCGGAATGTTGGCCAGGGCCCCGTTCACCTTCTCAAGATCATGGCGCTTGCAAGCGTCCACATCATTTCCGTTACTCAGTTCCGGAACTCCGAACATGATGACATTATTTTGCCTTTTTTCACGTTCATTGATTTCACTGATCACCGATTCCACATTGTGACCTTGACTTTGCGACTTTTTCAGTTCGTCTATTTCATCCTTCAATTGCGATACAAGTTTTCTTAGCGCTGGGGCTGTCGAATTCCGAGCTTGCAATCGGGGCACAAGTATTTTAGCGTTGGTGATTGCAAAATCACCACACGCAACTCTGTAGCACACAGACCACTGCACTTTATGCATATTTGCCGATCGCAGCCACCACATACTATTTTTGGGTTTTTTTCATCGACTTTCGGTATAATTGGACAGTTCATACAAGACGCCATTTTCCAAACCGAATTTTTAATTGGCTGGTTTAAGGCTAAAACTTGTTGTTTTTAAAGTTTTTTATACTGCTCCACAGTAATTATTCACTAATTTATCAAGTAAATTGGTTCAATTTATCAAAAGCTCACTATAAATATTTTATTTGCAAGAGAAAACAAGAGACGCGTGTGCATTGACAATTTGCGGGTAGGCGAAACGAAAAAACGAGAAAACGAGAAAACGAAAAAAGTAAGTTAAACAAATACCATGATTTGAACAATAATTACAAATAACTTGCATGACAAACACACATTAACTACTTGTTCTGTTGGTGTTTCGTTTTTCTGATCAAATCAAAGGGTAAAACTGAAAACCAGTTTTTGCTCTCAAGCAAAGCTTCGCGCCAAGCTAATGCATTTGTGTAAGGCACACACACATAAACATTAAAAATTCACACTTTTTTTAATGTAGTAACTAGAGATGGGCCGAATATTCGTTTTATATTCGGTATTCGGCATATTCGGCAGCTTTACCGAATATTCATATTCGGCTGAATCACCTAATGTTCGGCAAAGTGATACTGAAAGTTTTTACTGTTAAGACCCATGTATTATCATGATTTGAGTGTACAGTGTAGTGAAGTAAGTATTTTAGAGTGTAGCTTTCTGATTTTGTCATCACTGAAGCTTTATTTTCAATTAAAGTAGGTTGGTAAAAAGATAATAACTTCAATCAATATCTTCACACTGGATCCCTTGCACGGTAGGCAAGGAATCCATAATAACTTAATGCAAAATATAGGTATCTAGCTGTTTTGGGATTAGGCTTCTGTGTTAAATTTCAGTCAGTCTTTATTGTGTTAGAGAATAGCTAAATCAAATCACAACACCTTAGTAGATTATGAATAATATTTTTTAAGTTCTCATTATTGCATGACGCAATAATGATGCGGGTGGGTCTGGCCGCAATCCGCGCGCTTGGCGTAAACAAGTTTAGATTTGCATTTGTGCGACTGAACGGAATCAAATGTACCGAATATTCGGTTCGGTAAAAGTTTTACCGAATATTCGGCCGAATGTTCGTATTCGGTGAAACCCATGTTCGGCCCATCTCTAGTAGTAACCGGTTTACTAAGCCTTATTCCTAAAAAGTTACCCACTTTTGATAAAATTAAGTATGTGATTTACATTTTTATTCTGCAATATTGTGTTGCAGAATCTAATCAATCATTTATCTAGCTATCTAATTGGAGTTTGGGCACTAGTGACAAGTGAACAATCCCTTCCGGCTTGTGCTGCAGACTAAAACACAGATCAACACAACACGCTTATACCACCTCCCATGCCAGAGGCCCTCATGAAAGTCTTATTCTTAATGTTCTAGTGTACTTACACATGTATCTGGTAGTTGTACTTCTTCTTGAAGGTCTTCTGGCAGAAGGGACAGACGCGCAGCGCGGGCGGCGCCCAGTGCGCGCAGCGCCGCCGCGCCCCGCACTCCCCGCACCGCTCCTCCGCCAGACCCGCGCTCTTCGGGCTCTCCTCCTTCACGACCACATCCTCTGCCTCAGGCGGTTCACTCTCCGGTTCCGGAAAGGGTTCCGCCTCAGCTTTGTCGTCGGAAGTGTCGTCGTCGAAGCCTCGCGCAAGTGTGTCTTGCAGCAGCCGGTTGGAGCGGTCGCAGCGGTCGAGGAAGGCGACGGTGGTGTCGAGGTCGATGAGGCACTGCGAGCAGATGGAGGCGGGCCCGGCGTCCTGCAGCGACACCCGCAGGGGCGTGCGCCGGGACAGCTTCTCGAACGGGGACGACCCGTGCCGCGCGCGGTACAGAGAGAATAGCGTATCCTGTACGTTCAGACACACGCGGCAGACGTTTTCTACGCCGTTTTGATCCATCACGATTTTCACAGCTTTCAGCAGCTCACCAATGATTTCACGGATCGAACGTTACAGAGAGTTTGTTTACAAACAACCTTCTACTGACAGACAGCAGCACGGTAGGTACGTCAGATACGAAACATCTGCTAGTGTCAAATTAAAAGCGAATTGACAGTGACAAAAATTACAGCAATTTAAAAATTGTTTACTGGTAACATATTTTGTGTTGAGGTAAAAATGTCATTGATGTCTGATCTAACCGCTCATATTTAAAGCCGGTTTACATTATTCCAGTCCAGTGATCCAGTCCAGTGCTGAACTGGGTTCGTTATCGTCTACATTATTACATTATTCCAGTAATTTAGAAGCCTTAGTACGAAATGTACTTCTTTTTGAACTTGGTCAACAAACAAGTTGCCATCAACAAAGAAGTCGAGTCGGGCGGGAATCGATCGTCAATCGCCTTGTAATGTAACGTTTTCTTTTGTTTTGTAACATTGGTTGGTTTATTTGTTTGTTGTAAAGATTCCTAAGTGTTTTGTTAGGTCGATCATCAAGATGAGGATGCTCTAATTTTTACAATGCGATACCTGCAAGGCGGGCATCGAACCCGCAACCTCCTGCATCGCAGGTAGCTAGACGTAGACCTACGTACGGACGCCCGCCGCGCCATATCGGTTGTTGAAGCGGGAATGGGAATCCTACCTGTAATATCTGCCCAGTGAATCAGCCTATCTAATCTACTTATAGGGAATAAGAAATATATAAATAATGATAACAGGCTCACTTGAAAGTATCACCGTGATACAGGGGTGATACTCCTTGCTTACCTACTTTACTTTATAAGATGATGCTTCTTGTATTAGCTACTACTAGTACCTACTTACAAGGGAGAAAATTTATTACCTCTACTAATTACCTATACCGCGATTTAAAAACATAGATATTTTTTGTAAACAATAGAATTACAAAACCAAAGGAATATTGATGTAACATATTTTATGATATTGGTATCATCAGATCAAGTTGCAGGAGCTACAAACAATTCGTGGTTTTGACAGTTTTCATTCATCATTCCATTGGTCTTTCATACGTTATCGAAAACAAATTTGCTTCTTTTTCGCTGTGATTGAGCAAATATGCGTTTTTGATGATTTTATTTTAGTTTTTATTTGTTAGCTTGCTGTAACACTGCTGTTGTCTGTTATTCTTATCCATTTTTGTTAAGTTTTCATTCATAAATGCCATTGTTTACAAAAAATATCTATAATTCTAAATCAGAGTATAGATGATATGAGTTAACAAATCTTTACCGAGGACTGCACCTGGATAATGTTATACCTAATAAGTAAGCAGGAACCTATCTACCTATCTAGATAATATATGTATAGATGCATGCCTACTTCTTTCCAATTCAGAGTTTCAACATGCCACCCAGTTTTGACGAATTTCCTGATTGCGAAATTCCAATATAATGTTGGGTTACAAACAAGGTCCTTTCAATGTAGTTCTCACGTAGTGTCGCCGGCGCGGGAATGTTAAGTTTACTTCATTTAGCCGGTGCTACACATGTCGAGTTACGCAAGAGGCCAGCGTGCAAGGAGGTGGACAGTGAATGATCTGCGGAGCGATGTGAGAGCGAGGAAAGTGCAAGTATACCTACTGCCTGCGGATATTTGGTAACCGCGCGCGCCGCGCATACTGATGCACTGCACCCGGACACACTCAGGACTATCCTAAAACATATCTAGACTAGGTACCATTATTACAATTTAAAAGCTATGTACCTACCTACTTACCTAAATAGATATATTTAGGTAAAGTATTTATGTTTCGTTTGATAAACGAAACATGATCTGTAGAGGAAACCTGGTGGTTAGGTAAATTCTTCGAGACAAAATGACCTGACTGAAATGATTGTTTCCCTTACAAGAAGGTATACCTACCTTTAAGCCGTGGCATACAGAAGGTAGTTAATTAATCTCTTCCCGACAACTTTAGGGCACCTGCCTACCGAGCCTATGACCATGTCCTCAGTCCGTCCCTGTCCCCAATGGTACAATTTTCCCTCGATTACGCTCATCATTGATTGGTATGCGCGCGCGCACGCTTGTTACAGGAATGACGGCTACGTGCTGCTTATCGCTACTTCCGCGATGCAAACTATACTTTCAAGTTATTAAAGCAGAGTTCAAATTAGCACGGGCCCGATTCGGAAGTTAGATGTATCGGTTCAGTTTAGGAGCAGAAAGCATAATCGCGTCAGGACGAAGGTGTCCGGCCTCCCCCCGTCCCGCCCCGCCCCCGGAGAAACCACCGCGCCTGCTACATACTAATGGCGATTGTTTTAAGTTATAAGTATGGGTGGAGGTCCCGGTGACGATCCGTTTCAGAAGGGTGCTCGCGCCGACCGGGCGACCGCTGCGATATGAGACTTACCGCTGTGAGTACCGCGGACGAGTCGCGCTATGAACTCTCGTGCTTCCTCTAGTGCTTTCGTGATAGTGATTCTGTGCTCATCTAAAATGGTGCGTGGTTTTCAGATCTTGTTGGTGTTTTGCGCGTGGGCGGTGGCCGGCGACGGGTCGCACTTCAAGGCGAAGGCCAAGCTCCTCGCGCGCCTGGTCGGCAGCAAGCGGCCGCAGCGCGGGCTGTCGGCCGTGCCGCCCTACAAGCTGGGCTACGACTTCCCGCGCGTCACGCACTCCCTCGTGAAGCCGGTCGTGGTCACCTACCCCCCCACCGCCGCCGTCTCCGCCGTCAAGGTCCCTCTCGTTCATCCCCTGCTTCCGAAATACCCCGTCCCCGTGGGGCACCGAGTGCCGGTTCCACACCCCCACTACGGGCTCAGATTCCCCCATCACCATCATAAAGCTGTAGCGCTACCGAAGCCGGATCAGCATTTCCACCATCACCATCACCACGTGTCTCCGCGGCCGGTGCTGCCCGTGGTGGCTGCCCCCGTCCCGGTGGCGCCCGCCGTCGCGCGTCCCCTCCCCGCGCCCCCGCTCGTGCTGCCCCCGCAGGCGGTGCAGCCTCCTCTCCCCGCCCCCGTGCTCCTCCGGCCGGCGCTCCCCGCGCCCGCGGCTCCAGTCTTCAACTTCCCGCAGTACGCCCCTCAGATCCCGTACGTCCTGAGGCCGGGCGGCGCCGTTCAGACCTCTCTGTTCGCCAACTACCCGAGGTTCCCCTACCTCAACTACCGAGGTCCCGTATTCCCGCTGCACTCGTCGACGTTCAGTCAGATCGTGCCGCACGCGCAGGTTCCCCAGTACTACGGGGGCGGAGAGGGGCCCGACGGCGTGGTGGTGGAGCGACCGGCGGTGCAGCTAGCGCCCGCCCCCGGCCTGGTGCACGCGGCGCAGCCTGGTGTCCACGTTCATGCGGAACAGCCCGACATCCACCTGCAGCCGGCGCCCCAGCCCGAGGTGCACCTACAGCCTGGCGTCCAGCTGGCGCAGCCTGACCTTCACTTGCACCCAGGCGTCCAGGTGCCTCGACCCGACCTACACGTGCATCACGGCGTGGCTCAGCCCGAGGTGCACGTGCACTCGGGAGTCCAGCTGCAGCAGCCTGAGTTTCATTTACATCCGGGCGTGCAGCTCGCTCAGCCCGACGTACACTTTCATGCCGGACAGCCCTCTGTACAAATTCAACCTGGACAGCAGGAAGTTCACTACCACGCGGGACAAGCTGGCGTGCTTCAGCCGGGGATACAGATCCAGCCCGGACATCCCGACGTCCAGTTCCATGCCGGGCAACCTGGCGTTCACATCCCGCTAGGACAGCCAGAGGTCCATTACCAAGGTGGACAACCAGATATTCACTTCCAAGGTGCACAACCAGATATTCACTACCAAGGTGGACAACCAGACATTCATTTTCAAGGTGGACAACCAGATATTCAATTCCAAGGTGGACAACCAGATATTCAATTCCAAGGTGGACAGCCAGATATTAACTTCCAAGGTGGACAACCAGACACTCACCTGCAACCTGGAGTGCAGGTGAACGCAGGCGGTCAGCCCGATGTGTACCAGCAGCCGGGATTCGGATACCAACCTGGTCAATTCGACTATCCTGCTTTCCACAACCAACCGCAGCCCACGCAGCCCTCCGTAGACCACAACGGCTGGTCTCCCGTGCCCCCACAGAACAACAACGGGCTTCCCGATGGCCAATACCCTGACGACGGTCAGCACCAACTAGGTCACGACCAAGGTCACCATCAGTTTCCCCAAGACCAGATCCATAATAATCTCGGTCAAGACCAAAGCCACAATCAGTTCGGTCAAGGTCAGGGACACCCTGGATACGACCAGAACGCTCAAGACCAGTACGACTACCAGAGCCAGCTGCAGCATCACATCCAGCAGCAACTGGAGCAGGCGCAGGTGGAGCAGAGCCTCCACAACCACCGGCCGGGCCCCGAGTACGGGCCGCCCGGCCGCGGGGAGCCCCAGGGGGCGGCGCAGTACGCGGAGGGGCGCAGTGCGGAGGGGCAGGCGGACGAGCCGGAGGACAGCCCGCAGCGGTTCCACAACCACATCCCGCTGGGGCTGCAGCCCCCCCTCGACCGCCCGCTCGAACACTTCCGGTAGCTCCTGACACGTGGCCTCACCGCCGCCGAGCGTTACCTCAACCTTGTGATAACCGAGTCATTTCGTACCTTTTGTAAATATTGCCTCTCTCTCATCACCTATTTTAAGAACACAAATGTGTAAGTTTATTGAAGATAGGCTTTTGAAATAGTTATTGTGGAGTGAAAGTTTTGAGATTTGTTCGTGTTTTGATATTATTTGCGTTGTTATTAACTGAGTTATTAACATAGTTTTAAGTGAGTGTTATTTATTTGGATAAGTTATTAAAATTATTTACAAATCAAATAATATTTTTCGTTTTCCTTTTAACTACTTGGCCAAGCACAAAAATGACAACGCTGATGATACGAGAACTTTGTATAGGTACATCTACTTTAACTATTTCAGTTAATTTAATGATTTCTTGGCATGACACATACACAAATAATATCCGAGCCTACAATCAAGATATAAAGCAGGTTCCATGCGTTAATAGATGTTGTTTTGTTAGTAGCTGCGGCGAGGTGTAGCAACGCGGCGCATGTGTCCACACTGGGTCACACGTGCACCGGCCACACCCTCGCGACCAGGACCTGACCACTTCTAGCTTCGTGTAGGTACGAGCCCGAACTACACGTAGGAAGGGAAAAACACCTACTAGTCTGTGCTAGAGTTCACGAACTGCTGCGAGGATAAATTCTCAATGAAATCTTTTGAGGACCTTTCAATTTGAGAACCCTTGTCACTTATTAACATATACCAGGAATTGAATCAACACATCTACGTAGAGCAAGCGTTGAGTAGCGAGAGTTAACTTGCGCGTCTATAAAAAGACATCAACGTCGAAATCATATCATAAAAACAATTTGGTAAAATAAAAAGCTAAGGGATACCCTGATCTTAAATTAAAAAAACTTTAGTGGTAAAGTAGTGCCTCGCTAATCCAGACAGGCAAAAATCACGCCTTTGCCGGATTACCGAGGCGTCCGGATTATAGTCTGCAATATGAATTTTTATAGGTAATAAAACTAAAACTTGTTTAGATAAGCATACTTTTATGTCATCTTTCTTTTCATACACACGTGAATTTAAATATGTATCTGTTTTAAAAAGTTTGTAATACGCTGCTTGTGTTTAAGGCCTTCAATTTTCTATTCAAAAGCGCGTACTGATGTTTTTTTAAACCCCGCCCCCATGATCACCCTCGTTTCGTCCGCGCGTCGGTGTCCGGATTACCGGGATCACCGGATTAGCCGGGGTCCGGACTAACGAGGCTCTACTACGTCTTACATTTATTACTTACTTTATTAGGTACTCATTTCTGCAAAAAAGATTGTGGTCGCGAGCTCCTTTCGTAGAATATCCAGTCTAACTTCAAATAAGTACTTTACTTTTCTCGCAACTAGGATGTTATAATTAGCTAATAAGCAAGTCGAAACGCGATGTCGACTCGGCCAGTGCCCGATATAGACATTTCTGAGGGCTCGGGGTTTCGCAAGGGGCCAGCCGACGGCAATGACGCCTTTTACGATTATTTACAAGCGCGAATTCTATGAGCTACCATGATATGCAATCAAAAAAATGTACGCTAAATAGCTATACCTTTAACTACACTGACACGGACAGGGGTATTGCTACAGGTAGACTCCGTTGTTTCGGTCCTTCATATCACTACCGCGGTATTGACCACGATTCCCGTTACGTCAAGATTAAAATGGATATGAGCTATGTTATGCAAAATGTTATGCTATAACATAAAACAGATGCTATGACATTATGAAAAGACTTGTACATCTAGTAAATAGTTTTGAGATTTATCTAAATAGATATTGGCATTCAAATTAATTTCATAAATCAATACAGATTATAATAATCTCATTCGTTATTTATGGCACTTACAGCACCTCTCACGAGAACTTATAATAATTGCGTCCAGTATAATAGCGGCTCCAACATGTTGTTGTGTCTGCCGCGGTGCTGTAGCGCATCTGGGTCGTTCGCGGACGTGCTAGTTTTAGGTTTTATTACATTTGAATTTTTTTTGTGACATTGCGTGGTTATTTTATTTAGTTACGAGCGACCCGCCCCGGCTTCGCATGGTTTTATTATAAATATAAACCTTTCTCCTAAATCACTCTATCTATTAAAAAAAACCGCATCAAAATCCGTTGCGTAGTTTTAAAGATTTAAGCAGTCAAAGGGAAATAGGGACAGAAAAAGCGACTTTGTATACAACGTAGTGATAAAAATATACAGACCATTTCTGAATAAACAGAATCAAATTAAAAAGAAAACAAACACCAACAATAAACCTAGGATAATTAAATTGT
This sequence comes from Eupithecia centaureata, assembly GCA_944547425.1. NCBI lineage: Eukaryota > Metazoa > Arthropoda > Insecta > Lepidoptera > Geometridae > Eupithecia > Eupithecia centaureata. The sequence continues at coordinate 219,751 of OX155688.1, read as the reverse complement.
ACAGTCTGAATATTACAATAGGTAATTGAATTGTACTGTACAGCGTGAGTGAATGTTGACCCTTATCCCTCGCGTAAGGCTAAGACAATCGCCGCCCGCGCTCACGGGCCAACAATAGACACCAGCGCGTAAAAATCCTTTGTTCAGGAAAGCAGAACAATACTAAACACTATCAAGTACAGCTCAGTACTAGAGCGTTAGACCGTAGGTACTTACGTACCGCGCGGTTCCCACGGCGGCGTGATTCATACAACGTGCGCCGAGTACAGTCGTCTGCTATAAAACGAAATATTGTAGATATTGAAAAGGATTTACCTAACAAGAAGGAATTTTCTACATAGACAAAACCTGAATTACACATAACTCTACATTATTACTTTAGTTCCTCGAATGAGTATGTCTGAGAAAAATAATTACACAATAATTGCTGCAACGCGTTTGAATACCTGGTTATATTTAATTTTGTGTTATTGGATGTATGTACGCGCTCAGGCCTTTAGTTAAGTGAGATTAGAGAGTACTGTAGCTGCAGCCGACTGTACCACCCCGGTGTGTCGGGCAAGTGTGGTCAAGCTTTGCGTCGCTGGGCATTACACCAGGACTGGACTAGCGTGTACCCCTAGCGTCTAGCTTTTGCATTTTTGCAAATTAAAGATAATCTGATTAGAACTAGTCTAATTATAATATTAAACTTGATAGGTGTTGTCTTATACGCCCAGACATCGAATCTTCTTCAAACTTCCAACATAGTAATGTCACTAGTAGATACTGTTCGTTTTCTTTTTCAATTGACTTAATCTTAATAGGATAGAAAGCTTTGGGACATCTGTCAAAGACATTGGTAGAGCAACCAGTCTCTGCTGTACATAGAGATGACAGGGGTCTGTCCCGGTGGAGTGTGTAGGGCGCGGGCGCCGCGGGCCGCGGGTTGGCGGCCGCTGGTCCTGCGGGAGTGGCGCCCGCGCGGCCCGCATATAAGGGCCCGCGCCGCGCCACCGGGCTAGTGCTCCGCGACACACTACACAATATGAAGGCTGCTGTAAGTTGCACACACTTACTTAGTATCATACATGTACCTACCGTAAGCAACTACCATATACAAACAGTGCAACAGGGGAAATTATTAAAAAAAAACACATACATATTAACGAAGAAAATTGGCTGATTGCCGGCGCTACCCTGCTTCGCACTAGCGCCGGCACTTATTTTTTCAAGTTTGCTTATTAATTGATTCAGGGCCCAGATTCCACTAAATAAATAGTTTCACCATTTAAATAGTATCGTGTCAAAATGTCAGTGTTAAACTCTTTTTGGCATTCTACTAACACAAACTTGTTGAGATTCGTTCATAGCTGTGACGATTACCTTTATAACTAGAGGTACCAATTTGACATTGTAATAATGAAAATCTCTTCAAGCGCAAGAAATAGTAGAATACCAAATGCTCAAACGTCATTTTAATCATCTTGATTGAATGGCACTATTAAGACCTTTGTTTTGACATTAGTGAAATTTAGCCCGTTTGATGTTTTTTTTATATTAGAGACGCTTCTAATTGTTATTGATATATATTAGTTACCTGTACATTGTTTGCAATAGTCTCCACTCAGCTCTACCTTCTCCTCTGTAAAAACGAGTACCACTGAAGACCCTAGCGCGGCGCCAGTGTGAAGCCGTGACCACCTTCAGCGGCGCTCTTATTTACGATACAAACAATTGAACCAACCGCAGACTGTTGCCAAAAAGATCTACGACATTTTTGAGAAAGAGCTTAGCCCATTCAGAATAAGTAGGTAAAATTAGAAGGAGCCAACTCGCGCATTTGCGGGTTTCACGCCCGCGAGATGACGAATAAGTCATTTTTTGTCTAATGACCCTTCTTCTTTAGTGTTTCACTATGTCATTTATTTGAATTCAAACAATAAAAATTAGGAATAAGTAGGTGTGGGTAGAACGGGTAACTTGAATCTAATGTTTTGGGTTGAACGGAGCAAAATACCTATTGGGTAGAAAAATCTTGGGTCGAACGGGTAAGCACTCATAGTTATTGTTAGATTCAGTCATCCGAATAAATAATCATTTTTTTTTTATAAATGTACATCCCGGCGTATATACATAAAACAAATACCTACTTGCCCTGCTCTTCATACGATCCATCAAATAAAGATGTCTTTCAGAAATCACGAAATAAAACAAATTAAAATTAAAATATTATAATCGAAACAATAATTGAGTTAACTACAAACGGTTGCAAACAGTCTAGAGGTAACTCAACTGATAGAGATGAGGAGATAGAGATGAGGTAACCAATACCATTCGGAAGCGTCCCTAATTAACATAATGATCAATAAATATAGATCATTGAGTATTTAACTAAAGTAACATTAGTGTAGGTATCCCTGAGGTTTGAGGTCGTGTTAGTAAAGTGAAGGGTGGCTTGGCTTGTCCTTTACAATGTACCTCTACGTTAAGGGCAAGGTGTGTAGTGTGTAGTCCCACGGACGCTGAGCCGCGCCTCGCCCCGCTCTGCAAGTCACTCCCGCGCAGGACGGGGGCTCTATTCTGAAATCTTATCGTGGCAATCCTGCGATACTATGCCATTTATCGTGGCTCGCAGACGTTCTGACACTTACAAAAAAAACACAAACAAAGGGCTTTATTTCCGATACTATACCATTTATCGTCGCTCGCAGATTTACTAACACTTACAAAAAAAAAAGTGCTATATTTCCTTTAGACCTTACAAGACTTTTCTTACAATCTGTATAAGAAATCCAAGATGGTGTAAAATGGTTCTGGATTATTATATCTGTAAGTGAACCCACTTGGTAACCACCTACGCACCTAGTTAGTGTTAGAACAACAACGTTTAAGCCTTACTTGACTAGGTTCGTAGGGAACCCGCGTACAGTCGTACATAAACAATGCGGCAAACTACCCTATAATATGTCTAGTTACTTTCATCTATGGTAGAGCATCAAAATGTTGGTGGCTATTCTGAAACGATACTTTGTCATGGTGATTCGATTAGATAATCAGAATAGAGCCCGCGATGGCGCGGCGCGACGCGTTGGACTCTTTAAACTGATACAAACATTACAAAAATGCTTTATTATGCACCAGAAAAAGAACATTCCAATAAAACATAATTATAGTACATTATGACAGCTACAATGGATTTTATCTATTTCAGTTAATTTCTTGTAGAATGTTTGCTTCAAGTCCTTTAAGAGAATACAGAATTGTTTGTTATTCACAGTTGTGCGTTGTCCTGCTGGCGGTGAGCGTGTTGGGGGCGGAGGAGAAGAAGAACGAGAAGCGAGGAGTGCTAGGGCTCGGGTACGGGCTGGGGGCGCCGGCGCCGCTGTACGGGCACGGGCTGGGGCTGTACGGGCACGGGCTGGGCGGCTGGGGGCACGGCCTCGGCGCGCCGCTCTACGGGCACGGGCTGGCGGCGCCCCTCGTCTCCCCCGGCCTGTACGGGCACGGCGTCGGCGCCCCGCTGCTGGGCGCGCCCCTCGTCAGCCACGCGCCCCTGGTCAGCCACGCGCCCCTGCTGGGGCTCGGCCACGGGCTCGGCTACGGCGGCTGGCATTGATACATAGCCTTATGTTAGTTGCGTGGGTTTAGAGCCTCATTGTGATCCGCGGCTCGCTGCTGGACCCTGTCCTATCCGGACTTTATTATATTTTTGTACTTATTCGTTTGTTTCATTTATTTATAACCCATCCTCATTTAAAAATAACTTGTTAGTAAGATATGTACATTCGTTCAAACAGAATGATCAAAATTCTCGTTTGCACGATGTTCCTAAGTTTTTATGGGCTCTCAGTGTCAATCAATGAATGACGAAGTTAATGAACTAACTGCATTAAGTCTGTTGCAACCGGAAGCTAGCGCGCGCGGCCCTGCGGCGACGCGCGCCGGAACTTGCGAAACCATTAGCAGCTACAATCTTAGTACATATACATAGGTAATAAATATCAACGATCCGCTAGATAACTCAAAATGATATGCGACAGTCTGCAAAGAATAAAACTAGATACCTTTCTTAGCTATATACCTACTTCTCTAGTCAGGAAAAAACTAATAATACTCGATTTCGAATCTTAGAATAGCCTTAATATAGAATATAATATGTATAGCCATAATCATAGAATAGCTCAGAATAATAGCCTTCTAATTCTTAATGCGATAACTGTGCTCTGCTCTGAAATCTCGCATGGGAGTGTAGTATGTGCCACCACCGCACATACTCGCGGCGAATTTGATCTAAATCGCAATACTTTCTCAGAATATGGAACTAACTGGTCATGTGCCACAGTGGAGCAGGTATAGTTAGTGTGGCGTGGCGCGGCCGGTGCTGGCTCGAGATACATTACAAGCGATTGCAGGTTCCACATTTTAATAATCTAATAGGCCATTTGTAAAATAGACAACACTTCATTCAAAATGAGTTCATCATCATCTAGATGAAACCCAAGCTAGACCACGGCTGGACATAGACCGCTCCAAATGAGCATCTCTCAGTTCCTCTCACCATTAGAGGGTAACACTGTTATTCCCGCGCTGGGCCCGCATAGGGTTCATTCAATGAAGGTACAATTAGAGGAGGCTCTCTTTAAACCTAGTGATTGCAGCCATAGGAGTGAGTTGCAACACGTGCTTACCTCGTAGATACTGGTTAGGTAACAGGGCCATCAATCTACGGCCCTTGGGGTTTACGATCTACCCAAAGTGGACAACTTATATATTTAGAGCAATGCACAAGTTATAATGTCATGTCACAATAAGAATTATTACTACCTATTAAATAAATTACCTACTCTACATAATATACCTAGTTGTCCTTTGTAAGCCTATTCGGTTAAACAAACTTAATTCGCACATTATTATTATGTAGCATGTACTAGGTATACATGACTCCGTGCTGTCCTGCAGGGCTCATATCTTGCCGATCTGTACCGTCCACTTCCAGCCAGCGTTGGCTCTCACACTCCTTATCCTAATGCGTACGAGTCCAGCTCGTCCTTGGATCTCCACGCCTCGGCCGAGAGACCACGAGAAACAAGAAGGTTATAATTGTAATACTAAGATAAACTTAACCTTAAACATTGGGAACAAAGTGTTTCGTTTTATAAACTAGAGAGGAACATTATCCGTTGTGTTTCTGTGTGGTGGGAGACTGTCTCAGACTAGAGGAGGGCTTGGATCCAGGAGACGTAGGCCGCAGCGCGCAAACCCTGCGGACATATCCAGCTGGCAGCCAAGGGTGAACTCCGCTCTATTATAACTGACAGAAATTATTTCATCCATTTTAATTATATAACTGAACCATCACCTGAACTGATCTTAAACCAGTAAAAAACCTCGTGATTATACGGCCGCGTGGATGAACAACGATGTCCTACATTTTTAAATAAATTAGTTTTAAAATGCTCGTTGGAACTGGTTGGGAACTAATGCATGAGAGTATTATATTCCGAGAACAATGTGTTCGGAAGAAATGAGACAGCCTGTCAGACATCGAGGCCGATAATAAACGAAACTCATATAGTTTCACTTTAGTATTTTATTGTTGTGGTCAAAAATTATCGATGATATAATATAATATAGATTATCTATAGATATAAGGTAGGAAACACCTACAGCAATGCCTTAGCAAACATCACGCAAACAGTATCTAAGTTTGCTTATAGGTATCACACTAATATTATACGAGTGAACTCGTAAGTTTGGATGGATGTTTGTGACCTCTTTACCAACAAACTACTAAACGGATTGGGCTCAAATTTGAATACTAGATCTTATTTTAAGCGTGGAAAGAAACATTTAGGGACTCGTTTTCATCCATTTTCACGCCGGTAAAACCTATAACTAGCGTGATCAAATCTCTTCTGATGTCGTCAACGTCTGACATAATTATGGATTAACATCACTTCGTTGTTTAACCATCCATAGCTAAATAATGTTTAACAAACTTAGAAACTACATAAAAACTCTGTTTCTGGGCTAAGCCTGAACGTCTTCACTCAGCAACTGACCTAAGAACTCATCATGTCTTGGCCCCGCTACGGATGGACGCTGCGCGGGTCTAGTACAGTTGCGACTTTTTGTGCTTCGCGAACAAAAAGTCTACTTCTTTTGTGTTTTTTTACAATTTCGTGAGCGACCATTTACGCGATTTACCACTTGCGCGAAAGGACACTTTCGTGAAAAATCAGAAATCTCTCGAATAAGGCGTCGTAGAGTTGCGGATTTCGCCATTGCTCTGACATGTATTTCTTTCCCAAGTTTCCCATACCCCTTCCCCTTCTTACTCCTTAAGTAGAAGCCGGAGGCGGAGCGGAGGCGAAGGCGTGCGTGTTGTATTCTATGGAATCCTATGGAAGCCTACACACACACCGCAGGCGGTGGCGATGCCATAGGAAAAACCGCCACGCCTTCGCCTCCGCTCCGCCTCCGGCTTCAGTTTGTGGAGAGTTTAAAACTCTCCACAAACTGAAGCATACTACTTATCGAGAAACATTTTAGCGTAGACCTTCGTAGCACGTGCTACGGTGCTACGACGCCGCCGCGTAGCATACAAAAGACTTCAACGAGACCCCACATTTCTTACTACACACTATTGTTCCTCCTAGCTATGAAACTACCAAAACCTGAATAGAACCTGAAAGCTATTCAGAATAATTAATGAAAGACAAATGTTAAAAACTTGTTAAAAATAATAATCATTTGAACTCATACTCCTCCGTATCGGAATACAATAATCGCACTTCTGACCAAGAATGCTATTTTGAATGCGAATATGTTGAATATTTTCATTCAAAATTTCTTTATAACCTCTGATCTCCTCTATCTTATCTGGAGACTAGCGACCCACCCCGGCTCCGCACGGGTTATTATACGTATAAATCTTCCTCTTAAATCACTCTATCTATTAAAAAACCGCATTAAAATCATTTGCGTAGTTTTAAAGATTTAAGCATACAAAGGGACATAGGGACAGAGAAAGCGACTTTGTTTTATACTACCTCTATGTAGTGATGATGATATGAAGCGATGCCCTACTAGCCTAGTTATTTGTAAACAATACAAACACATTATTAACAACGAAAATTACAAGCAAAGGAATAGAAAAATTACAACTAGTATTTACAATTGAAACCATTGAGCTAACTGCAGACGGCTGCAAACACATTCATATCGTGGGTGCAAGTGCAATGCATAATATGTAGGTCACAGGTAACTGACGGACTATTTTTGTAAACGTGTTTATAAATTATTATGTTCATTAAACGAAGATGATCTCGATTTGATAGCAGCCCTCGCGGCGTTGTTTGGCCGTTGCTCCGTGCAAAGCGGCAGGCCCTCTCGCGCATCAGCCGGCTGTTGTAAGGTATGATCGCACGACACCTTACCGACCTGTGGATTGTCTGCAGTTACCGCAACTCTTTCAATCATACGTACTAGTTCATTTATTACAAACTAGCAACGCCTCGCGGTTTCATCCGCGGTAGTTCCCGTTCCCGTGGGAATCCCGGGATTAATTAAAGCCTGTCTTATTCCAGGCTATAATCCATATCTGTGCCAAATTTCATCCATATCCGTTCAGTAGTTTTTGCGTGAAAGAGGAACATAATGTATAATAATATATATATTATGTTACAATAATAATAATAATAATAATAAAGCCATTTATTTCCCAAATAACAATTAATAACAAACAATTATAGCATTATATGATTAAATTAAGTATTGTAAAATTAAATATCTTATGAATTGAATTAGTTAGCATGCATTATAATATTTTATTTTTTCATAATATTTTATTTTCCTATTTGGGATGTCCAATTGTGGACATAGGCCTCCTCCATTCTGTTCCATTCGCACCTGTCCTGTGCCAGTCTAGTCCAGACGACGCCGGCGACGCTCACGATGTCGTCCGCCCAGCGCCGGCGCGGGCGCCCGGGCGGGCGGCGCTCGCCGCGCGGGTACCAGTGCATCAGCCTCTCACTCCATCTGTTGTCGGAAGTTCTTGCAGTATGTCCCGCCCATCGCCATTTAAGGCGACATGCCATTTTTGCAGCGTCTATAATATTTGTTTTAGCGCGGATGTCTTCGCCTCTAACTCTGTCGATTAATTTTATACCGAGCATACTCCTTTCGGCTGACCTTTGAAAGACTTGAATTTTGTTTATAACCTCTTTTGTAATAGGCCATGTTTGACACCCATATAGAAGGGTTGGTGTGACCACAGAGTCCATTGCTTTTTTCTTGAGTTGTACTTTCATTTTAGATTTAAATATGTGTTTGAGCGACCAGTAGGAACTCCATGCCTTTTTAATTCTTCTATCTACTTCTTCTATATAGTTTCCATTGAATGATATGGCTTGACCTAAATAGATATATTCATCTACGTAGCCAATTACTTTATTTTTAACATATGTAGTGTATCTCTGTCCGTTCGTCAAAATGCAGGTTTTTTCAGGATTCATTTCTAGTCCACATTCTCTACTGTGAGAGTCTAGCGTTTCAAGCATAAATTTTAAATCTTCATGGCTTTCAGTCATTATGACAATGTCATCTGCGAATCTTAAATGGTTTAGATGTTCACCGTTGATATTAATACCAAGTAGAGACCAGCTATCTATCTTATTATGTTACAATACATCCATCCATCCATACTTACAAACTTTTGCGTTTATAAGATTAGTAGGATAGGATATAATAATATTTACTGTCATCACTACTTAATATAAAACAAAGTCGCTTTCTCTGTCCCTATGTCCCTTTGAATGCTTAAATCTTTAAAATTACGCAACGGATTTTGATGCGGTTTTTTTAATAGATAGAGTGATTCAAGGGAAAGGTTTATACGTATAAGAAACCGTGCGAAGCCGGACGGGTCGCTAGTATTCTTTATAAAGAAATTTAGTAAGGTAATACTGTTATTTATTGGGGAGTATCTTGTTCCAACATTGACACTTTATTTATTTATTTTTTGGCATGATCCAGACAGATATGTAGGGTAGAAAACACTGCGACACGCACGACATCTATACTGTTCAACAATGTTGAAGACCATGAATGACTTGTAAACTAAGTGCTTATTTTGTAAGCCTAAAGAAATAAAGATATTGATTGACTTGATGTACCTACTAGTGCACGTGCCCTTCCGGTGGAGGCCAACCTATAAATATTCATGAGATGAATCTAATCTGTATCAATGAATAATTCCGATTATTTCACAACTTTTCTAGTTTTCTGGCGATTTCCTCACATGTGGTTTGACATGATGGGGTTTGATGCGACGAAGGGACAGTTTCGCAACTTCCAAATTAATAGCCCTTCGGTGGTATAAATGTGTCCAGAGTGGGCTCACGGCATCACAACACAACTCAATCTCCTCGCCGAGCCCTTTGGAAACCTCCGTACTACTTCAACATGAAAGTCTTTGTAAGTACTAATCATTTACTACAATTTTACTTTTTTATTTTGCTCTTACCGTGTCATATTTACCCCACTAAGATCAAGTTACCCTATTGCCTACTTAGTATGATTGCTTTGATTTGAAGATCCATAATCATCTTTATCTATTTCATCTATACGAGGATTAAGCTCAATTAAAATGTAGAGGAAAAATTTATTTTAAAATGAACCACTTTCTCACCCAAAACTTGTTCATTTTCTTTATTTTAAATATAATTAATTAAACAATATCGCAAAAGTTACCGATTTTGGTGGGACTTGAACCCGCGACCCACCCACCGTCTCCCTAAGTACGGTATGCGCTAACTAACTGCGCCACGCAACCAAGTGACCACCTCATCGAAAATCTTTGCTACCTTCTACGGACTCTAGTCGGAAAGCGAGGGCTAACGCACTATAATTTAATAATCCATATAAAAATATGTTTTGTTTATTGGATTGCGTTGAGCGACCTCATTATCTAACGCTTTAACAAATATATGAAACTGCAACCTTTCCTCTAGGAAGCACTTATCGTATATTGCAATGTGTGATAGAAAGGGGTGCCGTTCGTATGATAGGTGTGTTCTCGTACATGAGGTGTGTCAGCGCGTGTCATATTGTGTCGTTGTGTGCAGCTGTGTGCGCTGGCGCTGTGCGCGGCGGCGGCGGCGGCGCCCGGGGGCGCGCGCGCGCCGCGCGGCATCTACGGCGAGTCTGCGCTGCCGCATCTCCACCACGACGCGCTGCACGGCACGCACGCGCACATCCCCGCCGCCCCGCTCCTCGCCGCGCCCGCGCCCCTGCTGCACGCCGCTCCCTCTCTCTCCTACGCTCCGCTCGCCTCGTCTTCTCTCCTCCACGCTCCCCTAGCTTCCTCTTCCATCCGCTACGCTCCCTTGGCGTCCTCCTCCCTCCTGCACCACGCCCCCCTGTCCTCGTCACACTCGCTGCTGTCCGCGCCCCTCGCGCCCGCCGCCCTGAGCCACTCGCACATCGACACGCCGCTGCTGCACGGCAACCACTTCGACACGCTGCACACGGACGTGCTTCACGCGCACGCCCCCGCACCCCTGCTCGCCCCCGCGCCCATCCTGCACCACGCCCCGGCGCCCATCCTGCACCACGCCCCGGCGCCCATCCTGCACCACGCCCCGGCGCCCATCCTGCACCACGCCCCGGCGCCCATCCTGCACCACGCCCCCGCCAGGACCATCAAGATCACCAAGATCCTGCACGCGCCCGCCCAGATCCTCAACGGCTGGTGATTCCGGACTGCCTCCCGACTCTGACTAATAAACACCTTCTGTTTTAATTACTTGTCTTATTTTGAAAGTGACCTAATATATCATATGTAAGGTATCTATAATGGTGTACAATGGTTGTTGGAATTATCAGAATAAATGATACCGATATTTCCAAAATTAAGACAAATCGTACCAGCCGGTGCCAGTGATACAATCATCACGTCCCTGCTCAAGCTGCTCGTGGTTAGTTGACTCCTCTTCGAACACATACCTCGGAAATTTTCGAAGGCTTCGATACCACAAAGATCCAAAACAAGATTATCATAATTAATTCCCCCGAGTTTTGCCTCGTGTTTGCATAAAGCCTTGATCACACCCAATCAATCACATTACTTTAGTAACAGAGTTTGTAAATAATCCTTAACGACCGAAGCTGGGTCATTGGCAGACGCACACATTAACCTTGCCGTTGCCCAACGCTCGAGCAGTGCCGTCTGATACAGATAGCCTCCCCAGAGACCACTACGAAACTCCCAAAGTTATTAACTTCTCTTACAACCCTCTTACTAAATATCAAAGAGTCTCTCAGAAACTTTAATGACCCATATAATTTTAAAATAGAACGTTTTTCTCATATTATATTCGTGTCTATTTTGATAAGCAGTCCGTCTGAATTTGGCTCCGCTGCCTCGCTCGGATATTATCATATTTTGGTCATAACGTGTGGTATGATTTCCACATCGGCATTGGCTGTGACACTTTTAGTGTCCAAACAACTCTTGTGCTCCAAAATGGAGCATTTCATTCAATTTCATCATTTACAACGCTTTACAAATCTAAAGTATATTATAAATAAACATGATTCGTGAAAGATAATTAAAATAATAGATTTAAATTGAAACAAGCATTTACCTACAACTGGAACAGTTGAGCTAACAGCAGACTATTGCAAAAAATCTAGAGGTAGCCCGACTGATCCAAATCAATAGGAATCGGATCAACCACATAGTAAGAACATGAGGAGCAAGCGAACAAAGCTCTGCACTCCTGGTACTCCTGCGCATGTACCAGTAGGCAATAGTTCGGTCCCACAAAATGAATTTCCAGAAACTATTCTACTTCACCTACAAAGCACGATCCTTGTAGGAACTTGTACCGATTTATGGAAAATAAGATGTCCATATTAGATATGCATATGTATGTTTTGATGATGTTGCTCGAGCGACCTTGACATTCTGCTAATGCTGCGGTGTTTCAAAAATAAGCAGGAAAATAAATAAATCTTTAAGTAATTAATTATATAGGTAAGTAACTTGATTTTAATTCAAAAAAGAACAGAAAAATAGAAGTTTTTATAACACTAGCAGAACCACGCAACTTCGTTCGCGTAGAATAATATTTTAGAAACCTAAATTGTTAGTATTTTTCTTAGCACAACCCTACATTACATCTTAAGCGGAACATATCCTCCAAATTCGAGTTCGTCCTGATTGAATGGTCTCTACCATTTTATTGACCTTAACAAAGACATCACACTCCATTTTTTTTAAATTATTGTGCCCCTTTAACCTGAATATAAGTAGTTAAATAATATTAGATACAAAAATTTAGATACTATCTCAACAATTTTTTTATAAGGATCTTAAAATATAACAAAACAAGATTTTTTTCAAAACTATGCGATACTTTTTCAAGAAAATTTCAGAAAATCCTGATAAAGTTGTAACTACACGTATTAGTATATAAAATAAATAAATAATTAGTCTATTCATAAAAGAATGTAAGTAAAATTTTGTCTTCTCACTCTAACAGTTCTAGAAGAGCATTTTTATAACAAATTCAACTCCTTTCTTGGGATCAGAGTTTTCAACATTTCTTTCTGACCCAGACCCAGTGGTCTAAGCTGTTCGTTGACGGATAGTCAGTCAGTATCTCTATTAGAGTAAATGGATATTGATTAAATTATAAACTTATAAAAATACTCGTTTGTGCGATTAGGAAGCGTTTAGATTGGGCTTCGGAAACGACTGTGGAAGAGGAATAAACTTTTGGAGGGTCCTTGAATGTAACGGTGACTCCCATTCCGCACAGAAGCAACGGGACACACCTAAGGCTCAGCCCCCGAGGGACGCAGTGGCTCTCCGACCCCCCTGGCGGTCCAGTTATGCGTCCCCTCTACTCTTTCTACTAGGTGGAACCCAAAACAGCTGAGTAGATAGTAGATAGGCCAAAGGCCAAAACAGCATCCGTCCTCATCTTAGACTTACAGGAGGCTGTTGACAAGCCTTCAACATCGCCACGACAATATCCGCCAATAATCTGTTTGTATTTAATGATTAATGAGCAATTTAACGTTCCTCATAAATATTCTCAACATAATTACCATGTAACCGGGCGGCGGCGCTTCCTTATGCTCGTGAGAAGTGGTCGCTGTACATCGCCGGGGCGGCAGGCGGCGCGCGCGCAGCGTCGGCGGCCAGCGCGCAATGCACGCCGCCGCACACTATTGGGGGAGACGCGTCATCGCTGCTTTGGACCACAAATATCAAGACTTCATGAATTATATATTAAAGTTTGTCGCAGAACAGGTTCGCATTGTGCTTCAGTCGAGATATAAAAGGCGGGAGATGCGCCATCTGTGCATACTCCACCGAGTCTTCTAACCACTGCAAACATGAAATACTTTGTAAGTTTTATAATCAATCATATTACTATTATTAGTACATTTATCATGGTAAATTACAATCAAGGACTAGAAACAAATTAAAATTGAATGTTCAAGTGTCATATTTTTATTACATGAACTTTAATATTGAATTAAATGTAAACCAACGGCATCTTGAGAGCCTCTCATTCTTGTGATATCCCGATAAATGTAGGAGTGGTTTGTGTGGGTGCGGTTTGAGCCTGGCATTGGATTGAGAGTGTGCCTCTACCTACAGCTAGGGAGAAGCCCAGTATTGTTGTGGGTCCCGATAAATGATAAACAAAATGTGGGTGTTGTGTTAGAGCAGTGTGTTCTGTTGCAGGCGAGCCTGATCGCTCTGGCGGCGCTGCTGGGCGCGGCGGCGGCCGGGTACCGCGGCGGCTGGGGCGGCGGCTACTCCTCCTACCCCTCCTACAGCTACGGCGGCTACGGCGGACACGGGCTCGGCTACAGCAGCGGACTCGGCTACAGCGGACTCGGCTACGGCAGCGGACTGGGCTACGGCAGCGGGCTGGGCTACAGCAGCGGCATCGGCTACGGCGGACACGGCTACAGCGGACTCGGCTACAGCGGACTGGGCTACAGCAGCGGCCTGGGCCACGGAGGCTGGGGCAACGGCTACAGGCGCGTCGGCCACGGCTGGTAGAGCCTCACCCCGCAGCAAGACGCCACCTCCACCTCACCAGCGGAGCACATCCTCGTCGTCGGTGGTCTCGTGAAGCGACTCGCTCGCGACGCATATCAATGTTTGCGCAACTACTATTGTTCAGTCCGGTTCACCGACATGGCTATTCAATAAGGCACGCTGTTTCCACATTTATGATATTCGTTAAACCAACGTCTTGCTACACTTAGTTTTAAAATATTAGTCATTTCTTTAACAATCTAGAACAAATCTGTTTGTATTATGTATTATCTTTCCTGTGATATGTAAGTAAATAAAAAGGACCCTAATAACTTCAGTTTATCTGTTTATTTCTAATAAATACATAAGCAGTGGCTTAATCCCCGTTAACGATCGTAAGTGGGTACCAACTTATAAAAATATCAATTTTGTGCAATGCTCATCAATATTTTTTCTTCTCAGTTAGACTTCAAAGCACAAAAAAACGTCTAATCTACTGTGCGCTTTATTAGTGAGAGAGTAGATTCCTAAGCAGGTAGGCACTTGTCGTGGTCCAGCACTAGCAGGAGCGCGGCATTCTAAACACAGTCACGAGAGATCGACAGGCGATATGACAAAAGTATCTCCTAAGTATTGCGAATGTTGAAATTGGTAACACTAAACTTGCCTTGTGGCGCAAGAGTAGCTCACATTGAGTGAGCTGGACGCCGCCGTCTCGGGATATGTTTTATGATACATATCGCATCGCGCAACCTCGGGCGATGCGCCCGCTCCGGTCGGCCACCAAAGCACACCCGGAGAATGGGAGCTTACTCCATGTTGCTAAACGCTACACGAAAAATCTCAGTACAGAAACTTTGATACAATAAAGTTCGGACAGACATACAGACCATACGTGTCTCGCTTTATCTTACAACTGTTAAAATAAAAGAGACATTTTATAAACAAAGACAAAACAAATAATAAAACAAAAACTAGTTTGTACTATATAACTTTTAAAACTATCATGGTTTTTTTACACTAAAGTCATTGAATACGGGATATTTACAATGATTTGATTTCCTTTTGAGTTTTCCGATATTTCGGCACCGTTTCAAGCGCCATGATCACGAAAGATTGGATATAAGAAATCAAATCATGGTAAATATCCCGTATTCAATGACTTTAGTTTGTACAATTTAGCAACTGCAGATTGTAGGAAATAATGTAGAGATACCTCAACTGATTCTTAAAAATCCACTCGGAAGCGTTCCCAAAACGCTGACTGCATGCACCGCCTAAATCAATACAATTCTGGGTGAGATAATCTTGCATCCTCAGGCATATGGTCTCGAAAACCACAAATATAATCAAAATCGGGTTTATCACGAAACAAAACCTACGTTCCTACGTCAAGAATGCCAGGTTCGCACTACGCTAGTAATCCAACAACTCATTCAAAGTATTTCGATCAGCTAGAACTACATAAACTCTATTCTCGCTGTTTTTTCTCGTTATATACTTACTTTCTACTAATCAGTAAATCAAAATCTTTATTTTCTTTAGGCTTACAAAATAGGCACTTAGACAAGTCAAATTTAATACTATAGGTAAGTACATAATTATAAAATACTCGACTTCTTAATTATACCTAATGTGACTTAAATATGTTCGTCTCGCAGGAGGCCAGGGCAGGCGTCCCCGGAAGGCTGCATCACTCCCTGACATTACGTCCGCCCGCACCAGCTCGAATTCAACGAGGTCCGCAGTCGGCGGGATCGGAGGCAAATGTCAACAAGGGCCATTTCCGACTGGTCCAATGTAATCGCACGCCCACCGGAAAGACATTATCCTTGCATCAACTCAGGCTCATTACACTAAATACCATCTACGACCTAGTCTACTCTACGATCAGACAGCTCCTAGTGCATTTATTGATCCCGGTAAAGGCATGTCATAACCACTGTATCATTGGTGTAGCAGAGTTTACTTATTTAAATTAGTTTCTAAAGGTACCTCCTAAATGGGCGTGGAGTGCAAAGCTAAATGCTACGCTGTTCACAAGATAAAGAATCGGTGGGCTCGATCGATTACAACATCATAGACACGATCAGACCGCGGTTTACTTTCAATGTAAAGCAATAAATACGAAACGTGTTAAATTAAAGCTGTTATTGCAAATTAAGTGAGTCATGTGGTTCTAATGTCTCCGTGTAAAGCCTAATGAAATCATTTGACACAAGTCCAAAATATTTAGAAATGAGTTATATATCATCATCATCAGCTTAAAAGACTCTTGCGAACATATGCTTTGTATAGCATGAGTGTATAGAGTTATAGAGTAATGTGTAAATAGAGTAGTGAGTGATGTGATCACCGCGATGCAACCAGACGAACCAGAATTAATCAAATTAAAACAGAAGCGTTAATAGTTGTGAATGCGTTCATTAAATCAAGGTAATATTTATAACACCCATAAATCTCGTAAGATAATTTACCGATGTATTTTCCGTTTGGTTATATCTCATAATTAGAAGGTCAGTCTGAGATTGTATCGGATCATTTTCCAAAAGTGGAGTCGTGCGAGTTAGTACCGACGATCTATCATTCCGTATCACAGGTTAGATGGAGCCAGAGCAAAGCCTACTCCTGATGGTGTGGTCTTTCCTCGAGTGGGACTTTTTAATGCAAGCCTTCCTTTAACCCTGCTGCGATGCTAGAAAGAGCTACACTAAGTCTGAAGGTCCCTCCAGTTCATGGCTATGAGACGCTGACTATAGCCCGCATCAGAGGTTCTCATTGTACCGTGCCCTCTCCACACAACATCATGTAATGATTAAACCCTCTATAATCAAAAAAAGAATAAAAATAACATTATGTAACTCTGAGATATTACCATAATCCGACTTCTCAGTTCGAGTTTGTACAATTAAGTAAGTGCTCGGCATTTTAAATGTTTTCTGTCAAAGGTCACATTCGAATAAGAACATTCTGGTAGGTGAATGAATGCTCCGAAACAATTCGATAACCTTTAATAATTTGGACATGACCGCGTACCTGTTCGAGTAGTCCTTGCATTGGTATTTTCGTTAAAGTAGTTTAATGTATTTTTGTTAAATCAACATTTTCCACAAATTTTAATGATTGTGACATACTTAATATAGGTACAATGAGTACTTAAATACAACAATAAAATCGATGCATGCGACAAAAAGGTTCGCTCTTGTTCGTACTTTTAGATATAAAAATATGTTTACGGAAACGGAAGTCTTTGCCTTTCCATAAAAAGGTTATTTTCAGCTTATGCCTTGTTAGTGGGCTTCTTCCGCAGAACGAAAGGTTCCATGCTTTTGCTCAGGGCCAACTATCAATTTCTATCATTATTTATTATACAGAAGAATCTTTTTTCAAAACTTTATACAATACCAAAAACAAAGAGGTCAATGAGTGAGAAACTGATGGACATGTCAATAGTGCTGCGGAAATGAACTCAAAATCATACAACAATTAAAGTCGAGTTTCTCTAAAAATGTTATATGGCTGCATACTATGGTCATATCTCATGCTGTGCATCTTCTGACTCCTCCCTCCTGACCAGCACGGGGCTGTACTTGACCCTCTGGAGTCAACGTGACGCGCGATCGTCGTAGGCATAGTCTGCCTGTCGCGCTAATGTATTCCGTGACCCCAACATTCCCGAGGCGGCGGCTCCAGAGGCCACTCATTAGGTCATCAGCGGTCCTACAATTTGTACTTTTAAGTTACAAATTTGAGAATCCTTGACACATACATAATTTTAAATAACAATAAAATATTAGTGCGTGCGGGCTTGGTGGGCCTCTCCCACACACAGCATTGTACCGCCAACGCTAACTGAACATGAACATTCTAAGGAAAGTAATACGAAATATACCTACGTTAATTACCGAAGCTCGAGGATTAGGTACATTCTATTACCTGCTGGTTTACATATATTCCAATCGTTGTACGCATTCTATGACGAATTGATCACCATATTTAACCGACTGCCAATTTTGTTTTATGTTATATTCGTCAATTACTCCGTCAATCGCATACCAATTTGAATGATACTTTTGAACTAGTCCCATTTATTAATTAATTTGATTCCCAAAGGTCAACCTTGTCTCACAAAGATAGATAGATAGATAGAAAATTCTTTATTGCACACTTAAAGGTATTATAAAAAACATAGACAATTTACAAAATGTGTAACAATAGGCGGTCTTATCGCTCAAGAGCGATCTCTACCAGACAACCGTGGATGGATAAGAGTGTTGGATTGGACATGGGGATCCGTGTGCATTTTAATGATTAAATAAATACCTACTTATATTACATAAACTACTACATAAAATAATTATACATATATGATATTAAATACATATTATATTATATCAATACTTATACAATATACCTACATACATAAATATCTACTTTTTATTGAGGGAAACTAGTGTGTGTTCAGTGACAGCAGGACAAATAGTGTTCCTTCACCATACCCTTGAATATTGGGAGTGATTTTGCACGCCTTATTGAAACTGGCAATGTGTTCCAAAGTTGGACAGCTCGAGCAGTGAATGAGTTCTCATAGAAGGAAGAAGAATGGATAGGGACTTGGAGCATTAGAGTTTCAGACGAGCGCAAAGAAAGAGTGTGAGATTGATGGAGAAAAGTGAAACGTTCCTTGAGATAGGGGGGTGCAGAAGCAAGAAATAAGACATTATAAAGAAGAGACAGGATGTGGCTATTACGGCGAAGCCGAATGGGTAACCACTTGAGCTTCCTGCGAAATGCCGAGACGTGGTCATATTTGCGTAAGCCGAAAATGAACCTTATCCCGACATTCTGCAGGCGCTCAAGTTTGTCAAGCTGTTGTTCAGTAAGATCGAGAAAGGAAGAATCAGCGTAATCAAGAACTGGAAGAAGAAGAGACTGTGCAAGAGAAATTTTAGTGGCTATAGGGAGAAAGTTACGTAGTTTTCGTAGGGAACCTGCTGAAGCAAACATCCTACGGCTGATTTCAGAGAGTTGAGGTCCCCAAGACAGATTTCTGTCAATGAGGACACCTAAATTTTTCACCGTTTCCGTTTGCATCACAGGAATCCCATCAAATACCACGGTTGGAAGAGTTCCCCAGTTTATCCGAGAAATCATGCGCGAGCTTCCTACAGTGATCACCTGCGTTTTCGCAGGATTGACCTTGAGGCCAAAGCTTTTGCTCCAATCGAGAATACGACCCAGGTCTTCATTTATTGTGAGGATTGCATCCGATAGTCGATCTACCGAGGCCTGAACGTAGATTTGGAGATCATCTGCATAGAGGTGGTACGATGAAATTATTTTATGAGATATTGAGTTAATGAAAATAGAAAAAAGGAGAGGTGAAAGAACGCCGCCTTGAGGTACGCCTGCAGTAATATCACACCAAGATGAACTCACATCATCGATGCATATACACTGCCGACGCCCATGCAAATAACTGCGAAACCAGTCAGCCACTGCTGGAGATACGTTAAGAGAGCGTAGTATTCCAAGGAGAATTTCAAAATCAACGTTATTAAACGCATTGCTGAAATCTAGCAAGCAAAGGACAGTAAGTTTTCCATCATCCATGCCAGAGCGTATGTCGTCGGTTATTTTAACTAACGCTGATACAGTACTGTGGCCTGGACGAAACCCGGACTGGAAGGGATCAAGAAGATTATTTCTGGAGAGGAAGGTGCTAAGCTGCTGATGGATAAGACGTTCATGGACTTTGGACAAGAAAGGAAGAATGGATATAGGACGGAAATCAGAAAAAGACGTAGGCTTCGATTTTTTTGGGATTGGAGTAACCTGGGCTACCTTCCAGGCAGTTGGGAATAAGCAAGTGGATAGAGAGAAGTTTAGTATGTGTTGGATTACAGGAGCTATTTGAACAAGGATAGGGATAATCATGTTTCTACTAATGCGGTAATTTCCAACAGCCTTAGAGGATATAGATGTTACTGCTCTCTTAACGTCACAGACAGTGAACTGGCTAAAAGTAAGAGATGAGTAGTTAGGAATCGGCGTAGAAGAGAGATGAGACAGAGTTTTCGATTTCAGTTGTATATCGAGATCGGAAGTAGAAGTGAAATGTTTATTAAGAGAATTGAGATCAAATTGTGCAGGGACTTTGGTACGTTCTTTAGATTTCCCGATTCCCAATGACCGTAAGAACTTCCAAACCTTAGCAGGGTCGGAGTTCTCTACTGAACTATGAATATAGCGGCGTTGCGCGTCACGACACGCTCTATTACAGTGATTCCGTCGATCTACGTATTTCTGTTTATTTGACACAGTGGGTTTACGCTTAAGTTTAGCTTTGGCTACACATTTCCGATGCATCAGTGATTTTAACTCAGGAGTTATCCAAGGTGCAGGTAGTTGTTTTAGTTTAATCTCTCTGAGCGGGGCATGCTTGTCATAGAGGTTGGTTATGACACTGTTAAATACCTCCACTTTGCCATCGATATCTGGAAGATCAAAAAGCTCTGACCAATCAATACCCTCCGCATCACTTCTTAGTTCTTCCATATCAATGCCACTAAAATTTCTCTGCAGAATTATCTGGGGCTTGGGTCTAGGGGGACGAATTTTGTAGGACATATATATAAGGTCATGATAGGAGAAAGCTCCTGCTTCACATTGACCATGTTTGGCAACGTGAGAAGGAGACGAAACTATGATAAGGTCTAGAAGAGAGGGAGCTGAGTTAGGGAAGAAATGGGTAGCGTTAAGAGGAAGTATAGACATATTGCACCCCCTAACAAGAGTTTCAAGGGAAGTGGACCGGCTATCTTTTTTAAGTAGACAAGTATTAAAGTCGCCCATAATTATAAAATGATCATAAGATGGGGCCAGATTTTCAAGAAGGGTTTCAAAAGAGAGGAAAAAGTTAATTTTTGAAGAAGGACAATAAAACACTCCAAGCAGTACCTTTGCATGCAAGAGGTCGATCTCAATGAAAAGGTGTTCTCCGGCTTTGGAGGGTGGTGGCTGTGCAGATACACTTATTATATTAAAAGGAATGTGGGATCGGAGATATATGGCAACACCTCCACCACCTGATCCAACGCGATCATTACGGATTAATTTGAAACCAGGAAGAGCATAAGAAGAAGAAGAAAGGCATGGCTTGAGCCAAGATTCAGACACAAGTACAGCGTGAAGGTTCTTATGATTAAAAGAGGCAAGTAAGTCAGGATAGTGTTGAGGGATGCTCTGAGCATTTATGTGAAGGACATTAAGATTCTTTGGAACATCAGAAAACAGAGAAGAGATGGAGCTAGAAAGAGAAGGAATACTACAGAAACTGTCGTCACTGCCAGAATCAGTACCGGTGAAGGACACGTATTCATCGCTGTCAGACTCACAAAGTGCCATCGTATTGACGCTATAATAAATAGTAGTAAATATATAAATAATATACCTAAATTATAAAATAACTGTATAAAATTTTATATTTGCAATATTGCTTAACTGTACACAAGCGTACACCACTACTTATCCATCTGCCAGTTGTGTCTGAAGATTACAAAAAACAAAATCTAACTAAAAACTCTTATCACCTAATTTATGTTGCATTTAAAAGTAAATAAAAAAAACTCTTATCACCTAATTTATGTTGCATTTAAAAGTAAATAAAAAAGAAAAAAAAAACATTATTATAGACTGATTGGAATATTACAAGAGGCCGTGAACAAAAGAAGAAGAAAAAGTGGAGCATCTAACTGTCTTGTCAAAATGACAGTTAATTGATTTGATTGCTCGTATTTGAAAAATGTAAACACAACAAGAAGTTGAAAAATTGTAAATAAATTTGTATAAAATTTTGTGAGGGTTGGAAAATTAGACAAGACTATTATTTGAGAGCAAATCAAAGAAACAGCTACCTACCTACCTACCTACAAAAGTTAAAATCAAAGTCAATATTATGGAATTTAAAAAATCAAATTACCTATTACTTTCTTACTTATTACTTATGCAGGTCTCGACAGAACCTACGCATTTGCTCCCCTTGGATTCGAGACCCTAGATCCGTGGGGTACCGAGGCTCTCCGGGTTTTTGAAAAAATATCTGAGCGTCTGGTCGACGCGACGCGTGACCCGAGAGCTGGTGAATATCTGGCTCAGCGCATCAGCATTGCCATACAGCGTGGTAATGCAGCCAGTGTCTTGGGGACGCTTCCGACTGGTATTGACATGGATCAATTGAGCTACCTTTAGACTGTTTGCAACCGTCTGCAGTTAGCTCAATGGTTTCAATTGTAAATACTAGTTGTAATTTTTCTATTCCTTGCTTTTAATTTTCGTTTTTAATAAAGATTACTTATTGTACTTATTGTATATCTCGCGAAGAACCGACAACCGTTGGGGTAAACGTGTTCTTGAGTGGAGACCGCGACTCGGTAAACGTAGCGTAGGACGCCCTCCGGCCAGGTGGGATGACGATCTGCGAAAGACTGCTGGCAGATGCTGGATGCGTCAAGCTGAAGACAGGGCGCTATGGCGCTCATTGGGGGAGGCCTATGTCCAGCAGTGGACTAATATAGGTTGATGATGATGATGATGATGACTTATTGTACTACGGTCTATCTATGCGATGGTCTGGACCGGACGCGTCGGACCCACAACCAAATGACGAAGGTTCAGGACAGGTGAATGTGAATCATTCACATTCACCTGTCCTGACACTGTACAGTTATCTCGAGACACATTATGTGTCTCGAGATAACTGTACAGTGTCAGTGAGAGGAGCCGGCGCAGCATGAGCAATATGTGCGGGAGTTGGATCAGCCGAGAGCGGACGGGTGTTACGCGTGTTGTACTAGAGCCTCGGGCTACACTCGGTGACAATGCATTCGCGACATTCATTTCATGTGATTAAGACTTGCAGAGTGGCAATGTGGCGCGGTGGGCGAAGGTCTGTCTGCGACTCAGGAGGTTGCGGGTTCGATTTCTGCCTTGGGACAAATGTTTGTACGATTTGCATGTTTGTTCCGGGGTTCTGTCTATGTATAACAAAAAAATTATCTGTGAATCTGATACATTATATTATTATATGTATCAGTCATCTAGTACCTAACACAAGCTTTGGGCGCGATGATGCTGTGAGGGTTGTCCAGCATTATTAAAAACAAGTGTTCAAGTTGGTAGGCATAAGGTAAATAATGAAGGATGGGCAAAGTAATGTTGAATGAGTGTCGGAATATGGAGATGTGGCTGGTCCGGTTCAAGGTCGACTGAGTCGGTCGAGGGAGCTGCCGGCTCGTTGGCAATCACTTACTAATCTCCATACCTAATGGTTATAGTTTTGTGTGGGTGAACGTCGTTAGCAAAAGGACAAAGTTGGAAGTTCAATGTGATCATCATCATCACAACAGGCGAACGAGTGCCGCTGCTCCTTCCGGTGCAGTCGCCTCTCATTTACTTCCGGTATGAAAAGGTGCATGATTGTTATCAGAGCGATCAACCAACGCACATTGTCGTTGACCTTTTTGAGATCAAGTTCAGTAACCTCACCGCGTTTGCCATCAGCTGTAAGACACCATGCAGTGCGTTCAATTAAAAAAAATACTTTCTAAAGCTATCTTCACTAAGGATTGTGAATTCGATACAATGATATATGAATGTCTTTCCTAGGATATGAGCACATAGACGGAGCGGTCAGCCTTGTCTAAACCTGCTGGGACATAGTATAGAGCGGGCCTCGAGAACTATTACAACAAACAGTTTACGATGTGGAGCGGAGGTGCGTTGGGCAACTCGTCCCGCGTGACGTCACAGAGCCGGGCGGGCGGCGCGCGCTAGCTCCTTGTGCACACTTACAACTGTTCCGTACGCACGTGAGACATAAACAGTAGGTACCTACTATAGATTCAGTTTTGCTACTTTACGCAATATTTCGCCAAATTTAGGTTGTTCAAACAACATATTCAAACTAGTTTTATTTATGGGTGTGTAGATTTAGTTACCAGTTTTAAATTTGCATTTAAATAACGTTTAATTTTACATGGTTAATCCCAAACCACTTAGTAATAGAAATTCAATAACTTCACATTTTTTAGATATCGATGGAGCACTACAAAAAGGCTTCGACAGGTATCTACAGTTAGTTAGTTTAGGATATCAAAGAAGTTCTGATCAGATGCAGTGTGGGGGTGGGGACGAGGGAAGCTACTCCAGACTGATGAAATAATCCGCAAAAATAGAATTTACATATTTTGGTATCGATTTATTCAATTCAATTCACTTTATCTTACTTCTTACTATTATAATAAATGGGAAAGTCTGTGTGAATGTTTGTTAGTAATCTTCGTAATTAATTAAGTTATTTAGACGAAATTTAGTACGTAGATAGTTTAGAATCTAGAATAAGACATAAGCTAATAAAATTTTCAAAAATTAACCTCTGAGGGGTAAATTGGGTGGTAAATTTTGTATGGAAAAATATTTTTCCTTGGTTCGATTTACTCAAAACTCGGTATAAATAAAGTATGAAATATAATTAAACACTGATTTTTTATTTTTACAAATAACAACTGGGGGCTGTGTAATAAATTTCTGATTTTTTTTTATAAAAAAACTTATTCGCTTACTCTTACTCTTCTTATTCTTTCTTATAATATTAAGCTCTTTGATTTTAGATTAGAAAATGAGTTAAAAGTCTTATGACTAGACACAAGCACACAAGCTAACCCAAAATTACAGTTTAATTAAACTGAACAAAAAAGCAAGAATTCTAATTACAAATGAGAAATGTATTCAAGGTTACAAACAACATTGTTAACCCTTCTGTATTTTTTTTGAAAAATGCTCTGTAGCCCTCAAGACTCTCGCTTATGCTCGCGTATTTGCGTGCAACGCCGCGCTCCCGTTTTTTGTATTTAAATTCTGATATCTCTAAAACCACTGCGTTAATTTTAATTCTGTAAACAGTTCCATAATTTAGAATAACTAGTCTCGATAAACATCTAGTTTTTATTGATTATAATATGACTCTTTAGTCATATTATAATCAATAAAAACAAGATGGTTAAATTTAATGGTCAAATTTATCGATAACTTTAAAGCGATGTACCGCAGAATTGGATGTGAATTAGCATCTAAAAACTGTTGTACCTATTGAGAATAACAATAGAAAAACTATTATCAGCAAACACAGGTCTCTTTCAATGATATTATTTACAAAAAAGGAACCCGAAGTCAATGTTTACTTAAGCCACTTGACACCATGACACCATCCGCGATAGTGCTGCGAATTTTGTTTTTTCAGAAATCTTTTGACCATCGACTAAGAATGGTATTTACGTTCCATATCAATAAGCTTCAGGTAGAATAGAGATTTCATTGTAAAATATACCCTACACTGTACAATTAAGGTTTGAAGTGGTCTATCGTTCCGTGGCCCATATGGTAACATCGGCGCTTGACGGCAGGAAACGTTTAGTGGCCCATATGGTAACATGGAGTACGAAAGGGTTAAATGAGTCAGATCATCGGCCATCTCTTGTGAGAGTTGTTATTCCGGCGGAGTGTGCGCGGCGCGAGGCTGCGCCAAGTTCAGGGCTGCGCCCCCGCCCGCGACACAGGTCGCACACACACGGTGAGGGGCCGCTCCGAACACGAGAACACAGGGCCTTCTACAGCTACGTCTCTTATACGCTTCTGATTATATTGAGAAGGCATCTTGAAGTGGATTCGAATCTACAAGGATCTTACTGACGCAGTCCATCAGTATTGCCATACAGCGTGGTAATGAAGCCTGTGTCATTGGGACGCGACGACTGGTATTGACATGGATCAATTGAGCACCCTTTATTGTAATTTTCGTTGTATGTGTGAGCTATTCCTAGATTGTAATTTTCGTTGTTTGTAAAGGTTACAGAATCTCACTGTAAAGCCAAAGAATAATAAAACAACACTAACTTAGTAGAGCATCGTCTGTCAATATCATTCTACGACTATACACCACTACATTTTAATTACCAGAAAAAAAAAAACTGGGATATCTGTAGCAGTTACTGAACCCATATTTGAAATAAAAAATGTTAAAAATTAAATAAAAGATTTGTCCCACATATCGCTAAAAATACAGACAACATAAACCGGCATACTAACTATTAAACACTTACTATTCTGTGGTAGGCGTAGCGTAATTTCGCGGTTACAACTATTCATTCATTAAATTTTAGCAAACTCGCGAATAAAGAAGTTTATTAAAACATTTGTTTATTATTTTTTTATTATTACATACCTACGTAATATCTACACATAGGTACTTAACTATCGCCGTAAACAGAGTAGGTAGGTAGTCGGTGGCGCGGGCGGCGCGCGCGGCGCGTGTGGGTGCAGAAACGAATGATCAGCTGTCTATACAATGTACTATGTCCAGAATTTCGAAAAAACTTTAACATGATGTAACTTTCTTATTAAAAGTAAAACATAAAAACTAACTTCACATTCACAATGGTAGCCCTCATTTACAGCAGCTAATATTTTTTTTCTGGTAATTAAAATGTAGTGGTGTATAACAAATCCAGGGTTGGAAAAAAAACAGTTTTTTTTTAATTTTATAAAACAAACAGTTCAAATTGTTTTAAACAAGTGTTTGTTTTGTTTTTTTTGTTTTTTTTTGTCCTTTTTAGTTTAGGGCATTATTTTAAATTATATAATGTTTCATTTCCAGACTAGATCTTTTGACTTTTCAAATTTTCTATAGTAAAATAAATATTGACAAAAAACGATCAATGGATAAACATTTATTTTATGTTGCGTATCTCTAATCACTACTAAACGATTTACATTCACCCTGAATGTTTCCTAGCAGGACTATACCGGCGGGGAAATACCTATAAACTATAAATTCTATTCTATGAATAGGGGCACCCCCAATATTTATTAATTAGTGATGGGCCGAATGTGGTTTGAACCGAATACGAATTTCGGCCGAACATTCGGTAAAAATCAAAAATGCCGAAGTTCGGTTTTTATTCTGCACTTATATGGTAACAACTAACAAACAACAATAAAATATACCTATAAGTAATTAATATATTGAATTTTCAAAAAGTTTATTTGATTCAAATCATAAGACTTCCTAATTTAATAAGAACTTATTGAATATGATTTTTTAATTCTAAAACTTAAGATTGAAATATCGAAAAAGGAAACTGATAATGACAGTTAGTTACTTGATTTATAAATAAATTACCACATACACCACATACATTACATAAATTATGTAAAAGGCTTATTTATTTAATCAGGTATGAGTGAGTATGACAGATTTGATTTTTTTTATGTTTTATTAATCTTAAAATCAAAATTGTGCAACTATTTCACTCTTTTCTTATACCGAATGTTCGGCATTTCAACCGAATTTCGGAAGAATGCCGAAGTTAGGCCCATCCCTAATATTTATATTTAAATGAGGGGAATAAAATAACCACTATTCCATTCGACAGCCATCCATTAGGGACTTTCCTAACGGGACTTTACCGGCGGGGAATTACTTAATATGAATTCTATAAATACGAGTGCCTTTCTTTCTCACATTTCATTTCATTATTAATTCTGCGACTGATAACACCTCATAAAAATGTCAACTCCAGGACGCAAAAAGCATGCAATTTGGGAACAATTCACATCGATCCCCCAAGAAAATACCACACTGAAGACCAATAGGGTGCGTTGCAGAAAATGTAAGAAAGAACTAGTTGGACTTGTGAAAAGAATGGAGGCACACTTCCAGCAATGTAGCACAACCACCGGTTCTAACACTGACGCAAATCTTGACGCGGACAGGGACGTGGAGGAGGAGTTGTTGAGTGATGCTGGTTCTTCCCGATCTTCAGATAATTCTTCTGCTACACCCACATCTTCTGTTACTACTCTTCAATCTAAAAATGCCAGTACCAGCAGCAGCGCGAGCGTGAACATTTCAATGAAAAGATTTATTATTGCTACAAGTCAAGAAGATAAGAAGAAAATTGATTTACAATTATCTCGTTATATGTTTGCTACTAACACGCCTTTTAACCACGTAGAACATCCAGAGTTACTGAAATTAATGGAAATTTTACGCCCAGGATATAAACCTCCAAACCGCAAACAAATTGCTAGCAAGCTACTCGACGAAGTCTACAACTCGACTCAAGAAGCCGTAAAAAATGAATTGAAAAACAAAGTTGTTAATCTGGCAATTGATGGGTGGAGTAATGTCAGGCAGGACTCGATAGTTTGTGTCTGTGTTACCGATGTGTTGACAGACTCAACTCATTTAATTGATACAATAGACACAGGAGCCGAAAGCCATACAGCTGACTACTTGGTTAAAGTTACTACTGCGGCAATAAAACAATGTGAAACTTACAAATGTACGGTGCGAAGTGTAGTGACAGACAACGCAGCAAATATGAGCCGTATGAGACGAGATTTAGCCCAACAGGAAGAACTAGCTTCTCACGAGGATATACTTACATACGGCTGTTCATCACACATATTAAACCTTCTAGCAAAGGATTTGAATGCAGAAGATATTACTGATAAAGTTAAGTCGATAATGCGGTACTTCAAATACACTCACTTTGCATCTGCCAAATATAAAGAAGCTGGTGGAAAAGCAATTGTTATACCACAACAGGTACGGTGGAACACAATGGCTGACTGCTTAAAAGTGTTATTAGAAAATGGCATGGCATATAATGTCAGATATATGCTTAAATCATTCAACTGCTATAGATCTGTCAATTTCATTGAAAGTAAATGACATGGCGCTGAAGCAACAAGTCCAGGCTCTCTACAAAAAACTGGAAAACATCGCAGTTACACTTGACATCTCCCAAAAGACATCCTGCTGTATTGGCGAAGTGACTGAAGCATGGATAGAGCTTAAAAATATGTTTGAGGGAGAGAATGTACGACTGCGTGAGACCGAGTATTCATTGGATGATTTAAGGAAGTTCAAAGCTCGTTATGAAATGGCAATGTCTCCAGCTCATTTTGCAGCAAACTTACTACATCCTAAGTACAGGGGTGAAAAACTCACGAGTGAAGATATTTCTGAGGCTTTATTATTTATAGAAGCTTATCACAAAGAGGCGATGCCCTATGTTGTTAAATACAGGGCAATGACAGATCCCTTTCATAACTTTCTATTTGAAGATCATGAAGTAAATCAGGTCGGACCTCTCGAATGGTGGCAGTCATTAAAAAAACAAATTAATGGTCAAACAATGAACTTAGTGGCTCAGCTTCACACTGCTGTAGCTTCAAGTGCTGGAATTGAAAGACTGTTTTCAACATTTGGATTTATTCATTCTGACGTACGAAATAAACTGGGTACAGAGAAAGCTGCAAAACTTGTTACAGTTTTTAAATACCTCAATAAGGAAAAGAAAAAATAATTGTTATCTTGATCTTGTCATATTGTCTTACTCTCCTGACTGACAAACAATTTTGATTTTATAATGTTTATTAAATATAGGTAATTTTGTTTGTTATAATTTTGTTTTTGATTGATTTTAAATTGAAATTTTTAATATTCTATACTATCTAATGCAAGTTTAAAAAATACGTGTTATCTTATCCCATTACCCATATAAATCCTAGTACTTGGTAGGTACTTAGATCTTTGTTTGACTGAATAAATAACTTATCAAAAAAATATTACTTTCATTTTATATCATTCATTCGCAATGAAAAGTAGTTTTAAAGCTTGTTTTTTTCTCATCGTTTTATACAATGTTTAAAACTTGTTTTAATCTGTGTTTTTAAACGTGTGATAAAAAACACGGTTTAAAATCAAACTGTTTTAAACATTGTTTTAAACATGTGTTTTAAAACCATTTGTTTTAATCATGCCAACCCTGAACAAATCCTCATCCACCTAATTTTTTTTTTGTTTGATTTTAAGTATAGTCATGCAAATAAAAGCTAATTAATTAGGGTACATATTTCTCTCAAACAAAAGATCTCAACGCGCTACTTTTCAGTGCGTTTTTTACATTTTCTGTATCTGGCGATCTTATTTCCTAGCTCCTACAGGGTGCATATTGGATTTAAAATAAAAACTCTACGATCCAGAGTTAATATAAGACATGTGAGCATTAAACAATACGAGTTTATTTCTTAAATTAGTGGAGCTTGTGCGTGAGTCGCGTGTCCGGGAGACGCCACGGCTCGTCACTCGCGGAACGTGTTTGTAGACAAATATAAAATTAACGACATATTTGGAGTGCCATGGGGAAACCCATAGTGTTTTTTATTAGATAGATGTCGTTCCAGCGATTTTATACTGGCGGGCGCTGGTCGGTGACGTCGCGCGGCGGGTCGTATATATGTGTCGCCACAGGCCCGTCGCCCCACTGCCCGGCTGACCTCCGACCTCCCACACCGCACCATGAAATACTTTGTAAGTACCAACCATACTTGTGCTCATCACGTCACTGTAACATGCCTCCATATATCATTCCTAAAAGTACTGAATGTCTCTCTACTCTCTATTGTGATCGTTCTTCTTAGTTTTATACTTCATATTATCCCTATTTTCATTATAATGGGCATGGTCCTCCACCCCGTACGCTGCAGACTGAGTTTTGTATCTGAGTGTTGTCTCATTCCTGCCCCTAGAGGCCGGCACCACATTGTTACTCAAAGCACCCTACTATCAAATATTAACAGTTTTTTTTAATTTCGTTCTCAAGCCTTTTCTAGTACGTTTTTTAAAACCATATTAACGAGTAACAAAACTTAAGAATTATGTACTAATCAGTAAATCAAGGCAATAACAAAAACGTGCTAAGTGAGCGAGTAAGTATTGCATACATTCAGGTATTGTCCAAACAATGAATGTTTCAATATATTCAATAATATGTTTAAAGTACAAATTATGAATGAGTCTCTACAAAAAATACTAAATAATTTATTTACCAAAAAGAAGAACATGCGCCTTAATATTTTATGAACCATTCGTTACGATTACAATACATTTATGTAATTCAATTCATTTCATGTAATGATTTAGCTGAGTACATTATTTATTACTACATACATACAGGCCTAGCTTAGTGCAGGGCGCTAAACTAGGCCTAGCTTAGTGCAGGGCACTAAGCTAGGCCTGTCTGTATGTATGTTATTGCGTCACGGGAGAGCCAAGTATACAAGTAGTTCGTCTTGTTTGCAGGTAGTAGCGTGCGTCGTCGTCGCGCTGGCGGCGGGCGCGGAGCTGCGCGAGAAGCGCTCCTTCCTGCACGGGCTGGACGGGCTCGGCGGCGGGCACGGCTACCTCTCCCCTTCCTACTCGTACTCCAGCCCCGCCTACTCGTCCTACTCGCACGCCGCGCCGGCCTACAGCTACGCCGCCGCCTCGCCCTCCTACACCTACTCCAGCTCATACCCCAGCTACGGATACTCCAGCTCATACCCCAGCTACGGATACTACAGCTCATACCCCAGCTACGGATACTCTAGCTCGTACCCTAGCTACAGGTACTCCAGCTCTCCGAGCTACTATGGATCGGGCTTGAGCTACGGATCAGGTCATTCCGCTTATGGATCAGGCCTCTCTGGTTACGGATCCGGCCTCTCCACCTACGGATCAGGCCTCTCCACCTACGGATCAGGCCTCTCTTCCTACGGATCAGGCCTCTCCACCTACGGATCAGGCCTCTCCACCTACGGATCAGGCCTCTCCTCCTACGGATCAGGCCTCTCCACCTATGGATCAAGTCTCTCTGGTTCCCTCTCTGATGGCCTCTCCTACGACCACGCATGGTAATTGAATACACGCTCGTCAAATTAACTTACTTACTGAAAAAATAAAAATCTTCTTTCTTATTGCACTTTGTTTATTCTAACTAAAAACCTTTTACATTAATGTATTCAATATTATTAAAAATGTTCGGTAGGTACATTAGTTTTGAAAACATTAATCCAACAGATCTAAAACTAGAACTGAAGATAATAAGACATGATTAAGTACTACGTGTTATATTAGTGTTATATATATAATATAATGGTGTTATACACTCACGAAAATAATAAATAAATATACCTAATCTAGCCCTCAGCTAAGTAGAGCTTGTTTTATGGGTAATAAACGAATGATATAACTACTAACTTCATACAATACAGGAGGAGCTTCGCCCGCGCGCCGCGTTAGTCGTCGAATATAGAGGTCTTTGAGATCTGATAACAATTATTGTTATAAAAAAGGTTTCACTGGCGGAATTTGAAGACAAATAAGTTATTATGTTAAAGAAAATAATGTAGCCGGAATAAATAGTGGATAGCGATCTGCATGCTAATTCACGCACGATGCGTGTACGATTAGCATTGACAAATATCCGGCGGCGGCGCCCACCGCTCAGCAACGCTTTGGCAGCTTGTCTCTAGGATGTACTGTATCCGCGGCAAACATTTACTTAACGCACATATTATGAACTTGAATTGAATACCAATGAGCGGTTATAGGCTCATAATATACACTACACACCTTTTGCAGGTAGGTCCTTCTTAATCCTCAGGCACTAGGCATCATCTATAATATAAAAATGAATCGCAAAATGTGTTGGTAAGCGCATAACTCAACAACGCCTGGGCCAATTTGGCCAAATCTTTTTTTAAAATGTTCGTTGAAGTTCAAGGATGGTTTTTAAGGCGAGAAAAATATGATATTTGACAAATAAATAAATTTCCCCGCGGGCGACGCTGCGGGGCGCAGCTAGTTGTAAATAAAAACCATATTTAGATGATCTCAATCATCAGCGGGTTCAACAGATCCGACAAGAAACTTAAGGAATCTTTTTAAATAGCTCAATTATTAAGCTGTGTGCCTTCATTGTTATAGATATAAAAGAGATATTAAAATGTGTGTGCAAGCTACCTTAGCTTGATTTTTGTGAGAGTTACGTAGAGCAACTATATATAAGTTAGGAGGTAACATCCCGACATTTACTGCAGAAAATAATTAACCTATTTATTGGTTTCTGGTGCGGCGGCAGATTTGGCTGAGGATCTCAAGAGGCGCAAATATGCAGGTCTTGACAGAACCTACGCATTTGCTCCCCTTGGAGTCGAGACTCTAGGTCCGTGGGGTACCGAGGCTCTCCGGGCTTTTAATAATTATCTCAGCGTCTGGTCGATGCGATGCGTGACTCGAGAGCTGGTGAGTATTGAGCGCATCAGTATTGCCATACAGCGTATGGTAATGCAGCCAGTGTCTTGGGGACGCTTCCGATTGGCACCTACCTATATTTGGTATTGCCATGGGACAATTGAGCTACCTTTAGACTGTTTGCAACCGTCTGCTGAAAGCGCAATGGTTTTTGAATTGTATAAGTAAGTGAACTAGTTTTTTTTCTATTCCTTGATTGTTATTTTCGTTGTTATTGAAAAAAATAATACATACCTACTTCTGGCCTTGTGGGAATATCGATCAAATCCTTTATCGCAAATGGAGTTCTAGCATTGTCTCCGGTGGCTACAATGTTACAAAAACATGATAATACAATAAATAGTACATTGTTACCCAAAGCGTAATTATTCTAAGACCCAAGGGTTGAAAGTAACTTATTTAGTCCCAAGACGGGGTTTACGAAGGAATACACAAGTTACTTTCACCCGAGGTAAACACTGTGCTTTTCATTACGAATACCAGGATATATAAATAAAAAACATGTGAAAACAAATTAATCAAATTGCCGCTATTTTCTTTTTTTATTTATGAGTCCATCTAGGAAAGGCGAAAGCCATAAAGCCATACTGCCTGTCTTTGGTATTTTTTGAATTCAGTGGATTGTCGCTAAGGCGAATTTTTTTTTTAGCTTCAGCATTTATTCTCCCATAAAATTACCAAACTCCGTCTCGGGACTAAATAAGTTACTTTCAACCATTGGGTAACAATGTACTATTAATTGTGTCCGTACAAAGGATCTGCACGCGGTCGCTTCACGACGCGGCGGTTGCCTTCTGGTGCCTGTGGCCGGGAGTGCTCGGACGCTCTGAGCTGCAAGTAGCGCTCCAGCAGACGAATTGTGGACGGATACTGTTTAATGTTATTAATTTTAAATCGTTGGTTAATTCCGATAATGTATACCTGAGATCACTAACCTTTGCGTCTGAATAAGTGCGAGGACATTGTTGCGACACTCGTATCAGCCTCGTGAGTATTTATAGAGGCGAGCGCGGAGAGACGACATCAGTGAGCGTGCGCCTACCTCTCTAGCAGCAACATGAAGTCCTTTGTAAGTGGTGGTGCGGAGTGGATGGTGGCGCCAAGAGCAGGAGCGGAGTGGTAACGCAGCGGTGGTGTTTCAGGTGGTGATGATGGCTCTGGTGGCGGCGGCGAGCGCCGGCGCTGTGCGCGAGAAGCGGGGCTACCTGTCCGGCGGACTCGGCTACAGCGGACTCGGCGGCTACGGCGGACTCGGCGGCTACGGCGGACTCGGTGGCTACAGCAGCGGCGCCGTGCTCGCCGCGCCCGCCGCACAGGTGGTCGCCGTCCAGAAGGTGGTCAACGTGAACAAGGTGGTGGAAGTGCCGCAGGTGGTCAGCGTGCGCAAGCTCGTCTCCGTGCCGCAGGTCATCACGCAGAAGAAGATCATCGCCGCGCCCGCAGTGTCCTACTCCTCCGCCCCCATCATCTCCAGCGGACTGTCCGGCGGATACTCCAGCGGACTGTCCGGCGGATACTCCAGCGGACACTACAGCGGACTGTCCGGCGGATACTCCAGCGGACTGTCCGGCGGACACTACAGCGGACTGTCTAGCGGATACTCCAGCGGACTGTCCGGCGGCGGCTGGTGGTGAACACCCGCAGCAGCAGGCTCCGTCTAGTCAATACTCAGTACTCCACCTACATCTATTCTATTTATTCTGTGATAACGTCTGATTATATGATACATTTTCTTACTATTCCCTTGTTTTGCTCTCACCTCTATCCTCTGTATCTGACGTGGTCTTGGCAGTGATGAACCTGCAGTAGGGTCAGTAGGTCGCTAGTGGAACACCACTAGAGACAGCCCTACCGAAGGTAAAAGCAATGTAAGCTTTCAAAACATCCATCAGAATGTCAGGTCGATGTGACGTTCACTGTATGTAGGTGGACAATGCTCACCAGAACCGAAAAAGATAATCATAATGTGAAAAGGTAATTGTGATGACAATATAAGGACACTTCATGGTAATTGTATCTTAATTTTTTTTCCAGTATATATTTTTCTCGGGCGCTGATATCGTATGTCGTATCTAGGGATTGCAATCCGGTCCGGCGGATCCGGTAATCCGGCGGATCCGGCGTGTTATTGGACATACCGGATCCGGTGAGTCAGCGCCGGATCCGGTGGCGGATCCGGAAAAGCAAAAAATACGCGAACGCGAACGTCTTAAAACAAACGATGAACCAATTTCGATCATTAGTATACTACAGATAAACTTTGCATATTACACCTATGTTGTTTGTGCGATTTTCGTTATTTGAACGTGCACAATACACGCATCGTTTTATGTTATGCCCTTTGAATTTCGCTGCTTAGGTCTCGTTATTGCAGAAATGAAGGTTTCGCCGTATTTCTTCGAATCGAGTCCGAGGCATCACCTTCGATATGAAAGGCACTACCATGTCTGGTTCTGTAGACCAATAATCCCTCAATGATGGTAAAATATGGTAGCCCATGACTAAATTCATACCAAGAAATGCTTTCATCTCGTCGGTTTCAATAGCGAATTCCCGCCCATTTTGATGAGCGTACCGCAGTGTATCTAATACAATTTGTTGCACTAAAGTGTCAAAGTAAGTAGCTAAACCAAATATTTCAAATGGAGTCAAAGTACCAGTGTGATCATCCAAACATATTTGTACCTTCCCATAATCGTATTCCTAATTATTGCTTCTTATTTTAAGAAGAAATTGAAAACAATATTTTTTGATTGCAAATCAAATGTTTTGTTATAAACTATAATCCTAATTAATTTGTTCATTTTAATATATTTTGATTTCACTCATGGTATAAACCTAATAATAAAATTAAAATAAAAAAATCTAACTTTTATTCAAATTATAAAATTTACTAAATTAAATACTACTGAAGGAAAAACGTTTGGTGTGTATGTTCTCTGGCTCCACTTGAAAGCAGGCTGATAGTCGGTGGAGGTTTCGCTTGCTGACGTGGAAGCTTCAGGTAAAATGCTTGTCGTTACCTGGGGTTGTTGTCTGACGTTGTTTGTTTAAGCCTGTGTAGATTATTACTAAGAGTTTAATAGTATTATTACTTAAGTACTTTCAGATACTTACATACAGCAATAATGGGAGTCAGACTGATTACTAACTTTATTATTTAGAATTTTCAGAAGTGTCATTATTTCATTTAGTACAAAAAGTACCAAAAAATATAAATAAAAGTGACTTTATTTTCCATAAATACCTATTTTATTTTTATTTTTATGTAATACTAGCTGACCCAACATACGTTGTCCTGTCTTAATTATGAATATAGAATTCGCATTTTCCGCGCAATTTCCTTAATCTATCATGAGAACCTTCTCCTGATAATAAGGAACAGAACAAAAAAAGAATTAGCGAAATCGGTCCAGCCGTTCAGGCGTGATGCCGTGACCAAGGGAAATAGGGATTCATTTTTATTTATATTATAGATAGATTATCAAAACTAAAAATCACTAAATACTAGGCCAAGTAACTTTGAAATCCGTCCGGATTGAAAATGATCCGGATCGCAATCCCTATTCGTATCATAAATCGTGGACACGAAGTAACATGAGCGTCTCAAGTCAATGCGAGGTGCTAACTTTATATTGCATTGCAGTTCTTTCAGACGTCACTAAATTTAGACTAAGTTGACAAGATAGTAGATAGATTAGACAAAATGTTATTTTAAAAATCAATTGGGAAACAATCAGCTAATAATGCTTAAATGAGTAGATACAATGGTTATTAATAAATACTTTGTTAAAAGGTTGTATGTTGTGATGATAGTTCTATAGTCTGAGGTTGTGATTAAAAAATAAACAGCGCCTAAAGTGGCGCCCCCACTTATTTTCTCATATAATTTCGTAAAACAAAGGAATTTTCAAAACTCACTCCTTTTGTTTGTTAAGCATATCATAAACTTTTTTAATGCATCTATAGTAGTTTTAATCCAAATGCCCCTGGGGTTTTCAAAAAGGTACCTTCGCAAACTTCGTTTATCTAGATGAGCAAAGCCTCTGTTAGGGCTCCCCAATTATAAGGGCCATTATCAACAAAAAGCTATTTCACAAAAGTAAGGTTGCATGGGAATCTAATATTTTTAGACAGCTACTAATTACATTAATATTATGTACGCTATCGTTGTAGATGAACCTGGGAGGCGCGCACTGGACCTCGGTACATTCCTACTGCGCTACAGGACAGAACACCTACTTTCTCGTAAAAACTAGCTAAAACTATTTTTAATTCATGTAACTTAAACCTTTTGTATCTACAAAAGCCTATGCCTTTTTAGGCATCCATATTTTTTGGGAAAAAAATTATAGCGCAGTCTATAATTTAACCACTCTATTTATTTAAGGAAGGCATGTAAATATATACAAAATAGGTGAGACGAATCTAGAACCAATGAAGCTAAGTCCACCTAGTTACGTTTAGACGCTACGCTACCTTTAGACTGTTTGCAACCGTCTGCAGTTAGCTCAATGGTTTCGATTGTATATACTAGTTGTAATTTTTTCTATTTCTTGATTGTAATTTTTGTTGTTAATAAAGTTTAAGAATTGAGCAATATATAGTTTAGTTTATCGCAAGATGTAGGTATCAAATGCGTGCGTGACTCATGCCGCCAACGCGATGCTGTCAAACTATCTTACTGTTATAATAAGCGTGAAAATCTGTTTGAATGTTTGTTTTATATTATCTTAGTTAATACTTAAGTTAATAAGATGAAATTTGCATGTAAATAGTTTAGGACTGACTTAGATTTTGATGACTGATAACTTTTGAAGACTTTGATGACTTTGACTTGACTTTGACTTTAGGAACTAGATTAGCATAAAGGATACATTTTTTAAATAGGTATTTTAAATAGGTTGGTGTAGTTTGAATGGAAAATTATTATTCCTTGGTTCGATTCACTTCAAACTCGATATAAATAAACTGTGAAGTGAATAATTAAACTTTTATTTTTTATCCTTTACAACATTACCCCTAGGGGTTGTGCAATAAATTTATACAAAACTTTAGGCAAATAAATTATTACCTGGTTTGCACATTCTACACATTATGGTAAAAATAAACCATTAGGTAGTTATGTAAATAATGAAACACGCACATTTGTATTATACATTTATAATGCACCTTGATTCAAACAAACAAAAAACATGCACAGATTAGTATAGAGCACATGTCCGCTTCCCGCCAGCTCTAAAATGCAAAAACTAATCCGAACCTAATTGCGCAATCCAAAACGCACTCACAGAGTCAAAATTCTAATTTTCAGTCTTTGCCCCCTTATTATCTCCATTAAACAAATCAATTTAAACGCGGGCGAAGCGGCGGGCCGCATCTAGTACCTACAAAATATAAAATATACTAAAGGTACGAATATGTAAAACACTTGATGGGTACAACTATTTCAGGTGATCTTTTATAAAAGTGTTTTAAACTTTACGAACCGATACTTTTCCTTTGATCCCTATTCAATATAATAGGTACCTATGTATCTGCTGAAGCCCATTTAAATATTTTGTATTCCGGGTATCCAAAGAGTAAAACGGGACCCTATTACTAAGACTCCAGAACTGTGATAGTTAGGGATCGAATAAAAAGGGGACCCACCTGTGCAGCAGTGGGCATTGAGGATTCATCATCACTACATAGTATAAAACAAAGTCGCTTTCTCTGTCCCTATGTCCCTTTGACTGCTTAAATATTTAAACTACGCAACGGATTTTGATGCGGGTTTTTTTAATAGATTGTGTAATTCAAGAGGCGGTTTATACGTATAATAAAACCGTGCGAAGCCGGGGCGGGTCGCTAGTACTCTTATATAGTAATGAATTTAGAAAATATTTATATTAGGGATAATGTAGCATACTAATGATGAAAGACTTTTTAAAATCGGTTAAGCCGTTTCTGAATTTATTCCTTACAAACGTACAATAATACGAAATTCCAAATCTTTCCTCTTTATTATGTCAGTAGGTAGGTACTTTTACAAGTATAAATTAGTTTCGTAGGTTCCTAGGTACTGGAATACCTAGTGGTCTTATGTGTCTCAAAGCCGACACATAAGACCACTAGGTAATCCAGTACCTGGGAACTTTAGTCCTTAGTTTGGGTTCCGTGTGACTTGTGATTACGAAAACTTTTCGTTTCCTTCCGCACCTACCATTCCAAACAAGATTTCTATGCGTTTGCTTCGTGCCGTACGACGACCTTCTCCTTGTACTGAAAACTGTTTTTATTTTTAAGATTTTTTACCACCCTTAATGTCTTATGGAACGCACTTACGTAGAATCTTTTGTAGTTATATTGAATTGGTAAGTCTGCGTCTGAATAAGTGCGAGGACAATGTTGCGACACTCGTATCAGCCTCGTGAGTATTTATAGAGGCGAGCGCGGAGAGACGACATCAGTGAGCGTGCGCCTACCTCTCTAGCAGCAACATGAAGTCCTTTGTAAGTGGTGGTGCGGAGTGGATGGTGGCGCCAAGAGCAGGAGCGGAGTGGTAACGCAGCGGTGGTGTTTCAGGTGGTGATGATGGCTCTGGTGGCGGCGGCGAGCGCCGGCGCTGTGCGCGAGAAGCGGGGCTACCTGTCCGGCGGACTCGGCTACAGCGGACTCGGCGGCTACGGCGGACTCGGCGGCTACGGCGGACTCGGTGGCTACAGCAGCGGCGCCGTGCTCGCCGCGCCCGCCGCACAGGTGGTCGCCGTCCAGAAGGTGGTCAACGTGAACAAGGTGGTGGAAGTGCCGCAGGTGGTCAGCGTGCGCAAGCTCGTCTCCGTGCCGCAGGTCATCACGCAGAAGAAGATCATCGCCGCGCCCGCAGTGTCCTACTCCTCCGCCCCCATCATCTCCAGCGGACTGTCCGGCGGATACTCCAGCGGACTGTCCGGCGGATACTCCAGCGGACTGTCCGGCGGATACTCCAGCGGACACTACAGCGGACTGTCCGGCGGATACTCCAGCGGACTGTCCGGCGGACACTACAGCGGACTGTCTAGCGGATACTCCAGCGGACTGTCCGGCGGCGGCTGGTGGTGAACACCCGCAGCAGCAGGCTCCGTCTAGTCAATACTCAGTACTCCACCTACATCTATTCTATTTATTCTGTGATAACGTCTGATTATATGATATATTTTCTTACTATTCCCTTGTTTTGCTCTCACCTCTATCCTCTGTATCTGACGTGGTCTTGGCAGTGATGAACCTGCAGTAGGGTCAGTAGGTCGCGAGTGGAACACCACTAGAGACAGCCCTACCGAAGGTAAAAGCAATGTAAGCTTTCAAAACATCCATCAGAATGTCAGGTCGATGTGACGTTCACTGTATGTAGGTGGACAATGCTCACAGAACCGATAATCTTATTCTGAAAAAGGAAATTGTGATGACAATATTAGGACACTTAATGGTAATTTTTTTCCAGAATATATTTTTCTCGGGCGCTGATATCGTACGTCTTATCATATATCGTGGACACGAAGTAACATTGGCGTCTGAAGTTTAAGCGAGGTGCTCACTTTATATTGCATTGCAGTTCTTTCAGACGTCGCTAAATTTACACTAATTTGATAAGATTCAAAACGTTATTTTTAAAATCAAATAGGAAACAATCAGCTTATAATGTTTAAATGAGTAGATACAATGGTTATTCAATCGACATACATAAATACTTTGATCAAAGGTTGTATATTGTGATTAAAAATAAATAAATAAATGTGGTTAAGGCGCAAACAGCAGCCAAAGTGGCACCCCCACTTATTTTCTCATATAATTTCGTAAAACAAAGGAATTTTCAAAATTCACTCCTACAGTTTCTTAATCATATCATAAGCTTTTTTTTAATGCATCTGTAGTAGTTTCATTTTGTTTAGGAAGTTTCTATTTTAGGAAGGGGCAACTTAAAACTACTATAGATGCATTAAAACAAAGCTTATGATATGTTTGACAAACTGTACGTGTGAATTTTGCAAATTCCTTTTTTTAACGGAATTATATGTGAAAATATGTGGGGGCGCCACTTTAAGTGCCGTTTGCTCCTTAAACAAAAGCATAACAGTTTTCACTTGTGATATAAAACATGATTAAACTTAAGTAAATTAATTGGGAAGGTGCAAATAATTGTATGTTATAAGAGAATAATATGTATTATATCAGCCACAATAATAAAGAACTGAAGTGTCGCTATCACCAAGTGACGCATCAGCCACGGGCTGCTCGTCTGCTATCTAATTAATTACATTAAGCTACCTAAGAACTTTGTTAAATTTTTGTTGGGATGGATTGCCGTTCCAACAAAAATACAAATGCCCTGGGGGTTTTCAAAAAGGTACCTTCGCAAACTTCGTCTGTTATAAAATGAGATGAGCAAAGCCTCTGAAGGCTCCCCAATCATAAGGGCCATTAACAACAAAAAGCTATTTCACAAAAGTAAGATTGCAGGGGAATCTTATGTTTTTAGACAGCTACTAATTACAATAATAATATGTACGCTATCGTTGTAGTTTGCTCACGAGCAACACTGCGCATTCCTTGGCAACATAAGATGTTGCTTGTAAGCAAAACTGCGGCTTGCATAGAAAGCTTGCCAAAGATAAAAAACAAATAAATAAATAAATAAAATAAATAAATAATGCTGGACAATCCACACAGCACCATCTAGCCCCAAAGTAAGCTACTCAAAGCTTGTGTTATGGGTACTAGAAGACTGATATACTTAATACAGTACATTACATAGATAGATATTTTTTATTATACATAGAAAACACCCAGACCAACGGAACAAATTTCTGCAGATCGTACACAAATTTGTTCCGAGGCGGGAATCGAACCCGCAACCTCTTGCGTCGCAGGCGGACCTTCGCCCACCGCGCCACATTGGTCGTCGAAATCCAAAGACAATCAGTTTTTGTTACTTATATTAACATTATAAAATTAACCTGCAGAAACAATTTCTTTTCTATAACATCCAAAGCTGTATCAGCACTTTGTGCATTGTATGCTCATAGAGTCAGCTCCTTTTGCTCAATTTTTCAATTTCCTGTAGGGACAAAATAATGCTAGAAGGTCTGGGGTAGAAGGCCCCAGATTCTCGTACCGTACAGAATCTAGTGGCCTTGAAGCAACAGGAACCTTGAATTTTACATGTGTTTCATTTTCTAATGAGGTTTTCCTTCGGACTCTCTTTTTTGCAGGAGCTCTCTTACCAGAATGGGATTATACCTTCATCCGATAAAATTCAGTTGAATGGAGCTGGTGAAGTGTTAGTTTGCGTTTTACAACAGGCCACCTTAGCTGCGGAACTTCCATAAATATGAACTTATGATTTTTAAATATATATAAACAAGCAACCCGCCCTGGCTTTGCACGGTTGTATTATAAGTATATAAACCTTCCTCTTGAATCACTCTATCTATTACAAAAAACCGCATCAAAATCCGTTGCGTAGTTTTAAAGATTTAAGCATTCGGACATAATTTTATTTAGTAATTAATTTAGGACATAAGGACATAGGGACTGAAAAAGTGACTTTGTTTTATACTATGTAGTGAAATATATTTATTTTTGCTGTCTAATGTGCAGTGTTGATT
Source organism: Eupithecia centaureata (assembly GCA_944547425.1). Taxonomy (NCBI): domain Eukaryota; kingdom Metazoa; phylum Arthropoda; class Insecta; order Lepidoptera; family Geometridae; genus Eupithecia; species Eupithecia centaureata. The sequence goes on along the minus strand of OX155688.1, from coordinate 176,871 downwards.
CTCAGCAGCACTCATAACTCTAAGTACTTTAGAGAGCACTTAGCAGCATTGCGGCTCAGCAACATACATGTTGACAAGCCGATTGTCAGTTATTTTATGATAATAAGTACATGCTTTTGACTCATACCTTTTAGGAAAATATTTTAAAAAGAAATGCAAATGAAAAATAACCTACTTAGAAATTAAAAATCAATATAATCAATTAATTATAATTATATTTAATTATAATCGCTTACCTTCGATCTACAAGAAGCAGGTGACATCGGCACCATTTTGCGAAAAAGAAATTTTAATGGTTTGGGTTTTCCGCTGATTTTATTTTTTAGGTTTCTGTTTGTTTCCTCTATGATATGTTTTGGTCAAGAGTTACAAAACTATTAAGAAAAATGAGTAGGATTTTTTTGTTTACTATGTTGCCCCTAATCAACACTGCGAATTAAAGGGTTAAAGGCATGCGTCATAGCGCAGTCAACAGCGCACGTGAGGCATGCCTTTAGCGTATGCACCATGAGAGTTGAAAGCGTAGCGCGCCCTGTGATTCACATTTTCCGACTTCGGGTGGATTTCTGTCCCTTATAGCGTGCAACAACTAGACGGAGTTTAGGAAGAGATACGAAGGTAACCTTCGGGGGCCACCAAACTCTGTTTTCGTATCTCTTCCTAAAATAGACAACACGAAACTACTAAGTACAAATACATTAAAAAACCTTATGATAGGTTTAACAAACTGTACGTGTGAATTTCGAAAGTTCCTTTTTTTAACAGAATTATATGATAAAGTAAAGAATTATAAGCTAAAGTAGCGCCACCACTTATGTGGTGGCGCTACTTTAGCTCTCGTTTGCGCCTTAAGTAATTATCATAATATAATAAACGTGAAAGTCTGTGTGAATGTTTGTTTTAAATTATCTTAGTAATCTAAGTAATTAAGATGAAATTTTGTATGTAGTTAGTTTAGGAACTAGAATAACGGATATAATATTTTTTTTAAATATGGTGGTACAGTTTGTGTGGAAAATTATTATTCCTTGGTTCGATTCATTCAAAAGTCGATATAACTAAATAAACTTTTTAGCTTTCACAACATTAGTACTAAGGGCTACTAGTCCTACTAGGGGCTGTGCTGTTAAACAAATTCATAAAGTTTTTAGGGAAATAAAATATTACCTGGTTCGCTTGCACATTCTATACATTATGGTAAAAATAAACCTTTAGGTATGTAAATAATGAAACACGCACATATGTTTTATAAATTTATAGTGTTTCTTGATTGAAACAAACAAATAAATATGCATACACAGATAGAGCGCGTATCCGCTGGCTCTAAAATGCAAAAACTAATCCTAACCTAATTTCGCAATCGCAAAATAGTACATATTAAATTAAATCTACGAATATGCAAAAACACTTGATTACACGCAGTTCAGGTGATTTGATATTCATTTAAAAAAGTGTTGTAAAGTTTACGATTCCTTTGATTCCTATTCAATATACTGTGTATCTACTGATCCCATTTAAAAATGTTGTATTCCGGGTATTCAAAGGTTCAAACGGGACCCTATTACTAAGACTCAAGAATCGTGATAGTTAGGGATCAAATAAATAGGGGATCCTAGCTGTGCAGCAGTGGACTTAGAGTAAATTTTTTCTACGCTTGTGTAGATTTTTTTTTTTTAATTTTAATTTTTAATTTATTTTATTAGCTAGGTGAACTATCTAGCTTTCAAATGAGACTACTTCGAATAAAATACACCATTAACTCAAAAAGAAACGAAGAAAAAACAGATGAAGTAGTCTTAATTTAAAAAAATATTAAAACTGCTTTGTTTTTGAGATAAATAACATTTTTATTTATCCCGATTTTTATCGATAAATATGTGTCGTGTGTCCGCACATTTCGTTTTATCAAGGTTCGTAAATACACATTGTATAAGTAGTAATGAATTTAAAAAATCGGGGATAATGTAGCATTCTAAAGGTGAAAGAATTTTTGAAATCGATTGAAGCCGTTTCTGAGTATATTATAGAAACATATAATAAAACGAAATTCCAAATCTTTCCTCTTTATTACATCAGTAGGTACTTTTACAAGTATAAATTAGTTCCGTACGTCGCTAGGTACTGGATTACCTAGTGGTCTTTTGTATCTCAAAGCCATTTACTTTATCAGGCAGAGTCCTTAGTTTGGGTTCCGTGTGACTTGTGATTACGAAAACTTTTCGTTTCCTTCCGTAACTACCATTCCAAACAAGATTTCAATGCGTTTGCTTCGTGCCGCATGACGACCTCCTCCTTGTACTGAAAAATGTTTTTATTTTTAAGGTTTTTTACCACCCTTGATGTCTTATGGAACGCACTTACGAAGAATCTTTTGTAGTTATATTGAATTGGTATCAATTCTTATAAGTTTGCGTCTGAATAAGTGCGAGGACATTGTTGCGACACTCGTATCAGCCTCGTGAGTATTAATAGAGGCGAGCGCGGAGAGACGACATCAGTGAGCGTGCGCCTACCTCTCTAGCAGCAACATGAAGTCCTTTGTAAGTGGTGGTGCGGAGTGGATGGTGGCGCCAAGAGCAGGAGCGGAGTGGTAACGCAGCGGTGGTGTTTCAGGTGGTGATGATGGCTCTGGTGGCGGCGGCGAGCGCCGGCGCTGTGCGCGAGAAGCGGGGCTACCTGTCCGGCGGACTCGGCTACAGCGGACTCGGCGGCTACGGCGGACTCGGCGGCTACGGCGGACTCGGTGGCTACAGCAGCGGCGCCGTGCTCGCCGCGCCCGCCGCACAGGTGGTCGCCGTCCAGAAGGTGGTCAACGTGAACAAGGTGGTGGAAGTGCCGCAGGTGGTCAGCGTGCGCAAGCTCGTCTCCGTGCCGCAGGTCATCACGCAGAAGAAGATCATCGCCGCGCCCGCAGTGTCCTACTCCTCCGCCCCCATCATCTCCAGCGGACTGTCCGGCGGATACTCCAGCGGACTGTCCGGCGGATACTCCAGCGGACACTACAGCGGACTGTCCGGCGGATACTCCAGCGGACTGTCCGGCGGACACTACAGCGGACTGTCTAGCGGATACTCCAGCGGACTGTCCGGCGACGGCTGGTGGTGAACACCCGCAGCAGCAGGCTCCGTCTAGTCAATACTCAGTACTCCACCTATCTATTCTATTTATTCTGTGATAACGTCTGATTATATGATATATTTTCTTACTATTCCCTTGTTTTGCTCTCACCTCTATCCTCTGTAACTGACATGGTCTTGGCAGTGAACCTGCTGTACCTAGGGTCAGTCAGTAGGTCGCTAGTGGAACACCACTAGGGACAGCCCTACCAAAGGTAAAAGCAATGTAAGCTTTCAAAACATCCATCAGAATGTCAGGTCGATGTGACGTTCACTGTATGTAGGTGGACAATGCTCACCAGAACCGAAAAGGATAATCATAATTTGAAAAAGGTAATTGTGATGGAGTGTACACTAATTTGACAAGATTAAAAATGCTATTTTTAAAATCAATTGGGAAACAATCAGCTTATAATGCTTAAATGAGTAGATAGAAATCAGACAAAAAACGAGTTTTCGTAGAATCACCCGATTCTACGAAAACTCGTTTTTTGTCTGATTTCTGTAGCACATTTTTTTTTGTTGAAATTGCACATACATCAGTATGTGCAATTAAAATTTATTCTAATTGAAGATTTAATTTTAAATTTTTTGGTAGTGAGGGGAACTTTATTGGCTTTATGGTTACGAAGTTATTCAATTTTAAAAATATGGTGTCTACGGAAATCAGCATTAATATCACCGAAATCAAATATAAGTTGGTTTATCAATAAAAACATGTGTTTTTGGTAGTAGGAAGATTATTAAGTTTCTTAAAACTAAGGAACTATAATTTGACGTTTGTAGTTTCAATCAATAAACAATAAAAATTTCAATAACAGCTGCAAGTCCAATGTTGTGTTCGAATGTCACTTAGCATTAGAAAGGAAATCCACCAAGAACAGGACCATCGTTCAGTGGATCAAGGGATATAGCGGATTGCTAGTAATGAAATTAAATGCGTGTAAAGTATCGCTGAATCTTGTTTAGGATTCCTAACGGAGAAGCTCCAGTTGATCCTTTATAGGTACTGGTACATCTCGGAAAATAGGAGCTTGGACTAACGGACTCGTTTAGCAGAGAAAAGACACGCTTGTAATTTGGTGGTATTGAAATCGATCCGATAAGCCTCGCCCTAATCTGAGACTACCTTCAGGGTCGAATTCAAACGCTGCAGCATGTCTTGTCTGAGCGCCCGTATCTCATTCTGGCTGGCTCTGGCGTTAGACAGGTACCTGTCTAACACGGTGCTGACGTCTGCGTACCCAATAATACCGGTCTGGCGTCTCATTGCCAGGCTTCAGTGATACGACCGGGTGGTCGCTTCGTCACTGCTATGCGTGCAGTGTAAGCACCTCGGTGACACTTGATGTGGTAGGTAATGAAAGTATTTTAATAATTGTTATATTTTGGATAAGGGAAATCACTTTTCCGACTCTAACTCGATCTATAAAGGGAGTTGCAGATCTCATCATCATCAGAGAATGAAAACTATACTTTCTATCTGAACTTCGAAATTTCGAAATTGAGCTACCGGATTTTGAAAGCCAGTTTCGAAATTGAAAAATAACGAAACTGCACCCCTATGAAAATAGAACTAAGGCATTAGTTTACGTCTAAATCTTGAACATCGAGTTCACACAATTTTATAATCAGTCATGTTGCTAGGTTCTATTCTAAAGATGGAATTATAAATCAACTACTAATCAAAATAGGCTTACCTTATCCCTCTCTTTTCTTTTACTTAGAGAAATAAGCGTATAATATTGAGTAAACCTTGCAGAAGTTATTTTTTAATGAGATAAAAATAACTTTTTGACAAAAATCACACTAATAATGTTTATATTTTTATTAAAATATTATAATTATTAATTTTGTATTTATTATAAACTTTTATCCTAAAAAACATTATAAAAACATTGAAAAATTATTATTGAGATGTTAATCAACCCGAAAAATCCACGGAAAGCACGGAAATCAGTACCACGGAAATCAAAAATAAGTACAAAATCCTAGAAATTTTCTTAATTTGCTGGTTTATTTAAAATTGAAATATGCAGTCGAAATTAGGAAAAAAAGAACTGTTGTGGACTGTATGGGTATTTTCGGGATTTTTCAGGATTCTTCAGGATTTCCAAAGACTTCTTTTCTTCTTCAGTTATTTATTTCTAACAGTCACTGGAACCACTGTTCACAACTAAAAACTGAATCATTACTTTGTTGTGTCTAAAAACTGAATGATTCTTACACAAAAGGCATACATTATTACAATCATTAAAACAATAGGACTAGTATGGACAAATTTATAGTCAACATGGTAATCAGAATTTCTAGATACCAAGCCACGGAAAGTGATTACGTACCGAAATAACAGAGTGACGTGGAGACATACACACTTGTTGTACACATCACTGATGGGGATAGTTTGTCTCGATCTAACAACTATTTACGCAGATATTAAAGCACAGTATTTATGAATGAATGAGTGCGCACCAGGGGAATCAGAGCTAAAGGACGGACGCGAAGTTATCTCGTTGTAACTTGTCAACTAAAGCTTAATTTTGCGTAGTAATAGCGTCAAATAAGCAAGTAACTATCTGGATTATAGTGAACCCGTGTAAATTAGTTCTAGTGTTTTTAGGAAATGGTATAAAAATTTATTAACACAGGAACATGAGGTCATGTTCAGGTCCACGCACCACGGAAGTCAGAATTTCCAAGGATTTATTTATTTTTACATACTTAAAATAAGAATATTAAAAAACTAAAAAAGGCCACTTGTATTATCTTTGTCTAATCTACTATGATAAAAAAAATCAAAGGGCTAGGGATACTTTTTGTAAAATTTTTCGAGCCGGACACGTATTTTTGAGACCTCGGAGAATTACCCAGATACAATTGTTATTCAACCGACATAAATAAGTACTTTGTTAAAAGGTTGTTTATTGAGATTAAAAAATAATAATAATGGTGGTTTTGTTTAACCACCATACCATACCTAACAGTGTCTAATTACTCTAAGCCTAACAGTTTTCACTTGTGACATTAAAAATATATAAAAATTGAGTATGGAAAGTGCAAATAATGTTATATAATAATGTAAATAATAATGTATAATAATGTTATATACGAGAATATATGAATTATATCAGCCACAATAATAAAGGCCTTCAAGAATGAACTCGACAACTGGTTTCGATACAATAATAAAGAACTAAATAAAGTGTCGCTCTAAGGTGTCGCTGTCACCAAGTAATGCATCAGCCACGGGCTGCTCGTCTGCTATCTAATTAATTACATTAAGCTACCTAAGACCTTTGTTCAATTTTTGTTGGGATGGATTGCCGTTCCAACAAAAATCCAAATGCCCTGGGGGTTTTCAAAAAGGTACCTTCGCAAACTTCGTCTGTTATAAAATGAGATGAGCAAAGCCTCTGAAGGCTCCCCAATCATAAGGGCCATTATCAACAAAAAGCTATTTAACAAAAGTAAGGTTGCAGGGGAATCTAATGTTTTTAGACAGCTACTAACTACATTAATAATACGTACGCTATCGTTGTACTTCGGATTTATGTACCTTATAGCGAGCAACAACAAGACGGAGTTTAGGAAGAGATACGAAGGTACCTTCGGTGGCCACCAAACTCTGTTTTCGTATCTCTTCCTAAAATAGACAAAACGAAACTACTAAGTACATATGCATTAAAAAGCTTATGATAGGTTTAACAAACTGTACGTGTGAATTTCTAAAATTCCTTTGTTTAACGGAATTATATGATTAAATAAGTGGTGGCGCTACTTTAGCTCTCGTTTGCGCCTTAAGTAATTATCATAATATAATAAACGTGAAAGTCTGTGTGAATGTTTGTTTTAAATTATCTTAGTAATCTAAGTAATTAAGATGAAATTTTGTATGTAGTTAGTTTAGGAACTAGAATAACGGATATAATATTATTTTTTTAAATATGGTGGTACAGTTTGTATGGAAAATTATTATTCCTTCGATTCATTCAAAAGTCGATATAACTAAATAAACTTTTTAGCTTTCACAACATTAGTACTAAGGGCTAGTAGTCCTACTAGGGGCTGTGCTGTTAAACAAATTCATAAAGTTTTTAGGGAAATAAAATATTACCTGGTTCGCTCGCACATTCTACACATTATGGTAAAAATAAACCTTTATGTAAGTATGTAAATAATGAAACACGCACATATGTTTTATAAATTTATAGTGTATCTTGATTGAAACAAACAAATGAATATGCATACACAGATAGAGCGCGTGTCCGCCGGCTCTAAAATGCAAAAACTAATCCTAACCTAATTTCGCAATCGAAAAATAGTACATATTAAATTAAATCTACGAATATGTAAAAACACTTGATTACACGCAGTTCAGGTGATTTGATATTCATTTAAAAAAGTGTTTTAAAGTTTACGAACCGATACGATTCCTTTGATTCCTATTCAATATAACGTGTATATACTGATCCCATTTAAAAATGTTGTATTCCGGGTATTCAAAGGTTCAAACGGGACCCTATTACTAAGACTCAAGAATCGTGATAGTTAGGGATCAAATAAATAGGGGATCCTAGCTGTGCAGTAGTGGACTTAGAGTAAATTTTTTCTACGCTTGTGTAGATTTTTTTTTTAATTTGATTTTTTAATTTATTTTATTAGCTAGGTAAACTATCTAGCTTTCAAATGAGACTACTTCGAATAAAATACACCATTAACTCAAAAAGAAACGAAGAAAAAACAGATGAAGTAGTCTTAATTTAAAAAAATATTAAAACTGCTTTGTTTTTGAGATAAATAACATTTTTTTTTATCCTGATTTTTATCGATAAATATGTGTGTCCGCACATTTCGTTTTATCAAGATTCGAAAATACACATTGTATACCTAGGTAAGTAGTAATGAATTTAGAAAATCGGGGATAATGTAGCATTCTAAAGGTGAAAGAATTTTTGAAATCGATGAAGCCGTTTCTGAGTATATTATACAAACATACAATAATACGAAATTCCAAATCTTTACTCTTTATTAGAGGTATATCAGTACTTATAGAAGTATAAATTAGTTCCGTACGTTCCTAGATACTGGATTACCCAGTGGTCTTTTGTGTCTCAAAGCCATTTACCATATCAGGCAGAGTCCTTAGTTTGGGTTCCGTGTGACTTGTGATTACGAAAACTTTTCGTTTCCTTCCGCACCTACTATTCCAAACAAGATTTCTATGCGTTTGCTTCGTGCCGCACGACGACCTTCTCCTTGTACTGAAAAATGTTTTTATTTTTAAGGTTTTTTACCACCCTTGATGTCTTATGGAACGCACTTACGTAGAATCTTTTGTAGTTATATTGAATTGGTATCAATTCTTATAAGTTTGCGTCTGAATAAGTGCAAGGACATTGTTGCGACACTCGTATCAGCCTCGTGAGTATTAATAGAGGCGAGCGCGGAGAGACGACATCAGTGAGCGTGCGCCTACCTCTCTAGCAGCAACATGAAGTCCTTTGTAAGTGGTGGTGCGGAGTGGATGGTGGCGCCAAGAGCAGGAGCGGAGTGGTAACGCAGCGGTGGTGTTTCAGGTGGTGATGATGGCTCTGGTGGCGGCGGCGAGCGCCGGCGCTGTGCGCGAGAAGCGGGGCTACCTGTCCGGCGGACTCGGCTACAGCGGACTCGGCGGCTACGGCGGACTCGGCGGCTACGGCGGACTCGGTGGCTACAGCAGCGGCGCCGTGCTCGCCGCGCCCGCCGCACAGGTGGTCGCCGTCCAGAAGGTGGTCAACGTGAACAAGGTGGTGGAAGTGCCGCAGGTGGTCAGCGTGCGCAAGCTCGTCTCCGTGCCGCAGGTCATCACGCAGAAGAAGATCATCGCCGCGCCCGCAGTGTCCTACTCCTCCGCCCCCATCATCTCCAGCGGACTGTCCGGCGGATACTCCAGCGGACACTACAGCGGACTGTCCGGCGGATACTCCAGCGGACTGTCCGGCGGACACTACAGCGGACTGTCTAGCGGATACTCCAGCGGACTGTCCGGCGGCGGCTGGTGGTGAACACCCGCCACCAGCAGCAGGCTCCGTCTAGTCAATACTCAGTACTCCACCTACAACTATTCTATTTATTCTGTGATAATGTCTGATTATTAAAGATAATATTTTCTCAATACGTGTTGGTTTTGTGATCCCCTCGCCTGTGCCATAAGAATAAATAATACTACGTAGAAAGGACTCTTCTTTGATCTAGTCCCAAACGCCGCCATTTATATACCTACTTCCCCCTTCACCTCGTTACGCCCCTCTGTCGTCCAGGCGTTTTGCCAGGGTTGCTACTGCATTGTACCGCCGCGCCCCGCCGCCGCCGCGCCGTCGTCGCGAGGCGAGGCGAGTGATAAAAGGTCAACGAACGATGTTTACGTTTTTTTGATTAGGTACCTACCTAATTAGTTAGATAGGAACCTACTAAAACACAATAATATTTAGAAAATATTACTTACATAGGGTATGTATTATCATATAATATGCATTATCTTTTATTGTTACAACCGATCACACCACAATAACTTGACCATGACGTCATATTATAGAGGTAGGTACCTAACCTACACAAATATTACAATCCGCGTGCGGCGTCGCCGGCTGTGACAGCCCTACTGCACGTTTAACGTGCAGAATCGCGTAGGCTAATATCGTGACCTTGAGCGCGTTCGGAGCGAAGTTTCCCTTCTAGTCTGTTCTTATTCTTATGCCTGTGCCTCAGACGCGCACTAGTCAGTGCGTCAGTCCCACGCGGAGCACGGCGCGCTGTAGTGCGCGTGCGCGTGTCTGTGCAGATACCATTCGCCCCTCTGAGAATTACTATTTGCGGGATAACGAGCCTCGCTAAATGTATTTAGCTGCTCTTAGCTGCATATTAACTTAATAAGTAGAAAATCATAAAAACATAAAATATTAAATTGAAATGGTCCGCTAGTTTCAACCGAGCCTGTATAATAGTATATTTAAAATATTATAACCTCTTAAATATTGTTCGTATGTCCGGAGCGTCCTAGCATATCAAATCAAATCAAAGAAGTTTATTTGATTGTAACTTACTTAAACTTATGAATTATTAGTTACAAAGAAATTAAAGACTATATGCAACTACTATGTAACCCGCGATTGAAAATAATTATTTTTTTAATATCTATGCTTTCGGTTAAAATATTTTTAACTTTAACGCCTAAAATATTGAACCGATTTTAATTAAATTTGGTACACAGATAGTCCAGCTACAGCATGAGGAAGGACGTGGGCTTAATGTGAAAAAGTGTTTTATAATGTTTAAATAGGGGATGAATTTAAATAGGGTTTTGTTTGGAAGTTTCGTCATTTTTGAAGATATAAGATATAAATAAATATGGTGAATAAAGGAAAAATAAAAAGGGATGAAAGTTTGAATGGATATATTATAAGATTTAAGTGACTACCCACAGCGGGCACAGCTATCACATATATCATGTTATTTGATTACTGTTGAGTCCTCGCAGGCCCCTAGGGTGTAACAGACGATAGAACACCTGGAGGCGCTGGGGTCGTCTGGTCTGCGCCTGGCGCGTGGCCTTGCCCATTCTAAATAATCTGTTTCAATACACCTAGATATTAACGTGCTTAGCTCATTAAATCGATTTTAAGCCTAAAGATATAAACTTATTGATTTCTGATCTTATTGCGTTCGGTCGACAGACGCGCATTTCAAAAAACTCCCTGTTTAGACGGACACCAAATGCAGTAATAATAAATAAATAAATAATGCTGGACAACCCACACAGCATCATCTAGCCCCAAGATAAGCAGAGCTTTTATGGGGGCTAGATGACTGATATACTTAAAATACAATACATTACCTAGATTATTTATTTACCTGCGGTAATTGAACCCGCATTCTCCTGCGTCGCAGGCGAACGTTCGCAGAGGTACGTACAGTCGTAGTGGACACCGCGCCGGAACATACGTACATTAGGTACCCTTAGTAACTACGTGTAACGCTCCTATTGTAATCGGAATAGAAAAAATACGTAGAATCACTGGTAGAATCTATTCATAAAATAAATAACCATAGACATAATATAATTTTTGCACTAGTACATACTAAGCCTATATGGTCAGGACAGAGTCCTTTTTGGGAAGCTTCCTGCTCCGGCTGCGTGGCTCGTTCCCGCCAAATGACAAATGATTGTGATACATGTGTTAAGTACTTAACTTTATTAACAACGAAAATTACAAGCAAAGGAATAGATAAATTACAACTAGTATTTACAATTGAAACCATTGAGCTAACTGCAGACGGTTGCAAACAGTCTAAAGGTAGCTCAATTGTTAAGTACTTAGGTATTATTTCAGTTATCCAGTGTCCATAGCACATCCCTGCGTGGGGTATTTGGTGATTTGTTTGGGGATTGGCCAGCATTATTTATTGAATTCAAATAAAAAAATATATTGAATAAATAATTCCAGACAGTCCACACAACATCATCTAGCCCCAAGCTAAGCAGAGCTTGTGTTATGGGTGATATACTTTGATATATACTTTGATGATATACTTAATACAATACATTACATAGACCAACGGAACAAATTTCTGCAGATCGTACACAAAATTGTTCCGAGGCGGGAATCGAACCTGCAATCTCCTGCGTCGCAGGCGGACCTTCGCCCACCGCGCCACTTCGGTCTTCTTTATTTAAGGTTACGCATTATTGTAATAGAAAATAATACGGAATTATAAAGATACACCTAAATAAAGAAATAGTACATACAGTGGCCTTATCACTGCGAGTAATTATCATAGACAACCTTGGGGGCAAGAGAAAGATATGGATAAAAAAAATTGTAAGCAAAACATTTACCTAAGCAGTGAAGGCACTGGAAACGTGCGCTGGTAATAATAACTCACAGGCTGAACAAGTTTCAGTCAGTAGTAGGAGGACCAATACTTTTAAGTTCACTTATATACGTTTTTGACGCAGCTGCGGGTTTGATTTCCATCGCGAGACAAGTGATTGGTTCTACGGCCTACTTTTACAAATTTTAAAAATATATTTATTTAATTGATTACTACCAACTTCTCTAATTTAATGTGAGGACCAAAGCAAGGCGAGGACATTATTACGAAAGCGCGGCTAGCTCAGTCAGCCTCGTGAGTATTAATAGAGGCGAGCGCGGAGAGACGACATCAGTGAGCGTGCGCCTACCTCTCTAGCAGCAACATGAAGTCCTTTGTAAGTGGTGGTGCGGAGTGGATGGTGGCGCCAAGAGCAGGAGCGGAGTGGTAACGCAGCGGTGGTGTTTCAGGTGGTGATGATGGCTCTGGTGGCGGCGGCGAGCGCCGGCGCTGTGCGCGAGAAGCGGGGCTACCTGTCCGGCGGACTCGGCTACAGCGGACTCGGCGGCTACGGCGGACTCGGCGGCTACGGCGGACTCGGTGGCTACAGCAGCGGCGCCGTGCTCGCCGCGCCCGCCGCACAGGTGGTCGCCGTCCAGAAGGTGGTCAACGTGAACAAGGTGGTGGAAGTGCCGCAGGTGGTCAGCGTGCGCAAGCTCGTCTCCGTGCCGCAGGTCATCACGCAGAAGAAGATCATCGCCGCGCCCGCAGTGTCCTACTCCTCCGCCCCCATCATCTCCAGCGGACTGTCCGGCGGATACTCCAGCGGACTGTCCGGCGGATACTCCAGCGGACACTACAGCGGACTGTCCGGCGGATACTCCAGCGGACTGTCCGGCGGACACTACAGCGGACTGTCTAGCGGATACTCCAGCGGACTGTCCGGCGGCGGCTGGTGGTGAACACCCGCAGCAGCAGGCTCCGTCTAGTCAATACTCAATATTTTACCTGGATATTATGTTATACCTACCTATTTATTCTGTGATATTACCTAATCCTGATGTGTAGCGAAATAAATGACAAGTATTTTCATATTATTCTAGTTTTGCTGGTCTCGTGCTTCTGAGTGTTTAACTGTGTGACTTTACAACAGAACGGTACTGTACTGTACGAAGGAAGGTACCTACTAGTGTAGTACTTGCCTTGGGTACTTTTTCATTCTGTGTCTTGGCTAATGAATGTAACTATGTAAACAGATAATAGTATTTTTTCATACTCGGAAAGTAGGTCTAAACATGCCTGAAGAGCGGGTTGAAAGTGATACTTTTCCGCCCTAGGGAGTATCGTTTTCAACTGACAGTTATAATATAACGTTACTATTGAACCATGATAATGGCAGATTAAATGCTGAAGCTAAAATAAAATACCTTAGCGACAATTCACTGAATTCAAAAAATACGAAAGACAAGGCAGTATGGCTTTCGCCTGTCCTAGACGGACTAATAAATAAAAAAAAATTTAGCGGCAATTAGAATAATTTGTTTTCTCATGTTTTTATTTATATTTCCTTGTATTGGCGCCCTCGCTACACTCGGGCGCCAAACCCCGTCTCGGGACTGAATAAGTTACTTCAACCCTTGGGTAACAATGTACTAACTATATATTATTTCTCTAATGGAAAAATCTTTATTAACAACGAAAATTACAAGCAAAGGAATAGAAAAATTACAACTAGTATTTACAATTGAAACCATTGAGCTAACCGCAGACGGTTGCAAACAGTCTAAAGGTAGCTCATTATAATAATACCACCTTCCAATCACTCTGTATATGTCAGATCAAAGAAAGCTAAATTATCTATATAATGGCGAAATCCGCAACTCTCTACGACATCTATTTCCAGAGATACCTATAAAGTGTTTTGTTATTTTTCGCGCAAGTGTCCACTCGCGCAAATGATAGATAAAAAGTTTATTTGTTTCCACAGACACACACATATACAATTACATAGGCAACAATTTAAAAAAACAAAAGTCCAAAACATTTAGCAAACATTAAATTTCACCAGTAATTATGTTCTGACGAAATAACTTTTGGACACACTCGCGCAAGTGGTCACTAGCGCAAATGGGCACTCGCGCAAGTGTCCGCTCGCGCAAATGTCTTCTCGCGCAAATGATCTTGGCGAAAGTGTCTTGTGCGCAAATGTCCTGATACCGTTATTTCATCAGGAAGCAGTGCATGTCCGTCAAAACATAAATTAGTTTCCAAAACAAGAGGAGATGCATTACAACAGTCATACAACAGTCGCAATGCCGCGGGTGGCTGGCTGGTACCTTCAGCGAGACGACTGGCCAAGTCGGACAAGTGGACGCGTGTATTGGGACCAGCCAACTGCAACAAGCTAACAATTGCTCAGAGTTTGGAAAATTTTAAAATAAAACTAATGAATTGGCTCGTTGAGAAGACATTCTACCTACTACGAGTTTGTAAATAATTATTAGTATATTTATTTTATTATTAACTATTATTACATTATGTAAACCAGCTCAGCTAATCTTACTATCTTTCATATTATGTATATATATTTATATTACAATAGATTGGAAAGTCTGTGTGAATGTTTCTTATAAGTAATCTCCGTACATACTTAAGTTATTGAAATGAAACTTGGTATGTAGATTTTAGGACCTAGAATAAGACATAAGTTATTAAAATTTGGAAATTTTAACCTCTGAAAGGGGTTAAATAGTGTGGTAAAGTTTGTATGGAAAAATAATATTCCTTGGTTTTATTCACTCAAAACTCGGTAAAAATAAGCTGCAAAGTAAATCATTAAAAAGGTATTTTTTTATTTTTGCGATACTACCTCTAGGAGTCGTGCAATAAATTTTTGAAATTTGTCAAATAAATTTCCATGCGGGCGAAACCGCGGGGCGCAACTAGTAATTTATAAATTGAGACATATAATTAGAGAAATAATATATAGTTAGTACATTGTTACCCAAGGGTTGAAGTAACTTATTCAGTCCCGAGACGGGGTTTGGCGCCCGAGTGTAGCGAGGGCGCCAATACAAGGAAATATAAATAAAAACATGAGAAAACAAATTATTCTAATTGCCGCTAAATTTTTTTTTATTTATTAGTCCGTCTAGGACAGGCGAAAGCCATACTGCCTTGTCTTTCGTATTTTTTGAATTCAGTGAATTGTCGCTAAGGTATTTTATTTTAGCTTCAGCATTTAATCTGCCATTATCATGGTTCAATAGTAACGTTATATTATAGCTGTCAGTTGAAAACGATACTCCCTAGGGCGGAAAAGTATCACTTTCAACCCGCTCTTCAGGCATGTTTAGACCTACTTTCCGAGTATGAAAAAATACTATTATCTGTTTACATAGTTACATTCATTAGCCAAGACACAGAATGAAAAAGTACCCAAGGCAAGTACTACACTAGTAGGTACCTTCCTTCGTACAGTACAGTACCGTTCTGTTGTAAAGTCACACAGTTAAACACTCAGAAGCACGAGACCAGCAAAACTAGAATAATATGAAAATACTTGTCATTTATTTCGCTACACATCAGGATTAGGTAATATCACAGAATAAATAGGTAGGTATAACATAATATCCAGGTAAAATATTGAGTATTGACTAGACGGAGCCTGCTGCTGCGGGTGTTCACCACCAGCCGCCGCCGGACAGTCCGCTGGAGTATCCGCTAGACAGTCCGCTGTAGTGTCCGCCGGACAGTCCGCTGGAGTATCCGCCGGACAGTCCGCTGTAGTGTCCGCTGGAGTATCCGCCGGACAGTCCGCTGGAGTATCCGCCGGACAGTCCGCTGGAGATGATGGGGGCGGAGGAGTAGGACACTGCGGGCGCGGCGATGATCTTCTTCTGCGTGATGACCTGCGGCACGGAGACGAGCTTGCGCACGCTGACCACCTGCGGCACTTCCACCACCTTGTTCACGTTGACCACCTTCTGGACGGCGACCACCTGTGCGGCGGGCGCGGCGAGCACGGCGCCGCTGCTGTAGCCACCGAGTCCGCCGTAGCCGCCGAGTCCGCCGTAGCCGCCGAGTCCGCTGTAGCCGAGTCCGCCGGACAGGTAGCCCCGCTTCTCGCGCACAGCGCCGGCGCTCGCCGCCGCCACCAGAGCCATCATCACCACCTGAAACACCACCGCTGCGTTACCACTCCGCTCCTGCTCTTGGCGCCACCATCCACTCCGCACCACCACTTACAAAGGACTTCATGTTGCTGCTAGAGAGGTAGGCGCACGCTCACTGATGTCGTCTCTCCGCGCTCGCCTCTATTAATACTCACGAGGCTGACTGAGCTAGCCGCGCTTTCGTAATAATGTCCTCGCCTTGCTTTGGTCCTCACATTAAATTAGAGAAGTTGGTAGTAATCAATTAAATAAATATATTTTTAAAATTTGTAAAAGTAGGCCGTAGAACCAATCACTTGTCTCGCGATGGAAATCAAACCCGCAGCTGCGTCAAAAACGTATATAAGTGAACTTAAAAGTATTGGTCCTCCTACTACTGACTGAAACTTGTTCAGCCTGTGAGTTATTATTACCAGCGCACGTTTCCAGTGCCTTCACTGCTTAGGTAAATGTTTTGCTTACAATTTTTTTTATCCATATCTTTCTCTTGCCCCCAAGGTTGTCTATGATAATTACTCGCAGTGATAAGGCCACTGTATGTACTATTTCTTTATTTAGGTGTATCTTTAGAATTCCGTATTATTTTCTATTACAATAATGCGTAACCTTAAATAAAGAAGACCGAAGTGGCGCGGTGGGCGAAGGTCCGCCTGCGACGCAGGAGATTGCAGGTTCGATTCCCGCCTCGGAACAATTTTGTGTACGATCTGCAGAAATTTGTTCCGTTGGTCTATGTAATGTATTGTATTAAGTATATCATCAAAGTATATATCAAAGTATATCACCCATAACACAAGCTCTGCTTAGCTTGGGGCTAGATGATGTTGTGTGGACTGTCTGGAATTATTTATTCAATATATTTTTTTATTTGAATTCAATAAATAATGCTGGCCAATCCCCAAACAAATCACCAAATACCCCACGCAGGGATGTGCTATGGACACTGGATAACTGAAATAATACCTAAGTACTTAACAATTGAGCTACCTTTAGACTGTTTGCAACCGTCTGCAGTTAGCTCAATGGTTTCAATTGTAAATACTAGTTGTAATTTATCTATTCCTTTGCTTGTAATTTTCTTTGTTAATAAAGTTAAGTACTTAACTTGAACACAAAACGTTTTTTTTACCAATTTTTTTATGGGAGGCTAGGAAAATACCCAAAATTTTACAGTTGGTTGCTAATCATTGCAACTAACTGTAAAATTTCGGGTATTTTCCTTGCCACCAATAAAAAATTGGTAAAAAAGAAACAGTCAGACTTCGTCTTAGACAAATATGGCTTAAATGATTCCAAATAGTCCACACTACCTTCGCCCACCAGCTTTGCACCCACCTTCCAATCACCCTGTATAACATTCCCATACACCTTCCCCTTTTACCCCATAACGAGAAACATATTTTATTTACCGTAGACCTTCGTAGCACGTGCTACGGTGCTACGATGGTGCCGCGTAGCATACAAGACTTCAACGAGGCCCCACATTAGTTATTTCAATTTCTATTTTATTTCTATAGGCATTTATAATACGTAATGCACTTACAAAAGTCAAACTATCAATCTATCTAACAAATTATAAAGTGTAATGCACTTAGAAAAGTCAAACTAACAATCTACCTAACAAATTATAAAGTGTAATGCACTTAGAAAAGTCAAACTAACAATCTACCTAACAAATTATAAAGTGTAATGCACTTAGAAAAGTCAAACTAACAATCTACCTAACAAATTATAAAGTGTTATGCACTTAGAAAAGTCAAACTAACAATCTACCTAACAAATTATAAAGTGTAATGCACTTAGAAAAGTCAAACTAACAATCTACCTAACAAATTATAAAGTGTTATGCACTTAGAAAAGTCAAACTAACAATCTACCTAACAAATTATAAAGTGTTATGCACTTAGAAAAGTCAAAAAACAAAACAACATTATACATTACGAGTGTAATTCTTTGAAACTACCAAAACCTGAAGAGTTAAGCTTTTCAGTATGATTAATTATGAAACTTTTTCCCTTTATTTTAAATGAACTGGCTGATTGTTACCCCTAAGTACAAACATATTTTGACGTAGACCATCGTAGCTCTTCGTGCTACGGTGCTACGTTGTCGCCGCGTAGCAACCAAAAGACATCAACGCGACCCCTGTTTTCTTACTACACTTTATAGCTTCGAAACTCGTAGGTAACTCGAAGGTAATATCCCCGCTTATTATAAAATTTAGCTGGGATATTACTGATTGAAAGTAATAGCATGAATTTTTTTTTTTTTTTGTATTAATTATGTGTATTCATATTAATTTTTGATGTAATATTTATTGTGCGCCATCCAATAGTCTTCTCTCAATAGTTATGGTTGCCTGGAAGAAATCGCTTTAAGCGATAAGTCCGCCAATTCCGTTGCTTTTCTTTCATAAAATGTTTAATTAAGTACTTCCTGTTTAAGCGATGCAATAAAAGTATTATCTATCTGAAGTATGGTCTTACACACCTCTCTCAGGTTCTCTCTCCGCGATACCGTACTATTGCACGTACGGCCCTTTTTGCTGCCTGAGGACGCGTTCGCTTTCGGCAGCGACTACAAAGAACTCGGCGCCTAAACCCGCCCACAGCAATGTAAAAAATAGACTAAAACTAAACTTGGAAACATAAGACTAAACATTATGGGAGCCTCGAACAGACTGCAAGCATACCCGAACAATATTCCCCTCCAAAGACAGGCGAACCACAAACACGATGCTTAAGATGAGCCGCGGGGATCTAAGAATAATGGTCGAATTCTTACAGCAACTCAATCCCAACACGTCCCATGTTCATGACCGGAGCCACAGACAGCGTGTACTGTTTCCAGGAAGAAGAGACAGTGGAAAACGTTGTGTGTGGTACACTGCACGGCCACAGAAGACACCAGACAAAAATAATAATAATAGTAATTTGTTCTTCTTCATTATTTTTTTCACTGACCTTTTGCAGGTTTGTCGTGCATGACCTAGATCCAAATAAGATTGAATAAAACAAGTTTTTAAATAATTTTGAAATATGGAAGTCACAAATGCCTAGGAATACCTAAAACTATTTAAATTGTTATTGTTCTCTATTATTATTATTTCACTTTATTTATTTTAATACTCGTTATAAAATATATTTTTTACTATAGAAAATACAAAAATATTATAAAACTAAACAGTAAAAAATATATCAAAACGGTGGATCACCGGCCGCGAAGCTAGGCTCAAGCAGCCGGTGACTAGGGTTGCAGACAGAGGAACTTCCTGACGATACGCGCCGAATCCAGGAGAACCGCTTTTTGGATCTGACCCTTGATCCAACTTCCTAGCGAGAGTCTCTTGAGATGTTTATCGAGGCTCTTCGCTATTACCCCGTTAACCGAAACGACTATCGGGACGATGGTCGCTGAATCAACATCCCACATGCTGACAACCTCGTTAGCCAAATCAAGATATTTACTGAGTTTATCTTTCTCAGCTTTAACGAGGTTAACATCATGTGGTATGGTGACATCAGCAAGCACCGCCCATCTTTCTAACCGGTCTATCAGTACAATATCAGGCTTATTTGCAAGAATAGTCCTGTCTGTAATGATAGACCGGTCCCAATAGAGCGTGGCACGGCTGTTTTCGAGAACTGGCGCTGGTGTGTATTTATAGTATGGAACTTCAGGACCAGTAAGGCCATATCGGAGAGCAAGTTGTTGATGTATAATTTTGGCTACTTGGTTGTGTCTGTGTAAGTACTGAGAGTTAGCTAGGTGCGAACAACCCGAAAGTATATGACGAAGGGTCTCCCCTGGAAGATGACACGCTCGACAGATATCGATCGTGCCATCTTTCATGATATACTTCCGATAATTGTTCGTCTTAACTACCTCATCCATAATTGCACAGACAAAGCCTTCGGTTTCCCCAAAGAGGTCACCGAAACGTAGCCAGTTTACTGAGCTTAGGAGATCTACATCAGGACCTGTGAGGACCTTGTAGAATCTCCCATGCAGCTCTTTGCTTTCCCATATGGCCTTCCTGTCCTCTATACTCATCACTATAGGTTTACGCCAGTTCTCGTTAGCTAAGGAGAGAGGAGTAAGGTTCTTATCAACTGCAACTACGTCGCGATGCATTTGGTATTCGGCTTGATGGAAATAATTTCTGAGATTGCAAACCTCACGGTTGTGTAGGGTCTTAGCGCTTAAAAAGCCTCGACCGCCACATTTCCGTGGGATGTACAATCTCATTACCGAAGATCGGGGGTGTCGCATGCGATGAGTAGTTAAAAGTTGACGAACCCTACAGTCCAAGGCGTCTAGTTCAGTCTGAGTCCATCTTAGTATGCCAAAAGTATAAGTAAGCAAGGGCATAACCCAGCCATTGAAGGCTCGCACCTTGTTGCCACCCGACAATAGGCTATTCAGCACTTTTGTAAGGCGGCAGAAGAAGCGTTCCTTCACCGACTGTTTTATTTCCCCGTCCACTATACCCAAGGCTTCTGGCATACCAAGGTACTTATACGTTTCACCCTCTGAGAGAGATTTGAGGGACATAAGCTCTGAAAGTTGCAAATTATTAGAATTTACAACTTTCCCTCGTTGTATTTGTATGACCGCACACTTATCAACGCCGAACTCCATGTTAATAGCACTACTGAATATCTGTGTGATATTCAAGAGGGCCATTAACTGTGTTTCATTCGGCGCAAATAGTTTGAGGTCATCCATATACAACAAGTGAGAAATAACCTCACCCTCTCTCCGAAGGAGATAACCTATTCCTGAATCTTTCAGTAGGGTACTGAGTGGATTCAGGGCTAGACAAAACCACAAGGGACTCAGACTGTCGCCCTGGAATATACCTCTCTCTATCCTTATCAGATCAATGGTCGCAGGTGGAATTAATCGGCTGCCTGGATGACGAAGAACCGTAGTCCACTGTCTCATACATGATCCCAAGAATGATCTTAGAGTAGTATCTACTTTATACAACTCTAAGACCCTCTCAAGCCAAGTATGAGGCACCGAATCATAAGCCTTCTTATAATCGATCCATGCAGCCGATAAATTCCCTCTGCCACGTTTGACCTTTTGGCTAATGGCCATGTCAATGAGGAGGAGCTCCTTAGTACCACGGGACCCAACCCTACATCCATTTTGAGCAGGTGCCAAAATATTGTTCGTAACAATATGTGTGTTAATTTTTGTGGTCAAAATGGATGTAAGTAGCTTATAGATCGTGGGCAAGCACGTTATGGGTCTATAATTCTTTGGCTCCGCAGTACTACCAGACTTATGGAGCAGGAAAGTTACACCCGTCGTCATAAAAAGTGGGAGCGACCCGATCTCAATTGCTTTTTGGAATTGTGTGGCCAGAACTGAATGTATTTATTATTATTATTATTATTATTTCACTTTATTTATTTTAAAACTCGTTATAAAATACATTTTTTACTATAGAAAATACAAAAATTTTATAAAACTAATCTACAGTAAAAAATATATCAAAACGGTGGATCACCGGCCGCGAAGCTAGGCTCAAGCAGCCGGTGACTAGGGTTGCAGACAGAGGAACTTCCTGACGATACGCGCCGAATCCAGGAGAACCGCTTTTTGGATCTGACCCTTGATCCAACTTCCTAGCGAGAGTCTCTTGAGATGTTTATCGAGGCTCTTCGCTATTACCCCGTTAACCGAAACGACTATCGGGACGATGGTCGCTGAATCAATATCCCACATGCTGACAACCTCGTCAGCCAAGTCAAGATATTTACTGAGCTTATCTTTCTCAGCTTTAACGAGGTTAACATCATGTGGTATGGTGACATCAGCTAGCACCGCCCATCTTTCTAAGCGATCTATCAGTACAATATCAGGCTTGTTTGCAAGAATAGTCCTGTCTGTAATGATAGAGCGGTCCCAATAGAGCGTGGCACGGCTGTTTTCGAGAACTGGCGCCGGTGTGTACTTATAGTATGGAACTTCAGGACCAGTAAGGCCATATCGGAGAGCAAGTTGTTGATGTATAATTTTGGCTACTTGGTTGTGTCTGTGCAAGTACTGAGAGTTAGCTAAGTGCGAACAACCCGAAAGTATATGACGAAGGGTCTCCCCTGGAAGATGACACGCTCGACAGATATCGATCGTGCCATCTTTCATGATATACTTTCGGTAATTGTTCGTCTTAACTACCTCATCCATAATTGCACAGACAAAGCCTTCGGTTTCCCCAAAGAGGTCACCGAAACGTAGCCAGTTTACTGAGCTTAGGAGATCTACATCAGGACCTGTGAGGACCTTGTAGAATCTCCCATGCAGCTCTTTGCTTTCCCATATGGCCTTCCTGTCCTCTATACTCATCACTATAGGTTTACGCCAGTTCTCGTTAGCTAAGGAGAGAGGAGTAAGGTTCTTATCAACTGCAACTACGTCGCGATGCATTTGGTATTCGGCTTGATGGAAATAATTTCTGAGATTGCATACCTCACGGTTGTGTAGGGTCTTAGCACTTAAAAAGCCTCGACCGCCACATTTCCGTGGGATGTACAATCTCATTACCAAAGATCGGGGGTGTCGCATGCGATGAGTAGTTAAAAGTTGACGAACCCTACAGTCCAAGGCGTCTAGTTCTGTCTGAGTCCATCTTAGTATGCCAAAAGTATAAGTAAGCAAGGGCATAACCCAGCCATTGAAGGCACGCACCTTGTTGCCACCCGACAATAGGCTATTTAACACTTTTGTAAGGCGGCAGAAGAAGCGTTCCTTCACCGACTGTTTTATTTCCCCGTCCACTATACCTAAGGCTTCTGGCATACCAAGGTACTTATACGTTTCACCCTCTGAGAGAGATTTGAGGGACATAAGCTCTGAAAGTTGCAAATTATTAGAATTTACAACTTTCCCTCGTTGTATTTGTATGACCGCACACTTATCAACGCCGAACTCCATGTTAATAGCACTACTGAATATCTGTGTGATATTCAAGAGGGCCATTAACTGTGTTTCATTCGGCGCAAATAGTTTGAGGTCATCCATATACAACAAGTGAGAAATAACCTCACCCTCTCTCCGAAGGCGATAACCTATTCCTGAATCTTTCAGTAGAGTACTGAGTGGATTCAGGGCTAGACAAAACCACAAGGGACTCAGACTGTCGCCCTGGAATATACCTCTCTCTATCCTTATCAGATCAATGGTCGCAGCTGGAATTAATCGGCTGCCTGGATGACGAAGAACCGTAGTCCACTGTCTCATACATGATCCCAGGAATGATCTTAGAGTAGTATCTACTTTATACAACTCTAAGACCCTCTCAAGCCAAGTATGAGGCACCGAATCATAAGCCTTCTTATAATCGATCCATTGTAGGGTTCGTTTTCAAAGGAGGCTTCAAACTCGATAGTAAGTCGACCTTATTTACGAAATAATCTGTCATTTGATTGAATTCGCGATGGTTTTTGGATATTTATAGGATTGGGGGAGATGACTTTTGGAAAAAGTAAGAAGATAGAATGAAAATGAAAATAAACGAGTCTTTTATAATTTAATGTGGTGACCTTCTGATTATAACTTAATGTGGTGAACTTCCGAGAGCCTGGGTGTCGTTCCCATAAACACCCGGTGAGGAAGCGGACGGTCTCCACTACGATCCGGAGTGGCTGCGTCCACCGCCTCGGGTATCTTGGTGGGCCCCTGCCAAAAGACGAGCAGCTGCCCAAGACCTTACGAGACGAAATACTGGGTGCGGTCAGTACGCGCTGTTCTTGAGTACGCGCTGCCAGGATTCATAAGATACGGATGCCCGAGACCTTACTACGAGGCGAATTGAGTGCTGCCCACAAGCACGCGATGGCCGCGAGTATGCGCTGCCAGGATTTATAAGATAAGGATGCCTGTTTTCTCTACACTACGTTTGGTTAGATTAGGAATTCATACAAGTGAAAATATATGTGACTGACGTGAGTTCCGTGTGCAAGTTTATGTTTGGGAAAATGACATATGAAAATAGTTGTAAGGGTGCTTCTCACTACATTTTATATTTATACAGGGGCATCTAATGTATGTAGACCCCATAGATATACTTAAAGTTAAGGGTTGCTCTACAACCGATGTTTATTACTTAAGGGTGCTTCTCATTTCGTTTTATAT
This sequence comes from Eupithecia centaureata, assembly GCA_944547425.1. Taxonomy (NCBI): domain Eukaryota; kingdom Metazoa; phylum Arthropoda; class Insecta; order Lepidoptera; family Geometridae; genus Eupithecia; species Eupithecia centaureata. Next base: position 152,582 of record OX155688.1, on the reverse strand, counting down.
TTATCGTACAGGGTCTTCTAATGCATGTAGACCCCATAGATATACTTAATTGTTAAGGGTTGCTCTACAACCGATTTTTATTATGTAAGGGTGCTTCTCATTTCGTTCTATATTAATCTTACAGGGTCTTCTAATGTATGTAGATCCCATAGATATATTTAATTGTTAAGGGTTCCTCTACAACCAAGGTAGATAAATTAAGGGCGCTTGTCTTCCATTTTCCCCTTTAGTTAAGGCTCTGTCTATTCCACACGTACTCCATTTTATATTTCTCTTTTAGTTAGGATACTCTGATATATATAAAAACGTGGTTGTTGGTAATATACTCTTGTCACAGTAATCTACTCTTTCATTTCGTGACAGTTGGCGCCCATAGATAAAAAACAACCACGTTTTGTATCTAGTTCACCCCTAAATTATAAAAAGAAACACTCTGTTTCCCTAAAATTTTCGACAACCTTTTCGGCATTTATTTTTATCTCTGACCGTATAGAGTCATAGTCAAATAATTAATAAACAGACATTAACATTTTTTTTCTCCACAGTATCCCCGGACTTAAATGTAAGTGAATATGGCGATCAAATACAACTTATGGGGTAGATTCGCCGAAGGATGCTGTAAGTGCCCATTGTTTATTTGATTCCTTATAGGTGCAGTGTCCACATCGTGGAGCTGCACAAGATGTTCGGGCTTAAAGGTAGAATCTCCGGTTATCAATTACTTGAATGCGGAATCACCGAAACCTAAAATGAATGTTACAATGTGTGCTTCGGGTTCCCACCCGAGTAAATATGTTGGGGAACTCCGCAGATTCTCGTATGATGGGAAAACTTGTCCCAGAGTCTTTATTGAAAAACTGGAAAATTTCGCGATTTCCCGGTGCGTAGAAAGAAACGCACTAGTCGACCACGCGTTCGAAATATTTAAAGACAATGCGTTACACTGGTTCAGATTTATAAGAAGCCGGTACTCTAATCTGACTTGGGATTTGTTGACGAAAAACTTGATAAAGGATTTTGGTGATCCAAATCACGATGCAAAACTTCTAAAAGCTATCCGTCTACGCACTCAGGGTAAAGAGGAATCCATCATTATCTATGTTTCTATAATGTTTGGAATGTTTAACAAATTAAACCGAAAGTTGTCTGAATCAGATAAATTAGCGATCGTCATTAGGAATATTAGACCATCATATTCACCTTATGTAGCAATCAATAAGGTGGACTCGATTGACTCGCTTATCGAAACGTGTCAAAATTTTGAATGTTACGCGGATAAAGATAAAAATTTTAAGGAACCGGTAGCCACTTCGTATATAGGAGCTACCGAGTTTAACTATAATCAGTCTTCGAGCTCTAAACAAACTCTACAAAATCGGTCTCAGATTTCTACTAGTTCGTCAAATGTGGTCCAATTCTCTCAACCATCATCATTTCAACGAAAGAATTATGAGGCGCCTCGGTTTAGGCCTCAAACAAATACAAATCAAGGTTTTTATCAAAACTCAATTCTTGCCGAACCAGAGAAGTTTAACTCACATTTCTTTTGTGTGCGTTGCAGAACGAATGGTCATACCATTCGGTTTTGTACAGTTCCGAGTGATTTGGTTTGTTTTAAGTGTGGAGAAAAAGGGGTTAAGGTATCAGACTGCCCTAAATGTAACAAAAATCTAATAAATGACTTGAATAACTCGAATAACAGCATGAACAATTCTAATAATTTTGATCCGGTTGATTGGAACAACTGGCTTAAAACTGTGAAGAACTTCTTCAACTCTTATAGCTTGTCTTCGGTCTCTTTTGCTAACGAAAAGGATAATCATAGACCTTTTGTGGACATTTACTTCAATAAAGATTGTTTTTCTGGTTTATTGGATAGTGGTAGTTCTATTACCATTTTGGGTAATGAGTCGTATAAAAATATTTTGAAGTTAGGGTATGAGCTATTCAAGTCTGACTCTCCGTCGATTCAAACTGCTAGTAGGCAGAAAATTAATTCAATTGGTCATTTTATGATCCCAATGACATTTAATAAACAAACGCACGTAATTAAAACGTTTGTCTTTCCTGATATCAATCCATCTCTCATCTTAGGTATTGACTTTTGGAAGAAATTTAATTTGATTCCTGAAATACTCTTTCCAAGTTGTAATACTATTGAAGAATTGCCTGTTCTCAAGGATTCCTCAAAGATTCTTGCTTATGAACAGTTAAATGATAAACATAAGCCAATTGCGGATAATTTGATAGAACAATTCAGAAATATTTCTTTTGAATTAAAAGGTGAGCTTGGTCGTACTAATTTAATATGTCATAATATTGATACTGGGGACGTAGCTCCAATTAAGCAAAGATGTTACCGGTTGTCTCCTGTAAAACAAAAAGCTCTTATTGATGAGGTTGACAAAATGTTGAAATGGAAGGTCATAGAACGTTGTGAAAGTCCATGGTTATCTCCTGTTTTGATTACACCAAAGAAAAATGGTGAATGGCGTTTTTGCGTAGATAGTAGAAAACTTAATTCTGTTACACGTCGTGACGCTTATAGTTTGCCTTTTATGAATGAAATACTAGATCAGCTTAGAAATGCTAAGTTCTTATCTAGTATTGATATTGCTAAAGCCTTTTGGGAAATTCCGTTAAATCCCTCGGATAGGAATAAAACGGCATTTTACGTGCCAGGTCGTGGGATGTTTAGATTTGTTGTAATGCCTTTTGGTTTGACTAATGCTCCTGCTACACAACAACGGTTGATGGACATGTTGTTTACTCCAGCTCCGGAGTTTGAAAACAAAGTTTTTTGTTATCTGGATGACATTATTGTAGTCAGTGAATCCTTCGATGAGCATATTTCGTTGCTTAATAAAGTTCTCGATAAAATATCGTATGCGAATTTAACTATAAATTTCGACAAAAGCCAATTTTTCAGAAAAGAGCTAAAATACCTCGGTTATGTAGTTGACGTTAATGGTTTACGAGCTGATCCAGAAAAGATACAAGCTATTTTGAGTTATCCTGTTCCTTCGTGTGCAAAAGATGTTCGGAGATTTATTGGTTCGTGTAGTTGGTTTCGTAGATTTATACCTGATTTTAGTACGATAGCGTCGCCTCTCAATAGGTTAACGGTTACGGGAAAGAAGGCCCCAAAATTCTCTTGGAATGCGGCCGCGGATGAAGCTTTTATGAAATTGAAAACATTTTTATCAAGCACACCTATACTTGCTTGTCCGGACTTTAATCTTTCGTTTTCGGTACACTGTGATGCGTCTAATTTTGGTATTGGCGCAATGCTTACTCAGGAACATGAGGGTGTTGAAACTGTTATTGCTTACATGAGTAAGGCTTTAAATAAGCATGAGCAAAATTATTCAACGACCGAACGAGAAACTCTTGCTGTTATTACTGCGCTAGAACATTGGCGTTGTTATTTAGACAACGGCAATACTTTTACCGTTTACTCGGACCATGCAGCTCTTAAATGGTTTTTAAATTTAACTAATCCTTCTGGTCGATTGGCCCGTTGGGCAATTCGTTTATCAACTTTTAATTTTGTCATAAAATACAAAAAGGGTTCAACTAATGTGGTCCCTGATTTACTTTCTAGAGCTAATCAGTCAAATAATAAGATTGCTGCAATTCATTCCGATCCCGTTCAGAATACTGCTAGTAGTTTCGATGATCTCTTACAAAGTTGCCAAGATGATCCTGTGGCACATCCGAATTATAAAATTACAAATGGTAAACTTTATCGTAAACTCGATTCTAAAGACTTAATTAATGAGGATTTTGTTTGGAAAGAAATTCCACACCCTGATAGCAGAGAGGATTTAATAAAAGAATACCATGGGGTTTCGGGAATGCCTCATTTAGGAATATTCAAAACATACAAAAAGTTATCATTACTTTACTTTTGGTCAGGTATGTTTAAAGATATTGCAAAGTTTATTAACAAATGCGAAATTTGTTTAACTTATAAACATTCTAATCATGCACCTTATGGTCCAATGGGTAAACCTAAAATTTGTTCTAGACCTTTTCAATCTATCTCTCTGGACTTAATGGGTCCATTACCTATGACCCGTCAACGTAATCAATTTATCCTCGTGGTAAATTATAGTTTTTCTAAGTATACTTTAATTTTCCCTTTGAAACGAGCAACGGCTAAAAATATTGTAGATATATTGGAGAATGAGGTCTTTTTGGTTCATGGTATTCCGCAGTCAATAATTATGGATAACGGAGTACAATTTCAAAGTCATGAGTTCCACAATTTGTTGGATAAATATAATATTCCATTTAAATTTTTCACTTCATACTATACTCCGCAAGTAAATCCGACTGAAAGGTATAATAAAACAATTGGCACTGCGCTCGCTTCGTTGGTTGGGGAGGATCATCGTTCATGGGATGTTCACTTACGAAAAACTCAATTTGTTATGAATAATTCAGTTAACGTAGTAACTGGGTTTACTCCGTCTTTTCTCGTTTTCGGTCACGAAGTCATAACTTGTGGTTCTGTTTATACAAAAACAGTAAATTTGGATGAAATTTGTTTTCTACCTAGGGATATTTACGCCAATAATATTGGTGAATTATCGGCGATTTTTGATAAAGTTCAAGCTGCCTTGTTCATAGCTCACACTAAAAATGCATCACGCTATGACACTAGACACCCTTTTAAAACTTTTAATGTGGGCGATACTGTTTGGAGGAAAAATTTTGTTCAAAGCAATGCTGGAACATACTTTAGTTCCAAATTAGCTCCGAAATATGTAAAAAGTGTTATTATAAAGAAATTATCTCCACTCGTATTTGTCCTAGAGGACAGTAACGGTGTTAAAGGCAAATGGCATGTAAAGGACTTTAAGTCATAATCTTAATATTTTCTTTTGGCACTTATACTTTTCTAAAATCTGTAACTTTTATACTGCGATGTAAATTTGGCAGTTCGTTTAAAAGTAATTATATCTCGCTATACGATTTTATATCTCATATAAGTTTTATATTTTTAATTGTTGGTTATTGATTTAACCATGTATCGATTTACTATTTTCAACAATTGTTGCCTTCGAATTGTCATGAAACGGTTATGGTAATCCATCCGTAGATTTAAAAAAAAAATAACATACCGTCGTTGTCGGTAGGTCTATTAGAATATATAAAATACTTTAGCTCCATTTCCGACATCGGCTGGTGCTACAGTAGTTTATAACTTGGTTTTGGTACACATTAGGGTTAGAATGGATGTGGATGAATGCAAGTTTACAGAATATATATTCGTATCTTTACTATGGATGTGGATGTGCGAGGATTGAGTTTAGGCCTGTGTAATCACTAACTTGTTGAACTACTGCATATCTTGTCTTTCTTCTCACGATTTTCTCTCAACTCTCTTTGCGTAAATGTGAATTTTGCACCTTATAGTTAAGGGAATGCAATTACTAATGCATTGATTTTCTCTCTTAGCGCTATCTTTTCTCTCTGACTTTTCGCAATGACTGACGCATTATTTTTTTTCTCTTCACGCGATTTTTCTCCCACTTTCCCACTTTGCGGAAGTGTGAATTTTGTTACCCTATGTTTAGCGGGTCTTAAATATTTTGGATTTTTTCCATTCTCTATGTCGTCATATTGTAATGGGTCATTACAATCTTCCCGATTATGTCTTCCGGTACGATGTTATATTGTCATGATGATGTTGCCATTATTTTCCTTGCGTATTGATGTTTTCTTGTATACAATCAAGTATTGCTTTGATTGTACCTTTGACACATTATACTGTGTCTGTATTCGATACATTTTCATATTGAAGTCGGTAATTACTATTTTGCTGTATTGACATCCTGTACGTTGTCTTATTGAAGAGCTTATTTTAAACCGCTTTGTTTCACCGACTTTCGGACTGAGTATCCGTCGTTGGTTATTTAGTAGTCTTTTAAGACGCATTTAGTTTTAAATAATCTTAGTTGTGAAATAGTATGTTATATCGTTTTAGATCTGAATAATTCCAAAATTTTATTTATAATTTGTTTAAATAAAGGAAAAAAAATTAAAATAATTTAGTTACTTTAATTTTTTTTGCTTTGGTTGGGGTGATAATGTAGGGTTCGTTTTCAAAGGAGGCTTCAAACTCGATAGTAAGTCGACCTTATTTACGAAATAATCTGTCATTTGATTGAATTCGCGATGGTTTTTGGATATCTAGAGGATTGGGGGAGATGACTTTTGGAAAAAGTAAGAAGATAGAATGAAAATGAAAATAAACGAGTCTTTTATAATTTAATGTGGTGACCTTCTGATTATAACTTAATGTGGTGAACTTCCGAGAGCCTGGGTGTCGTTCCCATAAACACCCGGTGAGGAAGCGGACGGTCTCCACTACGATCCGGAGTGGCTGCGTCCACCGCCTCGGGTATCTTGGTGGGCCCCTGCCAAAAGACGAGCAGCTGCCCAAGACCTTACGAGACGAAATACTGGGTGCGGTCAGTACGCGCTGTTCTTGAGTACGCGCTGCCAGGATTCATAAGATACGGATGCCCGAGACCTTACTACGAGGCGAATTGAGTGCTGCCCACAAGCACGCGATGGCCGCGAGTATGCGCTGCCAGGATTTATAAGATAAGGATGCCTGTTTTCTCTACACTACGTTTGGTTAGATTAGGAATTCATACAAGTGAAAATATATGTGACTGACGTGAGTTCCGTGTGCAAGTTTATGTTTGGGAAAATGACATATGAAAATAGTTGTAAGGGTGCTTCTCACTACATTTTATATTTATACAGGGGCATCTAATGTATGTAGACCCCATAGATATACTTAAAGTTAAGAGTTGCTCTACAACCGATGTTTATTACTTAAGGGTGCTTCTAATTTCGTTTTATATTTATCGTACAGGGTCTTCTAATGCATGTAGACCCCATAGATATACTTAATTGTTAAGGGTTGCTCTACAACCGATTTTTATTATGTAAGGGTGCTTCTCATTTCGTTCTATATTAATCTTACAGGGTCTTCTAATGTATGTAGATCCCATAGATATATTTAATTGTTAAGGGTTCCTCTACAACCAAGGTAGATAAATTAAGGGCGCTTGTCTTCCATTTTCCCCTTTAGTTAAGGCTCTGTCTATTCCACACGTACTCCATTTTATATTTCTCTTTTAGTTAGGATACTCTGATATATATAAAAACGTGGTTGTTGGTAATATACTCTTGTCACAGTAACCTACTCTTTCATTTCGTGACACCATCATCATCATCATCATCACCAGCCTATAATAGTCCACTGCTGGACATAGGCCTCTCCTAATGAGCGCCATATATGGCATCATTATGACACCATGACACCATGCAGCCGATAAATTCCCTCTGCCACGTTTGACCTTTTGGCTAATGGCCATGTCAATGAGGAGGAGCTCCTTAGTACCACGGGACCCAACCCTACATCCATTTTGAGCAGGTGCCAAAATATTGTTCGTAACAATATGTGTGTTAATTTTTGTGGTCAAAATGGATGTAAGTAGCTTATAGATCGTGGGCAAGCACGTTATGGGTCTATAATTCTTTGGCTCCGCAGTACTACCAGACTTATGGAGCAGGAAAGTTACACCCGTCGTCATAAAAAGTGGGAGCGACCCGATCTCAATTGCTTTTTGGAATTGTGTGGCCAGAACTGAATGTGAGCATCGAAACCATTTTAGCCAAAAGTTATGCAATCCGTCCGGGCCAGGGCTTTTCCAGTTTTGGGCCGAGCGGATTGCATTACTTACATCTAACGCACTGACAGTGATCGCGTTCATGGTTTCGATGTCTTCACATTCAGTCCTTACCACATTCATCCAGTCCGCCTCCGTGTGTTCGACCGGTAAAGACCAGATGCCTCGCCAAAAATTATTTCCAGTTTCGGCATCCGGTACTTGACCATCGGATTCACGTAGATCGGGTTTCTCCCAGTCACGGTAAACTTTCCTTTGGTCACTTTGAAAGTTGCGATTCTGCCAAAACCTATCAACTCGCTTTTTATATCTTTTTATTCGGCTTGCCCACGCATAGACTTTTTGTTTTAGGTAGTCTATGCGCTCTGTAGCACAGGCTAAATAGTCCTGAGGTTGAATTTCAGTTCCATCAAAAGCCTGTGTCACAAAGCGCATAACCCGAGGTCTATGGTTGCCTTCCCTAAAGCAAATTAGTTTAGCTATGAGGGTCCTAAACCTACTGATACGCCTCTCTATCCTCTGTTGCCAATTAGGGGTACTGCAAGCCTGGCGCGGAGCGTGGTCACAGTCCGGAAACTTTACCCGCGCAACACGACAGGCCGCGATAGCTCCACAATAGAGAATAGAGTGCGCATCAGTAAGATCACTACTAGCCAGCAGATAAGGGACTAGTAGTGGGTTCAAGGCCCCCACTATAGCTAAAGCACGTCTATGGGTGGGAAAGCGAGGTAGGCGTGGCCTTACACTACAGTTTCTAAACTTAAGAATCGCTTCTTCCAAAGCCCTCCTCAGTTGCTCATTACTATGGGTACTTACCTCAATACTCTCGTGATTGACATCTTCTACAGTATAATCAGGTTGGGGAGTCACTGATGTTGATGTAACTTGTCGCTGTGGCGACGATGTATGTAGCAGCCTGATTACACTGCGGACGGTCCGCCACTTGAGCACTGAGATTCTCTCGCCGTAGTTGATCAAGTACAGTATCATTCAACAGTTTTGAGCGTTGAATGACCCGTACCTGATCGGATAGCCGTTGCGTGTTAACGACGACAGTTGGTTCAAGGGCCTGAAACAACGGCAGCATCCTGGAACGGTAAGCGGTCAGGTTAGTTCCTCCGTCTGTAGCCCTATAGAATGCGCGCATGACGTTCTCGTTTATTTCTTATTATTATTATTATTATTCTATAATTGGTAAGTAATTTATATCTTCATACTATAAACCTGATCATTGATCCGATATAAGAGAACAACCTAACACTAATTATAATATATTAGTTGTAAAATAATAAAATAAAACATTAATCCCACGTAAATTATTTAGCTGAATTCCGCAGTGATATGAACTTATCGGCAAGTCAAGCGTTACATGCTAATGCCGGGGCTTTGTTAGCTTTCGCTGCATTCACACTTCCAAGAAGCCGGTGAGGGATGTGTTCTACTCGCGACCTGCAGAGGGTTGCACTGGGACCGGCAGCCCGCCCTCTGATACACAGATGAAAGAAGAATACAAAAAAATATTAAGATAATATTATCTTTAATAAACAATCAGACATTATCACAGAATAAATAGAATAGATGTAGGTGGAGTACTGAGTATTGACTAGACGGAGCGTGCTGCTGCGGGTGTTCACCACCAGCCGCCGCCGGACAGTCCGCTGGAGTATCCGCTAGACAGTCCGCTGTAGTGTCCGCCGGACAGTCCGCTGGAGTATCCGCCGGACAGTCCGCTGTAGTGTCCGCTGGAGTATCCGCCGGACAGTCCGCTGGAGTATCCGCCGGACAGTCCGCTGGAGATGATGGGGGCGGAGGAGTAGGACACTGCGGGCGCGGCGATGATCTTCTTCTGCGTGATGACCTGCGGCACGGAGACGAGCTTGCGCACGCTGACCACCTGCGGCACTTCCACCACCTTGTTCACGTTGACCACCTTCTGGACGGCGACCACCTGTGCGGCGGGCGCGGCGAGCACGGCGCCGCTGCTGTAGCCACCGAGTCCGCCGTAGCCGCCGAGTCCGCCGTAGCCGCCGAGTCCGCTGTAGCCGAGTCCGCCGGACAGGTAGCCCCGCTTCTCGCGCACAGCGCCGGCGCTCGCCGCCGCCACCAGAGCCATCATCACCACCTGAAACACCACCGCTGCGTTACCACTCCGCTCCTGCTCTTGGCGCCACCATCCACTCCGCACCACCACTTACAAAGGACTTCATGTTGCTGCTAGAGAGGTAGGCGCACGCTCACTGATGTCGTCTCTACGCGCTCGCCTCTATAAATACCTACTCGTGTGCGCGGAATCTGTCGCAACGTGGTCGCAACTATGATAAATATGTCCTTGTTGGCGATTTCACGAAAGAGCTTCTTGAATTATCACGATTTATTTTTTTTCAATCTGCAATCCTACTATCACACAAACTACATAACAAACCAGATCCTCAGGGATAGTTACCAAAATAAATGACAACAAGTACGTACTGAGGTAGGCTTGGGGCGCTAGGGCGAGGAAGCCCCGGGGCGCCGGCGGCGGCGCTCGCCCTCTAGGTTCTCGACAGTCTTGTCCGGGGCTTGACACTCCATAAAACGAAATCTTATGAAGAAGGCATTTCATTTCATAAATGACTACATCAATAACGTTCACGCTTGGCTAGAGGTTGCTCAGTTCCTAAGCTCAGTTCCTCACCGACAGTAGTAAGAATGTAACTATTATTTCATTACTCATATTCGGAAAGTAGGTCTGAACATGCCTGAAGAGCGGGTTGAAAGTGATACTTTTCCGCCCTAGGGAGAATCGTTTTCAACTGACAACTGAACTGATAACATTACTATTGAACCATGTTAGTGGCAGAATAAATGCTGAAGCTAAAAAAACAATTCGCCTTAGCGATAATTCATACGAACGAAAGACAAGGCTTTATGGCTTTCGCCTGTCCTAGACGGACTAAAAAAAAGGGACTTCCGGAAAGATGGCTGATCAGTAAAGACCTAAGATCAAGTATCGGAACGTAGTAATACTTGATCTTAGGTAAAGACGTGTAATTTTACACAAAACATTTATGAATCTATACTTATAATAAAACTGTAACAGGTCCAATTCTGTACATTGAAGATAATTTGAAAATTTTTTTTGGAGGGCACTCTATTATCGATACTCAAGCCAAAACTGTCATTTTTTTCATTCATGTCTGTCTGTCTGTCTGTCTGTCTGTCTGTCTGTCTGTATCGTAAACGCGCATCACGCCGAAACTACTTGATGGATTGAAATGAAACTCGGCATGATTATAGGTCATACTACGAGGAAGGACATAGGATACTTTTTATCCCGGAATTCAGTAAGGTTCTCATGGGAAAGGGTATGAAAGTAAAATTCCTTTACCGCGCATCACGCCGAAACTGCTGAATGAATTGGAATGAAACTCAGGACGATTTGAGTTCATAGTACAAGGAAGGACATGGGATACTTTTTATCCCGAAATTCAGTAAGGTTCCCCTGGGAGAGAGGGTGGAACAAAAATTTTTTAACCACGCATCACAACGGAATTGAATGAATTCGAATGGAACTCGGGAGGATTGGACATGGGATACATTTTATCCCGGAATTCAGTTTGGTTCCCCTGGGCTATACGGGTTTTCAAAAATTTCTCACAACATCTGAACGACGCGTGTGTACGCGTCGTTCAGATGCAGTGAGAAATTTTTGAAAACCCGTATAGCCCAGGGGAACCAAACTAAAAATTTCTCACTGCATCTGAACGACGCGTACACACGCGTCGTTCAGATGTTGTGAGAAATTTTTGAAAACCCGTATAGCCCAGGGGAACCAAACTGAATTGAACTGATAAACGCGAAAGTTTGTAAGTATGAATGGATAGATGGATGGATGTTTGTTACTCTTTCACGCAAAAACTGCTGAACGGATCTGGATGAAATGGCACAGAGATAGATTATAAGCTGGAATAAGAAATAGGCTTTATTTTATCTCGAAAATCTCACGGGAAAGGGAATTACGCAAGTAAAATCGCGAGTACTCCAAATACTAATCATGCGCAGACGAAGTCGCGGGTACCAGCTATATTAAATAAACATAAAAACACAAACAGACAAGGCAATATGGCTGTAATATGGCTTTAGCCTGTTCATAAAAAATGGACAAATTAAACTATAAAATAAAATAAGGACTAAAAAAAATTTGCGGCAATTTGATTAATTTGTTTTCTGATGTTTTTTATTTATATTTCCTTGTATTCGTTAATGAAAAGCACAGTGTTTATCTCGGGTGAAAGTAATTTATGTAGTCCCTTGAACTATTGGCCAATCCCCGTCTCGGGTCGGGACTAAATAACTTACTTTCAACCCTTGGGTAACAATACTATTAAACCCGTGGCCCAACAACACCCACTCTGCTATTTTTTTCCGCTAGGGCGGCAAACCTTATGGGGCCAGGTGCCTAATCTCAAGAGTAGGTACCTACCTACCTAAAAACATACGTAGAAACAAAAGGTAAGTGGATACGCGTGAATTAGTAGGTGTGTACGAGAGCGTCCAGAGGCGAAGCGTCGTCGTCGCCTCTGGCGGAGGCCAAGAAGTTTACCGACGATAGGTACAGTAGGTACGGAGTGGGAAAAAGACCCTATTTGAAAGAATAGTAACATGAACGAACATTGATGATGGAAAATGTTACAGAAAGGAAATATACCTACCTATTCCTGTTCCAAAATAAGTTAAACTGCATTCAAATAGTATTTTTTTCCTCTGACCGGGGACTGGGCGATTGAAGATATAACATACCTTTTATCTAATATGTTTGTGTGCGAGTACGTGTGTAAAGAGGGCTAACAGGGCTAATTCCAATTTCCCCTTAGAAACTATAATCGAATTAACTAACACTGCCTAGGCTGCACTGCGGCGGCGGCGGCGGCGGCGGCGGCGCGCTGCTGCGTCTTCGGTGTTTAGACTTTATAAAAGTGTCCGTGATGATAGCGTACCCATAATCGAATTCACGATTGTTGTTATGCCTAATAAATAATGTATAAACAATGCATAATTAATGCAAAACGAGAATAAATAATGCCTCTCTGGTTTCGAAAATAATGACCATTCTTAGTGGGTACGCTAGCATAACGAACGATCAAGCTGGCGTACACATGACCGTACTCGAAAACGACTCATATTACAGGAACGAAATTTACACACAAAAATACTCTACAAATAATGCCACAGCTATGCAAAATTTCATAATGATTGCTTTTATAGGAACGGAGATAATAAACAAGACTTTCAAAAACATTCCGAGCTGGCGTTATGGCACCGTACCCATTAAAAAACCTAATAGATCTTTTAGGAAACTAACTTTACTGATTATAAATGATGTATGTATAAATAGTGCGTGAAATACTGCCTCTGCCAGTAGTCATTACTTATAAAAATTCTTAGTGAAACAATATAAAAAGTCCATCTGAACTTCTAGGAACAAATGCATCGTGGTACAGTCGCACACACAAAAATAATTTAAAATGGAAATTATACACCTAACAATGTATATTATTAAAATTAAGTAGTTTTGTTACTTTATGTAAGCTTTTATGAGTAGGTATTGTTTCTGTCTGACTGATGCTGCCTACGTGCTTGAAGGGTTCACCTATAGGTGCTGCAAGCTTGTCGTAGTAGGAAGTATTTCTGTTAATTGAATGCTCATGAATTCAATGAAAAGAAATACTTGATATTCAATATCGTGCTAAAGTTTTGACAGAAATCTCGGATATACCTATATCCAACATGAACTTGGAGGTATTTGGATGGCTCCTGTCGATTCCACTTCTGCTGGTGGGTTTGTGACCTGTCGCGATAGCGTTCGATGTTTAGCGATATGATGTACCTTACCTACCACTGACTGATCATTGTTCAAACAACAACGCCTGCGGTTTCCGCGAGAGCACTACTTTCGATATATAGCAGCTAAGCTTTGTGTCAAGTTGGCAATGTAAAAAAAATTACAAATGGTTCCCCTCGACCTCAGTGATCTCCAGCGCGAACAAGACTAGGCTCAAGACATAAGAACGAACCAATTTAAACGGATTGATAACTGCGAGCGAACGTATCGAGAGAAAACACTGCCCACACTGATCCGGCACGACCACCGCGTCGCCAAGGATGCTTAGATACAATAAACTAGGAGGTGAGGTATGTACCTATGTAAGTATAGTTTATGTTTGAGGTTCGGTACCTACCTCACTTGCAGCTTTAGAAGTTGCAAGAAGTCCATGATTCTAAGGATAATTTAATACTTAAGTAGGTACCTACCTACACATAGTTTGCCTAAATAATATCATTGTACCTAATATTATTGAGGCAAGTACCCACTGTTAGTTAGTTAGTTTAGTATCTACCTACAATACAATACAAATTCTATTTATTGTACGCCACAGTAAAAATAAATATGTAGGAACAATAAAAAGACTATTACAAAACAGTTGTAAATGGGCGGCCTTATCGCTAACAGCGATTTCTTCCAGGCAACCTTTGGATGGACACGTAAGCACTGAACTGGTATAAACGGTGGCGTACCTACCTGAACATCTATGTACTTATCCCAATTCTTAATATCTAAGTATTAGATATTCCTAAGCTAAACACCAAGTCAATATGAATGTATTTGTTTAATGAATGTCCAGTGACATTGACATTTCAGGTGTTCAAGTCCACTCTATCCCGTCCGCGTAATTCCCGTTCCCGTGGGTATTCCGGCATAAAATATAGCCAATGTGTTGTTCCAGAGTCTGGAATAACACATTGGCTATATGATATAGTCTGGATTTCAGACTATACCTAATCAATCTCTGTGCCAAAAGTTCATCCATATCCGTTCGTTCAATAGTTTTTGCGTGAAAGAGTGAAACATCCATCCATCCATACTTACAAACTTACGCTTTTATTATATTAGGTAGGATAGTTATAGATAGACAATAGCATGTTTACGTAGGTACTCGTGACGTCACAGCGACGCCATGATGACACTTCCGACCGGCCCGAATTCCACTAATTTCATACAGCGTGGTAATGCAGTCTTGGGGACGCTTCCGACTGGTATTGACATGGATCAATTGAGCTAACTGTTTGCAACCGTCTGCAGTTAGCTCAATGGTTTCAATTGTAAATACTAGTTGTAATTTTTCTATTCCTTGCTTGTAATTTTCGTTGTTAAGAGCGCATGGTAAGTCAGCTCAGATTTCAATTTTGCCCCCGCTACTCCGCGCCCGCCACCCGCAGACACGCACACACAGCCACAGCGCGCTCACAATGCGCACACAGGTCACGCACACACCTAAACAACACTATTGAAGGGGTTGTTTAGTTACCTAGGTAGGTACTAACTTGTAAAATCATCAAATCGAATAAATTTGCTTTTTTTACCTAACCTATGTAGAGGTAGGTATTATAGGTTATTTATTTTTTATAGCAGTAGTAGTTACTGTAATAAAAAATACTTTTCAAGTGTGAGTCACCAGTGCGTAAGGGTTCCGCATTTTAGGCTTTTAGTAGAATATATTTTGTGCATACCTACCTACGCTTTAGCATTCCCAATTCCTAACTTACTAAAAAGTACTAGTCAAGTGCGAGTCCCCATTGAACCGACGAGAGTTCAGCACATTACATAATGTAGTTTACAATACAGTACAAAAATACCTACATTGAAAATAGAGAAATACGATACAATACAGAGGTTCAATAGGCGGCATAATCGCTTATAAGCGATCTCGTCGAGGTAATCTATCTAGAAGATCCATGATGATGATTGTAAAATGCTATAGATAGTTAGGTACTTATAATTTAAAAACAGTTTTCCACTTGTTGGTTGATAGTTATGTTATGTTTGTGCGTACCTACTTACGTTTATTATATTTCACACAAATAAAGAGTTTTCTATTGCATTTTATTCTATCTTAGGTACATAAATTTTAATGTTTTTTGTAGGTACTTAGGTACTAACCTTATTATCTTATAGGTAGTACTGGGTAGGTACTGTAGTTTTCAAAACTATTTTGACCGACTTACTAAAAGAGATGAAGTGCGTGTCCGGTGCCAAATAAACAAACTACCTAAACTTATGTAGGTACTGAACCCTCAGTTCAACGGGAACTTTTACTTCAAAGTGATAATTTTACGTCGAAATAGGTTATAATTCGATGGTTTGTACGAAGATTATATTTCAGTAATAAAACCTCTAAATCAACAGGAAAATATTAATTTGAATTCGCTCAAATCTCATAATGGCATATTTCTAACATGTCTGGGATCACATAGTTCAGGTAACATAATTATGTATGTTTCATAAAAAAGTATTAATTCATTTTCCATAAATTGTTTCCAGTATTGGTCATCTTTTACTTCTATTTTTATCGGCTTATCGCAGCCAGACCATACCCCAAAAACACATCCCGTCCCGTCGACCTGTTATATGCAATTGTCCTTGCACTTGGATGAACCAAGTATGTTTTTTATTTATTTGGTATCCATTTGCTGATTTTCTCCAAAACTTTACTTTTTACTTTTCTATTGCCTCCTCCAAAGCGGACTTATAAGCGGTAATGGGACATTTCATTTCCACAATTGTGTCTTCTCCCACAACTCCGTCGGGAGTTGCACCTAGAAATGAGTATTGTCTATAAATAGACCGCAAGGGTCTATTTGATGATTAGTTGGGTTCCCAGCTGTTCAATAGCAGTCGCTTCATTTTCTAAACCGTGTTTTAGGGTCGGCACATGACTTAAATGTTTAGGGTATTTAGGTTTTTCACTAAATTTTTCACGTTTGTGTTTTGTCGCCTATTTACAATTTTGGCAAAATTTGACGCCGTTAGAATCTTTCTTCTCAGCTCTAACCATTCGCTGTAATCTTTTTGTAATATCTTTCTATTTGTTTTCTATGTGCTTCCGTGCATGGTAAGTGCTTTAAAAAAATATCTTTGCATTGGTTGACATATCAGGTTTTTGGCAATTAAAAAACGGAACCCTAAAAAGTTCACTGTACCTATACGAATTTTTGATTGTCAAACACACAGTAAGTCAGTAAATCAGTAAATCAAAATCTTTATTTCTTTAGGCTTACAAAATAAGCACTTAGAACAAGTCAAATTTTAAACTATACATAATTATCTAAATAATATAAGAAATAAAGTGATAATTGATTTCCCCTTCGCTTCAATCTTTTGTCCACTAGTGGAAGAAGCGAAATAGAATCCACTAGCACGTGTACAACTTACATAAGTAGACACATGTCTAATACAATGTTTCAATATAATACAATGTACTGTCCACACCGACAGTATTTTTTATTTATTTATAAAAATAAATAGGAAGGTAATTAAAAACTACTGTCGGCATTAACGTCATTAATGTAATCATTTATGGAGTAATATGCCTTCTTGATAAGATTTTGTTTTATGTACTGTTTAAATCTATGAATAAAGAGCTTAGTAGCTTCAGATGGAAGCTTATTAAAGAAGCGCACACAATTACCCAAAAATGATTTCCCCACCTTTTGTAATCTAAATGATGGGATGTGTAACTTATTCTTGTTTCTTGTGATTCTATTATGAACATCACAATTTTTCAAAAAGCTACTCCTGTTTTTGTGCGTATACACTAAATTTTCATAGATGTACCGTTTCGGTATATATACACAAGCAGTGTATAGTTATGTATGTACTAACAATTCAATATTATAGAAGACATGTTCATATGTCACGTCTTTTGGTGATATAGGTATCCTGTAACAATCACGAAATTCATCAACAACATGCAAGCACCGCAATCGACACAAGCTCCCCGTCAGAAAGCCGAAGCGAGAATGAGTCGGGGGCCGGGCGGCAGGGCGGCCTGACTGAGAATGCTCTCAGCGCGCGATTGTTTAGGTATTTTCTCTTTACAACTAATGTAAAGATTATTTTAAAATATCTGCTAACCATAACTTTCCTTTTATAAATATCTATTATCAGTTTCAACATCTTATCTAAAGTATTCATTGAGCTATAAGTACGCGCTTAAATTACAAATTGGAGCCAAATTTTATATTTTTATATTATACCTAATATAATAATACCTACTGATATTCTTATACTATGGCACTATGATTACGGTCATAGTCACAACAGAGGTTGAAGTAAAATGAAATCTAACGTGATTGTTTCAGAGACTAAAATGTCATAACAAACGAATCATTTACTTACTTCTTTTCATATCTTTGGAGTGAATTATATTTTACGCATTTTATTTATTCTTTTTATGGCTGTAGTCGACTTTTTTCGCTTGCATTGTTTATTGCCCATTATGAATAACTTGCAACAATACAATAAATTCGCCAAAACTGATTGATTTGTGCACAAAAATGTCGCGGGAAAATTTGACACACATCCGTCGTCTGTAAGCGCCAGCGCGCGACTGATCGCGCCTGCCAAGCCGCCGCGCTGGTGCATTTTGTAGTTATTCAAACACAGTGATTATGAAAATCATTTTATCAAGTCAAACTCTACGAATATGTTTAGAAATATTAAGTGTTTTTAGTTCAGTACAAAAAAAATATTAAAAATACCAGTATTTTAGTCATAATATTGAAAAAACTTTCCAAAAAGGGGTAATTTCGGGATTTTTTTTATTTAGTGAAATTCATCAGATCGTTTAACTGAATGCAACTTTGAAAAGACTAGATCCTTGAGTATGAAATATCTTTTTATCAGAATGTTAAATACTATTTTCTAAGTATCAGGTGGTTTTAAAAATCACAAACGCGCGGCCTCTGTTGGGATATCAAGCCTTAATAAAGTTGTTTACTAATTTCACAACAAACGAAGGTCTCAATAGTGCCAATCTGTCAGGATGATTAAAATGACATTTGTGCATTTGGTATATTACTATTTTTTGCGCTTGAAGAGACTTTCATAATTAGAATGTCAAATTGTAGGTACCTACCTAGTTATAAAGGTAATCGTCACAGCTATGAATGAACCTCAAAAAGTTTGTGCTAGTAGAATACCAAAATGAGTTTAACACTGTCAATTTGACACGAAAATATTTAAATGGCGCAGCGATTTATTTAGTGGAATTCGGGCCCTGTTTTCGTAACACTACTTTAGAGTCCTTTTCACGAAAGAAGTCCCCTAGACGCAGCGCTGTAGTAGTGCGACCGAATGAAGCCAGCAAGCATATGGCAATCTGTCAAGTTTAGTTCCACCAGTTGCCGAGGGACTTTTCATGAAACGGACTCTACAAAAGATTGAAGATAATAATTAGATATCGCCGCCGCCGTCATCCACCTCGGCATTACAAGACCTGTTTCTAACGAACATCCTAAAATATTCTAATTCCCATTGTGATTAAAAATGGTGTTAATGGCAATTTTATACTTCATCTTTACTTAACACTACCTACATAGTAGCTCTAGCGAACGACATACCTACCGCCGGCATAGCTAGCAATTAAAAATCTCATTAGTCCATCAATCAGTGGTCACTTTTAATTTCAAAGTCAGCGAGCAGGCAGTTCCCTGTTCGTAATCCGTTTAGTTGTAGGTGCGGTAGTTAACGTTTGTGAGCGCTGTCAGTCGGTGAGGAGGGCACGCGAGCTCGCGGAAGGAAGCGGCGGCCGGCGGGCACGCGATGCGCGCCGGACTCATATAGAGCGGTCAGCACTCGTTCCAACGGGCTCGCCGATCCGACTCACTTGTTGGGGGGGGGGACGTGTTCTTGAGACAAAGCCTCGGGAACAAGACCTACCTAGTCTACACAATGACGATCTGCGTCCAATGACTTGAGGCGAGTAGCAATATGTAGGTACGAATGAGTATGACCGGGTAATCTGGAGATGTAGATATATTCCCTTTACATTAGTACTAATATTCGATGTGAATTGGTGAAAACTTCAATCGTGAAGTACCTAGATGTCATATACCTAGCTACATAAAGGTGCTTGTTGTTTTAAAAAATAAACAAATACACACTAGTTTTTTATTTTTTATTATTCCACAAACCTCTTTTCTCTATATTATATTATTATTCTTAAATTAAAATTTGAGTTAAGTGGTATAAAACAAAGTCGCTTTCTCTGTCCCTATATCCCTATGTAGGCTTAAATCTTTAAAACTACGCAACGGATTTTGATGCAGTTTTTTTAATAGATAGGGTGATTCGAGAGGAAGGCTTATAAGTATAATAAAACCGCGCGAAGCTGGGGCTGGTCGCTAGTATATTCTTAAAGAAATAAAATTATTATACGACATTTTTTATTACTGTTGATGGCTACCAGTAAAATTCGACTTCGACTTCATGATTATGGCTCTGCGCCTTGTTTGACGCAAAATTGCGTTCAAATAAGTAAAAATTCTGTAAAATATCATTTATAGGTAGGTCTTGGTACATCGTATTTAAACACAAAGAATTTCGCTAAAGCTATGCACGACCAACGAAGACGAAGCTACGGCCTCCTAGGTACCTCCGTATGACCTAGGCACCTCCGTATGACCTAGGCACCATAGCTAGTCACAGTCTCTTCAACGTTTCCACGAAAAGGTACCATTTCGTGGAAACGTTGAAGAGACTGTGACCAGAATTCAGGAATACAATTTATTTAATTCTTACATAAAGAAGAGAAAATACATTGAGAAAGGGTAAGACTACGAGCTCTCACCACTCAGCCGCAATTTAGAAGAAACGTCTTGCGATTTCTCGCCGCAACCCCGAAGTCCCCGCAACAATCGCAAAAAAAAATTTATTGAATGGTTTGTGAAATGTGACATGAATTTTGAAATCTATTTTATTTGTATGGTTACTAACATAGTATAAGAAAAATTACTAAAAATTATGGTGAATAACCGAAATAAATAAATTGAATTGAATTGAAAAAAGCAACATGCAGCTTCAAAATCGCTTGGAGCCTTTACTCTGAGTATCGACATAAGCGGCAGCACTCGAGCTCCAGGTGCGAGCTCGTTGTACCAGCTCTAGCGAGGGCCGGCTCGGGCCGCGGGCCGCGCGCGCGCTCGCCGCCGCCGCCGCCGCACTCGTGCGCCGCCCGCTCGCCGCTACAGCCGCTCCGCCGATATGGACCACTTGGTAACTACTGCTTTTACTTTCGTTACTTCCACAATCGAGTACAACTGTTAGAGCACATGTAGGTAGGTACTAGTTATTCACAGGACATGAGACTGTATCTGTTCGTGTCAAAACTAATGCCGCTGTCTTTTTCGATCGAAGGTAAGGATCTAGTGCTTCAAAATAGTTTAAGTACTTAACTATAGTTCAACCCAATCAGCACCAATAGGTATTATCCCGCTTAGTCCAGGTCCGTTTGAAACTCTCCTATCCACTCGCAAAGCTTCTCAAGTTAGAGCAACATTTTAAAAGTGAACGACAGGCTGGGCCCGGGCGGGCGGAAAGTGATATAGAGTATTATTTTCAGATGATGTTGGTGGTGGTGTCTCTGTGCACGGCGCGGTCGGGCGCGCGCGCGCTGGGCGTGCTGGCGGAGTACCCGTACGTGTTCGCGGCCGTGCCGCTGCACGCGCCCGTGCCCGTGCTGCGCGTGCTGACACGCGCGCGCCCCGCCGCCGCCGCGGCCCGCTACGGCGCCCTCGCCGACCCGCTGCCACACTACGCGGCGGAGACGACGCGCCACTACGCCGCGGATCCACACCACTACGCGGCGGAAACGACGCGCCACTACGCGGCGGAGCCACCGCGCCACTACGCGGCGGAGCCACCGCGCCACTACGCCGCGGATCCACAAAACTACGCGGCGGAGCCGACGCACCAGTACGCCGCCGAGTCGTCGCCTCCGTACGCCGTCGGGCCGCCCCTCCGCCACTTCGCGGAGCCCCCGGCGCGGCAGTACGCGGCCGAGCCGGAGGCCGAGGCGGCGCAGTACTCGTACGCGCGGCCGGCGCCGGTGGTGCTGTACGCGCGGGCGCGGCCCGGGGCGGGCGGGGAGGGCGCGGTGCTGTACGCGCGCCTGTCGCCCGAGGGCCGCTACACGTACCGCCGCCCGCCGCCCGCCGCCTCCGCCTCCGACGCCCTCCAGCGCAAGGTGCCGGCGCCGGCACACAACAAGGAAGACCCACAGTACATCTTAAAAATTCACAAGCACATAATTATTAAGGACTAGCCGTCGCACACGTGCGCGCACGCGCGTGATACTCGGACGACCCCTATTGTGACTCATTACATACAACGAGTAACGAGTCATAAATCATATTGTCGCTGAACTCGAAAATCCTAGGTTTTGCATTTGTTGCTATAATTTATTCCGTTTTCCGTTAGACTTTTTTTCTTTTTCATCCCAAGTTCAATTCCCTTTCTGAAAATGAAGGAACTCTTCTGTTGATTTCAGTTCAATAGTTCATTAAATTACTAAGTTTAGTTCAGTACATTTATTTATTATTTAAATATTATACCTAAATAGTTATTTAACCATTACTTATAAGAATAAAGTTCTATTTTTATTACAAAAATAAAATAGGTTACATACGAGTTCTGGGTGTTTTCTGTTTCATAAAAAATCTATCCATGTCAGGCATCAGATATTTGATGCTGTGTCCAACATTATTTATTTATTTTATAAGGCAAGGAAAATATTTAACATAAGACTTCGTACGTAGTATCTACAAACCTACCTACCTACACCTGATCATGATGGCATAGGTAGTAAGTAGGTGATCAATTGAACTTGCAAAGTGAGTTCGATCACTTTTATATGAGTCACTTCATTCGAAGATATACTTAATCAGTTATACATTATATTATATAGTTATGTATATTCATCACCTATTTTTGTAAAAATAATTTATTATTAGGTAGTTAAGTTATTTTTTTACAATAAGTGGAAACTGTCTTAGCTTCATTAGTTCTAGCGCACGGACCTTTTGGTTACTCAAATATAAGCTTTCGTTTTCCAAATAAATTAATCATTAATAAAAACTGAAAACCCTTGCGATGTGTGAAGATGTGCTCATTACCTCTAGTCATAGTACAAAACATGTCTATATAGTTTCGCTATCTGTAGCGCGACGCGCGCATAATGCATAACTTTCCTTCGTTGTCGCGACATAATGCCTACACTTCCTCCGTTGTCGCGACATAATGCCTACCCTTCCTCCGTGGTAGCGACATAATGCCTACCCTTCCTCCGTGGCCGCGTGGTAGCGACATAATGCCTACACTTCCTCCGTTGTCGCGACATAATTTATTTTATTTTATTTTAGATGGAAAACAAACAGCTTAAAAATACAATAATCAATAATCAATAATCAATATCTTTATTTCTTTAGGCTTACAAAATAAGCACTTAGACAAGTCAAATTTAATTCGCCTCAATTTTTTGTCCACTAGTGGAAGAGGCGAAATAGAAACCACTAGCATGTGTAAAACTTATGTGTCTAATACATGTTTGCCTTATAAATAATTACATACTATTGTCGATGTGGAACTGAGCGACATCTGGCCAAGCACTAACGTCATTGATGTAATCATTTATGGAGTAATATGCCTTCTTGATAAGATTTAGTTTTATGTACTGTTTAAATCTACGAATAGAAAGTTCAGTTGCTTCAGATGGAAGCTTATTATAGAAGCGCACACAATTACCCATAAATGATTTCCCCAGTTTTCGTAATCTAAATGAAGGAATGTGTAATTTGTTCTTGTTTCGTGTATTTCTATTGTGAACATCACAATTTTTCAAAAAGTTATACTTATGTGAATACAACAATGGTGGTTAAAATCGCTTGTGGTATTTAAATATGCCTAAACTAAAATATGAAATAGTCGAGTAGTTACAAGAGCAAAGTACAAGATATAATTGTACCTATATGAATGGGTAAGCTATGTCTATAGTGATTTGCCTGTTCGTTATGTTATAAACAATGAAATAAAAAGGAAAATGAAATAGTTTGTAAGTTTCACATAAATCCAAATAATAATGTTACCTACCTACTGATTTGCATTGAAGAAATTTGTGTTAACTATATTTTTGAAAATGTTTTGTTTGTTATGGAATAGGTCAACATGGGAGTAATTAGTGTTAAAAATATTGATTGTGCGGGGTAGGTAAGAGAATTTACGATAGTTAGTAGAACATGTGGGTGAGTATAGTTTGAGATCATTTCTGCGAGAGGAGCGGCGGGAAGGCACACTTAGTTTGAAGTTGCATAAGAGTGATGGAGCGCCAATTAAGTTGAGTAGAATATTGTGCAACAGTGTCAGGTCAGCAGATTATCTCCTCAGCTCCAATGGTAATAGATGGTGGTGTCTGCAGTTATCTGTATATTCTGGAATATTAATTCTATGCTAAAAGTTAATGAATTTAAGAAACTTCTTCTGGGGTTTCTCCAATAGAGTAATGTACTTGTAACGAGTGTTCCACGCTTGGGAAGCGTACTCCAGGTTACTCCGAACTAGTGAGCAGTAATAATGCCAACCCTTCCTCCGGGGTAGACGTGCGCGCCGCGCCGGCGCCGCCACGCCGCGCCGCCGTTTTCACGCGCCGCCGCCGCCGCCGGGCTTACAAGTCGGCGCGCCGACTAGCCGCGGACCCGCGCGAGCGGGCGGCGACGTCAGCCGGGGTGCGGCGAGAGGATAGAGGTAATCCTCTCTCTCCGCTCTCCGTACCCCGGCTGTTGTTTTGACAGTCATTGAAGTTGAATTTGGAAGTTCATGATGGCCGTCAATAAACATTAAAAACAAACAACTGCTGGACATAGGCCTCCCCTAATGAACGCCATTAGCGCCCTGTCTTCAGTCAGCTTGTTGCATTCAGCATCTGCTAGCAGTCTTTTGTATATCGTCATCCCACCAGGCCGGAAGGCGTCCTACACTACGTTTGCCAAGTCGCAGTCTTCCCCAACCAACGGTCGGTTCTTCGAGAGATACGTCCAGTCCAGTGCCACTTCATAGGCTTGCTAATTCTTTAAGCTATGTCGATAGCTGTGGTTCTCTGTCGGATGTATTCATTACGAATCCTATCCTTCAGAAAAACGTCGAGCATAGCTCTTTCGTTTTCAAACATTGCAGTATGGATGACGAGAAGACTTGACGTGGTTTCCTAAATGCTGCCCAGCCCAGCTGGATCCTCCTCTTAACCTCTTTTTCAAAATTGTTTTTACCTTACTGCACAATCTGCCCAAGGTAAGTTTTCTCGGAAACAATTTCAAGGATGAGGCTAGGCCGTCCAGCATGTGGGTCAGCTCCTCTAGCGACTCCGCCATTACGACTATGTCATCAGCGAATCGCATGCGCGAGATGTAATCCCCGTTCATGTTAATACCGTTACCTTCCCAGTCAAGCGTCTTAAATATATCTTCCAATGCGCTCGTGCACAGTTTCGGGGATATGACATCCCCCTGTCTCACTCCATGCGCAATTGAATGAGTTTAGACTGCTGGTCCTGTACTTGGACACTCATAGTGGCAGCTTCGTAAGGACATCTCAGCACTTCGATGTAACGATAGTCGACTTGTCATGGCTGTAAGTATTCCAGAAACGCCCAAGTTTCGACGGATTCAAAGGCTTTCTCATAATCCACAAAGACTGATACAAGGGCTGATTATACTCTTCGGACTTCTGTATAATCTGCCTCACTGTGTTAATGTGGTCTGTGAAGCCATATCCCCCGCCATGGAACCCGGCCTGCTCCGCTGGCTGTATCTCGTCAAGTCTCCTGTCGTCAAGGCTCAGGAGTGTGATGGTTCTGTAATTTTTAAGGATAGTTTTACCACCCTTCTTAATAAAGAACACCACCAAACTCCCGCTCTACGCCTAAGGATAGGAGTTCTCCGGGCGGCAATGGATTCATGGTCGTCTCGTCGGGAACGAGGGGCAGGTGCAGTCTACAGACTACGGACGGCCATAAAAATCCTCGATCTCACTCAGCCGAGATCTCCGGTTTCGACAATACGGTCCTCCTGTCGTGCGTTTTAAGCTTCGTCAGGTGGCTCCTGCCAAGCTGCAGAGTGAATACTTTGGACCCTCGGTTTCGCTCTATTCCCTCTTCAATGATGCTTGTATTGAAGCTCCGAAGGTCACGCCGTACCATCTTCGCAATTTGCTTGTTCAGGTCTGACCTTTATGATGAAGTTGCTTGGGTGGTTTCCCATCTTCTTGTCATCAGCCCCAGAGTCTCATCCGAGACTTTGGACTTCTTGCCAGTTGGCTATTTTTTGCAGAACTTGATGCCCTCATCCCTCAACGTTTCACGGTCTTAAACATATCTTCCAATGCGCTTGTGAACAGTTTCGGGGATCCCCTTCTCACTCCTCTGCGAAATTGGATGGGTTTAGCCATTGTAACGATAGTCTACTTGGCATCGCAGTATCGATTCCAGAACAGCCCAAGTTTCGACTCCATGAAAGGCCTTCTCATAGTCCACAAAAGCGAGACAGAGGCTGATTTTACGCTTCGGACTTCTGTATAATCTGCCTCACTGTGTGAATGTGGTCTATGGTGCCATATGCTCCGAGAAATAATCAGAATCACCACAAGTGATCGATGAGAGTTTGGTAGCAATAATCATTGTGTCTGCCATCTATCAACACTTTTACGCCAACCCGCTGGCACAGTGCTGGGTTAACATGTTGTTGCTTGGATTTCTGTTACAAAAGTGGCTCATATGCGTGAATAGAAAGAAATAGACGAAATACTAGAGCAAAAAATCCTTTTGCAGAAGTCAGATCGACTCACTCAGGTGAAAAGTCACGGATTAAGATGACATCCACTGCTACTAGCCAGGTAACGTCTTGCTCCAGGATTTCGTTCATTTGTATTCAATCTGGAGTATCTATTTACCCCGTTTTACGGTACCTACGTAAAAAAAAGGAAAAAATTCAGGCACGCCGGCGCTGCGCCGAGCGTGGGGGTCGGCGCGCCGCCGCCGGCAAATTTGATATCGGCGCGTACGTCTACTCCGGGGTAGCGACATAATGCCTACCCTTCCTCCGTTGGCGCGACATAATGCCTACTCTTTCTCCGTTGTCGCGACATAATACCTACCCTTCCTCCGTTGTCGTGACATAATGCCTACCCTTCCTCCGTTGTCGCGACATAATGCCTACTCTTTCTCCGTTGTCGCGACATAATACCTACCCTTCCTCCGTTGTCGTGACATATTGCCTACCCTTCCTCCGTTGTCGCGACATAATGCCTACCCTTTCTCCGTTTTCGCGACATAATGCCTACTCTTTCTCCGTTGTCGCGACATAATACCTACCCTTCCTCCTTTGTCGTGACATAATGCCTACCCTTCCTCCGTTTTCGCGACATAATGCCTACTCTTTCTCCGTTGTCGCGACATAATACCTACCCTTCCTCCTTTGTCGTGACATAATGCCTACCCTTCCTCCGTTTTCGCGACATAATGCCTACTCTTTCTCCGTTGTCGCGACATAATACCTACCCTTCCTCCTTTGTCGTGACATAATGCCTACCCTTCCTCCGTTGTCGCGACATAATGCCCACACTTCCTCCTTTGAGGCGTCATAATACCTACAGTTCCTCCGTTGTCGCGGGCGGGATGGCGTCTAAATAAAAGTGTGCGTGTGTGTGTATGATAATATATTGGAGAAGTGTTCAGGAGTAGAGGCGCAGCGTGGCGTCGGCGCAGGCGGCCAGCAGCCAGGGCTGCGCGGGGTGCCACGCCAGCTGCAGCACGCACAGCGCCTCGCGCCGCGCGCCGCCCGCCAGCTGCTTCAGCGGGACCAGCAGCGGGTTCTGCAGCAGGTCGCTGCAACACAACGGGACTGTGCTCACCAGCACGTACTGCGAGGACGGACCCGGCGCGCGCGTGGTCGCCACTGTGCCGAGCGAGACTCGTGCGGGTCAACTTATCTACCAACTAGCTCTGTTCACCCGCAGTAGCGGGACTTGTTCCAGCGCCGCGGGGCCAGCGCCCGGCGCAGTAACAGACAGCACTCCCGCCTGTCACACTTAACCATGAGCTACACAAACCTGAGGTCCGTTTATGTAATGGGTCCCTCAGTATATAACCGGCTGCCCGACTGGATCCGCGATGTAGCTTCCGCACCCATTTTGAAGAAAAACCACAGAAAGCGGCTCTCTAAATTGGTACTATATTATATGATACCAAGGATTTGCCCATATTATAATTTTAATATTATTATTTTCTAGATATAAGTTGACATGTAACAACGGTATTATAAGTAAATTCTGTATTCCGTGCAAGGGCTCGGGCGGGAGCTACAGCAGAGCTGCGCGTTCGGGTCACGACTACGACGAGTACGGCAGCCGGTGCGATCGAGTTAAAATAATATGCGAGCTGCAGTAAGGAAGAGGCCTGTAGTAGCGCAGATGGTATACGTACTTGTAGACCTGTCCGTGCGACACGACGATGTGCTGGTCGTCGCCGGCGGAGGCGAAGAGCGGGTAGCGCGGGTGGAAGGCGACGGAGCGCACGGCGCCGGCGTGCAGGCGCAGCGCCTGGTAGGGCTTGGCGGAGAGCTCCAGGTCGAACCAGACGCACTTGCGGTCGTACGAGCCCACCAGCAGGTTGTCTCCGGCGGGGTGCGGCGCCAGGCACGACAGCCACTGCGCGCCCGCCGCCAGCTTGCGCACCAGCTCCTGCTTCACCAGGTCGTAGACGCGCACGGCGCGCTGCGTCGCCACGAACAGCAGCGGCTTGTGCGGGTGGAACACGGCCGCCTGCACCAGCCCCTTGGCGCGCGCGAAGGGCAGCTGCGAGCGGCGCCGCGAGATCTGATGCACGACCACGCTGCGCGAGGCCGCGTCCGCCAGCGTCACGCACACGTAGTCCCCGCGCGCGTGCCAGTCCGCGTGCCGCACCTCCTTGAAGTGCCGCACGCCGAGCCGCTCGCCGCGCGCCCACGCCTCCGACGTCCGGCTCACTTCCTCCCACGTCACGCACGACTTCGTGCGCGCGTCCACTGAAAATTAAACACGCCGTTTCAAAGAAACTATCATGGGGGATGCTTGCCGACATACGAAAGGAAAACACGAGCGGCCCGGCGCTGCCCGGCTCACCGATATGTCTCATTTTCTCCTGGTCCTCCAAGGACCCTAAGCGAGAAGATACAAATAAATGGCCGATACCAAAGCTATGCGTTCTTGCAAAGGTCCTAGAAAAATAGTGAGTGAACAAATCCACAACAATCCATAAAGCAAACTTTCTTGGGACAGCAGCATGGCTTCCTAAGAGGTAGATTTACGGTCAGTAACCTAGTTGCCGCTACACTGATCTATCATCTAGCATGGAATCAGGTGTCAATTTGACACCGATCATAGCAAGGCTTTCGACAGAGTTGACCATGTTATGCTTCTTAAAAACTAACTTAACTAGCAGCAAGTATACGGGGTGATCTCCATAGGTGGTTTGTTTCTAATGTCCGGGATAGATGTCAAACTGTTGTCTTGAACGGATTTGCGTCGTCGCCGACGTTGATAACGTCAGGAGTGCCACAGGGCTCTCTCTTAGGTCCCCTCTCTTATTTGACATATGTATTTTTTTTTTAATAAATAATTCCAGACAGTCCACACAGTCATATAGCCCCAAAAGCTAAGCAGATAATACAAATGACAGATAAATGCTTTATTAATTCGAACTTTTTTACTTTTCACTGATGACATGAAAATCATTTGACTTCGAATGACGTCATGCAATAAAAGAGCAATTGAATAAAGACAATTGAGACAAGAAGTTTTTAGCAAAATAAGGCACAAACACAACACATGTTGAGTTTGGTTTCAACGGGCCACTCGAGACTAAGCCATCCAAGTCTTACTTCGGCTTTTTTCAGCTCACTTCGGTTTCAAAGCCTCGCAAGTTTGAAGTCCGCAGTATGATAAAAAAATTGACTCTTTAGAAAGATTAATTACAAAGAATTTTTCTATGCCAGCAAAAAAAACTTAGGAACATTAGACAAATAAAATATATACAAAAATTATTGACACTAAATAATACGTTCCGGATTACGACTATATTGATAGATGCAAGAGTCAAAAACTTTGAAACTTCGTAGAGATGCCGCCGACCTCGTTCGTGTATAATGTTCTTTTTGATAGGTTTGACTGGTCGCATCTTCTTTGTAAGATCAAGACCACAGCCCCGGGCCGGGCTCCCACGAGACGCAACGTCCTAAAGCACGTACCGTAACAACTCATCTACTGCAGCTCTTGCTGACATCACCTACAGCACTTGAGTGCACGAAGATACACGAAGGCGTCCGACAGCCGCGGGGAGGGGAGCGGGCGAACCTGGGGGGGAGCGGGGACCGAGCGGAGCGCTACTACTTCAAATGAATATATTTATTAAAAAAGAAATACACACTAAATGGTTAACTTCATGTTAAGATGTTATTAGTTTCTTGTCATATAAAATTACCTATAAAATTCCGAACTGCGCCACAAATTACCGGAGGAACTCGTACCTACTGCGGACCATGCAAGCATTTAACACCAAATATTCAAAAAGTGTAGACCTTTTCAACATGAGATGTAATGCTTTTAAGAAATTAATTAACATAAACTTCTTCCAATGAGGCCCCATTTATTCATTTATTTATATATTATCTTTATGCATGGTAAGTTTAATTAGTTTAATTAATTATTTATCCATCCTATTTTCCAACCTCTTAGTTGTTAATCTTCAGGATTATTATCGGGCAAATAAGACGAAGTGTATTGTAATTTGGTTTTTTAAATTTTATTTTTAAGTAGTTATTTGTTAGTGTATCCTTTTCGATTTTAAATTTTGGGTACAGGTAGTATTATGTACGCTCTATTCATTAAAGTTTCGTGATTACTTATATTAGTATTATATTTGTATAAAACAAAGTTTCGTGATTAGTATTATATTTGTATAAATAATTTATTTTTAGTTAGTTTTAGTTCAGTTACTTAATTTTACTATGAGTGGAAACTGTCCTAGCTTAATTTGTTCTAGCGCACGGACCTATTGTTACTTAAATATAAGCTTTTTGTTTCCCAAATAAATAAATAAAAAATAAAAAAAAAAAAAAAAAAAATAGGTAGGTAAGTACATAAATTAGTTCAAGTTAGGCATGTAGAGATGCAAAGTTCGTATTTTGAGGAATTTCAAATTATTTGTAACAAGCGACCCGTCCCGGCTTTGCACGGTTTTATTATACGTATAAACCTTTCTCTTGAATCACTCTATCTATTAAAAAAACCGCATCAAAAACCGTTGTGTAGTTTAAAGATTTAAGCATTCATAGGGACAGAGAAAGCGCCTTTGTTTTATACTATGTAGTGATTACTGTCTAGAAATTCACTAACAGAGTATATAGTTTTGTCCAACAAAACAACTTTCACATAATTTAAAAATGTTCGTTTACATGTTATGATTCTACACAATGGAATTTTGTTAAAGACTTTAGGACCAATTACTTGCGGTTGCTTTTTTGACATGTATCTGAGTCTATGAAAAGCTGTTCCTAAAATCGTTTGATGCCTACTACAGTATTTGCTTTGGCTTCCTCTTACCTTAAGTTGAGAAATATTTTTTATGACAATCTTTAATATTTCATAGATGTATAATGCTGTAGAGGTTAGTAGTTTTAAGGTTTTAAAATGCTCTCTACAGGAGCTTTAAATTTGGCGCCAACGAGCACTCTAATTGAACGCTTTTGCACCTTTAACACTCTTTCACAATCGGTAGAGTTTCCCCATAATATAATGCCATATCTAATTATAGAGTGTATTATATGAGTAATAAATGTCTTATGAGATTTAAATGGGATGTCACAGGTCGGAGATATTTAGTGATGGTCGTCTAGCGTCTAGCAGGCGCTGCATCAAAGATCATAATATCCATTTATTGAGAACCAGTTTCCTATCATACTAATTTAACATAAGTCTATTTATTGAGAACCAACCTTCTCTAATAATAATATTTGATTAACAGAATTAAAAGCTTTACAAAGGTCTAGTTGATTTCCGGGTCTGTACGCATGTCGACAGTCTGATCTGAGTCGGTGATGTTGTAAATGGGTCATTATTGATTACGACTTGATCGAGTGTAGTTAGTGATGTATCTGTGGTAAGTGAAGGTAGCGGTACTAACTGGTGAGGTCGTGGTGCGGCGGCGGGTCTGCGAGCAGCGCGTCCGTGGTGTCGGCGACGCGGTGCGCGCCGATGTGCGCGCCCGGGTTGAGCAGCAGCAGCCGCGCGCCCACGCACGCCAGCACCAGGCTCAGCCCGCGCACCGGCGCCCACGCCACGCGCGACACCGCGCCCTCCAGCGCCACGCTGCGCAGGCACCGCCCCGAGCACACCTCCCACACTGCAACACACCGCACCGTGAGCGCTCCGCCCGCCGGGTCGAGCCCGCGCCCACTCCGCACCGTACCTTTGAGCGTGCCGTCGTCGCCGCCCGACACGATGTACTGGCCCTGCGGGTCGAAGGCGGCGCTGCGCACGAGCGCCGTGTGTCCGCGCAGCGCGAGCGCCTCGCGCGTGGGGAAGGGCTGCAGGTCGCGAGGCGAGGGCAGGCGCGGGACCAGGTCCTCGGCGCCGATGGTGAGGCGCATCTTGATGGCG
Source organism: Eupithecia centaureata (assembly GCA_944547425.1). Taxonomy (NCBI): domain Eukaryota; kingdom Metazoa; phylum Arthropoda; class Insecta; order Lepidoptera; family Geometridae; genus Eupithecia; species Eupithecia centaureata. The sequence continues at coordinate 120,311 of OX155688.1, read as the reverse complement.
CGCGGCGCCAGGTACAGGTCCAGGCAGCGCAGGAAGCGCTCGCGCACGAAGCGCGGGAAGGCGGGCACGGCGCGCAGCGAGGCGTGCGCGCGCGGCTCGAACGTGTACTTGCGCTTCCAGGGCGTGTCCGCGAGGCGCTCCCACTCGGCGCGCTCGCGCGCGTCCAGCAGGTACTCGGGCGGCGGGTTGTAGCTCTCGGCGTGCGAGGGCAGCGCGCGCCGCGGCGCCGGGATGTGCCGGTGCACGCCCGCGCGCTCCGGCTCCGGCTCGGAGCCCCACAGGTTGTAGAAGTGCTTCTCCCTGCGCGCGCGGCGCTCGGCGGCCAGCTGGCGGCGCGTCTTGGCCCAGCCGCAGCGCAGCGCGTGCGCGAGGCGCGCCACGGCCGCGCGCTCGCTGCGCGACGGCAGGAAGGAGCGCTTGTGCTCGGGGAAGGCGCGCACGGGCGCCGCCAGCACGTCCGAGCTGAACCACTCCACCCACGGCTGCAACGGTACACACACCTCAATGCTCTCGGCTCTACACCTCACGACGTGCCTCCCTCCTGGCCGGTGAGCGACATGCCAAGTTACCTTGTATTCGTCGTGGCTCGGGTCGGGCACCTGTCCGCTGCGGATGCGCTGTATGAGCCTCAGGTCCTGCGCACTCAGCACCACGTCCTGGCCGGTGGCCGGGTCGCGCACCGTGCGCCAGAACTCGGGGTCTTCACACTTTCTGCAATTTCCACAACCGTCTCTTAATACCTCGTATAACTGGTAAATAATAATAATAACTGTATAAAAAAGTCGTTATGGCAGTGAGAATACAATATGTAACAAGTTATTAAAACTACAGTATCTCCCAGGGATTTCCTCCATACAACCAAGTCCGGTCGCGAAGCAGGTATTATTTCGTACATGAACCTTTTCATAACCTGTCTCTTTTACTCACGCTCCTTTAGCTGTGTTTTAGTTGGGCTGGGCCTCGATATCTCAGCTCGATTGTATGAATCAAAAATGTGTACTGACTTGAGGAACTCATCGATGTGGTCTCTCTGCGGAGGCTTGAGCAGCTTGCGTCCGTCCAGGTCGTAGCCGGTGTGCGAGTACTCCCGGTACCACCACATGGGCACGTTCCCCACGGTGTTGCGGCGGTCCTCTTCGTCCGAGGTGTCCCCTGACTCATACTCATCTGCAAGTTATTCAATAACTAATTAAAGGTGCTAAAGGTGAAGTCCATGAACTAGGACTATCCGACCACAATACAGTTCAAACCATAACAATAAATAATTCAGATACCCCAACGACAACACAATGGTTTATCTATAGGAGGGATTTATGTGCCGAGAACTACTAGCCACTACCAAAATTTAAAATTAACAGAAATTCTTCAAATCCAAAGTGGATCACAAAAGGCCTAAAGGGCTAATTTTCTAAAAAAAGGTTGTTACAGTGGACATTTTATAATTCTAAATTAGAAAATGATAAAAAACAGTAAAATACTAAAACAATTGACTCTAAATTGGAAGAATCAAGTAAACAATGTATGTAAGAAAATTAATAAATTTATATTTGCACTCAGACGAATAAAGGATCTTTCAAATATGAATACGGCATTGACAGTTTATCACAGCATGTTTGCTCTGTCTTGAGAGGTGTCATAATCTGGGGTAATTCAACGAATGCTCAAGCTTTGGTTACCCAAAAAAAGTGTATTCGGGCAATATTTGCTATTAGACGTAGAGATTCCTGTTTACCTTTATTTAAAACTGTTAACATTTCCATAACTGTATATTTTCGAGATGTTGAAATTTATAAGGAACATTGAACAATATGCAGTTGTTTGAGAAGGATGAAAAGTCTCAATACAGAAACAAGATTGTACAAAAACCACTTAAGGTGCCCCAATTTAGACTAGAACTATGTAACAGGAATTGCTACGCAATGGCCATACGGCTATACATATAATAAACTTCCGAATGACATGAGAAAATTAACTAATAATGAATTTAATCGGAAACTATATAATTGTGTCTGTCAAAATTGCTTTTATAGTATAGACTAGCTGGTGCCCGCGACTTCGTCTGCGCATGATTAGTATTTTGAGTACTCGCGATTTTACTTGCGTAATTCCCTTTCCCGTGGGATTTTCTGGATAAAATAAAGCCTATTTCTTATTCCTACCAAATTTCATCCAGATCCGTTCAGCAGTTTTTGCGTGAAAGAGTAACAAACATCCATCCATCTATCAATCTATCCATCCATCTATCCATTCATACTTACAAACTTTCGCGTTTATCAGTTCAATTCAGTTTGGTTCCCCTGGGCTATACGGGTTTTCAAAGATTTCTCACAGCATCTGAACGACCTGTGTGACGCGTCGTTCATATGCTGTGAGAAATTTTTGGAAACCCGTATAGCCCAGGGGAACCAAACTGAATTCCGGGATAAAATGTATCCCATGTCCAATCGTCCCGAGTTCCATTCGAATTCATTCAATTCCGTAGTGATGCGTGGTTAAAGAATTTTTCTTTCACCCTCTCTCCCAGGGGAACCTTACCGAATTCCGGGATAAAAAGTATCCCATGTCTTTCCTTGTACTATGAACTCAAAACCAACTTAAGTTTGTAACATGCAGGTAGGTAGGTACTTGCCTTGCCATCTCATTAAGCTTCTTAACGTACTAGTGGTCGCTAGAACCACGGATTTTCCATCGTAATCTCATTATTATAACAATATCAACCAAGTGAGAGTAGTTACACATTTTCATGTGTCAACTAGGTGTGAATACACTAGTTGTCCATATCTAAGCACGCCGCGCAGCCTACCCGCATATGATGCATTAATGTCGCGTCACGAGTTGATGACCGCGGCGAGCGCTCTTTAGGGCACAGTCTAGCTAGGTGTTGTGGGCTTACAAAAGAGATGAATACAATATGGTATGCAGGCCATTTTAAATTCCAAATAGACATGTGCCTTAGAGTCTATTGCCTAATGTAATGAAATTTAATTTTTCCAAAAGTAAAGGCCGGCTTTTTTATATTTTTCCTGAATTCATTGAATTTAGTGTTTGATTCTACCAAAAAGTTTGGTCTTCCAGGGTTTGTTTTACACCCTGTATATCTGCATTCTTAACTAAAAATGTGTGGATCCTCATTGTTTCAATTGTAAATTTTGTCTTTGATTGTATTTTTTTTTCATTTTGGTATCTAGGGCTAACACTTAATTAGGTGATTAGGTACATCATTTGGTGACTTTTAGTTACTGTCATCATCCCTATAGACAGTGTTATCGCAAAAGAATGATCTCTTCCAGACAACCTTGAATGATTATGGATACTTGGAAAGTACATAGGGTTGTTATGTTCAATAAAACACGATATTTCGGTAAATTACATGTATTTTGCTTGGTAGCAGTTCACAACTATTGACACATCCAAAAATGTGTCTGCCCTCACTTAGTCATCTTGTTATAAAAATAAGAAGACAAGTACCTGCATGTTACATACACAACATACCTTTCCCCCAAGTATGTCTTTAAACATAAAAATAACATAACATAAAAACAAAAACTTCTTTGACAATTAAACACATTAACTTAAGGCATGTAATGAAAACTTAAAGCTAAGACTTAACTTCCCAATAATTGACATGGTTTCTAAGAAAAAGTAACATTCAATTTAAACTTAAAACAATCAGAAAACGTACATTTAACTAACCGGTACAAACTTACACCATAAAGTTATTATCATGAGAAGGTCGCATATAAGGAGACTTTCCATGAATAGGAATCTTGTTATGTTTTACTTTTCCACCCGAATACCCTGGTTCTGTCTCAACCGGTATACCTAACATTTCTGCCCATTTGTCTGAACTTGGTATCTCTATAATTTGTTCGCTATCATGACTTGTGGAGGTATCCACCATGACTCGGTCCTGACTTTTCTCTTCCCCCTGTTCTAGGCCATCCAAATCCTGATCACTACTTTGTTCATGATAGTCTTGTTCTGCTTGTGGTGTTTGTGTGTCATTGGGTGTTTGTTTTTTTAATAAAATCTGATCTATGTGACAATGTTCCCTTCTCCTGTTTCTACTCTGTAGCTAGCTGGACCTTCTTTACTTACAACGGTTCCCGGCAACCAACGTGGACCACTACTAAAATTTCTGTACATAACGGTTTGCCCTAAGTCTGTCTGTCTGTTCTTTTGAGTGTTGTTTCTTATAACTTGTTCTTCCCTGATTTTTCGTTGTCGTTCATGTGGATTGATAGTATCAAGCAGTGTTCGTATCCGTCTGTTGAATAATAGCTCTGAAGGACTCTTGTTTGTAGATGTACAAGGTGTAGCCCGAAGTCCTAACAACATAGCTGGGATTTTTACATCCCAAGACATGCCATCCATCTTACGCAGCTTGTCTTTCACGGTTTGAACCATACGTTCTGCCAATCCGTTTGTGGATGGGTGGAACGGAGCAGACCTGATATGTTTGATTTTGTTCGCTTCCAGGAACTGCTTCAATTCCTCTGACACAAATTGTGTTCCGCTGTCGGACACTAGGGTCTCACACAATCCGTGGGTGGCGAATATCGTCCGCAAATGCCGTATCACTGTAGTGGAGGTCATGTTATTGACTATGAACACCTCAGGCCATTTCGAATCTGCATAGACAATTATCAAAAACGTTTTATTCTGAAATGGCCCAGCGAAATCGATGTTCAACCTAGACCAAGGTTTAGCCGGCATAACCCACTCATAAGATGTCTTTGGGGGGCATATGACGATTTTCCAAACATTTGTTGCAGTTTCGTACTAAAGCCTCAATGTCATCGTTTAATTGTGGCCACCAAACGTAACTTCTGGCTAGTGACTTTGTATGTACTATACCACTGTGTGCTTTAAGTAAAGCACGCAAAACAGCGTCACGTAGCGATGGGGGCACCACCACACGACTGCCCAGCAGGATGCAGTCCTCGTGCAAGGACAGCTCAGCGCGGTGCAACCAGTACGGACGAAGCGCCGTGTCTGACTCCCTAGCCGACCAACCGCATAGTATGTGGTGGCTTACCCGATTCAGGACTTTGTCTCGCTTAGTAGCTGATGCAATTTGATCTACATCAATTGGAAAGTCCTCGGGAGCCTCTGCCATGAGCAGTAGTCGTGTGGTAGTCGTCCTCGAGCCCATCGCCACGGGGCGCTCCTGGCCGTCGTCCATGACGTGGGATAAGACGGCCCCGACTCCGTAGTCGGAACTGTCGCAGGTTCCGACTACGAAGCCGCACCAACGGCCTGTTTAGGTCGTAATGTACGAGTGTCAGGTCAGAGGACAACAGGCGCTTCGCAGTTTCGAAACTGTTCTGTTCACGGTCAGTCCACGTCCACGCCTGAGACTTGTCGAGCAATCTGTGCAAAGGCTCAAGAATTGTAGCTTTATGAGGTACAAACCTCTCGTAAAAATTGTATAAGCCTAGGAATGCCTGTAGCTGTTGGACATTTTTAGGTTCCGGTGTGCTCAGTATCGACTCTACCTTACTCGGTGCCGGGTGTATTCCGTCGGCATCGATAACGAAACCTAAAAATTCCACTCGCTCCTTAGCGAACTTACATTTGTTTCCGTTGAGCCGTAAACCTGCCTTCTCGATCCGCGCGAGCACTGTGTCCAGGCTCTGCGTCATCTCAGGCACGGTGCGGCCGCTGATGATGACGTCATCGATGAGTACCGCGACACCGGGCACGCCCGCTAGCAGCGCCATTATCAGTCTCTGGAAGATACCTGGACACGCCTTGACTCCGAATGCTAATCTGTGTACAGTGTAAAGACCTTTGCATGTGTTCAGAGTTAGAAGTCGCGCCGTCTCGTCCGTGACTACCACCTGAGTGTACGCCCTGTCTAGATCGAGAGTCGTAAAAATTTTGCCCCCAGAGATGGTTGCGAATACTTCATAAGCAGTGGGCATCGGATACGTATCCGACTCGGTTGCCTGATTCACCGTGCTCCTATAATCTCCGCACAGGCGGACCTCGCCGTTCTTTTTGATGATTGGAACGACAAGAGTCGCCCATTCCGAATAAGATACCGGTCTGAGAACGTTCTCTCCTACCAACCGATCTATCTCCTTTTCAACCCTATCTTTGATCGCGTAAGGTACAGGTCGCGCTTTTAGAAATTTAGGAGCAACGTTTGGTTTTAACTGAATAGCGACTGGGTCCCCCCGGTAGGTAGCAAGTTCGTCTTTGAAAACCTCTCCATACTTGGAAACTACTGCCTCGGTCGCAGACATGTCAATATCTACAATTTTATTTACATTAACAGATATGTTCAGCGCCTCAAACCAATCTCGCCCTATCAGGTTCGGGCCTGCGCCCTTAGCTATCACTGCGTTTAGTTCACGCTTAATGTCCTTATACGTCACCGAAACCACGGCCTGTCCGAGAACTGTAACTCGCGAGTCGTTCCACGTGCGCAGCTTGGTCCCGAGCGGGCGCGGCGCGGTGCGCGGCTGCAGGCGCGCCCACGTGCGCTCGTTGAGCAGGGAGAAGGCGGCGCCCGAGTCCACCTCCATGACGACAGGCACGCCGTCCAGCGCCACGCGTACCTCGTAGGCGGGCACGCGCGTGCGCGCTGCGGCCATGCTGTAGATCCCGTTCATGCTCTCGTCAGCGTAGTTCAGTTTTCCAGAAGCATTTTTCTTTTTAGCGGTGCAGATCTTCTCAATGTGTCCCTTTTTCTTGCAGTGGTGGCATATTGCATTGATGAAACGGCATTCTCCACCATGACGGTCTCCGCAGCGGTAGCAAAGTCGAATGTTCGTTTTAGCTCGCAATGCGTTGACGTCCATCGACTCGTGTGCATGTGAGTCGTTCCCCGGCGGCGGCGGCGCAGGGGCGAGGGGCGCGGCGTGCATCATGCGCACGTCCCGGTCGGCGTGCTCGGCCGACAGCACGGCGTCCACTAGTCGGCGTACTGCAGGCTCCCGCTTGAGCAGCTCGTACTGCAGCGAGCGGTCGCTCACGCCGCACACCAGCCTGTCCCGCAACATGCGCTCTAGGTTCGGAAAGTTGCAGTCGGTACTGATCTTCCGCAGCTGAGCGATATACTCTGACGATGATTCATCCTTTCCCTGATCGCGTTTGTAGAATTTGTATGACGTCGATATTTCATTGGGCTTCGGACTGAAATGTTTGGTTAGAATGTCGACGATCTCATCGAAAGATACTTCGCTCGATTTTCTCGGAGTTATCAGTGCCAGCAGTATTTCGAATGTCTGAGGGCCGCAAACTGTACAAAAGTAAGCCCATTTTACGAAATCGGCGTCGATTCCATTAGCTTCGAAGCAGTATTTGAGTCTCACTATGTAGTTGTCCCAATTGTCCACTTGATTCACTAAATCTTCATTTTTGAATTCACTAAATCTCACTAATTTTGTCGCCATTGTCCACTTTTAATCATCGTCGCCACTGTATGTTCAATAAAACACGTTATTTCGGTAAATTACATGTATTTTGCTTGGTAGCAGTTCACAACTATTGACACATCCAAAAATGTGTCTACCCTCACTTAGTCAATCTTGTTATAAAAATAAGAAGACAAGTACCTGCATGTTACATACACAACAGGGTAATATCTGTGTGTATAATAATATAGGTATTCACAACATACTTAGAAGAAAAACAAGTAATAAACATTACAAACTAAATAGATATGAGCCATTCAGTGAGTGCATGTGCACTGGCGGTAGCTTCATACAAGCCAAAAAGCTGGGCTTGCCCTACTTCAAATTCCATACCGACCGAAAACATTGACTACCATATTTAAATTTTCGTGAGCGTATTCTTTCTCTTCATTTCTTTTTATCTATGACTGTCTAGTAAGTATCCTATCTTGGCTGAACAAAGCCGAACGCGGCGGCCGGCAACTTGTCGCGCGCGGCCGCATGCATCTCCCTCACACTCATGGGCTTGCAACAGGGCTTCGCGGGCGTGTATCTCTGCACCGTTCTAACCTATGCAAAAGTGCTACATCTATAGTGTGTTTCTATAGCAATTAGTATGGAACAAAAATCACGGCTTTCACTGTGAAGTTCGCGAAGTTATACAAGAAAACTGTTCCTTTTAATTTCACTTTTTCATTATGTTTATTGAGTGAGTTGGTACATATAGCAGCAATTTCGTTTGAATTTTCGAGATTTTTATGTGATTTTAATTTTGATTGAAATGAATGCAGATGCAAATACAGATCATTTGTTCAAGAAATTTTATTGAATTGATTTATCATGAAAACTACAAACAAATCCACTTAATCATAAACAAGAAACATATGTCAGGCTTGCCCTGTTCTCAAGCACTAGGCACGCCACTGTGCATGCATATATGTGCATAATGCAGTGTAGATACATGACTAGAGCAACATAATGTCAAAAAATAGAAACATACCTTTGTGCGAGACCGGTGTGACGCTGGCTTGACTTATACTATCAGTAAGGCGTGCTAAGCTCTCTTCATTACTCTTGTCTTTTTGGATATCCTGCTTTGTTTTAGTAACTTGTTTGTTTCGAACTTGTCTTTTTTTATGACTTCCTATGACATCAACAGCAGCCTCATCTTCAGCATCATTATTTTCATCTTCTCCTTGATGATCTGAAGCTTCAGCATCAGAATCTGAACCATCTGAATCTTCAAGGTCCTGAAACAGACATGCTGGTAGTAGTAGGCTAGCTGCGGCTGCCAGCGCCCGCGCCCCGCAGTGTGCACTCACAGACGAGAGGTCAGAGTCCGCAGCGCGCGCGTGCGCCTCCCCGGCGGCCGACTCACCATCCCACTCCTCATTTTGATACAGCACTTCCTGCACACATTGAAAACGCCAGGTTAAATGCGGAAATTCCCTTGTGTGGGAGCTCAGAAACCATAACACATAAATAACACTTACATCTTGTTCTTCATCTGATACAGCATTATTTTCCTCTTCATTCTCGGAGTCGGTCTCATCGCCTTCTCCGTTAATCTCTCCTTGTATAAGAATATCTTCTTCTGAGTTAACCGATTCCTGAAACTCATGAGCCAGTTATTACAGCTCTAGTTTTCTGTCAGTACGTATAGTAGTAGGTTTCAGAAGGGAATCAGCACCTTCTTCACCCACTATCTTACCTCGTCGTCCGATTGAGCTACTTTATTTCCTTCGGATATGGATCGCGGTGAATCAACTTTACGTTTTAGCAACCCAGATCTAAATGGTGGCATTTTATTTACAGTTATGTGGCATTATTCCTTATATAAAACGTATCCCGAACAAATACGAACAAAACACACGCACGTGTTTTTCTTTTCTTCAATCTCGTCTTGCTTATCTATTTGTCAGCCTGTAGCATAGATGTATAATAGAATATAGATGACTACATAGCGTGGCCGGCCGCCTGTGAGATAGACCGATACGAGGGGAGGTGTTGCCGTGCAATTTTTTTACCCAGACTAATTTTCTCATTTTAGTCTCAAGGTCTGTTAGATAGACATCATTTACCAAAAATGAATCTTATTAGTTTTACCATAACACAAATAATTGAACACCATGAAAAAAAGTTTCTTATAAAGGTGATGCACTATAATGGAATATACTTATCTAAATACAGGGTGTTAGTGTGAACAGCGTTATCCTTGAAACCAGAGGTTCAGTATCATGAGTAGAGTCCAAAACCTGTGAGATAAGGTTAATGCCTGTTTTAGTTTCGCAGTATTTTGATATTTTATGTCATAGATATTGTACGCGATATTATGGTCACCCTAGAACCAGGCAAGTTTCCAGGTTTGTTTCTAGGCAAGATAAACTGTTTTAAAACAATTCTAAATTCACAGAATAATCAAAAAATTCAATAGACCAAAGTACCTTGGTAGGCAGTTATTTTTGGCGTACTTAACCCTAGGCCAGTTCTTATTCTATTCATAAATGTTCGTCCCTCACACGAATGAAACATCATTGCGAGTAAAATACACTTGCGATGTATTTGGTTGTATGACTTATGAAGGTGCTTAAAAGGTGTATCTGATTCGATTTACAACTTTGAATCATTTTTACGTTTTGCGCGGTCTGTGAGACGAATGTTATTGAATCTAGGGTTAAAGTTTATCATCAATCAATTTTATCTACTATTCAATCTAAATTTCAGTTCTTTGTACAGTGAATGAAATTCACTTACCAAAATAACACTTCACCATCACGCAACCTCCGCACGTTTTCTCACTCGTAGATTAGGTATTATTACACACTCGAAAAAACACAAATTAGTACCTTATTTGTCAGCTTATAAAACACCTTACGAATACTTGCATTTTGCATGACTGGGCATGGTGAACTGGCCATATGTATGTACGTACGTAGCCTTTGTGTCTTTGGGATGGTTTTCTAGCTTAGCACACGTTATCCTGGGATGGAAACAGCTGAGCTCTGCGTACATCGTACGAGCCAAGTTCACCAGAGCGATGGCATAAGGCCGCACCATTTCAGTCCACTTTTATTTACATTTTTGTAAGACTTCGTAACTCGTTCGTACTGAAAACAATTGACGCGCGAAAATCTGTGTCAACGACGCGACGACGTGCTCTCCGTCACGCTGGCGGTCTGTCACTGAGGAGCGATCGGACGGCGCCTGCGCGAGCAGGCGGGCGGCGCGTGCGGCGCGGTGAGGTGCGTGCGGGGCGCGGCAATGAACACTTGCATGGCGGGCGGCTCGTTTGATCAAAACAGGTCGACACCTGCGCGGCCCCGTCAATGTACTCGTGTGTAGTTTTACCACTTAGAAGGTGTATCGAATATTTTTGTTTCAAAAATAAATTAAAAATAGAATAATTATTTTTCATCGGTTTTGGACTCTACTCATGATGCTGAACCTCTGGTTTCAAGGATAACGCTGTTCACACTAACACCCTGTATAAATTACTACCTCTGTCCCGTAGCGAATACCTAGTTATATCCTAGTTTGAACACTTACGACATGATAGTTTATTTATGATTTTATTATGATAATAAGCAAACTTATAAATAAAGTAAGGTAATGTAAGAAATAAAACAACATTTAAGGTATCACAATTATCAATATATGACTACCGATGAACCGCGGTGGGCGAAGATCTGCTTGCGACGCAGGAGGTTGCGGGTTCGATGCCCGCCTTGGAACAAGTTTTGTACCATCAACAAATTTTTGTTCTAGGGTATATTGGGTAATAATTATTATTATTAATTAACTATTTATGTAATGTATTGTATTAAGTATATCAGTCATCTAGTACCCATAACACAAGCTCTCTCTGCTAAGCTTGGGGTTGGATGATGCTGTATGCATCGTATGCATAAAAGTGAATTTTATTAAAATGAGCGATATATTTGAACCATAAATCTTATTTGAAACTTTATGAGAGAGGAGAAAATTCGCCTGCTAATTTTGCATCGAGACAGAACGTTGGCTATAATTATGTATATCCATAAAAAAGATGTTAGGTTGTCAGGTATTTTAATTTTAATTGTATATTTTAATTTAATTTAAATTGTATACTTTAATTTTTATAAATTATTATTACAAATTATACCTACATAACTATTTTAAATTGACATGTTACTAGGAGTAATTAATAAAATCTGTATTTCTGTATTTCTGTTCTTAATCTTTATTGTTTTTGACTTTCATCCAAACCAGAGGCAAATAATTGTTTAAGAGGAAATCTGTAACAAAATAAAAAGTGTGTTTGTAAATACTACCTAATTTACAAACACACTTTTTATTATAATTTATTTTATTTTAATTTATTTTATTTTAATTATACGTTAATGCGTACTTTTGGGAATTTTATTATCGATTGCAGGCAACCCTAACCTTTCGTAAGTTTAGGTTATAATTATTTAAATTTACTAAAAAACCCAAGTTTAGAGCACTGTCTCTGTGTGAATCTAAGAAACTGTTAATTTTAAACCTTGTTTTAGTCAAAAGAACTTGTACCTACGAGTGGAATGACAAATCTGGCTCATTTTTTTCACTGTCGCTTTTACACTTTATAACACCGCTCAGAAACATTTTTTTATAAGAATTTTATCTCTATGAGGTGCAGTTATGTTTTCTAAGTCACTCTACCACATTTTCTTGAAGGAAAACTTGATTTAAGATCTTGAAAAAACAAAATTGCGTCAAAGTCCGACAATTTGTTTCGCACATCTAAGTGCGCAACAATAGACAAAACCAGCACATAGCATGAGAGAGAATCCAAGTATTTCTTTCTCTTTTCTTCTCAGGCAATTTGCCTATGATTGTTCTCTTTCGTGTGTGAATGCGATAGCATGTGCGCATCTTCTAGGCACTGACCTCTATCTATACACTTGTATAAATAGAGGTCAGTGCTTCTAGGAGATAAGCCTGTAGTGTGGTGTGAGTGTGACCCATACATTATCATCATCACATTAATTTATCATATCACTCACCCATAGATTTTATCAAACTCTCCACACACTGAAGCCGGAGCGGAGGCGAAGGCGTGGCGGTTTTTCATATGGCACTGCGCCGCCACTACCGCCTGCGGTGTGTGTGTAGGCTTTCATAGGATTCTATATTGCCATAGGATACAACTCGCACGCCTTCGCCTCTGCTCAACCTCCTTGGATAAAATTGCGCCAAACCAGACGCAGAGCCATAATCAAGAAGTTGAAACTGCAGCATCTCAAGAAGTTGAAGAACAAAACCATAATCGAAGTCCAAGTGAGCCTTACACCCTAACTTAAGGTAGACCTTGCAAAGGGTCTGCTATAGATTATTCGCCTACCAAAACTAGACTGTTATTTAAGTTAAAATTAAATATTCACTACAATTTTATTTCCTTTTATACTTCGGCTTCTTTTTAGGCTACAGATCGTTGGCAACACTGTCCACCGCCGCGCGCCGAGTACAAAAACAAAAACAAAACATCAAAGAGAATCTAAAAACTCAAAACATTTTGAGTTTTCTTCTCAGACTCATGAGACCTAAATTTTGAAAAACTATAATCTGTTCAGTTTTGTAGTACCTAAGAAAAAAAAGGCCATCATAAGTGAGCGAGCCTAAAATTATTACATAATAAAGTTCCACAAATCCGTGTAATTATTGTCTTGACGTATCTTCCTAATTCATCAATTTACTAAAATGTTTCGAAGGTTTCTGAAGGCGATAGAGCCTGTTAAGATACAGTTGGTACGTAAAATTACTATTTAATATATTTAGTTGACTGAATTCTTAAGTTTTTCTCTCATTTCAGCATTCGCAATGCATGGACCTCTAGACCTAACCTTAAACCTAGGTACTACCTAGGTACTACATTTAAGTACATAATAGAATAATTAATAATAGTATAGCACTAGCTGTAAATTTAAGACGTGATAATTGTTTTGCAGTCTCGGTCTGTCGTGGGCAATGGAGGCGCGAGTACGGGTAGTAGCGCATTTCAAGAGAATTGTGTCTCGAAAGAGGAGCAGTTGACGGAAGCCCTGAAGCGCGCGCTGCCCGGCATCACGTACGTGAGCGTACAAGACATCTCCGGGGGCTGCGGTGCTATGTTCGAAGTATGATCAATGGGATGACTCATTTTCTTACACAAGTTTAGTTTCCTGTCACCATCATGTCCTCTTTACAACTGCTGCATCTGTTTTCAGATAAGTTTAGAAGCCAAGGAATTCAGTGGCTTGTCAACAGTGAAACAACATCGTCTCGTGACTGATTCCCTTAAGAGTGAAATAGCTGAAATGCATGGCATCCGCATACACACCAGCTCTCCTGACTAACTGACTCAAACCTACTTTATGTAATGTTAATATTTTTAAATAAGAGTGCAATACCATTCTGATGTGGTATTTACAGTAATTTTTCTTGTTACCAGTAAAATATTTAGTTACCTAGTTTAATTTATACATGTTATTATACATATAATTATGTACCTACTTATAGTAAGATGGATGAAACAAATAAATTAAATTGTTTTTTTTTTGGGTTTTGAATATAATATATTGGAAGAGAGACTTATTGGAGTAAATTTATTGGTACCTATTAAATTAAAATATTTTGGTAAGCCGGAACATTCAGCTAATTTTTAAAATATTTCAACAGCATTATGGTTTGGTCGACTATAAAACCATGTGCAACTAAACATTTTTGATAAGAAAATATTTGTTCTTCAGAATTAATGTTTTGATCAGCAGGATCATACAGGTATTCAGAGCTTAATTTAGACTTTACTATTGGAGATGTTACAAAATTAAAAGTACAAATAATTAAAATTAGCTACCTAAAGTAAAGGAAATAAGAAACCTTTACCTTGTTAGATTGTAGGTTTTCGATTTGGAACAAAACTTGTACCAAACATTTTATCCTCTAAGTAATCTGTAAGTAAGCCTTTTTACATCGAATAGTTTTGACAATTTGTTTGAATTTAATTTTTGCAACCCGCTTGGAGTTTTGTTGTAGAAACGTGTAGAGTCCGTTTCACAAAAAAAGTCCCACAGAAACTGGTGGAACTACATTTGACAGATTGCCATTTGCTTGTTGGCTTCATTCGGTCATACTACTACAGCGCCGCGTCTAGGGGACTTCTTTCGTGAAAAGCACTATAGCCATTTGAAACATAGGTTGTACCCTAACTTTATTTAGTCCAGTTTTGGGCTAAGCGAGTATATTGCTATTCCTAGGGTACCAATTGATATTTAGATCAGTGTATGTATAGGTACATACTTAAAATATTTTATCGATAGGTATTGACATGGTAGGTACATACTTTATTGATGATGATAATGATGGATGGATTGATGAACCAAACAGCAAGTATGACATGTGACTACACAAAAAAATCGGAACGTGAATTGAGGTAGAATAACTCTAGCCACTCTGTAGAATGTTTGTCCTTTTTTAGTCCAAAATGGCGCTCAATCTAAGTGTAAAAGTTCATCCTGTCGTATTATTCCAAATTGTGGATGCTTACGAGCGTCGAAATGCTGATTCACACAGAGTTATTGGCACACTTTTGGGTATGTATCTATTTTATTAGCCGTAACTACAAAATGACAATAATGTCTGTGATCTCGAGTCATATGCATTCGTCATGCAACTTGTTTTATACACTTATCTCACAATAATTACTCCTTTTATAGTTTTAATACTGCTTAACTAATAAGCCAGAGGTCCACATTCCATCACTAGCCATATACCCACTTCTCAATCAACTGATGGAATTTCAGCAACTGTGAGGTTATGTTTTGATTAGGGAAACCACTTTGATGTTCGTATGCAGGCACGAGCGACAAAGGCGTGGTGGAAGTGACGAACTGCTTCTGCGTGCCACATAAGGAGCACGCTGACCAGGTGGAGGCAGAGCTCAACTATGCCATGGATGTGTACGAGCTCAACCGGAGAGTCAACGCCAATGAGTCCATAGTGGGTAAGCATTTTTGTTGTATTGTTTATGTCTTCAATTTGTCACACCCCTCCCTAATCATTCTTAAAGATTATTTATTTTATAAAAACCAAAGACCTCATTTTAAGTAGCAGTGTCCAGGCTTAGCCATTTCCACTTTCTTTGAGGTTGTTTCTTAAAAAGGAAGTTTGTTAGGCTTTTCGTATAAATTTCAGAAATTTATTAGACATACACCCCCTAGGGGTTATTGTGTAAAAATAATAAATGTGTTAATAATTCAATTCTCTTTTTCAAGGACATTTAGCCCCTGAGATCAGTAGCTCCGTAACCATGCAGGCCTATATGGAATTCCTTGGCTGTCTGGGTTCAACCCAGACAGCCAAGGAATTGGTGGGAACCCAGTGGGTTCCCACCTTGCTATTAATTCCCAGATGTGACACTTAGTGCTGTAGTGCAAGAATGCTTTGGATATTTCTTCACACATAAACTTACACTTACCTTCATGCTATACGGCTTGGATAGGCGAAGGATCAGGTACGCTACCCTGGTCGACACACTGGAGATTTTTTAAAAGGTGCTAGAGACGGCCTTATTGATGAGGAAACGTCTAAGACTGAACACTAACATTATAACTCACAGATACCCTAAATCTTTCATCTTCCAACGTGAAAAAACAACTACAGGCAGAACACATTTTTAATAAAATCATACTGATGTTTTAACATTCTTTCCAGAGAGGATTTTTTGGTCCATCTTCTTAACAAAGTATAAATTATATTTCAACTGTAGTAGTCATCCTATAACTTTGTTCAGTATTAGTTTCAGTAGCTTTATGTGGAAATTTATAATTAGCCATCAGTATTTAGTCACATACCTACTCATTAAAGGTGTTAATTTCCTGAAAATTGAAAAAAATAAAAAAACCTACACAACCCTGGAATGTTTTATAACCCTTGCGAAAGTAGAGAAGATGGCCCGAGTCTAGGGTTTTGGTGTCCTCTTCTTCTCTATAGACTTCAAATAACCCGAGAACATGACATTGAATCAATCTCAAACCCATCTGTCAACTGCACTAGATGAGTGTCAAGCTCAGAGGGCACATCACCAGGGTCAATTAATACAGAAGCCTGATGTAGGTTGGGGTTTTTTAGAACCCTAAAAAGTTGTAGTGTGTTAATTCACATAGACTCATTAATTTGCAAAGACAAGTGTGCACAACAAAATTGGAATGTCTCAACAACAATAGTGTTTCTAATTTTTCTAAATTGTATACTGATTTTGAAATTTTGGGAGTATAAACAAACTCTGGGCGGGCGCGCATGTGAAGTGTGGATGGTGAAGTGTAGGTCTGTAAGTAGGAGTTTGTCGTCAGGGTGGTGGGCGACGGGCAACGAGGTGACGAACCACTCGTCCGTGATCCACGAGTACTACTCGCGCGAGTGCCGCGCGCCCGTGCACGTGACGCTGGACACGGGGCTGGGCGGCGCGCGCATGGGGCTGCGCGCCTACGTGTGCGTGGCGCTCGGCGTGCCGCGCGGCAAGCAGGGCTGCATGTTCACGCCGATAGAGGTGTCGCTGACGTGCTACGAGCCCGAGGTGGTGGGCCTGCAGCTCTGCCAGAAGACGGTGGGCGGCGGCGGGCGCGCGCGCAGCACGGCGCCGCTGCAGGACCTGGCGCAGGTGGCGGAGGCGGGCGCGCGGCTGGCGGGTCTGCTGGACCAGGTGTCCGCCTACGTGGAGGACGTGCTGGCGGCGCGCCGCGCGCCCGACGCCGCGGCCGGCCGCGCGCTGCTGCAGCTAGTGCACTCCGTGCCCAACCTCTCGCACGAGGCCTTCGCCGACGCCTTCGCTTCGGGCGTCAAGGACCTGCTCATGGTGAGTGCCTCTCCGACATCGCACGAGGCTACCCTTTTATTCCCGAGCCTGATTATTTGTGCCCTACGACGTGCCCGTCTATGATGTTGTAAGATCCTTCGGCAGGGCTATTCGGACTCTCCGCTACCGAGTCATCGATTCGGAATCTGACGCAGATTCGCGCGAAATTCAAATATTTTTTTATTTAATTCTGCATGTTTCAAAGAATAAAAGTACCAGAAAAGTAGTTATCCACGAAACGTAGACCTTTTTCTACCACCCCATTTTACTAAAAAATATCAAATAATGGATCTTTCGGATATGTTGATTTTTAGTAATAAGTCTCTTAAATTATTACTTTCTCCGAAAGTAGCTCTAAATCGAAATTATTTAAAATGTTTTATCAATAAAGGGAAATTACTTTTTCATTGTTTATATTTTGGGTAGAACGCATAAAATATAAAAAACTGTTTAAATATTTGAATTTCGCGCGTATCTGCGTCAAATTCCGAATCGATGTCTCGGTAGCGAACAGTCTGAATAGCCCTGCAGGAGATAACCTAAGGTACTAATATTAATTAAAAATAATGTACAGCTACCGATACAAGCACACCTAATGCGATAGCGTATAGCTTGGCAAAAAAGAGTAGAAAATAATGGGGGCGCCACTGTAGGTCCTTATGGCAACACCTATAGCGCACCAAGCTAGTCTTGATACTTAGGTGTATATTTCTGTAATACGTACTTACATTTATATCCACACATAGTATACTAGTATCAGTAAATATTGTTTAATTGAGCAAGGTTCTCGTTATGTAAGTATACATGGTGTAACAATATACATGTGCTAAGCGAAAAGCTGGGTATTTCTACCCCCCCGGGGAACAACTTTTGTTCAACGACTTTTCTAATTTCGATTGGTATCTCTGAAAAAACTAAAACAAAGTTTTCACATGGCCAGCTGATTTTTTACGAAGTGACAACCCTAAAATCTGCTGTTTCTTATACTTGCGACGATGACCTCAGTATGGTCACAGAATAGATGTAGAAAAGAGTGACAGATTCATATTCTTGAAATAGAAAAACGCCTACAGCATCATTGAGGCAAATTGTCGTAAGTCATGGCTAAAATCACATTTCAATTTGAAGGTTGAGTTACGTGTAGTTAAACATACGAACTAAACTACGCTAACACAGTTATGTCTTTTTCTAACTGTTTGTTCTTTCTTGTGTGTTGATCTAATCATAATAACCTACTGACTGAATACACATTGATGTCCACTACTGAAAAGAGCTGTGAATCTGGCGGGTATTGCCATAATCACTTGGCTGGGGATTGCTGATCAAAGAAACGGTATAAGTAATTCACACAATAAAAATGCTGCCTTTCATTTGGCGAAGCCCCTTGGTCGACTTTTACGACATCCGACATACGACGAGCTGAGTCGCATGGGTCGGTTAACTTAATTAAAAACTTTACCAAATGACTCTTTCCGTCATTATGTAGTTTATCTTTCCGTTCTGTACCTACATTAATCTTTGACACTTGTATTTCCACAAAGGAACGCGACTAAATTTTATTGGCTGTAGCACTATGCAAAACCATGGCAACCAGCCAACCGCCAATCATAGACAAGTTAGAGAACCATTCATTCATTCATTGACTGTCGGCATCTATCAACATGCGATACACCCAGTGATGCCAGATCTACCGATTTAGCAGTAGATCTACCTGCTTTTTTAGGCGTCTACCGATCTACTGATTTATTTCAAAAATTTAGTGAAACCTACCTGATTTTCCCGAGCGCCTTCTAAAATTTAGTGAAATCTACCTGATTTTCCCGAGCGCCTTCTAAAATTTTGTGAAATCTACCTGATGTCCCGAGCGCCTTCTAAAATTTCGTGAAATCTACCTGATTTTCCCGCGCCTATAGCTCCGTGACTAAATAACCACTTGGCGACCTTTTTTTTTTTTTTTTAGCTGCAATTGTCTGCAAAAATGGAAAGAATCGCTTCCTTTTTACGAAAGCACCTAAAAAAAAAAAAAGGTCGCCAGCCAAAATGCGAGTCAAAATACTCGCGAAACACAAATACATATGGTACCTCTAGAATTTTCAGTCGTTAATTTCTACCTACTGATTTTTATTCCAATCTACTGATTTTTTACTGAACTTTCTACTGTTTTTTTCAAATTCCATCTGGCAACACTGGATACACCACATGTCGGTGCTGTATTTGCCAAGCGGGTCGAAATATTTTTTAATACGGGTTCCGTAATTTTTTTAATACCAAAATTAAAAGAAGTTCGTTTGTTTAAAATCATAAAATCAAAAAAAAAAAGCTTAAATCCGTTTTCTACGGGATTTTGTATTAGGTATACCAACTATCAGAATTCACGCAAAGTGTATGTGTGTGTAGCAGGTAGGTACCTACATTGTGAAATACCTATGTAAAATAAGACCAGTACCTACCTACGTATTCATACAATTTTCTACCACATACCTATTATTTCACGACTGTGATCCTAATACCTCCTACACATGAGTAGCCAACTAGGGATTTATTAAAATTGAAAATGAACCCTAAAAATTATCCATCTTTTCGGCGAACGAAATCAAAAGAATGAATGATGAACTATTTTAGTGTGACCTTCGTCGCGGTGCCGTGTAGTGCTATAATTACAATTTTTATCTTTCGTGCCTAAAAAACAAGTAACTAGGACTTAAGAATACCTTAAGGGTGTGGTGTATGCATCGGAGAGTGTCACAGAGCTGAAGAGATGAAGAGGCGTGTGTTGGAAGCGTGTGCTTACTTCCATAAAATGTGTGTTGTTTGGAAGAAGGGAGGCATATCGAACCTTACTTACACAGAGCTGAAGAGATGAAGAGGCGTGTGTTGGAAGCGTGTGCTTACTTCCATAAAATGTGTGTTGTTTGGAAGAAGGGAGGCATATCGAACCTTACTTACATGCATAGGTATCGATACCTACGTCATGCATGTGTAACTTACTAACTAACTAACCTAACTAGTGCTAAAGTGAGTGAGACATGTTAATGCCTAAAAAGAAACCTACCTTGTGCTGAAGTGTGTGAATTGTCTGTGACTGTGTACCTACAAGTGACCTACCAAAACATACATAAATCCCTTCGTAAGAAGCCATCTAGACAGCTGACAAGCGAGAAAATATGAGGTTTGTAACTTGTACCTACACTTACAACTTTCCTAACTCAGCATTTTAAGATTTTCTCAACACTACCTAGGAACTTACATACTAGCATCTTATTATTATCACGAATTTATTAGCTCGTCTAGTAATCTCCCGCCATAGCTGAAATCTACGAAGATAAATACCTACCTACATACCTGCAAAGTTAGTAGGTAAGTACAGGTTGCGCGAATAGGGTTGTCACTTTATTTTGGCACTAGGAAATGAAAACTTTTTGTATGGGAAACTGAAAATAGGAATTTTTAATTATCTCCCCCCCACAACTGATCACCATGGGTTCCTGAAACCCCCCCCCTTCGGCTTAGTAGGGGTAATATGTTATACCTTGTATAAAGAAAAAATATAAAGTAAATTAAAATTTAATACATTGTTATTAATACATTGTAAGTTCTCTCTCACAGTATTCCTTTACTATTTTTATTACGTGCTAGCACGAATTCTTCCAATCCTCCTCCGTAATAGCTTGGAACCGTTCCGTTTTAGCACGCTCAGCTGCTTCCTACAAAGAAGAAACTTTTTATGATACCTTTATGTTATCTTTTTCAGTTTATTGTTTAGGCACCTAATTTATAGACCATTTAAAATACAAACGCTATAGTAACTTTATTACAAAGAAATAACACAACATTTAAATTATGTAGAAATAGATTTACATATTAGCTAGTCTAGCTCAAGTATCAAATTCTATGCCCGCGCTATAGCAGAGTACGCAGAACAAACGTAAACATAACCTAACTGCCCGATGTTTATTGTTGAATATTTCACTTGTTCCGTGGAACTTTAATTTAATCCTGCTTTAGGACCATCAAGTTACCTTTGATTCAACTTAAAATTACAAAACAAACTCTCACAAACCTGTCATATCAGCGGTTCTTTGAAAAACATTGTTGAGATCTGAAAGAATAGTTCTGGCCTCAAATTCTGCCAGACATCGCCTGTATACCCTATAAATAACCTCCCTGGCAGCACTTATAACTGTTTTATTCATTATTTTTCATTTTTCGTCACTGTAACACCACCGCTTGACCGATCCAAGTAAAAAATCCGAGAATTCGTATTCTTTGTTTACAAGTTTACATCAAACGTCATTGCTCTAAGAATGTTGCCATTAAACAAAAAAATTAGTTCCGTTTCAAGACTTTTTTGCCAAGCTGTACGTCTTGTCAAATCATATTCATTATGATTATTGTGCTAGGTACTTTTTAAATAATAATATCGTCATCCGCGATTGATCTCGCTCGACCCGCGATCGCACTGTCGCCGGCACCGCGCTCTATAATTATCCTAGGTATGCAATTATTTATCGCTCAAGGTTTATATGAAAGTGGTATCTTGTACCTGATGCGTGCGACGGTGTTCGTCGGGCCTCAGTTACAAAGTTATTATTTTGTCCTCAGGTGGTGACGTTGGCGCAGCTCATCAAAACCCAACTTCAACTGAACGAGAAGTTGACTCTACTGACGTCCCAGTAGAGCGCGCGACTAACATCTGCCACTAAACAATCACCACGAGGGTGGGCTCGGAACAATAAATGTTTATTTTTATTTGAGCAATCGTTTTATTGATCCCGTCGCAATCACCGCAGCGCGTCTCCGGGCAGCAGGTACTCGTCGGCGGGCAGCAGCGCCCGCGCCTCGTGGCACGCCCACAGCCAGTCGGCGCGCAGGCGCGTGCCTCCTCCCCCGCCCTCCTCCCCGCCGCCCGCGCCCCGCGACCCGCACAGCACGTAGTAGGGGTCGTCGCGAGCGTGCGCCTCGTCGGGCTGCGGACAGAGAGGCGGTTAGCACCCGCAGCGTCCGAGAGGGACGGGCGAGCCGGCGGCGCTCACCGTCAGCAGGTGTGCCCCGTAGGCGCGCGCGTACCGCGCCAGCAGCCGCGCCTGCAGCGGCGCCGCGCTGCGCTCCGTCACCAGGAACGCCAGCCCCTCCAGCAGCGCGGGCAGCTCTCCGCCTCCTCCCGCCGCCTCCTCCTCCGGCTCCGGCTCGGTGTCGCCCTCCTCCGAGTCCGCCGCGACGTCTCCCTGCCGCCGCACAGCGCCGCCCGCACAGCTCGCCTGCACCCCCTCGTCGCCGAGCCCGCTCGCCGCGCGGGGGGAGGCCGCCGTGCGGCGTCTCTTCTGTTGCCGCAGCGCCTCTTCTATCTCGTCATCCGTGTCGCACTCTGTGGATACCACACAAATACATAGTAAGCCACCCACGAAGTCGCATATAACCGCGACACCATGTCACCGCACCGGTGACCGAGTCACCAGCGCGCAAACGATGCAAGTAAATGAATCAATCAATCTTTCACGTACGCCGCGGCAGACGAGAAGGAGTGAGACGTGAGATTCTAAGGGAACCAATGAAGGTGCAGCACCTGCTGCCCCTAGTCAGCGGCGCGTCGGACGCAGCCGACCTCACCTTCCCGCATAACATCTGCAATGATCTCCTGTCGCTGATCGGAGTCCAAGTTCCGCGCCGTGCTGTCAGTCACCGCACGCTATGAAACTATGTGTGATCCACCGTGCTCTACTAACTATACCAGAAACTCCTTTGCATGTACGGGATATGCAACCGTTTTATCAAGGAATATTGATGTACATTTGTTTTCTTTGAGGCAGAATGGCATAAAAATCAATTACATAAATAAATCATCATCTGCAGATTAAATCTGTAATAAGAATTATGTAAATTGCGTTCACACATTGGCATACAATCATTCCGCATTGTCGCTTCAACCAAGATGATGGACGTGGAGTGTTTTGCAGTGTATTTTTCAGGTTCCATATAATTTCGATAAATTTGTGTAAAAAGGATAGACGAACCGAATAAGTGGCCGACGTGTGAACACTGTTTGCAGAGCGCGCCAAGATCCTTTGATGTGTGCAAGCCAATGCTGGCCGCCAACTCCTCATCTACTCACGTTGGACCAACGCCTTGGACCAACTCATAGTCTAAGATCCGAACCTATATCGACATTCACATTTTTTTGATAATTAGTTTGATAATAGAATCAAACTTATTTTATTACTAGCTGGTACCCGCGACTTCGTCTGCGCATGATTAGTATTTCAAGTACTCGCGATTTTACTTGCGTAATACCCTTTTCCGTGGGATTGTCGGGATAAAATAAGCATGTGTTATTCCAGCTTATAATCTATCTCTGTGCCAAATTTCATCCAGATGCGTTCTGCAGTTTTTGCGTGAAAGAGTAACAAACATCCATCCATCTATCAATCTATACATTCATACTTACAAACTTTCACGTCTATCAGTTCAATTCAGTTTGGTTCCCCTAGGCTATACGGGTTTTCAAAAAATTTTCACAGCATCTGAACGACGCGTACACACGCGTCGTTCAGATTCTGTGAGAAATTTTTGAAATCCCGTATAGCCTAGGGGAACCAAACTGAATTCCGGGATAAAATGTATCCCATGTCCAATCGTCCCGAGTTCCATACGAATTCATTCACTTCCGTCGTGATGCGTGGTTAAAGAACTCTTCTTTCACCATCTCTCCCAGGGGAACCTTTCCGAACTCCGGGATAAAAAGTATCCCATGTCCTTCCTTGTAGTATGAACACAAATCGTCCCCAGTTTCTTTCCAACTCATTCAGCAGTTTCGGCGTGATGCGCGGTAAAGGAATTTTACTTTCATACCCTCTCCCATGAGAACCTTACTGAATTCCGGGATAAAAAGTATCCTATGTCCTTCCTCGTAGTATGACCTATAATCATTCCGAGTTTCATTTCAATCCATCAAGTAGTTTCGGCGTGATGCGCGTTTACGATACAGACAGACAGACAGACATGAATGAAAAAAATTACAGTTTTGGCTTGAGTATCGATAATAGAGTGCCCTCCAATACAAATTTTCAAAATATCTTCAATGTACAGAATTGGACCTGTTACAGTTTTATTATAAGTATAGATAAACTTTGTATATCTTACTATTATAATACTGGGAAAGTCTGTGTGAATATTTGTTATAAGTAATCTCCGTAATTACTTGAGTTATTTAGATGAAATTTGGTACGTAGATAGTTTAGGACCTAGAATAAGACATTGGCTAATAAAATTATCAAAAATTAACGTCGAGGGAGTTAAATAGGGTGGTAAAGTTTGCTCCAGCCAGGTGGGATGACGATCTGCAAAAGACTGCAGGTGGGCATATTTTTTTTTTGTTGTCTGACTATTTTTTTAGCGATAATAAAAATAAAGTGATCATTTTATTATTATAATACCCTTAGTCAGAAGATAAATGTCTAACTCACCTAATTATTATAGAAGTTCTTAGAACAATACATAAAATCTATAAATATTTAGCTTTTACTAGCTCGAGTCAGAAAAAATTGTTCCATTGAGAAACAAAAGAGATTGTATGTAAAACTTTAAAATAAAACGCCAATAACTATCTTTTTTTTAATTTAATAAAGAAATGAGGCTCTTTATCAAATTATCACAAAAACTATCACAAAAATCAGAGTTGTGGTGTAATATTCACAATAGTTATTCCATTGAGTTACTTTACTAATTGATTCGCAATCTTTACATATTTATTAGACAATAAGTTTAAAAGAACGTGTTGCAAGGGACTTGCTAGCTATCAAAAAACATATTTTGTAACAAACTGTGTGCGTTCGCCCAGCAAAAAGTATCGTCTTTTCAAGAATCGAATGATGCAGATAATCAGCACCCTATGTCGTGTAAATGCGCCCGAAATTTTAAATTTGCGCCTCCAAGGGCTGCAGAGATATTTATGAAAAACTGTTTTTGCTGCACGAACGTTCGCCCAGCAAAACTTTTTTTAAAAAAAGGGTGTAGCTGTATTTTAAATATGCAAAAAGATAGCTTATATACTAGTCTAAATGCGCCGTTAAAGCCAAATTTGCGCCTCTAAAGATTTAAGAGATATTTAGTTTTTTGCTGGGCGAACGTTTTGGTAATTTCTATATCTCGGAAACGGCTGAACGCACAGTCATCATTTTTTCACCTACAGATCCAGTATAATTGGCGCCTATTTGCGCCGTAATTTCCATTAACATGAGTAGCATGGTTCAGGAGATATTATTGTATTTCCTAGAAAACGGAAAAATGCTCTGGCTCTCGAATGAACAAGACCAAGGACTTCGCGTTAGTGCCGACTGGTACCCATTATATATTCACACGATCCTGTAAAGTTTCGCCGGCCTACTACATATAATAGACGAGTTATTAACGATTTTGTCTTTTTTTTGAGGTTATCTTGAGTGAAATTACTTAGGATATGAAAACACTAGTTTCCTGTGAGCTGGCTTAATACATGCTTCTACAATAATTAGCGCCCTATTTTAACAATACGTATGCAAAAAATCATCTTTGTATACCCATTACTTTAGACAATAATGATAGAAAACCATTCGAAATATTTTTGGTAGATAACCAGACCAAATTCGAATGAACATTAAAAAGCGGCCGCACGATACTACAAGCTATCCTTCTTAAATCGTCATGATAATATTAAGTGTTTAGAGAACGTCGCGTACAAAAGTGGAATTGTCATTTAAAAAAAATATACTTTTGCGCTCGTTTGATTTTGTATTGCTAAGTATATATGATGAAAATGCTCTTTTCAATAAATAATGAAGTAGGTACCTACTTAGTAAGTATACGTAGGCAAGTACGTAGGTAAGTATACCTAGATATGTTTTTTTATCTGATAATCTTATAGAGTATCCCCTGATATTAAAGAAAATAATCCACGGCTCTTTTGCGAATAAATAATTAGTAGGCTGGTTTGTTTGTTTGCTAAATCCTAACGAGCCAACCTTTTCATACCAATATTAGAATGGTATGAGTAATAATTAATAACAGCCAGTAAATATATTATTATATAGGTATTATTATTTATTTAAGGTATTTAATTAGAACACTAAACCAATCTATAATTTTAATATGGCTGAAATACTTAATTTACCTGAAACGTACCTACCTATGTAAAATGTCAATCTGTGATTGAGTAGTAGAAGGTCATTTTATAATAATAAGTAAATACAAGAAACTATTTTTATCATGCGCAATGGTAAATTAATACCTACTATTTACATGAGAGCTGTGAGTTATAAAACTGAAAGATCTTTATCATAATAATGTTATATTCTAAGTATATAATATTAGGCATATTATGCCTAGTTCTATTTTAAGTAACAGTATAGGTAGGTAGGTACACTGTTTATGTTAGTATTTTACTGTGATTTTGATTTAATGACTAAATTAAGAAAATGAATAGAAATGGCTTATGTTTGAAGCGATTACGAAGTACAAGATTTCTTGTCCATCATTTTTACCATTTTTAGTTACCTACGTGTAATAGAAAGAAAGAAGAAGAAAGAAAAAAATTTATTTACCTTACGAACTACTACAATACAAACTTAAACTAATCTATTTAATGCTAAGCTCTACCTGATTACGATTTGTGCGTAGCAGAGCGCAAGGCAAACGTGGCTTCGCTCAGCATTGTGCTGGGTACACACACACTGGTGTATGCACCCAGCGCTGGTTTTCAGCGGGAACCAACCTAGTCACGTCACGACCATCTGAAGGCGCAAAAATAAACACAAAAAGGTCCTACATATTTACATACTAGGTAACTTATACAGTAAAATTAAATGATTAATTTAAGACATATCTGGTGAATATCTGGCTCAGCGCATCAGCATTGCCATACAGCGTGGTAATGCAGCCAGTGTTTTGGGGACGCTTCCGACTGGTATTGACATGGATCAATTGAGCTACGTTTAGACTGTTTGCAACCGTCTGCAGTTAGCTCAATGGTTTCAATTGTAGGTAAATACTAGTTGTAATTTTTCTATTCCTTGATTGTAATTTTCGTTGTTAATAAAGAATTTATTTAAGACAAGTTTCATAAACATTATAAATTCAAAATATAAATACAAAGGCCTAAAATTATTACTAGATACTACTTATAATACTACAACACACTAACACTTTTAAATTTCAATACTAAAATCTTGTATGAATACTATTTTAATAATATTTTAATACTACTATATTAATACTATTTTAATAGAAAACTTTTTGTTATGTTTAGGAGTTACGTTACACTTGCATTTTTATTTATTTGTAATTTTTATTTAATGGTTGATACCTACATGTTTTAATCGTCTCAAAAGCATATTTATTGTTATTTGTCTATAAGAAATAACAATACAGTTTTGTTATCTTTGTTTATTACTTACCTTCTAAAAAAAAACAAATACCTACTACTGTCAACGGCACATCAAGCTAGATCAGATGTCAAGTTGTATAGGTAGGTATTTGGTGTTGAATCATTCATTCATTATTATCTCAACAGGTCACAGATGTGCCGTTGTCTCCGGACAAATTATTTTTAGTAAATGTAGCATGTAGGTAACATGCTACATTACAAATTATAGTGTACTAGATGCGCCCCGCAGCTTTGCCCACGAACCAGAGTTTTTCTTACAAATTTCAGAAATTTATTGCACACCCCCTAGGGGTTATTGTGTAAAAAGAAAAAAATCCTACGTGTTTAATTATTCAATCCATAGTTCATTTATAACGAGTTTTGAGTGAATCGAATCAAGGAAAAATTATTTTCCATACAAACTTTACCACCCTATTTAACCCCCTCAGAGGTTAAAATTTCCAAATTTTAGTTATTATAGCCTATTTACAATAAACTATCTACCTACCTACGAAATTTCATTAAAATAACTTAAGTAGTTACAAAGATGACCTACTTATAACGAACATTCACACAGACTTTCCCATTTATTATAATAGTTAAATTATTAAAAACAAAATAATTCACATTTTATTTCATGTATAATATTTTTCGTAACATAAATATTATTTTCTACTTAACAATTCTGTACGCATCTGTAATACTTAAATTTCATTACAACGCCACCAAGCGAGGAAGGATAGCTTGTAGTATCGTGCGGCCGCTTTTTAATGTTCATTAGAATTTGGTCTGGTTATCTACCAAAAATATTTCGAATGGTTTTCTATCATTATTGTCTAAAGTAATGGGTATACAAAGATGATTTTTTGCATACGTATTCTTAAAATAGGGCGCTAATTATTGTAGAAGCATGTATTAAGCCAGCTCACAGGAAACTAGTGTTTTCGTATCCTAAGTAATGTAATTTCACTCAAGATAACCTCAAAAAAAAGACAAAATCGTTAATAACTCGTCTATTATATGTAGTAGGCCGGCGAAACTATACAGGATCGTGTGAATATATAATGGGTACCAGTCGGCACTAACGCGAAGTCCTTGGTCTTGTTCATTCGAGAGCCAGAGCATTTTTCCGTTTTCTAGGAAATACAATAATATCTCCTGAACCATGCTACTCATGTTAATGGAAATTACGGCGCAAATAGGCGCCAATTATACTGGATCTGTAGGTAAAAAAATGATGACTGTGCGTTCAGCCGTTTCCGAGATATAGAAATCACCAAAACGTTCGCCCAGCAAAAAACTAAATATCTCTAAAATCTTTAGAGGCGCAAATTTGGCTTTAACGGCGCATTTAGACTAGTATATAAGCTATCTTTTTGCATATTTAAAATACAGCTACACCCTTTTTTTAAAAAAAGTTTTGCTGGGCGAACGTTCGTGCAGCAAAAACAGTTTTTCATAAATATCTCTGCAGCCCTTGGAGGCGCAAATTTAAAATTTCGGGCGCATTTACACGGTTTAGGGCGCTGATTATCTGCATCATTCGATTCTTGAAAAGACGATACTTTTTGCTGGGCGAACGCACACTAACAAACTAATGACGATAGAATAAACATTTTGAAGTAAATAAACTATATTTTTAAATAATACTGAAAAAAAATGAGGGACAATTTCTCAGTGGAACGTAACAAAAAAGTAAAGCTGTGTTCACCTTCGAATACTTTTAATACAAAAATTACTTCAGTCCAATAAAATAATATGTAATAGGTACAATTTAGATTAAAACGAATTACAGGAATTTGGTAAGTAAGTATTTGGTTCCCATATTTTACGCTGTTTTTCTTTTTATTCTCTGTTAAATCTTAAATATTTTTAGTTCTTGTCGTATTCTGTGTACCTAAGTACTTTTTTTAATTTCATCATTTTTTCTGGATATTGTTTCAACTTTTCTCTATATCTTTTCATACGTTCGGCTGGTGTCACTGCCATTTAGTTCATTCCTACATCAAAATAACGGTAAGTACCTACTTTAATCGGGTGATAAAAAAAAACATTTTCGAAAAATTGTAATACCTTTAAAAAACAGTAACACACACCGCTACACATAATAATAAATTATAGACTATCTACGTAGGTACACATATGATTTTTTTTATCTTTTTTCTTTTTATCCTATTTTCTACGAAAGTTGCATGAAAATATCAAAATAATATTATTTGCCTGTAATTGGTAATATTTCAGTCAACTTTAATAGGTTATTTTCTTGAATTTAATTTTATTGTTACTACTGCTTAACATAAAACCGTTATTATAGGTTTCTAGGGTAAACAGAATAAAATCACAAGTATAAATGGGGCTTTAGCGTTACATTGAGTTACAATTTCTTCCGTTGAGTTACATAATTTCTCAACGGAACGTAACGGTTCTGCTGATTCAAAATTAAAATGAAAAACAAAATAGGTTAGACGATTCTTTTCCTATTGTTTTAATTCATTTTAGTTGAAGTGATTATATAGGAAACTAAATAATTTTAAATTGCTACGTAAAACAAGCTACTAAAAACACTAAAAGCACTAAAAACTCCGTCACTCAATGGAATACAAAAAAGTCACTCGGAGATCAGTCACCTGCCACGGCTTACTGTTTCAAACAGGATCAAAAAAAATCAAAACAGATGACGTATTTCGTCTGTTCAGTGTTGTTAGTTCAATAATAGTCCATTGAAATGTTACATTTTTTAGGCCTAACCTTGCGTTTTTTAGAGGACGCAATTTTATTTTTTTGATGTGTAGGGGGGGTCAGTGTTAAGCTAAAACCAAGTTTGTGGGGTCGCCACCCTTGTCCCACGGCCGCCATCTTGAAAATAGGGGTTGAAATGGTTTTTACGATATAAATCTTAAACTATTTAACTGATTAAAAAAATTGTTAACATTTTTTGTTGCAAATTAAATTCTCTACAACTTTAGTTCAGTAACTTTTTGTCGTAGATCTAAAAATAAAAAAGTTATAAGCGAAAATCTTCAGAAAAGGCCGCCCTATATACTTAGTCTTAGTTTGTAGTATTTTATGTATTATTTTCGAAGTGAGTACTATTTTTCAGTAGGTACTCTTAACTATTCCTATATTATACGTGTGTACTAATAATATGTCATCAGTTAATGTTTTTTTTTTATTTACTTTGTTATTATAATTTATTTAATCATAAATTTTGCAATATTATTAAAAAAATATTATTGATTCTTTTTCACTCCATAACAGGATTTAACAATTATTGATTTTTAAATTAATTTTAAATCTGATGGCCGTTACCGAGAATACTGTTCAGCTAAAAAATACCCAAGTGACCATGAGGGAACAAAATAACAGCTTCCTGCTATTGTTATTATTATTACTTACCTCTGTTATTGTAAGAATAGATCATAACATTGTGTTGAAGTTGTTGTTTAACCTATATCTTTTAGTTGTGCTACATAATATTTCTCCACGTGCGGATGTATTTTGTTCTGTTTTTAATTGTGAAGACGATTTTGAATGATTTTAGACACGAATGAATGAATGAATGAATTAAAACTCTCTATTGTACATAAACCTACTACACAAATAAAGAAAATAATACATAAAATACTACAAACTAAGACTAAGTATAAAGGGCGGCCTTTTCTGAAGATTTTCGCTTATAACTTTTTTATTTTTAGATCTACGACAAAAAGTTACTGAACTAAAGTTGTAGAGAATTTAATTTGCAACAAAAAATGTTAACAATTTTTTTAATCAGATAAATAGTTTAAGAGATATATCGTAAAAACCATTTCAACCCTTATTTTCAAGATGGCGGCCGTGGGACAAGGGTGGCGACCCCACAAACTTGGTTTTACCTTTACACTGACCCCCCCTACACATCAAAAAAATAAAATTGCGTCCTCTAAAAAACGCAACCCCAAATGTAACTTTTCAATGGACTATAAACAAATATCATTGAGTAGTAATTTTAGGAGAAAATTAAGAAATAGTTCGTAACTCAATAGGATTTTCCACTGAGGTTAATTTTTAGTCCACACGTTAAATTCTATGTATCTCAATTTCTGGTAGATAATATAATATTTTTAACACAATAAACCTTTTAAAAACAATTTCCAAAGGCTGTAAGCCCTACACATTATATCTTTGCACTGGACAATACAAAAAAAACGACTTTAAAATTTTGATTTTTGAGAAGGACATAGGAAAAATCATGTTTTGCAAAAAACAAAGTTAATTTTTAAAAGCAAATCTTTGATGATTGAATGATATTTTAACAAATCCTCGAGGCCTATAATGTATAATTTCACATTAAAATTTAAGTTTGGGTAGGAAACATTTATATTTTTCAAAAATGCAATGAAGGTTGGGAGTACATTGGATAAACGCATAAGACAACAAAAAAAAAATATGCCCAGGTAGATGCTGGATGCTGCAAGCTGACAGACAGGGCGCCATGGCGCTCATGAGGGGAGGCCTATATCCAGCAGTGGACTGATATAGGCTGATGATGAAAACACAGGTAGGACACACAACTATCTATCTTATTAAGTGGTTCACAGCCGCCACTAGAGGCGCTGTTCAAAACTATAAATATTGACCGAGGTTAGCCACCTGCCTCTTCATATCTGTCAACTGAATTGCATCTGTAATAAAATAAACCGATTCTGTTCTAGCTGCGCTGGTTTCTTTCCACATTTTACATGTATAAAACTGATTGTTACTAAACAGAAAGTGTAATATATGTATAAAAATTATAGCTGTGATTATAAATTCACTGTTTTTTACCCTATTGTCTAAAGAACCGGGTGCCCGGTTCTGTATTGAAATTGGAATCAAAAGAACCGGTTCTCAAAATATGGCCGGTTCTAGATCCCCTAGTCAAGTTACGTACGAAAATGAATCTATACTCTAATTCATAGAAACATAGATATTTTATGTAAACAATGACATTTATGAATGAAAACTTAAGAAAAGCTTAAAATAATAACAGACAACAGCAGGGTAACAGCAAGCTAACAACTAAAAAGCACAACTTTAACTTCTACAACACATAATTGCTCAAGCACAGCGAAAAAGATGCAATTTTGAGTTCGACAACGAATGAGAGACCAATGGAATGATGAATGAAAACTGTCAAAATCACGAATAGTTTGAAGCTCTTGCAACTTGCTATGATGATACCAGTGTCGCAAAATATGTTCCACCAATATTCCTGTGGTTTTGTAACTCATTTGTTTACAAAAAATATCTATATTGTTGAATCGCGGTATAGTGAGGAAGCCCCATGTCAACTTCAACTTCTTTTTGTATGGCATCACCTTATGGCTTTTCGCCACGACTCTGCCAGTGTCATAATCTTCTAAAATAGAATTAGAAGCCCCATGTCTGCGGATTCTCGAACGCTGGTATTTAGAATTCTAGCGTGGACATACTAGTGTTGGTGACAAATCTCGCGAAGGACGCACAAAATCCGCCTTCACTGAAGATAACATCATTGCTGTGAGATGACTAATTAGACATCTAGGTCTCGCGTTAGAATATACGCGTATGTAGTAGTGACAGCAGGGGCGGGAGAAATGTGTTGGCGAGGAGGCGACAAGCGTTTGGTATGCAATCAGCTACTTATTATAACACGTCGGTCTAGTGCCGTATTATTTACATTTGCACAGTGAATAGAGTCGAGTTAGAGAAGTGTGGGTGTCCTACCTGAGGGGTCCGGGTGCGGGGGCGGCGGCGAGGGGGGCGAGGGGGCCCGGTCGCGCAGCGCGGGGTCGGTGGCGTGCGCGCGCCACGGCAGGCGGCGGCCGGCGCGCGCGCACGCCTCCAGCCACTCGGCGCGCACCACGGGCACGCCGCGCCCTCGCGCCACCACGTCGCGCATCTTGGGCGTGTTGGGGAACGCGCAGCTGCAACCGAGAGACGCGCGGTCAGAGGGGCGGGGGGGTGCAGGCGCGTTCTCGTACCCGCTCAGTACGAACACGACGCCCTCCAGAGGGGCGGGGGGGTGCGTGCGGCTGCAGTAAGAGTACGTACATGAGGTGCGTGCAGGCGGGCCCCCAGTCGCGCTGCGGCCGCGCGCCGAGTGCCACGGCGAGCTCGCGCAGGCGCCCGCGCCGCGGGTTCTCGTACCCGCTCAGTACGAACACGACGCCCTCCAGCGGCCGCGCGCCCTCCGCTCCCCTCTCCACATCTGCAATAGACCGTTCTTTGCATCCAAACAAATGTCACTTAGGTACCTATGTCATAAGAATACATAAAAACAGTGTTCTACACTGTTGTCAAAACTTTCCGGAGGCTTAGATTGCCCAAAGCTGATGGGTAATGGTCTAAGAACCGACTGCAAGATTAGCCCGCTCATCGTTTTTTGCTTAAAACCAAATTTTTTTATTTATATGTAAGAAGGAGAATATATTATGTATGTATATCTACCAGGTTGCCTATCAGAATTTGGTCGCAAGTATTTTTTGTTTCATATATTTTAGGAAAAAAATTACGTCCACTTTTTTAAAAAAATAATGTCTAAATGACGGCAATTTATGTAAAGATCTAAAAAATCACGGTGCCGTTGCTCACCTGGCCCCACCAGGCAGGTATAAACAGGTATAATTTTGAAACATTTATACGTAACGTAACGTACATTTATGAATTATATATCAAATTAAAGCTATTTTTTTATCTTTATTATCATAAGATGCGCCGCGCGGCTTCGCCCGCGAACAAGAGTTTTTTTTCCGTAAAAATTTCAGAAATTTATTGCACACGGGTTAAAGTGTAAAAATAAAAAATAGGTGTTCATAGTTTATTTGATTCTGACCGTTCTAAAAGTTACACCCTGTATATGTATTCTCCTTCTTACAAATAACATAAAAATTTGGTCTTAAACAAAACACGATGAGCGGGCTAATTCTGCAGTCGGATCTCATACTATAAGTATATTTTATATTATTATGTTTTCGTAACTTGGACTGGACTTTCAAGTGGTTTTACCTTTTCTATGTGATCGTGGCCGTTTCATGTTGTCGTCTCTCCCGGTGCGTCCGGCATCGTGGCGCGGCGTCCCTCGCGTGTCGCCGACCGCGCTCCTGTACCTCTCGGGCGTCCCTCGCGTGTCGCCGACCGCGCTCCGGTCGCTCTCGAGAGGAGTCGGTCTCTGTTCACTAGTAGAGGGCGGCTCTCCGCTGCTGTCGCGCCGCTCGCTGCTCCCGGCGCGTGCGAGCGGCGCCGCGGCCCCGCCCCCCGCCCCCGCCTCGCTCGCACGCACCGCAGCGCTCGCTCCTCGTATTAGCGCGCCTGAAACGATCGCTCATTAAATGAACTAAAGCAAAGCGTTCCGGCGGAGAGCTCCGACTAGAAACATTCGCGACCAACGGTAAACTGTACGAGCAGGTTTGTCTTGGTGAATACTACCAGTGTATCGTGTGACTGCGATCTATGTGGTATTTACGAAGCCTATTTGTCTTATTATATTTTGAAAGAGAACAGCCATTTTAGGAGAATGTTCTCCTGTTCGGGGTTCCGGTCAGCTCTGCGGCGGATCACTAAGTGGTCTAGGTGCGTCGAGAGGGCTCCGAAGGATGAATTCCCCATTTTGTATGGGTTATAATAATAGCGAAATGATTTGGAAGTCGAGGACATTTCCATCATATTATCCTGTATTTTGTATTCGAGTAGTCCCACCTGTGTCGAGTGCGGGTGCGGGTGCGGATGCGGCGCGGCGGTGCAGCGCAAACAGCTCGCCGGGGCGGAACGACTCCTCCTCCTCCTCGGGCAGCGCGAACATCTGGCCGGGGCGGAGCGACTCCTCCTCCTCCTCCTCAGAGAGCGCGCGCGGCGCCCGCTCCGGCTCGAACAGGTGCACGAAGGCGAGCCCGTACTGCAACAACCAGCCACACGCTGCAGCCGCGCGCTGCGCCGCCGGACGTGCCCTCTCTACCACTCGACAGGTATACCATACGAACACTCTACATAATAGTTACACTGAATAATCGTCAAAAAATAAAGACGACAGATAAAATAACAGATTTTACGCTAAAATAAAAAAATCGAAACAAGGTTCGCCAAGAGCGCGGTCGGATGCCGCTGGGACCTAATAAAGCCCTGTCGAAATCGTCGTGTAGAGTGATCGCGGTCCGGCCGCGACGCGACGTGGTGGGCTCACCTTGCAGTGTTTGTTGTAAGGCTGCGTGGCGACGAGGCGCACGCGGTCCCAGCGCTGGTCGCGCGTGCGCTCGGCGAGCGCGGCGCGCGCGAACGTGCGCACGCGCTCGCCCCCCGCGCCCGCGCCGCCCCGCGACTCGCGCGGGCCCAGGAACACGCTGCTCGGCACCAGCACCTGTGCACACGCACACACTTGCACTCTCCGCTCCGGCTCTCCGCGAGGCGCCGCTGTTCCAACTGTATACTGTACCTGATAGGGCTCCGAGGGAGTCTCCGATCGGCCCACCAGAACTTCCACCAGCGCCGCTTGATGAGCTCCGATGGTCACGGAGGATATCTGGAACCCGATAAAGATATTTCATTACTCTGGACTGTTAACTGAATAATTGTACTACTCTAAACATTCTAACACTCATCCATTCGTTCCATACTAGCGTATTAAAAGTAATCATTAGATTAGATTAGATGTATTTAATAATTCAATATTTTCAATGTAAAATTTATTTTGTTTCTTTGTGTTTGTGACTATAGAGACTTGGATGTACGTACATACCTAATTGCATGCGTTCCAAACTGTGGATGGATCCGTACAGTTTGGACCGCGGATCAAACTGTCGTGCTTATTACGAATAAATATCGTTCACGGTTTGGAAAGCCGGTTAATCTATCATTTTTTGGTAAACGATCCGAACTGTAGGTACCTACCTACGTGTAAAATGATTTTCAAAAGTTTCGACTGCGGTTTAGACTGGCGCGTGGATTTTAGAAAACTGTCAAAGTATGGCTTCCTTAAAAATAAAAATTCATAAAAAACTCATTTGTTCATAGCGTAAGCTGGATTAGTAGTTAGTACAAGAGTAACCGAAAAAAACGGCGATCTGATTTTATATCTTTTAGGTGACGAACTCGCGATTTGCTGAAGTAAATCCTAATACACGCTCCACATTCTCGTCCAGGTTCTCGCGAGAACCTCGGCGAGAACTTCTTTGGATCCACACTCACATATTCTCAATACTGTTCTCGCGCTCGATGAAGATGGACGCGGAAGTAACTGCTGCGACAAGCTTATTGCTTTGTGCATTTACGAATTATAATTACGCTTATAGAAATAGAATAGAAAAAACATTTATTTCGACACAAGTACAATAAAAACAGAAACGTAATAGCATGGAGGTAAGTGACACAAAATGGTGGTAGTTAGTTTCAAAAATATGGTGACTCTGCCTCCATGACCCTGCCTAGGTTGGCTCAACGTGTGCTGAACATGACATGTTCAGCACTGTTTTTCAGCCAAAAACCTTGAATAGTTGGCAATTTGGTGACAAAAAAAACAATAAAAATAAGTAGATGAGATCTTTAGGTCAAATAAAAAAGTAATATGTATTAGTATAACCAGCCTACTATTGCATAATATAGAAAAATGAATGAGAAGAGGTGATAGAAAATATGAAATTCAAAGGGCAAGAGAGCTGTGAAGTTCTAAGTAAAATATTATAATAATGGTTCAAGGGAGCTTGCGCATAAAAACAATATAAATTTTAATAGAGTATTAAGTAAATTTAGAATACCTAAGCAAATTTTAAGCCCAGAGAACGTAGCCAAGTTTTCTCTGTTCTTCCATTAAATAGGCTTTTACTTTTTCCTAAAATTATTTTTTAGGGTTTCTAATAGGTGGTGGTATACTATTCCAACACTTATCACTACATAGTATAAAACAAAGTCGCTTTGTCTGTCCCTATGTCCTTATGTCTCTATGCCCCTTTGAATGCTTATAATACAACCGTGCGAAGCCGGGGCGGGTCGCTAGTTAAAGATAAAAAACTGTATCGATCGGTGAGTCGATCGCTACTGAGAACATGCGAGTGTGGACTGGAGTGGAGTCAATACAGGATCTCACCTGTTTTCGCGTTCTCGCGCTTTTTGTTTCGCGTCTAAAAAAGCGGAGAACTAGGCGAGAACCTGCGACGAATGTGGATCGGCTCCACCCACACTCACGTTTCTCGTGTTGTTCTTGCGCGAGAAACTTGCGAGAGTGCGGAGCGTGCTTAACGTCTTACTAAAATCAACAAGTTCGTCATATGCTTCGTTTTCTATTTTTCGGTTGCTTGCAACTATTTCATTTATTTTCCACAGACATGGATGTTCACGGAACAAACGAATGAAATCCGCAATAACTTCGACGCTCCAAAATAAGCTCCAGTTTATTTTGCGTTCATACGCACTTGATGAGCGCATAAAACTGTGAAGCAAACTCTCGCATCGACGACGTGCTAGATCGAACTGTCAGCCCCGTGCATATACACGTACGTTTCGGGGCGCGACATGGGACGGCGCGTGCGGTTTCCCACAGTCCGAACTTTAGGTGTGCAGGTCGCTATTGAGTCAAAAAGAGCATTTTAGCGTACTCTGAGTGTTATAGATTATAGAGTATTGCTACGTGATATAGAGTACAATACTCTATTTTAGAGTACGGTTGGTAACCCTCCTCGACACCTACCGTGCAGGCTCGCTCCAGCTGAAGCACCACGGAGGCGACGGGCTCGCCGCGCGCGCACAGCCAGCGCCCGCGCCCCACCTCACTCGACAGCAGGTTCGCAGCCGGGTTCTCCTGACAACAATCAATTTTGGTCTTGGTTTTTTAGTCATTTAAATTTTTCTCTTTAGTTATTTATTAAAGAATTGAAACTCGGAATAACCAACAGCTACGCATTTGCTCCCCTTGGATTCGAGACCCTAGGTCCATGGGGTCCGAGCACCGAGGCTCTTCGGGTTGTTAAAAAATTATCTGATCGTCTGGTCGATGCGACGCATGACCTGAGAGCTGGTGAATATCTGGCTCAGCGCATCAGCATTGCCATACAGCGTGGTAATGCAGCCAGTGTCTTGGGGATGCTTCCGACTGGTATTGACATGGATCAATTGAGCTACCTTTAGACTGTTCGCAACCGTCTGCAGTTAGCTCAATGGTTTCAATTATAAATACTAGTTGTAATTTTTCTATTC
Organism: Eupithecia centaureata; assembly: GCA_944547425.1. Lineage (NCBI taxonomy): Eukaryota > Metazoa > Arthropoda > Insecta > Lepidoptera > Geometridae > Eupithecia > Eupithecia centaureata. The sequence goes on along the minus strand of OX155688.1, from coordinate 81,484 downwards.
CTTGCTTGTAATTTTCGTTGTTAATAAAGATTTTTACCAACAGCTGACTTGTTTGACTGAATGTTTATATTTACGTTTTATATAGGTATTTTATTCTTATTCCCTTACGCAGGGACGAGGTAAAATAGGCCCTGGCCCTCGCTCGTTTCATTAGGAAGGCACAGAAAATTATTTTGACATAATAATAAATCAATTACCTACCTCTAAGCATGTAAGTTGCATGTAACCGTTACTCTATAAATACTCTAAATATAATTTGTACTAACCGAGTCTTCGCTGCTGAAGCTAACAACATAATCTATTTTCACTCGCGGCATTATTACAGTTGTGGGTTCAGTTAATATTTTTGTAGAACATGGTTTACATTGATAAAACACATTTGAACAAATTAGAAATTACCCCGTCGTCGTCGCTATACTTCTATTACCGTACTCAAAGAGAATATAAATATTTTTCCTTAGTAGTTTGTGATAAATACTACACCGTACTGTTGTACCTAGGGAGGACGGGTAGGAAAGGATCCATAATATTAGATATGATAAAAAACAAGACGAGGGTTTATTTTTTTATCTTCTGAATTTCTGAATAAGGTTATGGTTATTTCAACAAATAAAAACTTTACTATAAACTAGTAGCTTCAACTTCTTCATTATAGTTCTTTGTCTGGTTTGACGCAATTTTGATTATTATTAAATTATATTAAACATTATAAATTCCGCCGTTTTGCTGATAACAATTCGCCTTTGACCCAAAAAACACGCACATATTAAAAACTATTAATATATAGTGCATAAAGTGCAGAGCAGAGGGGCAATTAGGACACATGAACCTATTTTCGGTACTGTAATACTCCTCTATGAATAAATGAATGAATGAACACTTTATATGTACTCAAGAAAAACTTTAAAAGAGCTTATAAATAATTTAAAAATAATAAACAGAACAAAAAGGTGGCCTTATCGCTGAGAGCGATTTCTCCCAGGCAACCTTTTATTGAGAGAAGCATAGATATAAGAATTGGGTAGGTAGTGCAGTGCACAGGTAGAAAATAATAATAATAATAATATGGTTGGGTAGAGCAACAACTGGTTAGTTCAATCACCTAAGACTTCCGGAAAGATGGCTGATCAGTAAAGATGTGTAACTTTACTTACACAAAACATTTAAAAATATAAAATAAACATCAGACAAGGCAATATGGCTGTAATATGGCTTTAGCCTGTTCATAAAAATGGACAAATTAAACTGAAAAATCAATCACAAAATAGATGGAATTGCTACCGCGTTATCTGATCGATATGATATAACATTTTGAATGTACATGGCACCTGATCAGGTGTTCAAGTTTTACAAATAATTTAGTGGTTTTCGCGGGTATTTTGAAGATTGGACAAGGTAACTATACTAAATTTAACCTGGTGATTATTTTAACGTATTTGTTGCGTTCCTAATCTTTGTTTTTCATAAGTTATTGAGCCTGCTATAATTACCCCACAAAATTGTGATCGGAGATTATTTTCTCGGAATTGGCTGCACAAATTGCCCCACTGTTTTTATATGAACTTGTCAAAAACCAGTGATGTCCACAGCATGGAAGTAAACGTCGATAAAAAAATTCAAGCACGTGAAACTGAGAAAAAATACTGAGGCTTTGAAAGAAAGAAAGAAAGAAAAATCATTTATTGCCTATACATTTCTTAAACTTGAATTAAAAACCGCAGTCTTGCCTTGTGTTTAGTGCTCCATACAAATTTATACAAAGCTGTGTGACCCGATTTCGGTCGCGCGGTCGCGGTCGCGCTTCGCGGTCGCTAGGAACGGAAGGCTACCGCGACCGATTTTGTATGAATTTATATGGAGCCACGCCCTTCGCGCGTTGCGGTCGCTAGGAACGGAAAGCTACCTTTAGTGTTCAGATGTGCGTGTACTGCAGTTTTATGGGGTATTTATTGAAAGAGCGATTTGAAAGTTTAAAGGTTGTTTCTATCATGTGCTTCTGTCGTGAGAGTAGGAATATTTTTACCTTTCTTTTAAATGTAAAAAATCTTAGTTTAATTCTGAATGGAGGTGGTAGATTATTCCAGATCTTTGAAGCCCTGTATTTGAAACAACCCTTAAAACCATTAGTCTTGTGATTTGGGATGGCAAGGAGATTAATATGTTTGGAACGTGTGTTGCGATCATGTGTGTGAATCCTTAGATCAAGTAAACTTATCAAAAAGATATTCTGGTTTCTTGTCATAGAGAATTTTTTGAACAGTTCATGCTAAATGAGGTTCTCTTCTGTCCTTCATGTTTAAGATACCTTTTTTTGCTAGGTATGGACTAACGTGCGATCTACTAGGCATAGAAAAGCAAAACACACTGACCTGTATCTATTGTATATATATAGAGGTCAGTGGCACCCACAAAATAATAGGATGCTAACGCATGTGGCACCCTCATACATGCATTTTGCACTCGCTGGATGGCGTCTTCTGTCTTTACCCAGAGCCTAGGACCATAAACGGCATTATAATAGCTAAATGGAGAAAGAACAAGAAGGTCGCACAGCATCAGTCTAACCTCTTCTGATAAATATTTCTAGTGTAGAGGCAGTGACCTCTATACACTGACCTCTATATATACAATGTATAGATACAGGTCAGTGCCTCTATATACAGCGTGTAAACAGACAACTATCGAAAACGAAGGGGGATGGCAAAGCACCTTTAAACTTAAACAAAACAAAAATCCGCAGGCCGAAAAAAAAATTGTAGCCGAAGATAAACATGTTTAAAGATTTTCAATTATTTTGTTTGCAAGCAATGTACGCGTCCACTTCGATACCTACGCCGCCGCGCCGACACGTGAGTCGCGCGCGACGCATCACTCACTACATAACATAAGTACATCACTACATAGTATAAAACAAAGTCGCTTTTTCTGTCCCTATGTCCCTATATCATTATGTCCCTTTGACTGCTTCATCATCATCATCATCATCAACCTATATTAGTCCACGGCTGGACAAAGGCCTCCCCCAATGAGCGCCATAGCGCCCTGTCTTCAGCTTGACGCATCCAGCATCTGCCAGCAGTCTTTCGCAGATCGTCATCCCACCTGGCCGGAGGGCGTCCTACGCTACGTTTAACGAGTCGCGGTCTCCACTCAAGAACACGTTTACCCCAACAGTTGTCGGTTCTTCGCGAGATATGGTCGTAATCGTTTTGACTGCTTAAATCTTTAAAACTACGGAACGGATTTTGATGCGGCTTACTAGCGACCCGCCTCGGCTTCGCACGGTTTTATTATACGTATAAACCTTCCTCTTGAATCACTCGATCTATTAAAAAACCGCATCAAAATCCGTTGCGTAGTTTCAAAGATTTAAGCAGTCGATAAACATCAGGGATATAGGGACATAGGGACAGAAAAAGCGACTTTGTTTTATACTATGTAGTGATACACTCGTGCGAAACCGGGGCGGGTAGCTAGTAAAGTTATAAGTCGTCAAAGTTTAAGGTAAGGTCTTTATAGCAAGTACCTAGGCTGTCGGTACTCGGTAGATATTTCACGACTTACCTAAAGACACGAGCAGCTGGGATATTGCTGGTTCGTTCGGCTATCTTTCGCAGTAAGTAAATGCGCAACACTTCTGACGCATTTCCTAGAGCTTCACCATAAGAAACACAAACATTTGCCCATACTCCATCGCACTGAACATTATGTTGGCAAATAAAACACACTTACTAAACACAACCGATACACATCACATTCTCCATAGCACATCATGAGCATTTGTCCATACTCCCTCGCACTAAACATGTTTATAAAACACACCGAAAACACAGAAAGTAACTCCCACTATTTACTTTCCTACACTAAGACCATGTACTTAAGAAAAACTTTAAAAACACGCATACCACACTAAAAATCTGTTTCACAAAACAAAACAGTATTCGCAAATTTCCGCAACGACCGCGCAAGTTCGAATACTAACACCGACTAAAAGACGAATAAAAATAATACAAGCACTATGTACCTACATAGAGAAGTTATGCATTCAAAATCCGTTTTTAAATGCCGACAGCCAAAGTGTTATAAACCTTATGCCTAATTAAATAAAGTTTAGATTCCTTTCCATACATTTCCTTTGACTATAGCCGACTGGCCGCGTAACGACCCACGGCGCGGCGCTCCGCGCCCGACAAAGAAAAACACCGCTGCTGTTATAAACCTTATGCAGAGTGGAATAAGGTTTTCCTATACCAAAGCAGATTATTCAGTATCCAATAAGGTTCAAAATGGGGCATACTCATTTTAAAATCTTTATCACAGAATTATGAGATAATTTTATTTTTTTCGCGGGAATATTTGAATACTACGACTAGTAAAAGGATTACTTAGTTATGAACGTTTCCAGCTAGAATTAACTTTTTACCCTGAACCAAAAAAGCACAGAATACATAATAGTAGTATACATGGTCATACATTACATCCCAAGGTTGCCTGGATGGAAGATATGAGAGAACTTTTAGCGATAAGACCGCCCTTTATACTATGTATGCAGTATTTTTGTTTTGTTTTCTTTCTTTGTGTGGTACCTAGGTTTAAGTATAATAAAAAAGAGTTTTCTATTCTATTCTAGTAGGAACAGGTAGGTAAAATGTAAATGATATCTTCAATTTGTTAATAGAAGTAGAAGTGTTAGGAAGGGTTCGATCCTACAATCTTCAGATTGAAAATCGAGTGTATTCTTTCTATGCCAAGACGGCAAAATACAGATAGCCTCCAGCGAGCAGCGCGGTAACCTACGTGCGTACCTAGCGTATGTATGTATCTTGCGTAGATAGATAGATACCCATTTCGCTCGCGCAGTCGAGCGGTGGTGCGGGCGTCCATAAACAGCTGAGTTGAGGTCATTCACTTGCGTGCAATACATTACATCTTTTTTTTAATTTGTTTATTTTTGCTTTTAAAAATTGTTTATTCGTGTTGATATGTTTTCTTAGTGTTGTACTATGGGTGTGTAACTAGATAAAAAAATAAAAAAATATAGAGAGGTGAAATTTTATTCGCGTTTTTTTTTCGATAAATATGTTCAGAATCATGGTCTGATTGCCACCTTTCATTTTTCGATAGTAGTCTTTTTACACCCTGTATACAAGTACGCTTGTATAGACACAGGTCAGTGTGTAGAGGACTTTAATTTTGTTAAAAGCGTTCCTTACTTTCTTGTTTATATGTTTGACAAATGTTTGACGAACCTCATTTCACCATCAAATTAATCAATCAATAAGTCCTAAACTCCTAGCGTCCTGTTCTATGGGAATAACCCACTGACCTCTATATATACAAGTATATACTTGTATATATAGAGGTCAGTGGAATAACCATAGACTTAAAATTTTTCACTACGGGAATAACCGTATTATTTATATTTATTCAGTTCCGGGTTACCATTACGCGCTTTCTGTATTTGCGTCTTTGTACCTAAAAACATCATTTTAGACTTAGGGCTCAAACACAAAACTGCGAGCTCGCATCGCATCGCAAATATCTGCGAGCTCGCACGATAACGTCCGATCTCATTTGCATCGCGCATTCCTGTCATATTACGTCATACTTGGTGACCCCCCTTTTAGTCCGCTCTGAGACAACTTTAGCGAAAGATGCGCGGCGCCTGAGCCGCCTTCTTTGTGTTGTAAAAAAAAACTGCTTCAGTTCTCAACTCATAGTAATTTCGAGTAAAATAGTTCCCTTCAGAGTTCATAATCGTATTAAATGGATTAATCCAGAATCTTCTTTTTCTTTTATATCTATTTAACAATAACTGATTTGGACGAGGAGTAGGGCCAATTTTGTTTGTTTTGTCTTTTAAAACACAAAAATGATTACTAATTTTTATCACACTTTGAATCATTTTTGCATTTTAATTTTTGCACCCTACATAGCTCTTTCCATACAAAATTAATTTTGTAATAATGATCCAGGCGCAAGTTTTCCCAATTATCTACTAAACTATTACAATTCATTCTTTATATTATTTATAGCAAAAAAGTTGAGTTTACATAGCATTAAATTAAATTAAAATAACAACATTTTGTATTACAAAGCTAGATAAATACCGCCACAAACTTAAATATCGATTATCTCGAAATGAGGTTTGTGTGGGTTGGATCATTTTAACTTAAATCGCTTCAATTATCTTTTTGGGATCCATCTTACGCTTCCTAAAAACACGTCCAATACGGCTGACTAAACTTGAAGGTATGGTTACCCTACAAAACGGTTCGCCGCACAAATTCGCATCGCAGAAATTCGCAAATCAAGTTCGTGTGACATCGCATCACATCGCATCGCATCGCACCAAATCGCAGTTTTGTGTGGGAGCCCTTAGCGGGATTAAGAAAAAGCGAGTTTTTGGTGGCCCAAGAGAATATCTTTTCAAGGTCTACATTTACAAGAGCCATCGCTTCGGTTCATTTTCCGGCTTAAAACTGTAGTAAACCTGTGTATCTTTTGCATAAAGATGATATTTGCAGGTTTCTATGTGCTCAGGCATGTCAGCTTTAGGACATTATGTTATTGAAAATGTTTAATTTGTCTAAGTGTCCTCTATCTGAATACTCATATAATTATTAGGGATGTAACGATACCCAAGCCGATACGATACCTACCGATACTGATTATTGTAGTAAATAATCGGCGATACCTATATCATTATAAATAGAAAAAAAAACTTTTTATGCATAAAAGTCAAATCAACATAAAAATGAAAGTGCTAATTATGAAAGTAATAAATTAATTATCATTACAAAGAGTGGTAAAGTAACCCGATATAAAAGATTCTAGGTATATTTAAAGTTAACTTTTGGTATGTTTTTGTTAAGAAAACATAGTTTATTTAAATTATTTGCAGATAATCTGTAACACAAATCATTTTGTATTAGACCGGCAGTTGAAAACAGACGCTCTCAGGCAACTGAGCTCAGTTGATAAGCTTTCTAAACTCTTGATATCGGTTATGTATACTTATAATCGGCGATCCCGATATATCGCCCGATATATAGGTATCGGTATCGGAATCGTTACATCCCAATAATTATTCAATAAAAACATATACAGTAAATTATAATGAAGTGTGCTTTTACTACCTACCATAATAAGTAAAATAATGGATTAAATGGTTGTTTTTACTAAACATGAAATCATCTATCCTTTTCTTCTTACTTTCAGAAACGGATATTATTAATTAATATCGACTTCTTTTACCGAGTTTGTTAATAGGTATCGATGTCGATAGTCAGAGCCTCAACACTAGTATGTATGGGAGACTAAAAAGTGGTGCCCGAATTACCCCGCATGAATTTTAAATAGTTTTTCAATTCAACAACTTAAGGGCCATGGCAATACTGAACTCATCAAAAAAAAAAACAACACTCGCTCAGTTGCAGCGATGCCAGATCTACTGACTTAGCAGTAGATCTACCTACTTTTTTAACCGTCCACTGATTTATTTCTAATAGTATTTCGTGAAATCTACCTGATTTTCCCGAGCGCCAATAACTCCGTGACCCCGCCTAGGGTATAATATGTTCCTTGTCCGTGACTAAATAAGTAAGCTAAGTACTTGTCAGTATCACTTCACGTACCTTCCGCTTCTGTAAACGTTTTGTGTACCTACTCTAGCCGGAGGCGGAGCGGAAGCGAAGGCGTTTTTTCTTATGGCACCGCATAGGATTCCATGGAATACAACTCGCACGCCTACGCCTAGGCGCCTCCGCTCGAGCAGCGGCGCCCGCTCCGCCTCGGGCTTCAGTGTGTGGAGACCTTTAATCTACCTGATTTTTATTCCAATCTACTGATATTTTATTGAACCTTCTACCAGTGTTGCCAACTCAGTGGATTTTCCACTAGATCTGGTTGTTTAGATTAGCATTTTAGCGGACAAATTTTGGTTTTAGTGGCTAGTGGATTTTTCTAGTGGCTTAGATTGTTTCATTTAGTGGTACGGCTAGACATTTAACCACCAGCACAATTTACATATCTACAGGAAAGAACTTGGACGTTTACATTACATGATGGGTATATTTTTTGTTTGATATGTAGACAACACTCCTATGTGGTGGGTGTATGTCGGGCATTCCCGGAAAAGAGTGTCAATTTCTTAATTTATTTTGATTTTAGTCTTTATTTGTATGACCACTAGGTCAAATTTGATTTGAAATTAGAAGGTTTGCATATGTTTGTTTCGTATGCATGCACAGAAATATACCATAGTTAAAACGCGAAGGAAAATGCTGCAATAACTACATGTTACCGAACAGCGCAGTGCAAAAAATTGGAACTGAACTTCTTTATCTTCTGATTTTGAAGAATACACTTCTTCTTCAAAATCAGAAGATAAAGAAGAAGCCGATTCTTCCGAAGTAGATTTTTCATCTACAATGTGATTTTTCGAACCTTGATCAAACGAAATTTGCGGATACACGACACATATTTATCGATAAAAACCGAGATAAAAAAATTTAATGTTATTTTTTTTAAACACAAGTCAAGTACAGATATCAACAGGAATCTCAACTGATTTAATCTAAATGGCAGAAAGTTCCTAATTTAAATGGTGAATAACATGACAACGGAAAGAGATACACCCCCAGTTTTTGAAGGATTTGTACAATAAATTATGAAGTTTAAAACAACATGCAAAAAAGTACACCTTAATTACCCAGTTTTAAAGTTACAGAGAAAAAATAAAATAAAAATCGTTTTTTTTTGGCTTGTTTTTAAAAAAATACTGTTTTTACTACGCTTATGTATTGTGTTTGTATTTTTTATTAGCTAGGTAAACTATCTAGTTTTCAAATGAGACTACTTCGAGTGAAATACACCATTTATTCAAAAAGAAATGAAGAAAAAACCAGATGAAGTAGTCTTCATTTTAAAAATTATTAAAACTGCTTTGTTTTTGAGATAAATAACATATATTTTTTTTTATCTTGATATTTACCGATAAATATGTGTCGTGTATCCGCACATTTCTTTTGATCAAGGTTCGAAGAATCACATTGTATATTTTGTTTGTCTTCTTGTAATTTTGTACCTAACTGAAATTAACTGATTTCATGATACAATTTAGGATAATGTTATTTTTTTGCCAAAAAGTATCTTGATAATGTTAGTGGTTTTCTGGTGGTTTGAAGGATAGCAAAACTTAGTGGTTTTCTGGTGGGTTAACACGCTAGAATTTGTGGATTTGTTAAAAATTTGTTGGCAACACTGCTTTCTACTGTTTTTTTCAGATTCCATCTGGCAACACTGGTCAGTTGCATTGCAAAAGCAAAGGGAATAAAAACGCTTTGTAGATAGTCTAGTCCAGTGTGACCAGATTCAGTATTTTAATACTTTTTCAGTATATTTTGTCCATTATTTTGAATATGAGTATTTTTGTAGGTATATTGCCGGAAGTCGGTATATTTGGGTATATTTTGGTAATGAAGTTGGTAGCACCGTAAGCAATGGTCCTCGCGAACGTTGGTCTTCGCGAATCAATTTTCGGGGAATTCCGTGAACATCAACTATCTAAGAGCTTGTCCAGAAAGGGCGAATTCGCCGCGAATCGGTTCGCGCGAAATGACTCGCGCGTAACCGAGATACTAGACGCCCATACATTGCGTCCAGAAGCATCGCGCGAATTCAAAACACGCGCGTAAATCGCGAGCAATTCGCCAGACTCTCGACTCGCGATTGATTCGCGCGTATTACGCGCGTGTCGAGATACTAGGGATGCCTTGTAGCGTCCAGATAACGCGCGAACTCAGAGCGAGTGGACGTATTGAGGGAAATGGAGCGCCAAAATTTTGACACGGAATTCTCAAGTTATTTAAATGAAATTTGGTACATAGATAACTTAGGACCTAGACCTTACTATTATAATAAATGGGAAATTCTGTGTGAATGTTTGTTATAAGTAATCTTCGTAACTACTTAAGTTATTTAAATGAAATTTGGTACTTAGATAGCTTAGGACCTAGAATAAGACATAGGATATTAAAATTTCGAAATTTTAACCTCTTATGGGGTTAAATAGGGTTGTAAAGTTTGTATGGGAAATTATTTTTCCTTGGTTTGATGCACTCAAACCTCGGTATAAATAAACTGCAAAGTAAATAATTCAACACTATTTTTTTCTTTTTGAAACTACTCTAGGAAACTACCCCGCTTCGCATGTTTCGTACTGAAAACGTCCCCAAATACGCGCGTGTTGATACGCTCCTTGTGGACGCAACGGTCGCGCGTAATACGCGCGAGGGAATCGCGGCGAATTCGCTTTTCTGGACAAGCTCTAAACGAACCCCGGATGCAGTCTACTTTAGAGATGATCGACATTCATCAATGGTGAATAAACATCGATGTGCTAGTAGATAGAAAACATCGATGTTTTGACATTGATATCATTGGATTCGATTTTACCTACACATAAATAAATAAATAATGTTGGACAATTCACACAGCATTATCTAGCCCCAAGCTATGCAGAGCTTGTGTTATGGGTACTAGATAATATATAACTGATATACTTAATATAATACACTACATAGATAGATATTTTTCATTATACATAAACAACATCCAGAACAACCTGAACAAATATTGCATATCGTAGGGACATTAAGTCCCGAGGTGGGAATCGAACCCTCAACCTCCTGCTTCGCAGGCGGACTTTCGCCCGTCGCGCCACAGAGGTCGTTAAGGATGTTAAAACTGAAAACAATTTTAGTATTAAAAGGTAATTTTTTTTTAACAAACATGTACCTTGTTTTCCGATAGTTCTATAGTCTGAGTTTTCCACTAGATGACACTGATCACAGTAGTCGGAGTAAGATTTTTTTATTATTTTGGACAGACTAAAGAAAAAACACCTGTGAAAGAAATTTTTTTTACGTCATATCAATCTCATGAAATTATGAGACAAATTTATTTGTTACTGAAAACATTTATCACTTTTAATTCTTCGAAATGAATGCTATATAACTCTAACATTTATAGCGATGATTGATGATGATTATTACAATAAATATGTTAAGAAAATCAGTATTTTTATAGGTATATTTGCCCTGCATAGGTCGGTATATTTCCGTATTTTCTGGAGGTGCCTCGGTATTTTCGCAAAAAATAATCTGGTCACACTGGTCTAGTCACTCAGTTCGTCGGTTCCGTTCGGTCGGCTCGGCATGCCGCGGGGCGGCGTATTGTTTACAGAATCATAATATTTCGAAGCAGAAATTTGGCATTTTATGCTTTTTTACCTAAATAGTTGTTTGTTTGTTGAGTACTATCTCTTTAAAAATATAGTTGCAACTCAAACAATTCTGTAATGAACTAGTTTTAAGACTTGAGCTTTTTTTTGTGAACGCTTTTATACGCGCATCAGATCAGTGTTCGACTTCAACGTACGATAGCTCTACCTACTGTTATCGAGTACGTCGAGATGAGTTTAAGTTAAGAAAGCTCGGCTCCGACGGGATTCGGATGAGTTGAAAGTGTACGGTAGAAGCTCGTGGTGGTTTTGTTTCGTGTTAGTGTAGCGATGTGCCCGGTGTAGAGCGCGTCATGTCGGGCGAGGCGGGCGCGGGGGGCGAGGCGCCCGCGCTGGACGAGCGCGACCTGGAGCCGCGCACTCCCATGAAGCGCCTGGGCTCCACCCGGAAGATGGCAGCCTTCAACAGTCAGTATCTACTATTACAACTCCTTTTTAGTGGAGATTAAAACTTGTTTCTAAAGTCATCAGACCACCGGCAAGGTTTCGACTGTGTGTAACGAGAGACTAGTAAAGTAATCTCTCCTAATGGGCGCTCCACATTCACACGAGACGTTCACACAAGAATCTCCGGAGAATCTCAGCGAGAACTGTAGCGCGAACTTCTTTGGGTACACACTCTCACAAACTTCTCAAATAGTTCTCGCTACAGTTCTCGCGCTCAATGACGATGACCCGCGCTACTTAGAAACATGCGAGTGTGGAGTCAATACACGTTCTCGCCTGTTCTCACGTTCTCGCGCTCCTTTGTCTCGCGCCAAAAAACCGACAAAAAGTGGAGAACAGCCCGAGAACAAGGCGAGAACGTGAGACGAATACGCGAATCGCTTCCACATTCACGCTTCTCGCCTGTTTCACGCGTTCTCGCGAAGTTCTTGTGTGAATGTGGAGCGCCTATAACAAACCTCTGGTACTCAGCCCATTTTTTGATACCTAAACTTATGATAAATTGTCTGTAATGTAGTACAACTTATCTTGAGCTGCACAGGTTTTAAATCAAAAAAGCACTTAGGCCCCCATATTTACAACATTCACTTGGTACCTTTGAATGTATCATTTAACAATTGTTTGGGAAACATTGGTGAACATTTTAAAACATTTAAATCAATACCATGGATTTTAGTAACTCAGAGAAACATTAAAATAAAAAGTGTTTTGTAATGTTAGTTAAAGACGTTGTGATTTTACTGAGGTGGTGGTACAAAGGCTAACAAGAGTAACAAGCATCCATTCACCAGGACCCACCGTAACCACTAACACTCTGCCAAGTGTGCACGATTAAGAAGAAGAAAATTTTGACAAGAGATTAATATTGAATTTGGATTGTCCAGCATTATTTATTTATTTATACTTGAGTCTACCCTTCGCCTTTTCTACATAATTGATTGTCGGTCTGTTCCACCTCTCTGTTGGACGAGGGCGTCCGTCCCGGGCCGACTCCTCTTTGTGAAGGAACGGAGCGCGACAGCACTGTGAGCGTGGAGCGGCGGATGTACGACATTCATTACATACACCTCTACTCTTGTTTTAATCTCGACGCTTATAGCGGGCGTAGCATCGCACGCGAGCCTGGGCGTCGTCGCGCCGAGCCTTGCTGGTATTCATTGGGTTCCCTCGAAGTGACGCAGACTCTGGTAGAGTGTCGCCCGCAGCCTGCCGTCCTAATACTTATCATAGCAGCCAAACGCCACTTGTGAAGCCGAGTCATCCGGTTGATAGGCAGCCCGTCTAGCTAGGGGCCCGTCCCGGCTTCGCACCGCTATTAAAATTTTCTATTCACTATTCCATTCTTAGTGTCTTCTGGACTTTCGTGTTACATCTTCGGCCACGTCACGTCGTCACTTACCGTCCAGTGAACGAAGGTCTATCGATGAAAAAAAAAAAAACACTCGCACACATTACTAAGGGCTAGTAAAATATTGAAGTGGGAAAAATTCCTTCCACAAATTTTAGTACCTATTTGTTGTGGGAAATCACAACTCGAAATCAATATCTATGATTCCATGAAGATGAACTCTTCATAATTAGTTCGTAATTTTAAATTTTCAATAGAAGTCCTTAAAAGGGGTATTACACTACACGTTATTCAGGGACCTTAACCCTAACTAAGAGTGGTGTAATAAGATATAGGGTCCCTAAGGGACGGACCTGGCAAGCCTTGCTCCCCAATCGCCCTAACTACCGGCGCTGAATAACGTGTAGTGTAATACCGCTCTAAGGTAGACGATCTCAAACATTGACCCCCCCCTTCCGGACACCAGTGACGACATCGCATAGTTACCGAGCGCAGTGAAAAACACGACTCTTTTTTTCCAATACCTTTCTGTACTTACATTTTTAAACTCGTGATATTTTTTGAATGGAATTTCCGCCAATTTCATAATTGAAAATAAAGTAGTTTTGAATATAATGTACAAATTTTTTTGTAATATATTTCTACCTTTCCGCTCGCAGCTTCTCCCGCGTAGACTAAACGATTTTTCCCAAAATATTGTACCCCTTTTATGGTTTTTTTTTTTAAATTCCTGAAACACGTGTTTTAATTTTATTTATCGCTATATCAATAACACTGAAAATTTCTAAAGGTTTGTAACTAAGGTAAGGTCATAAGAAATTACATTAAAGTCACAGACATTTCTTTTTGCCAAATTGTATATGTCTAGTATTGTCTGTAAGTTACAAGCATATCGGGCCAACTACCAAAACATTTGTATTCCCCCAGAGGGGTGGAGTTTCCGAAAACCCCTTCTTATCGGGCGTCTGTGCAGTAAAAAGTACCTACCTTCCATCAGTTTTATAGCTTCAGCGGTTTGGGCTGGGCTGGTAGTCCAAAAATCGCATGTTCAGTTCCCTGTAGGTATTAAGATTTTTATGAGAATTAATACCAAGGTACAAATAAAAAAACTTTTCAAGGCGGCATTTAAATTATTTGGTTTCTATTAGCAACCCTGGCAATACGCCTAGACGACAGAGGCCGCCGCCGCGCCGCCGCTGCGCCGCGTCGCCGCCGCCGCGTCGCCACCGCGTCGTCGCCGGCTCTATTCGAATCGAAAATACTTTCGCAATCCACAAGGTTCCCTCCCTAGCACTGAATCAAACGTCTTATTATTATCGATAATATTATATACTCCATAATTTTGAACGAAACGTACTATAATTAGCTAACTGTCCGAAACCGACACTGATTGGTCCTCTGAGGACGGAATCCTAAAGACGGACGTGACGATCATGGAATGCATCATCACCGTCTGACGCAGGTTTGATCAGGTAGCACTAGGGCATGCAAAACCGGAAGGTCTTCAAAACCGGTTTTGATTTTCGGTTTTGAGGGCCCAAAACCGAAAACCGGTTTTAGCCCCGGTTTTTGCAAAAACAGCGTTGCTTGAGATTAGAGGTTAAAATATCAAGCAGGATTGATCGATTCTATCTACGCCAGCTTCTGATTGGTAAATTTTTACAAACCGAGACCATCACCCACCGGGCAGATAAGTTTGTGGCACCGTTATGTAAAAGATGTATACGTATTTTACTAAGAGTTCTTACCTAAGACGGCTAAGACTAAGGGTCTATTCTTTTAGTAAACCTTCCATGAGGTGAAGCACTTCTGGGAAACATGGATTTATTACGTGTCAATGCCGCATCTATAAAATGTTCTCACGAGTGGTCACGAATCGTCTCGCCAGGAGACTCGACGAGTTACAGCCACCTGAACAGGCCAAGTTCCGCGGAGGATATGGCACCATAAACCACATTCACACAACGAGGCAGATTATATAGTATATCAGCCCCTGTCTCTCGCTTTTGTGGACTATGACTCCGTCGAAACTTGGGCTATTCTGGAATCCTTGCAGCATTTCATCAGATTTTCGTGATACATCTCCGGCCACGTCGTCACTTACCTTCAGGTGAGATTGTTGTCAAACGAAGGAATATAGTTGACTAAAAAAAAAAGCGATGCCAAGTAGACTATCGTTATATCGAAGTGCTGAGATGTCTCTACTAAGCTACCTCTATGATTATCCAAGTACAGGACCAGCAGCTGGCCAGGTGGGATGACGATCTGTGAAAAACTTCTGGCAGATGCTGGATGCGGCAAGCTGAAGACAGACAGAGCGCTATGGCGCTCATTGGGGAAAGGCTATGTTGATGATGTATGCTGTATAGATTTTATTTAGACCTGTGTCGATGGCGATTGATTTGGTCACGGAGACTCGATCGTGATCCGTATTTGTAAACAAAAACCAACTTTATTTCGTACACGTTAAGTTATAAACAATTAAATTTAAGTTTTGATAGAAATTCGTCCGATCTTTGATATCACGTAACTAAGCTTAATCTCTTTCTTTTGCACTGATTTTCGCGACGTTTGTCACTTCACACGTACTTAATGCGAGTTGTGGGTCACGTGTTGCGGGTCTCAATTCATGCACTTTATTTAGTAAGATAGTTTAGATCGTGCAGATTGAACGATAGACTCAGTCAACCAGTGGGTCGCGATCGAAAAGGTCACGAAATATGAGCGATCAACACAGGTCTTATTTGATTTGCTATATAAAAAACAGTATTTCTGAGGTTATTCATTAAAATTTTGAACACTTACGTTAGGAATTATAAACCCTGTATATTTATGGAATAAAACAACGACATATTTGTTGAGTGCTTTCGAAAAACGTGGATTTAAATCAAATTTAATTCATTTAGGGAAAACCGGAGCTAACACCGGTTTTGTCGCTCAAAACCGGTTTTGAAAAGTTGGTATTTTTTGTCCGGTTTTCCGGTTTTCACCAAAACCGAAAACCGGTTTTGCACGCCCTAGGTAGCACGGCGGCCGAGTCTGTCGTGTGGGGTTATTGGCACAGTGCGATAGCAAGCGTCCCGCTGGAGTGTATCATAAACAACAGCAAGACGTTATTTATTTAAGTAGTGTGTAAAAGGACGCGGAGCTCGTAAATAAGAACCACTTAGTAGATGTCCCGGCGCGGCCCGTGGGCGGCTTCCTCTCGCGAGCGCGGCGCCCTCGCCCCGCCCGCCCCGCCCCGCAGGGCCCGCGCACTCGCACCGTGCCCGATGCACACGTGTGCAACACGACTCCGTTCATTTCATTTACAAATCAAAACGTCTCATTACTATTCCGCTCCGGAGGCAGCCGACGGATCCTCAGAGCTGTCGACTGCAGTGCGGGGCGCACTCGGTAGGTACGAGCTGTCGAGATCGGCCGCCGCTCGGAGACGTGAGGGCTGACCGACTGAAGGGTTGCGAGTCGTGGGAAATAGAAATACCTAAGTATGACCATAATGCTGCCTATTATATCCCGCGAGCTACGTGCGCCGAGCGCGCGGCGGGAGAGCGCTGCTATTCTCGGCGTCCGCCGCCCCCGCGCCCCGCGCCCCGCCCCGCCCTGGCGCCGCTAACTCAAACAAACATTCACTAACCGAGCCACCGCGCCGCCCGTCTCACTGAACACTCCTAAGCCTACCGCGACCCTTGCTCCGGCCCGCTACACCTGACAATGCCTGCAGCTAATCGACGAACTAATTATATTTAGGCACTTGATTCCCAGCTCAGCCAGCCCTCCCCACCTCCCCGCAGGGGGTGCTGTGCCTCGCGTCCATCGACACGTTGTCTTAAGCTAGGTTCATATTGCTGTGTTGGGGTGTGTCGTGGCGCGACAGAACGCTATCGGTCTCATACATTTAGTATGACTAGATTCACATTAGCGACAGATCGCGCCACACCCCAACACAAGCTACTAATGTGAATCTAGTCATACTAAATCTATGAGACCGAATAGCGTTCTGTCGCGCCACAATACACTCCGACATAGCAATATGAACCTAGCTTTATAAGATAAAACTATTACCATTACTATTACATACAGAGGCGTTCAAAAATAGCTTGATGATAGGTATTAACAAATCGCCCATTTGATATTTTGAAAATTCCTTTGTTTAACGTATTCGATCTATGGAGACAACGCCCAGCCCGAACCGCTGAAGCTAGAAAGCTGGAAGGCGGGAAGGTACCTTTTATACGCAGACACCCGATAGGAGAGGATTCTTATAAATTCCACCCCTAGGGGGTTAAAAAGGTGTGATGTTTTTGTAACGCTTTCTTTAGCCTGCAGCCCGATAAACTTGAAACTTACAAAGCATACCAAAAACATAAAATTATTGAACACGTGTTTCAGGATTTTTCTAAAAACTTGAGCTTATAAACGCGAACGTTTGTAAGTATGGATGGACAAATGTTTTTACTCTTTCACGCATAAACTATTCAATGGATATGGATGAAATTTTGCACAGAGATAGATTACAGTCTGAAATAATACATAGGCATAGAATAGATAAAAACAGAGTAGAAGGGAAACTACGGCTCCGAACGCGCTCAAGGTCACGATATTAGCATAAACTATTCTGCACGTTAAACGGGCATTTTAGTACTATTTATAAATCTGTGGCGGGCATATTGAGTCGGGCTGTCACAGCCGGCGACGCCGCACGCGTATTTTAAAATTTGTGTAGGTACCTACCTCTATACAAGGTATAACATATTACCCCTACTAAGCCGAAGGGGGGGGGGGGGGGTTCAGGAACCCATGGTGATCAGTTGTGGGGGGGAGATAATTAAAAATTCCTATTTTCAGTTTCCCATACAAAAAGTTTTCATTTCCTAGTACCAAAATAAAGTGACAACCCTATTCGCGCAACCTGTACTTACCTACTAACTTTACAGGTATGTAGGTAGGTATTTATCTTCGTAGATTTCAGCTATGGCGGGAGATTACTAGACGAGCTAATAAATTCGTGATAATAATAAGATGCTAGTATGTAAGTTCCTAGGTAGTGTTGAGAAAATCTTAAAATGCTGAGTTAGGAAAGTTGGAAGTGTAGGTACAAGTTACAAACCTCATATTTTCTCGCTTGTCAGCTGTCTAGATGGCTTCTTACGAAGGGATTTATGTATGTTTTGGTAGGTCACTTGTAGGTACACAGTCACAGACAATTCACACACTTCAGCACAAGGTAGGATTCTTTTTAGGCATTAACATGTCTCACTCACTTTAGCACTAGTTAGGTTAGTTAGTTAGTACACATGCATGACGTAGGTATCGATACCTATGCATGTAAGTAAGGTTCGATATGCCTCCCTTCTTCCAAACAACACACATTTTATGGAAGTAAGCACACGCTTCCAACACACGCCTCTTCATCTCTTCAGCTCTGTGACACTCCGATGCATACACCACACCCTTAAGGTATTCTTAAGTCCTAGTTACTTGTTTTTTAGGCACGAAAGATAAAAATTGTACCTAGAGCACTACACGGCACCGCGACGAAGGTCACACTAAAATAGTTCATCATTCATTCTTTTGATTTCGTTCGCCGAAAAGATGGATAATTTTTAGGGTTCATTTTCAATTTTAATAAATCCCATGAGTAGGAGGTATTAGGATCACAGTCGTGAAATAATAGGTATGTGGTAGAAAATTGTATGAATATGTAGGTAGGTACCTGGTCTTATTTTACATAGGTCTTTCACAATGTAGGTACCTACCTGCTACACACACATACACTTTGCGTGAATTCTGATAGTTGGTATACCTAATACAAAATCCCGTAGAAAACGGATTTAAGCTTTTTTTTTTTTGATTTTATGATTTTAAACAAACGAATTTCTTTAAATTTTGGTAAAAAAAAAATTACGGAACCCGTAAAAAATATTTCGGCCCGCTTGGCAAATACAGCACCGCCATGTGGTGTGTCGCATGTTGATAGATGCCGACAGTCAATTAGCGGAAATTAATGAATGAATGGTTCTCTAACTTGTCTATGATTGGCGGTTGGCTGGTTGCCATGGTTTTGCATAGTGCTACAGCCAATAAAATTTAGTCGCGTTCCTTTGTGGAAATACAAGTGTCAAATATTAATGTAGGTACAGAACGGACAGATAAACTACATAATGACGGAAAGAGTCATTTGGTAAAGTTTTAAATTAAGTTAACCGACCCCTGCGACTCAGCTCGTCGTATGTCGGATGTCGTAAAAGTCGACCAAGGGGCTTCGCCAAATGAAAGGCAGCATTTTTATTGTGTGAATTACTTATACCGTTTCTTTGATCAGCAATCCCCAGCCAAGTGATTATGGCAATACCCGCCAGATTCACAGCTCTTTTCAGTAGTGGACATCAATGTGTATTCAGTCAGTAGGTTATTATGATTAGATCAACACACAAGAAAGAACAAACAGTTAGAAAAAGACATAACTGTGTTAGCGTAGTTTAGTTCGTATGTTTAACTACACGTAACTCAACCTTCAAATTGAAATGTGATTTTAGCCATGACTTACGACAATTTGCCTCAATGATGCTGTAGGCGTTTTTCTATTTCAAGAATATGAATCTGTCACTCTTTTCTACATCTATTCTGTGACCATACTGAGGTCATCGTCGCAAGTATAAGAAACAGCAGATTTTAGGGTTGTCACTTCGTAAAAAATCAGCTGGCCATGTGAAAACTTTGTTTTAGTTTTTTCAGAGATACCAATCGAAATTAGAAAAGTCGTTGAACAAAAGTTGTTCCCCGGGGGGGTAGAAATACCCAGCTTTTCGCTTAGCACATGTATATTGTTACACCATGTATATAATATGACGTCACGTTTACGTAATTGTTTTGTGATTGGTTGCAACAATAACTCAAAAACAAACAAAAAACAACTTTTTTTAGATTGCCCAGATGAGTGGTACCTACTTACCTACTTATTGTCGAATTCATTGATGTTCATTTCATTATTTGAAATAACTTCGGAATCAAAGAATAGAATAGAAGATCATTTATAACAACTACAGACACAACACACTTTTATACGTAGAATGTACCTAAGTAATATTTTCTAAATATTATTTTGTTTTCGTAGGTTCCTATCTAATGAATTAGGAAGGTAGGTACCTTATCAAATCAACATGAACATCGGTCGTAGACCTTTTCTCGCTCGCCTCGTCGATTACGGCGGGGCGGCGCGGCGGTCTAGTGTAGTAGCAAGCAACCCTGGCAAAACGGCTGGACGACAGAGGGGCGTAACGAGGTGAAGGGGGAAGTAGGTATATAAATGGCGGCGTTTGAGACTCGATCAAAGAAGAGTCCCTTCTACCCAGTTCTCATTTGTTAGCCGCCGTCGAGGTCGACTGAGCAGCGTGTGTAGAGGATTCGATTCTGGTCTTTATTCTCAATCCCGGGATTTCGGGATTGGTGAAGCAAGCGGTATCATCCCGGAATCGTAGACAGGCAAATAAAATCGAAGTACATATTAGGTCCTTACATATGAAATTGGCGTTTTTCGTACTGGCCACTTTAATCACAAATTTCTCCTCTTTGGTAAGGAATTCCAAATTCAAATTTGTACAGCTATAGACTCATGTATTTGTGTTTCGATGATCGTCATTCATTTGTTTTTTTTTCTGTTTTTTTCTGTTTGCGTCACTCATTTTACAAAATGGAAAACTTAAAATATCGCATTATTTACGAGTACGAGTTCCGCCGTGGCACTAGTGCTGCGGAAACAACTCGAAGGGTGAATTATGTGTATGGCGGTCGTGTTGCAAAAGAAAACACAGTTCGTTTTTGGTTCCAACGTTTTCGTTCTGGAAATTTCGACTTGCAGAACAAGCCCCGTGGACGGCCTGAGACTCAAGTTGATAATGAAGAGTTGAAGGCTATTGTGGAAGCGGATCCATCGCAAACCACGTCCGAGTTAGCTGCAGGCTGCGGTGTTAGTGATAAAACTGTTTTAATTCACTTGAAGCAAATTGGGAAGATTAAAAAGCTTGAAAGGTGGGTACCTCACGAATTGACTGAAGCAAACCGGCAAACGCGCGTCGACTACTAAATTAGAAGAGCTTCAATTGGAAAGTCTAAGACATCCTCCGTACTCCCCGGACCTTGCTCCAACAGATTACCATTTTTTTCGAAATTTGGATAACTTCTTGCAAAGGAAAAAATTCAACTCCGATGGGGCAGTCCAAATCGCCTTCAAAGATTTTATTGATTCCCGTCCGACTGGTTTTTTTAGTAAAGGGATCAATGAACTACCTATAAGATGGCAAAAGTGCATAGAAAATAATGGTTCATACTTTGATTAATTAAATATATTATATTAAAAAATATTCGACTTTTTGTTCCTCCCATACAAAACGCCAATTTCATATGTAAGGACCTAATATTATAGGAAATCAGCTTTTATTTACTTTTAAAAACAAAGTAAAAATCAATTGAGATAACACAAAAACTTATTATTACAATTAGTTAAATATTAATTCGATTTCAAAAATCAACTTTTTAAATAAAATTTGCTACGGTAGACAGACAGATAAAAAATACTAAACAAAAGTAACCACATAATGTTATCAGCTTTATCAGCAGTGATCGCATACTCGGGAGCTTGAGCGACGACACAACATGAGCTGTTAAAACTATCAAAACTTTTTTCGGGAAATAATATAAATTCCAAAGAATTCCAAATTTTGTAGAATGTTATTCATTTTCGCTGGAGATTTATTAATAGTACTTAAATATAAAACACATTTATTCTGACGCGTTTTTCAATAAAATCGATATTTCCGGAGAAAAAAGATTTTTATTTAAATACCTAATTCCAATTTTTGATAAACATGATAAGCATCTTCCAAAACTTCACACTCTTCACAATTAGGTGAGGTAATTTAACCCATTAAGTAAGCATCGGCCAGATTTAAGAAAGCTGTCCCCCGTCCCCCAAAGGATCACGATTGTCGGCTGTTTCGCCAGGGTTCAGCGCTTCCGATTATCGTACAGGATTCACTTTGATCATACGTAATGATTCAATTTAAAATCCCTTCGTTAGTGTTCCGGTTGAGTAATGTAACGCAGCAGACGAGGCGCGGTTTGCTTTACTCAATTCGTAAGGTACCGCTCTCGAATTGAGTGAAGCAAACCGACCTTCCTTCTCAAGCTTTTTCGCCTTCCCAATTTGCTTCAAGTGTAATAAAACAAAATTTATCAGTAACACCGCAGCCTGCAGCTGACTCGGACGTAGTTTGAGATTGATCCATTTCCAAAATAGGTAGTTGTTGTAACTGAAAAGCTGTAAGTAAATACAGAAAACAATTGATTTGCGGTGAGTATTATGTTGAGTAGGAAGGAAGGAAAGAATTTACCTTGTTAAGTCATGTTCGTCCGGCCCCCCCCCCCGCCCCCCCCCCCCCCGCCCGCTGCGGTGCGCGGAAGTCGGTCGCACGCACGTCGTGGCACAGGCTGGAGCGGGGGCGGCGCACGCGACACTCGGACAGACCTAGTGCAGTAGGTTAGGTACCACCTGCTTAGAGTACAATAACAAAGCCTCCGCCTCGGACATCGTTTACTTTACACTTAGGTACCTTTAGTTTATTAAAACAAAATTGGGGTCACATAATATATACTATGTTTGCATCAAGTATTTAATTCATTCCCTAAATTGAGCACAGGACTCCTTGTACGACGTTTAGCCACAATGGTGTAGGTAGTGTCCTACCTAACTAACCTAATCAATGAAGGCGGTAGGTATCTGTAGTATTTATTTTGATTTGCTTTCAGAGTTAATTTAACAACATCATTTTAAGTAATTACCATGCGTAATTTTTGAAATTGAAAAATAATGTTTTTGGTTTATTGATATCCCTAGTTGGGGCCGCGCCCTGTGGCGGGCGACGCGGGGTGCGGGGCGGCGGCGGCGGCCTTTCTACGCAACTAATAAGTAATGAGTTGCATGTGATGTGGATCACGGAAAGTGAAGTGATACCGTGACTCAGTAGTCGCTGCCTCGCTGCCCTTCCAGCCGGCCGGCGATCGATTCAACTACATACTCGTACCTATAGCTACTAGCTAGGTAGGCAGGTACTACCTCATTATCAGCCGATGGCTAGGTAGTTTCCTCATGTGTCAAACGAACGTTAGCGCAAATCTTTGTGAGCTCTGTGAAGTTGTCTTCAACGGCTGCGCACTGGACCGTAAATAAGGCGTTTTGAGGGGAAAGCTTCGATGAGCCGAGTGCGGAGGGGGATCTGTCTGTCGTGCCAGGGCTGCCACCAATAATTTTGGTGTATTTTTATTTGCTCTCGCACATTTTGTTTCTCCTGCATTCATTTATTTTCCAATAAAATATTTGTAGAAAATATAAAACATTGATTATTTACAACCTAAAATATAGGAAATAATTTTACTTTTTATCTAACGCAATTAACCCAAGTTAGGAATAAAATATTATCATATTGAAAATGTATTAAGTAAATCTTGTTGGAAATACATAGTGTCGAATGAATGCTTTTGAGTACACTGACGCAGCAAAGGCTTAGTTAGAAATTAAGTATATTAAAATAGAATGAAGTACCTATATGCACAGAAAGATCCGACCCTGATGAGTCGGAAAGAAGAGCCCTAACATCTTCATACAAGTATAAACTTAGTAAGAGTTAGGTATCATTATACTCTGGTCTCAAAGGTTAAACTGAAGTACGTACATTCAATACACTGTTACTTAAAGCAAGATGTCTTATTGTAACGCTTATAAAAATGATGGTGAGAGGAAGGAGGAGGAGGGAGGAGGACTTAGAGTTGTGGAGAGGTTGGTATACAAATAAAAGTTTTAGAGTTACAATATCAACATAGTTTTATTAAAGTTCAAAGTTTTGGATAATGTTGGGCGCCTTAGGGTAAAGTAAAGTTATGTTCAGCGGTAGAGCTTAGAGTAAAAATAACAGGGTGTGATAGCCTACATTCAACTTCTTAGCAACCAGATAATGAAGTAATCTACAGTTATTTAATTTATAGCACGGATGATGTTCAGCGAGTGGAGTAAGTAACAGAGGGTTCCGGATGGTTCCAGAGTGAGGTTAGTTTTGGGTCACAGCACAAGTAATAATTGAGACACGGGGACTAGGGTCCAGCCGTGTTACCAGTAAGCTAGCGCTGTCGGTCCAAAGGTCAGGCGAGCACAAAGGAAGGGGCTTGCACTGAACCGCACCGAACAGCCTCCGAGCGGTCTCTCTCCGACCATTCACCAGGGACAGCACATACAAAGATTTCACCCTTCTCAGCTGGATCCTGCAGCCAGATAGCTGTAGGACAAAATAGATACATTATAGACAGAACGAGCACTATCTCTAGCGACACGTGGCGCTGAGAAATTTATATAGAAATATACCTGATCGAGATCGGACGCCCCAAATCGTAGGAAGAAGACGACACGGCCTCTTGCGTAATCACGCGGGCAGGCAACTTCAACCAAGGTACTACGGATGCCACGAGGTAACCCTGGGAGTCTGAATGCAGGATCCTGGAGTTTGACAGAAACAACGGACGGTTAGGCAGACCGCTGGCGAAACTACGCACAGGCTGATGGCCAGAATACGTACCAGCTGAAGAGGTATCACGAGGATTCAAGGATTATGTAGGAATCTCGACCAGCGAGGATCGTCGTAAAGAAGGAAGTGACTCGAAATGACAACGCGACTTGACAGTAGAATAGACAGACGTCACTTTGGACTGTCAACTCCAATTTGACAATGACAGACGCTAAGACGCAGTATGGCTCCGTGGACACAGAAATAAAATAAATCAAGAAAGGGGCCTTACATTATGATAAAAGTTAGGATAATAGTTAGACGATTGTTTGTTTCGTTGATTATTTATTTAGTGCGCAAACAGGAGCTAAAGTAGCGCCACCACTTATTTTATCATATAATTCCGTTAAACAAAGGAATTCCCAAAATTCACACGTACGGTTTGTTCAACCTATCATAAGATTTTTTTAATGCATCTGTAGTAGTTTTATTTTGTCTAGTTTAGGAAGAGTTACGAATTTGCCTTCGGTGGCCACAAAACTCTGTTTTCATATCTGTTCCTAAATTAAACGAATTGAAACTACTAAAGATGCATAAAAAAGCTTAGTGAGGTTTAACAAACTGAACTTGTGAATTTTGAAAATTCCTTTGTTTAACGGAATTATACGATAAAATAAGTTGTGCAGTATCAAAGTAAAGTACTCAAATATTGTGTTATGGGTACTAGATAGCTGATGTATTTAATACAATATATAGATACATAGATAGATATTTTTTACTTTATGGCTGTGTCCCCAGTAGGAAAACAGTGAGCGGCCGACTGAGTGAGCCGCAAGTTTTTGGCGAACAGCTACAAACTCAGATCAGTTTGCGTGCGTATCGCAAGCACTGGAACCCGCGAGTCGGCCGCTAACTGAGACAGTCGGCGCACGTATCGCTGCAAACTGCGTGCAAACGTACAGTCATAGCCTTTACGCGTTTCTTTACAAACAACGCTTGCGTTGCGAAGCCGCGGGCAGATTTAACTAATGAATTATGTAAAGGAACAAGCAATTTTTTTGGAGACACCCTCTCAGCCTAAACCCTTAAAAGATAGAAACCTGAAATTTGGAGGATAGGGAGATACTTGTATATTTTAATGATCTCATTGTGTACCTTTCAATTGTTCTAATTAATGTAATTGGTGTATACCGTATTAATTAAGTAAATAAATAAAATAAAATAAATACCTTTAATTTTTATTTTAAGTAAGTACTTACCTGTAGCATGTTGTGAGCTGAACTACAAAAAAAATATTGAGTCGTGATCCTTGCAGTATGAGGTCGGTGTGTGTATGTATGTATGTGTGTGTATGTATGTATGCGTGTGTTGCAGACATAAAGCTGCAGCTGGCGGAGCAGGCGCGCGTGCTGGAGGCGCGGGCGGAGGCGTCGGGCGGCGTGGCGGGCGAGCTGCACGAGTACTGTCGGCGGCGCGCCGAGCTCGAGCACGAGTACTCGCGCGCGCTCGACAAGCTGGCGCGCGCGGCCGCGGCCAGGCACCGCGAGCAGCGCGCGCGCCGCGAGCTGTGGCCGCTCTCGGGCGCCTACGAGTGCTGGCAGGCGGCGCTCGAGGCCACGCGCTCGCTGGCGCGCGACCACGCCGCGCTCGCGGACCTGTACGGCGGCGCGCTGGCGGCGCGGCTGCAGCGCGCGGCCGACGACGCGCTGCGCCTGCACCGCAAGTGCCGCGACATCCTGCACGAGCGGCACGAGGAGCTGGCCGCCGCGCTGCAGGCCGCCGCCGCCGCCGGCAAGGAGCACGCCGCGCTGCACGCCGAGTGGCGCGCCGCCGCCGCCAAGCTGCGCCTCGCGCGCCTCGCCCGCCAGGACCCGCCCAAGCACAAGAAGATGAAGGCGCTCGACAAGGACCTCGAGAAGGTACCTATCCTCTCCCGTCGCGCTCGCACTCGCGCGCTCCCGCACTGACCCCTCCCCCTCCCGTTGCAGAGGCGCGCGCGGCACGGCGCGGCGCGCGGGCGGGCGCTGCGCGCGCGCGTCGAGTACGTGCTGAGCCTGGAGGCCGCCAACGCCACGCTGCAGCGCTACTACCTCGACGACGTCGCAGACATCATACTGGTATGCACATACACCTCCCTCCACTACACACCCCACCACCTCCCTCCACTACACACCCCCTAAAATACTAGAATACACTAATACGAATAAAATAAATATTGTTTTTTAAAATAAATAAATAAAATCCGTTTATTTCAGGCACATAATTGACCCATATAAAATAAAATATACAATTACGTACAAAAAAACTAAAATAAAAACATGGGAAAAAGTGTATATACAACCTAAAATTGACATAATGATTCTAAAATAGTACCCAGAGCAATAACGCTACAAGGCCGTCATTTTTTGTTACCGCCCAAATGGACGGATATCCAATGCTGGAAAATTGGATTATTGGATATCGTGTCAGAGACAGCCCTCAGTATACTCTTACCTGATCGGTTCAGCCTACTCCAAAACGATGCCACTCGAGATCGGATGATGGCGAAGAAGTCCGGAGTGCGTCGGGCATGTTTTCCGAGGCAGGAGGCCTCGGAAAACATGCCCGACGCACTGCAGTACCTAGGCAACCTCATAAGAGTCCGGTAGGCGTCATTGTACTGGACCCTTATAGTATTTATAGCCTTTCTGGTATAATTAGTCCATAGTTGGCAGGTGTACATACCTAGACAATATGCACTGAACAAGGTGTTTTTGACTTCAGTACTGCAGTTTGTGAAGCGGCGCGCGAGCATGTTACTCCGCACGGCGAGAGCTCTCCGCTCTCGCTCAATGTCATCATCGTCTCTAAGCGTCTCTGTTAGCCAGTGTCCCAAGTATTTAAATTGCTTTGCTACTTTTATGGCGCCCCCATTTATATGTACATCAGGTATGTTATATGTACATCAGGTTTTTAATTAATATCTATCTAATTTTATTAGGTATGGTAGAAAAACTGATGTGCATTAAGTTCAAGAAATAAAAATGTTTGAAAAAGACTTGGTACCTAATAGATGATTATTTACGGTTTTTCGTAGAGCTGTAGAGCTTCGTCGGACGTTATAGCACGTGCTTTGGCGGACGGTGGCGTAGCTGTAGCCACAATTAGAGCCAATTTGTGGCTACGCCACCGTCCGTTCTTTAGTTTTAACCACCACTGTTGTATTCACAAAGTTTTTGTAAGCTGTTTGTTTTCCATCTGAAATAAAATAAAATAAAAAAGGATAAGAAAAAAAAGCAAAAAGGGCTTTCTCCTAAAACTTCCACTTTAGAGATATCAGCTGAATCATGGTAAGCGGTAAGAACTAGATTCGGGTCGCCGCCGCCGCCTGGGCGTCAGTATAAATGTAAAGTGAGTAGTAGCGAGGGAGTGCAGCGTCGCGTGTACGGTTGCAGTGCATGGAGGTGGGGTTCGAGGCGGTGGTGGGGCGCGCCGTGCGCTGCATGTCGCAGGCGGAGAGCGCGCGGGGTGCGGGCGCGGCGGGCGCGGCGGCGGCGCTGCGGCGGCAGGCGGACGCGCTGGACGCGCTGCACGACCGCGCGCGTCTGCTGGCCGCGCACCCCGCCGCCTTCGCGCCGCCGCGCCCGCTGCCGCCCGCGCCCGCGCCCGCCAGCGACGAGGACGAGCCGCCCGACGCCGAGCTCGGCGCCGAGCTGGCGGCGCGCCTGCGCACGCTGGAGGCGGCCGCGCGCGCCCTGCGCGCCGAGTGCCGCGAGAGCGCCAAGACGCTGGACGCGGCCGAGGCCGAGCTGCTGCGCCAGGTGGAGGGCGCCGACGAGCACTGGGACGTGACGCCGCTCTTCGGGCTCGGCGCGCTCGCCAGCCCCGCGCCCGCGCTCCCCGCGCCGCCCGCGCCCGCCGAGGACCAGGAGGACTACTACCTGGCCAAGTTCCGCGCGTACGTGGCCTGCGCCGGCCGCCTCGCGCGCCTCGAGACCAAGGCGGCGGCGCTGCGCGGCGGCGCGGCGCTCGGCCTGCCCCCCTCCGCGTCGGGCCCGCCCGCGCCGCCCGCGTCCCCCCCGCGCCGCGCGCCCCGCGCCGCGCCGCGCTCCCCGTTCGCGGCGCCCGCGGAGACGGAGCTGCCGCGCGTGCTGACCGAGTGCGTGCGCGTCATCTCGCGCTACGGGCTGCGGCAGCAGGGCGTGTTCCGCGTGTCGGGGTCGCAGACGGAGATGCAGGCGCTGCGGGCCGCGTTCGAGCGCGGCGAGGACCCGCTGCGCGGCGCGCGGGACGCCGGCGACGTGAACTCGGTGTGCGGGCTGCTCAAGATGTACCTGCGCGGCGCGCGGCCGCCGCTGCTGCCGCTCGCGCTGGCGGAGCGGCTGGCGCGGCTGGCGGCGCTGCCGGAGGACGGCGCGTGGGCGGCGCGGCTGCGCGGCACGCTGGCGGCGCTGCCCCTCGCCAGCCTGCTGGTGCTGCGCTACCTGTTCGCGTTCCTGGCGCACCTGGCTCGGCACTCGCGGTACAACCTGATGGACGCGTGGAACCTGGCCGTGTGCGTGGGGCCCACGCTGCTGGCGGCGCCGCCCGCGCCCGCGCACCAGCTCGCGCACCAGAACCTGCTCAACGAGCTGGTGAAGCGCACCATCGTTCACCACCGCGAGGTGTTCCCGCAGGACGTGGCGCCGCACGCGCTCTACGTGCCGCCGCCCAGGTACGACCCGCCCCGCGCCCCGTCCCGCCCCGCCCCGCCCCGCCGCGCCTGCCGCCGCTCACCGCGCCTCTCCTGTTACAGCGACGACGAGGAGGAGGAGGAGGAGGAGCCGGAGGAGGCGCAGCCCGCGCCGCCCGCCGAGGACGCCGCCCTCTCGGACACGGACGGTAAGGAGGGACCTCATTGTTTTGTTCTATCATCAATAGTTTTCGCAGCGCATGCGATCAAAGACATTTTGTGGTTAACTTAAGCCGTGTCCGCTGCGCCGTGTTTTCGTGTTTTCTGACATCATTACATGTTTACAAAACAGAATAGGGGCGTGGCTTAACAGTTTTGTTAGTAAAAACACAAAAACATGTTTGCCGAGACAAATGGATAACATCACCCGCGTTCGCCTGCGGGGAGGGGAAGCGTCACATTTTATGTTCGCGCTCAATGAAGCAAGACGTCTATATTCATATTTAGTTCTATATTTAGTTTATTTCCTTTTATTATTTGTAGCTCATAGTTTCATATAGATTTTTGTTCTAATGAATTTTTCTTCTTTATCTCTACATATTAAAAAACAAAGTCGCTTTTTCTGTCCCTATGTCCCTATAAACTAAACATAGATAGAGTGATTCAAGAGGAAGGTTTATACGTAGTTCTTGATATATATTGAAGGAACGAGGTAGCAGGTAGGGTCGGACCCGGAATCCATTTCGGTTACTTACGTCTTTGTAGATCTAAATCTACTTTAGCTATTACAGCTTCTACGTCCTCTTCGTCGGAACTCATTTTTGAAATGAAATGGAATGAAACAAAAACAATAAACAAAACAGAACACACCAGACGGGCTGTTTTAAAAACATGCTTTGCTAACATGTTTTGTTAACAATGTTAAGTTGGTGTGTTGTTTGGTCCGCAGCGCCAATTTTCTAACAAAACATGTCATGTTTTGTTAGAAAATTGGCGCTGCGGACCCAGCTTTATGATGAGTACACTCGCGTAAATGGTCACTCGCACAAGTGTCCATTCGCGCAAGTATTAACTCGCTTAAATGGTAATTCGCGTTACCTTTTGTTTGTGTGTGTTATAGACAGGGCCGTGATTTGTTTTACAGAGGAGTCGAGCTCCGAGCCGGACAGTAGCGGCGAGTGGCCGGCCGACGCACCCGCCGACAGGTGAGTGCGGGGAGGGGGCGGGCACCGGCTCCGAGCCGGACAGTAGCGGCGAGTGGCCGGCCGACGCACCCGCCGACAGGTGAGTGCGGGGAGGGGGCGGGCACCGGCTCCGAGCCGGACAGTAGCGGCGAGTGGCCGGCCGACGCACCCGCCGACAGGTGAGTGCGGGGAGGGGGCGGGCACCGGCTCCGAGTCGGACAGTAGCGGCGAGTGGCCGGCCGACGCACCCGCCGACAGGTGAGTGCGGGGAGGGGGCGGGCACCGCCTCCGAGCCGGACAGTAGCGGCGAGTGGCCGGCCGACGCACCCGCCGACAGGTGAGTGCGGGGAGGGGGCGGGCACCGGCTCCGAGTCGGACAGTAGCGGCGAGTGGCCGGCCGACGCACCCGCCGACAGGTGAGTGCGGGGAGGGGGCGGGCACCGGCTCCGAGCCGGACAGTAGCGGCGAGTGGCCGGCCGACGCACCCGCCGACAGGTGAGTGCGGGGAGGGGGCGGGCACCGGCTCCGAGCCGGACAGTAGCGGCGAGTGGCCGGCCGACGCACCCGCCGACAGGTGAGTGCGGGGAGGGGGCGGGCACTGGCTCCGAGCCGGACAGTAGCGGCGAGTGGCCGGCCGACGCACCCGCCGACAGGTGAGTGCGGGGAGCGGGTGGGCACCGGCTCCGAGCCGGACAGTAGCCGGCAGTGGCCGGCAATACAGCTCAAGCTGTATAAAATCATTATTAAGGAATCCGCGACAGCTTTTGGTAATATAGTAGAATATTAAAACTCTCTTATAACACTTAAAGCATTGTGGTATACCGCAATCTAATATAACCAAAATAGTTTTATCCTCAAAGCTGTTTAATTATAGCTCTTAGTATTATAGTATATAGCAGGTATAATTTGATACTAATTTCTTTATAAGAGTATAATATGCCAACTCCGTTCTCAAACTAATATTTATCGCATAATTTTAAACTCTTATGAGTACCTATACTTAGCATTTTTATAACTGCCTAAGAAAATATTTAAAAACTAAAAAAACATATTATAGTACATCTCTACTCTATAATACTGACATTTACCGATAATAGGATTTGGCATGTGTTAGAGGTATCGGCATAGAAAGGACAACTCCAACAACGGCGTGAAGATCGTAACTGATTTATAATTGTTAAGTAATAATGTGTACTTAGAGTAGTGGTGTGGTATCTATAGCGCAGTCCGCAGTGCGATGTCAGTGTGTGTTGTCCGCAGGAGCAGCGCCGCGCAGGTACCTCTCGAGACGAGCGTGTGACGCGCGTGTGACGAGCGTGTGACGAGCGTGTGACGAGCGGGAGGCGCGCGCAACGCGCCCGGCGGCTCCGAACGCTCCGCGAGCTATAGGCGGGGCGGGGACGCGCGCGTCACTCGTGATGAACAGGAACACATTACAATACAAGCTTCACTTTATTACAAACTGAAGTATACTCTTTCCGAATCAAAAATACATCCAAATTATAGTGTAAGCATTATGCACCTTTTAAATAAACAGTGCATTTTTATAAGAGTATGGTAAAACAGTGGCGTGCCTAGTGCTTGAGAACAGGGCAAGCCCGACGTACGTTTCTTGTTTGGGTATGATTCCCTTTTTTGTAGTTTTCATGATATCTAGTAAGTTCAATAAAATGTTGAGTCTTCACTCTGGTAGCCAATGGTTTCGGTCGGTATGGAATTTGAAGTAGGGCAAGCCCGGCTCTTTGGCTTGTGTGAAGCTACCGCCACTGATAAAACCACGAATAAATGCAAAGGAGATTCGCCCCGCCCCGCCCCGCCCCGCCGCTCCAGTAGTTGAGCTTTCGTTCAGCACCTGTAATGCTCATCTTGTATAGACGCAGTAGACGTGTGTAGCTTGTGTGTACAGCTGTGATCCATAGGGAGTATTAATGAGTTGTAGAACCGACGTACATAGTTGTATGCAGGCCGGAAGTTGGCGACTGAGGACGCGTGGCTCCGGTGGATGGCCTCCATACAAACGGTCAGAGCGCTGCCGTGCGCGCCCGGTGGATGGTCTCCATACAGACGGTCCCGCGCTCACTCGACCACCGCTGTCGGCTCTAGGGTTGCCGAACTACATACAACATATTATACATTTTTTCTAATTTCAAAGGAGGTCAATATAGAGTACGCACTCGTAAAAAATGAGTTACATATCATTATTGGATTTTTTAATGTAGTTTTTGGTACTTTTTGCATCCCAAAACAATTGTTCACTATCGGGCCAATAAACATTCCAACTCTAAGTTTACATAGGTCAGGAGCTCATTTTAAATCAATGTCATAAAGCCGTGTTCCTCTAATCCTGCCATTTCATATTCATGTTTTATGATAATAGAGTACGCCTACATGATATAGAGTAGGTAGATACAATACTTTATTCTAGATAACGGTTAGCAACCCTAGTTCCTCCATCTCACTCCTAAAACTAAAACTTTACTAAAGGTCGCTCTCTTTTATTTCGTCCGTAAATAATTCACCTTCCTTGCACATTTTTAGAGCGGGCTCCAATATTATGAAAAAGTCATCAATAGGTATATTTTGGTAATGTTTGGGAGAGGGGGAACAAACTGGAGAATAGTGCAAAAATGTCGTGGAGTGTTTGTGAGGAGTTCGCTCTGTCCTGAGAGTGGAGCTTGTCGATGTAATGCAATGTCCAATATCAGTTTGTATGGAGTCGGTCCACGCGACCGAGCGCCGGCCGCGCCTGCAGAGTAGTGTAGAGGTGTTGTCGCAATAAACGTAGTGCTGCGCTTGCGTGTCTTTGATTCAGCTTCTAGGCAGCGCCCTCCCTAGCGCTGCTCGCTATGACATTATAACTTAACATGTGGCTAACTCTCGAATGTGATCCGCGCGCGATCAGTATGGGATGGGGACATTTAGCAGCGAGGAAACGAACGAACTACTGACGCCTCGACTGTGTTTATGCCATTGTTAAGGTCAAATATTGTAGCTGATAGGTTTCCGCCCGTTCTGATCGCGCGGATTACATTTCTACTCACCTGGAATAAACATTGTGTTTTCAAGTAAGTACCGAGACAATATACGGCGTCTATTGGACGCTATTGACTGAGCTGTCGCGCCGGCCGTGCACCGGGGGGTGCTTTGAGGTTCTGATAGTCGGCGCGGCGGCGGCAATCACAACTGGATTCAGTCGACACTTGGACTAATCAAAAGTGGTACATTTTTTATCTCAACTGTCATTATTTTGAATGATGTTATAACTCGGAAGGTTCATGGTGAGGACACAAACGTAAGCGTGTCCGAGGAGGCGCCCGCCCCCGCCGAGCCGGCCCCCCCGCCCCCCGCCGAGCCCGCCCCCGCGCCGCCCCGCTCGCCGCCCTGCCGGTAACTAGTCGAGTTCTGTTCGCCGATACTAGATAGATATTAAGAGCCTATATTAGAGTAAGTTTTAATTACTTTTTATAAGCATTCTATCATCCTACTAATATTATGAACGCGAATTTTCGTAGGTAAGTATGGATGGATGGATAAATGGATAGATGGATGAATAGATGATTGTTACTCTTTCATGCAAAAAAACGGATTTGGATGAAATTTGGCACAGAGATAGATTATAGTTTGGATTACAGCTAGTACTAAATAATACAATTTTTAACAAATGTTTTATTTCATCTGTCTTTACTTATTGTGACAACCCGACCAAATGTAGTTATCAATTTCGGAGGTTGTTGAGAAGCTTGGTGTCCGTTATGTTGTGTCGTGTCGTCCTGAGAGTGCGGAGGTGCGCGTGTTGCAGCGCGCCGGCGGACTGCGCGCCCGACCTGGTGCTGGACCTGCCGCTGCGCCCCTCCCCCGCGGCCCCCGCCCCCGCCCCCGCGCCCCTCGCCGCCGACACCTTCGCACACAACCGCGACACGCTCAAGAAGAGGCCCGCCCGCAGGTGAGTGAGGACGGCTCTCGTGGCCGCTGCAATATTATGTACGTCTCTACGTCCAGTCGCCAACGAAATGGTTATTTTGCGATATAAAATGTTTTGGTGCCGATCGATCCCGTTTCCCGTAGAGATGGAAAGCCTCTCCGGGACCGACCGAGGTTGGAGTGCTGAACGTATCGGAGGTTGCGAATAACTTTTACTTTCCCGTACATTTTGTACGGATCATCGGTTTACCGACTCCGAATAAACAGGTTACTAAATATAATATACATAAATTAATATAGATAAATAATAATACTATCACATGCTCAAAAAGATCTTGACAATCTCTTCTCCTGGTTTCAACACAATTAATAAAATTTTCAACACAAAAGGCTTGTTATAGCTATTATTGTAAGGTGAACTGCTAATGATATCAGCTTGTTAAAAGTTTATGCGGTTTATTCCGGTTAAGAGTTCTCCTAATATCATACCTTGGGATTGGTATAAAAGCTCCAATCGGTATATAAACTCTTTTGGACACTGTGTACGACACCAGAGTCTGGTACCGGCGATAATAACGTCATCTTGCAACTGGTGACGCTGACAAGTCCCGAGCAGCCTGCCACGGGTGCCACGTCTTCTGTGGAACAGGTTGCTGTGGCCGATCTCGATCAAACTGTCACAGATTCCTCAGAAGAGACTACCGGGCAATTTACCATATACATTATCAATATTCTATAACAAAATGAAGCAACCGTGCTATTTACGAACCAAATATCAATTTATAATAATTAATAGCGACCCGCCCCGGCTTCGCACGGTTTTATTATAAGTACCTATATAAACCTTCCTCTTGAATCACTCTAACTATTTAAAAAAAACCGCGTCAAAATCCGTTGCGTAGTTTTAAAGATTTAGCAGTCAAAGGGACATAATGACATAGCGACAGAAAAAGCGACTTTGTTTTATACTATGTAGTGATTAGAAAAAAAAACTACTTTTTTTTTAATTTGTAAATAATAAAAACGAGTCGCGTTTAAGATTGCACGCACAGCCTCTTAGTGTGCAAACTTACACATCTGGCCATTATTGAATTTAACAAGATCTCTCAGAGAGCTAATATTGAAATAAAATGTCAAAAGTAAATAGTTTGATTGGAAATCAAAGTAAAACGAACAGAAAAGCATAGTAATACTGTCACAGTTTATGTCATAGTTGCAAGATGACAAAACATTACATCAAAAGGCTATAAAAACTTTGAACCGACGACGGACTCACCTTTTCTAAATGAATTCAATATTTTTTTGTAGACTTCATTTTAACAGGACTTTTTCCGTACATTTCATTAAGACAGTCGAACTTTATCATTAGACAAAGAATGATAAAGTTCGACTGTCCTAATGAAATGTACGGAAAAAGTCCTGTTCAAAGATTTCTGACATTTCTAGTAGGTACCTACTGAAATCTCAGTCGGTTTATTAGAGTTTTTGAAACAGGATCAAATGCATCTAAAAAGTGTTTGTATAATTACAATATTCTTGCTGACTGTATATTTTTTCCAAAATCTGTGAACGCAGTTCAGGATAGTTATAACAAAATATTATGGACGGTCTCATAGGAACGATTTGCAGTAAATATAAAGGTTATTTTATTTTATTCATTTATCTTGGAGAAACAAGAGCCTTAGAACTACAAAATCATAATCATGATCTGTTTACTCAACATCCTGTCCATCAATAGCGAGGACATGTTCCACCACAACCTGCCGCAAGGCTTGCCAATGGCACGGCTAGTGATCCAAACCAAAATATGTATTTTAGACTAGTTTATGTGTGTATATTGTAACCGTATTAAGACACCTTAAATAAGTTATAAAATTGTACTGTACTTAGTTTAGATCTAGCATCGGCTTAGGGCTAAAAAAGAAACCTGTAATGGTGTTATGATTAATAAATAAATAAATTAAAATTAAGCAGTTACCGCAAATAGAAAGAGAATAAATTATCAAAAAATACACAAAAAGGAATTAAATCAAGTTTATAAAGTGTAAAGGAGCCATATCAATCGTTTAACTGGGAAAGGGATCGGTGCACAGTTTATATATTATAGTAAACCTACAGAATGTTATCCAATCTTTACTGTATCTATCTGTGTATCCTTACGTCTCAAAAATCCTCACATGTGTCACAGTTAATTGGCAAAGTAGAAATGACTGACTTCCGAGGCGGCGCTGCTGACTCGGCGGAGCGGGACTCACTCCGTATCTGTTGCAGGGCGGCCGCGGAGGAGGAGGAGGAGGAGGAGGGAGCGGCGGGAGGAGGAGGCGGCCCGGAGCCGGAGGGTGCGGGGCGAGGAGGAGGCAGCCCGGTGGGGGCGGGTGCGGACGGAGGCAGCCCGGTGCCGGCGCGCAACACGGCGCGCGTGTGCGCCAAGTTCGCGGAGCTGACGCTGACGGGCGGCTCGCTGAAGCCGGCGCTGGCTGCCAAGCCCGCGCTGCTGCGGCGCCCCGGGCCGCCCCCGCGCCCAACCGCGCCCCTCGCCGCGCCCCTGTCGCACCCCGCGGAGCCCTGACTGCGCCCCGTGCGGACCCGCGCTCGGCGACTCTATTTTTGGAAGTCTTTTACCGGAAGGATAGAAACGCCTCCGCCTTATTTTAAATATACTTAGCCGTAAGTTATATATCGCATCACTTTTATACCCATGTATAGTGGATCTGCTAGTTTGTATGGCCTCGTGCGCGCGACACTGCTCGTCGCAATAAACGTGTATGTGCTGATCGTTTTGTTTCATTCCTGTCCCCGCCCGCACCCCCACCGCACCCCGCACCGCACCGCTCCCGCTTAGCCAGGCAAGCGGAGCCAATCGTATCGGTGCCAATTCGATTTAGTTATAACTTATCCAGACTTACCCAGCAGGGGTATTTAAATTGATTGGTAAAGCCTTCGAATTCGATATCGAAAAATTTTGGCGACGAACGTTATTATAGACAAGAGGATTCGAAAACTTTTGCCATTTAGGTTTCGATATGAAATCAAAATACCGTTCTAAAGATCGGACGGAAATGGAATCGAATTCTAATTTGACGTTTCCTTTACGGAAACGCATCGAATGTATTAAATACCCCTACGACCATTACTATACTACAGGGTGATTGGAAGGTGGGTGCAAAGCTGGTGGGCGAAGGTAGTGAGGACTATTTGGAACCATTTAAGCCATATTTGTCTAAGACGAAGTCTGACTGTTTCTTTTTTACCAATTTTTTATTGGTGGCAAGGAAAATACCCAAAATTTTACAGTAAGTTGCTAATCTTTGCCAGTTTAAAAGGCCAATGAATTTTTGTTTGTTTAATTTTAGTAAAGCTAATGTGTAAGCAATCTAACAAAACATGTTCTTAGGTATCTGAATCATTAGCAGTCAGCTGTCAGTCAGCTGTCAGTCAGCTGTTCGCGGCCGTACGCGCTGTACGCGTTATTAGCGATGGTTACGCGCTCTCCGCCTTCGGGCGTAAACGTAGTCGGAAACAAACCTCCACTGTGTAATATTCGGTGTGATAACTGTAAAGTGGTGATCAATGAAATGTTGGCTTTTATCAGTCAGAAGATCGACACCCTCAAGGAAGACAGCATCATAAAAATCTGCACTAGTAGCTACTCAATGGATGAAATAGAAACCGCTAGAACAACTGCCTACACGCTAATGTGCCCTGCGAAACGGACTATGAGAAGAAAAGAAGGTCAAGAGATTAAGAGTATACAGGAGATTGTGAAATTGATTAAGGAATATCAGCCGGATGCGTTACCAATTTTCGTGGCAAGGAATTTAAACAAACTTCCCGCCGTATCCTTTGACCACATTGACATTACCGCATTCTTAAAAGAAATGACTCTTTTAAAGACTGAAGTGGCCTTTTTAAAAGAAAACACGCAAAAAGAACATGACAACGCGGATTTGCGCTTGGATATTGAGTCTGTGAAACATGAAATCATGAGTGTTAAAAGCATGATCACGGAGATGCAAGATACTTGCCTAAAACAGCTGCCTACCAATGATTCGATCTCGTCTCTTAGGTCTTATCATAATGATAAGAATACAGGAAACGAATTGCATAATGACGCATTAACTATGAAAAATGTGGGTAGCGATAGACATTCCTACGCATCGACGACGGCAGCGGCGGGGCTACTTACCGCGCCTGGGCCACGGCTGGAGCCGGCGGCGCGGCCGGCGCGAACTCGCTCGCGTATACCTACTTACTCTAACGATGTTGAAATACTGACTAAGGCGTCGCCGATGCCTGTCATTCCGACGAAACAGCTGACTACTGATAACATTAAAGTTAGTATTCCATCATACAGAGATACTACCGTATCACTTCAAAACGGCGGCGCGACTCAGTTGGATGACAACGAAGGATTTACCACAGTCACGAGAAAAAAATATCCTTACCGCTATAGAAACACGCGTGGTACACTACAGAGTACTAGCAAGCTACAGGCGGCTGAAACATATGCTTATATCTACATATCACGCATAAAAAAACATATTACAGAAAATGACATCAAGGATTATATTAGAGAAATGCACGAGGACTGTCAGTCTGTCGAGTTATTGAGGCAAAATATAGAAACTAATTTTAATTCATTTAAAATTACAGTATGTACAACTAAGTTATCTAAATTTTTACAAAATAATTTTTGGCCTGAAAATATAGTATTCCGTCGTTATAGGCAACCGCGCTCGAATGGGAGCGATAACGTTTTTAATAACAAACAATTATGATTGTACAACCTCAGGAAAATATTATTAACCTTATGTCATTTAACTGTAGGTCATTAAAACGATGTTACGAGCAGGTGAAGTCATTATGTAAGAGAGCGGACGTGCTAGCGTTGCAAGAAACGTGGCTTCTCCCCCATGACCTAGGTCTTGTGCATGACCTGGATAATGAATTTACCTGCTGCGCTAAATCCGCTGTGGATACGGCCGCCAAAGTGCTGCGCGGTCGGCCTTACGGCGGGACCGCACTGTTATGGAGATCTAGTGTATTTACGAGCGCATGTGTATTGGATTGCGAAAATGACAGAATTATGGCCGTACGACTGGGAATAGGTACTAAGAGTGTTCTAATTTTCACTGTCTACATGCCTACGAACTCGGAGGATAATCTGCCAGAATATACCGGGTGTCTCGCGGAAATAAATGCTATGATAGAAAATTCTGATACAGAATGCGTTTTTGTCTTGGGCGACTTTAATGCCCACCCCGGTACTCTTTTTGAAAAAGAGCTGGCGGATTATTGTGTGGAGCAATCGTTACGGTGTGTGGACATGGAACGACTCGCGCTTAGTACCTATACCTACGTTAGCGAAGCGCACGGGACATGTCGATGGCTCGACCACTGCGTTGCGACTGAGGCGGCCGCCGCGCTCGTCACTGATATAGGTATTATGTATGATTCGTACTGCTCAGATCACTTCCCACTTATTGTTAAATGTAATGTTAACCACATAAGGACTAAGGCTATGCTGCCGCCTGAAACTCGAACCTTAAAACATGTGTGGGGAGTACGAGAAAAGTACCAAATTGACTCGTACTTTAAATTATGTACAGAAAAATTATCTAGTCTTTTATACACTTTTAATTTTAATGTTTTAGAATGTTCTGACGACGACATATGTAAAAACTGTGATCATTATATTTATATAGATAAATTATACAACGAAATTATACAAATATTACAAAAATCGGCTGTACAGAGCGCTAATAGAAAGAAATTTAAAAACAAACTTGTAGGTTGGAACTATCACGTAAGAGATCTACACGAGAAGGCTCGATTCCATTTTCATGACTGGGTATTCCATGGTAGGCCATGCTCGGGCCCTTGTTATGAAAATATGTCATCCTCGCGAAGAGAATTTAAAGCCGCTGTAAAATATGTTCAGAATAATCAGCAGAAAATAAAAATGGATGTACTGGCCCGCGAGCATTCTTCAGGTAATTTTGCTAAATTTTGGAAGGAAACAAAGAAATTAGAAACTAAAAACAGTATACCATCAAATATTGAAGGAGAAGAAGATAAGAAGAAAATTGCTAATTTATTTAAAGGTCATTTTAATCCCAATAATAGTTCAAACTCAA
Organism: Eupithecia centaureata; assembly: GCA_944547425.1. Classification (NCBI taxonomy): domain Eukaryota; kingdom Metazoa; phylum Arthropoda; class Insecta; order Lepidoptera; family Geometridae; genus Eupithecia; species Eupithecia centaureata. The sequence continues at coordinate 40,939 of OX155688.1, read as the reverse complement.
ATTTAATGAATAATAGCATGTGTAATAATAATTATTGTCACCCAGGACGTGGTGATCCGGAGACTCCCCACATAACCGTAACAGCTGCTGATATTGAAAAAATAATTAAAAACATGAAGCGTGGTAAGTCTCCGGGTCACGACGGCCTGAGTATCGAGCACCTACTGTACGCGGGCCAGGACATCTGTGTTCTTCTTGCTCGTTTTCTGAACATATGCATACGTCACTGCTACCTTCCAAGTGATATGATCACCACTCTGGTTGTACCTATACTGAAGAATAAGACAGGTGACGTGTCGAGTATGACTAACTACAGGCCCATCTCTCTCGCCACCATCATGGCCAAGGTACTTGAAAGGGTTCTACATGAGAGACTATCCCCGAATCTTGTAATTGATGATGCTCAGTTCGGATTCAGATCGCATGTTTCAACGGACATGGCCATCTTCTCGCTTAAACAAGTTGTTAATTACTATAAGGCAGGCAACACCAGCGTTTATGCATGCTTTCTGGATCTGAGCCGAGCATTTGACACTCTCAGTCACGAGGTTCTTTGGAAGAAACTTAATAGGACGAGCGTACCGGATGATGTTGTTGGTCTGCTTCGATTCTGGTACCAGCACCAGACTAACAACGTCAGATGGGATTGTGAGCTTTCTGACAGCTTCAGGTTACCTTGCGGAGTGAGACAGGGGGGGGTTACCTCTCCCGACCTGTTTAACGCCTATGTTAATGATCTGATAGAGGAGCTGAGCAGCACTCCAGTAGGACTCAGATTAGATGACAGATATGTCAACAATCTGAGTTATGCTGATGATATGGTGCTGCTCAGCCCCTCTATTAAAGGTCTAACACGGTTAGTGGGCATCTGTGAACGATATGCTAAAGATCACTGTCTAGTCTATAACACCAAAAAGACACAGATGGTAGTATTCAGGTCGGGGAAGGGACCTGACACTATTCCAAATGTATATCTCAATGGACAGCCGATTGAAATCGTAGAGAGCTTCAGGTACCTTGGTCATATTGTGACGTCAAGTCTAAAAGACGACGAGGATATTGAGAGACAGCGGAGAGCGCTCTGTACAGTCGGGAATATGATTATAAGAAAATTTGCCCGCTCATCTAAAGATGTAAAACTGACGCTCTTTAGATCTTTCTGTCAGTCATTTTACACCTGCCAACTTTGGACACAATACACTAAAAAGGCGCTAGGAGGCATCAGGGTTGCTTATAACAACATCTTTAGGCAGTTTTTCGGACTAGCATGGTGCTGCAGCGCCTCCGAAATGTTCTTTGAGGCAAGAATAAGCTCCTTTGAAGCCATCCAAAGAACTCGCGTCGCTAAATTCTTGTCCAGAGTTGGCATGTGTAAAAATAGAATAATTTCTAGTCTGTCTGATCGTCTGATTCAGACAGACACCTATAAACGCTGGATGCAAATAGCATCTTAAATTTAGCTATAATTAATTTATATTATTTTTAAATGTTAAGTACCTGACTGTTTTAAAGTTAATTTACTTTTAAATTATATTTAATATGGAACATGTGTCTGAAATAAAAGTATATTATTATTATTATTATTATTATTAGCCATTTTAAAAGACATTTAAAACTTACGAAAATTATCAGCAATTTACGAAAACCTTTTTTAACGTTATTAAAAAAAACATCGGGTTTTTTTTTGTTAAAACCTTTTTAAAACTTGTTTGGTTATTACTTTTTCTTTTTAGGTATCATTTAAGCGCGTATCTCACAAATTATTGAAATAAAGATCCAAAACCAAATTGAGAGAAAAAAATTTTAGCAACTTTAATACAAAAAAAAACGCTTTTGTGTTCAAAGTTTAATTCTAAGAATTTCTGAGGAATTCCATTGACCAAAACAAAGGCCACCGCGCGCGGTATGACGGCCAAAACCAGATTTTTTGTATGAAACTTGCTTCAAATTTTCTGTCTCAATTTGGTTTGTAGATCCTTATTTCAATAATTTATGAGATATCCGCTTAATTGATACCTCAAAAGAAATACTAATAACGAAACATGTTTTTAAAAAGGTTTGAACAAAAAAAACACCGAACGTTTTTTTAAAAATAACTTTAAAAATGGTTTTCGAAAATCGCTGAAAATTTTTGTAAGTTTTAAATGTCTGTAAAAAAATAGCTAATGACTCAGATACCTAAGAACATGTTTTGTTAGATTGCTTACACATTAGTTTTACTTATATTAGACAAAAAAAATCATTGGTCTTTTAAACTGGCAATGATTAGTAACTAACTATAAAATTTATGTCCCTTTGAATGCTTAAATCTTTAAAACTACGCGACGGATTTTGATGCGTTTTTTTAATAGTAGATAGAGTGATTCAAGAGGAGCCCCGCAGCGTCGCCCGCGGGGAAATTTATTTATTTGTCAAATATCATATTTTTATACATAATATGCTATTCCCGACGAAGACAAATCCAAAAACACAAAAATCATAAAAATCGGTCCAGCCATTCTCGAGTTATAAGTGTTGTAACAAACACATTATTTTATATATATAGATAATAATGCAACCGTGCGAAGCCGGGGCGGGTCGCTAGTAACTGATAAAAATGAAAACTAATCTTATTAAGAAGGCATATTACTCCATAAATGATTACATCAATGACGTTAGTGCTTGGCCAGATGTCGCTCAGTTCCACACCGACAACAGTAAGTAGGTATGTAATCTTACTTATAAAATAAATGGGAAAGTCTGTGTGAATGTTTGTTAAAAGTAAGTACGAAAAGTAAGTCTTTGTAACTACTTAAGTTATTTTAGGACTTAGAATAGGACATAGGCTATTAAAATATGGAAATTTTAACCTCTGAGGGGGCTAAATAGGGTGGTAACGTTGGAAAATATTTTGTCCTTGGTTTGATTCACTGAAAACTCAGTATAAATAAACTATGGAGTGAATAATTAAACACGTATTTCTTATTTTTACACAATAACCCTATGTGTGTGCAATAAATATCTGAAATTTGTACGAAAAAAAAATTTGGTTCGCGGGCCAAGCCGCGGGATGCAACTAGTTATTTATAAGTCAAACATGTATTAGACACATAAGTTATACACGTGCTAGTGGTTTCTATTTTGCTTCTTCCACTAGTGGACAAAAGACTGAAGCGAACTGAAAATCAATTATCATTTTATTTCTTATATTATTTTGCAAATTATGTACCTATAGTATTAAATTTGACTTGTCTAAGTGCTTATTTTGTCAGCCTAAAGAAATAAAGATATTGATTTACTGATCTAGTTTATTCTTTCATACTTGTTACTTACATAGGTACTATGTATATTGTTAGTACTTTTTTTTGTAGTATTACATTTATACAAATGTTGTTTGCTGAAATTGCACTGACAGGACTCACAAAGGTCTATTTAGTAGGAAAGAATAGAGAGCAGTGTTGTACCACGTCGCCAGCTGCTGCCTGGCGCCGCGCTGCTCCTCGGTGGGATCAGAAGTTCCTCCTCAGTCAAACGATGGCTCACATGCATCGTGTTAATATCCTGTGTTGACCCGAGACACAGACGACGAACGTACCTAGATGGAATATGGGTGGGTACTGGTGGGTACCTTTGTGTGATGCGTGGAGATAACTGGCAATTCATATAGATATGCGATATGAATTGCCAGTTATCTCCATAACGGCTCGACCGATTTAGGTACCTACAGTTTTCTGCATCGGGTTCGGAGTTGATCTCGATGTAAGTTAAACCTTCCTGTTTGAGCACAGCTCTCTCCCTTGTGTGGTAGACAGAGATAGGTAGAGCCTGAGAGGGGTGGCTTCCATTGAGCCCACGTGCCTACCACCCCCGCACGTATCTACCTCCCCCTTTATAATAGATACACAACTCAGATTAACCAATGTCATTTATTTCTGCACTCGCAGTCATTCAAACTTATTGTCTAACAACAAAATAAACGAAATCTTCTAAATAGTATATTCCGTATATCTTGAAAACAAATATCTAAATACTATAACAAAGTCTCTTAGCACCTAATGCTACTTAAAATAGTATCACGCCTCGACACCACTCAGTAGGTATTGGTTGGCGATGATGGTTTCTATGCTGACTAGTCGTACCTACGTAAGTAATACCAGACAAAGCCCCAGTGCAGGCTACACGTTAGTCTCTCGAGGACGAACTGTCGGCTTCTACAATAGTCCAGTCATTTAAGCTTAAATAAGGCGGCCCCTAGACCTACAATAAAATTGTACAATATTTTTATTGTACAATAAGATTGAAAGGCGCTCTGATACTAAACGAGTTCAATATTAACCCTAAACGGTCAATATTATTGCACAATTTGCAATATTGTGCAATACAATTGACCTTTTAGTGGCCGCCTTAGGTAAGAATCTTGGAATTCAAGATACCCAGCTGTAAATCTGTAAATACTTGTCTAATAAGAAAAGCGGGCTTGCAATGCTTGTGGCCAATGTAATGTGCAGCTTGTCTCAATGCTCTACCGTATCAGAGCGACATTAACGAAGATGGAACCTTTGACCCCGAAGTCATGGAAGAACTTGAGACAAATGTGGTTGAAGACGATAATGAAGACCAGTTTGAAATTGACCAGCAGCCGGAAGTCGATGAAGAGGAAGATGATTAAAATTATAAATTGTAGTTTTTGTACCCTTTATTCCATTTTTTTTACTTTTGATAAAAATGAATGTTTGGAATGATATTTTTTTCATTTATTATAAATTATTTTTAATTCGGATTTATCTCGAAAACGGCTCACCGGATATAAAATTTTTTTTTTAACAAAATTTGTATTGAAAAAAATACAAATAGCAAAAAACCAAAAAATACAAATAGGAAATGAAATATTTACAAAAAAAGCACCAAAAACCGACTTTATGACCTTTGACCTTGAAATTTAATAGTTGCGTACACCCTACCATAAGTAGGTTTTGAGACAACTTTGAGGATGTCAATATTATATATTGACAGACTTACAGCTGGGTATCTCGAATTCCGAGGTGGACTTACTATAGTGACTGGACTACAAGTCGAGGTCCTGTCTACACGAGACGGAATGGAGTCAGCCTCGGAGGAGCCACCGCCGAGGCCGCGCGCAGGTTGACAATGACATTGCTTCGTGTCAGTTCCGATGCAATACTGTGTCACAGGCACAGTATCTCTTCTTACTTTTCTTATTTTCACTCTGTTTAAGTTCTAAAATAAATACTTTTAGGTACTTAAATATCGTCCTAGGTCAATGGACAGTAGGTACCCGACAGGCGCGATCTGAACGAGACTTAGTTTTTTATTTATATATTAGATACCTATTTGATAGAGCGCCCGTTCGTCTGGCCCTCAACTGCACCGGCCACAGAGAACGACTGAATTCACAGGCCGACAAACTTCCTTTGTCATTCGCGACATCTGTGCCTTTTAGGACATTACATAATATTAAAAACGACTTTAATTTCCTAGGAAAGAGAACAAGAGTGCTCACTAGTAGCACATAATAAATGATAGTATCTACAGTTCTAAGTGACAGGTTCAAATATGTATAGTTTAGTAGACGTAGAGACTTTTAGACTTGTTTATTTCAGTTATACTTCCACAGTATTATGTCATATGGTATACTGCTGTGGGGGAACGCTGCAGATATTAACACCGTATTTGTGCTGCAGAAGAGGGCTTTACGGGCAATCTATAACATGGGTCCCAGAGAATCCTTAAGTGATAAATTCAAGGAAATAAACATAGTGACAGACAGTACCTTGTCAATATATTTATGAAAACCTGTTGTACACTCGTAGAAATATCAATAACTTTCCTTAAAATAGGGATATACATAGTGTTAATACTAGAAATAAAAATAAACTCGCTTTGCCTACAACTAGACTAAACAAGGTTAATGTATATTTCAAAAGGCAATGTATACGCTTCTACAACAGGAGGGATATAAGGGGAGATGAAGACCGAAGAAAAGATAGATGGATTGTGTGAAAGAGGATATGCTTAAGAAAGGGTGAATACGGAGATGACGAATAACAGAGCAGAATGGAAGAAGAATACATGTTGTGCCGACCACACTTGGGGTGAGATAAGGTCCGGAAGAAGAAGAAGAAGATACGCTTCTACAAAAAACTCCAAGAGAGTTGTAAAAACTATCAGTAAATAAATTCAAACAAATTGTCAAAACAATTCTTTGTAAAAGGCTTACCATAAAGTATCTGTTTATTTAGATGATAAAAAAGCTTGGGACGAGTTTTGCTCCAACTCGAAATTTAACAACCTAACAATGTAATGGTTTCTATTTGCTTCTTTACCTGAAAAAGATTGAAGTGAAAAAAATCAAAGTGAGCACTTTATTTCCTAGTTTTAATTATTAATAACATGAATTTTATGACGTGTCCGTCCAAGTGACCTGTAAGGTCTTAAGGAAATAAAGCATTTTGACTTTGACTTTGAAGTACATGCTAACTTTCAGGGGAGCACACAACCGAGGTGCTTAGAAAGTATTTAAATACTTGAACAGTTCTAATGGCGAGCCGTTCAATATTCTAGACCTGTGTAGCGAGCGAATTGATCACTTTTTGAACTTTGAGAAAAACAAGGAAGTTTTGAGTAGGTAGTTTTTTTAGAAACGGCTAATCGTTACAGCGGCGGCGGAGGCGGCGGCGGCGGCGGCGGCTCCTCGGCGGTGCCTGTTGTGAGAGACGGCGGCGCTCGGCGCGGCGGCGCGGCGCCTCGGCCAATGTGTTATTGTAGATAAAAATGTCACTGTGGGTTAGGAGTTACATCACTTCTTATGATACTAGAAATATCTACGTGTGTTTCAGTGTGCCATACTTTTAAGTTGCTTTAAGTTTAAGTTGCTCTTGGTGGCCACCAAACTCTGTTTTCGTATCTCTTCCTTAAAATAGACAAAATGAAACTACTAAATGCATTAAAAAAGCTTATGTGAGGTATAACAAACTGAACGTGTGAATTTTGGAATTTCCTTTGTTTACCGTAATTATATGATAAAATACGTGGAGGCGCCACTTTAGCTCCCGTTTGCGCCTTAAGATGCGAATTAACGCGTTAAGAGTTAGGTATACAAAATACTAGCGACCCGCCCCGGCTTCGTACTGCGAAGACTTCGCGAGTTGCCACTTGCGCGAAAAATCACAAAACTCTTAATATCTCTCGAAATAGACGTCGTAGAGAGCTACAGATTTCGTCATTATGAAGATAATTTTGCTCTCTTTCATCTGATATATTATAGAACTTTCCCATACCCCTTCCCCTTCTTACCCCATAAGGAGAAAAATATTTATTGTAGACCTTCGTAGCACGTGCTACGGCGCTACGACGCCGCCGCGTAGCAAACGAAAGACTTCAACGCGACCCCACTTTCCTTACTACACAATAAAATTCCTCGTAGCGTAGGTAGGTGCGTGCTACGATGAAAATGTCCAAATGTCCTTCGCGCAAGTGTCTAAAGCCGCGTACAGACTGCTGTAACGTAACATGCAATGTAACACGCAATGAAAGAATTTACCGTCCACACTGTCGCAACGTATCATGCAATGTAATAGAAAGCCCATAGTGTGGACGTGCCTTGCGCGCACGAACCGCGGACACTACGCGCACGAACAGAGCATTTCAACTCGTGCGCGCAGCGATCCGCCATTTGTCGGTTTTTTCGCCGAACACAAAGGCGCGCGCAGTGTGGACGGGTTGTTTACTCGAACGCGCGCGAACGTTGGAAGAATGGAAGAAAACACAGCTACAGCAGAGCCGTTTACGTTACGTTTTTATTCACATGATTGATGATAATCATTGAAGCATCGACAATCATCGTAGCTAGTAATAATTGTAAAATAAATTCTCTCCGCGTGTTCTCGGCAGACTGAGCTATGTTCGCCGCGCATGCCGGAAAAGATGCGAACACGTACGTGCTCAGTTCGTGCGCGCCCTGCGTCCACACTTATGTAATGCTCCTTTCATGTTACGTTACAGCAGTCTGTACGCGGTTTTACTTGTTCCCGCAACTAGGCCACAGGCGAGCCGTTTGCGCGTCGGGTGCGGGCGCTAGTGTGCCCGACCCGCGGAGGAGCCGGCGCGGCCCGAGCCCGCGCGGCCCGCTGCCGCCGGCTCGTGGCTTGCTCCAGGTATACGTCCACGTACTCGCCCTGCAGTCACCTTAAAGATGGAAACTGTCGTAGGCCGCGCCTATGTCGGCTTGTCCTACAACGCTTTCCATCAGGCGGGTCGCATGCTTAAACAAATCGCCGTCCCCGCAGAATATAATGGTAACTGCAAAAACACAACTTTTCAGGAAAAATAAAAAACATGTTTTTCTTGATTACTTCATAAATACTGGATGTAGACTGTTTATTGTCAGCTTTACAAAAAGCTTATTTTTTATGTATTCGGAATGTTAAAATAGAACACCCGTAAGATAAGCCAAAACCGAGATATTTCAAAAATAAGAAGTTACTGAAAATCAATCGCAATCCAAGATGTATAATGTCGATTACCATTTTATTCATAGTATTTCCTAGACAAAATCGATTATTGCACCAGTGACTTACCATTTTATTCCATGTTTTTTACAGTGAAAATGATGACGATAATGCTTGAATATCATCCTTTTCACGTCAATATAGTCTAACTTTTTTCTGTTAATGGCTTTATTTGGTTTTCCAATAAAACTATAACAATGGTAATCAAATTTTTCTTTATATGAATAATTGCTTTAAATTAACGAAATTGCCTCAAAATCTTCATAAATCACGAAAGCTAGGCCCTCAGACTTAACACAACACAGTCATGATTATCATCATCATCAGGCTACACTAGTCCACTGCTGGACATAGCCTAATGAGCACCATAGCACCCAGTCTTCAGCTTGCCGTATCTAGCGTCTGCCTGCAGTCTCTACAGATCGTCATCCCACCTGGTCAGAGGGCGTCCTACACTACGTTTGCCGAGTAAAACAGTAAACATCAGTATCTTGATTATTATAATACTTCTCCCAAATAAATCAACGAAAAAATAGAAATCAAAAGTGAAAACAACAATATTTTTTGTAATGTACCCTAATAGTCTAACTAACATTTCGGTAGTATTCATTTAAATCTATATCTAATTTTGTATTGTGCACAAATAACTTATAGCAGAGGGTATGAACACAGGCAAGCTTAACCCTATAGATAGTTTTCCGCCAGCAAACCTTCTCAATCAGAGAAAAGCAATTGCAAGGGACCGGAAGAGAAAGGGTACTTAGGTACTCAAAAACAAAACGGGCTTAGAAGTAATATGATTTTAATCAGTCAAATTAGGAACATGACCACTTAATAATTAGTTAGATACTTAAAATACAGGAGCGACATCTTAATCATCATCAGTGTCGACATCATTGTTTTCAGAGCCGGTACCAGCATACGTCAGGGACTCATAAAAAGCATGAAAATAGCTTGGAACATCTCCTGCTTTACAGAGACTCATAAGATCATTATATTATTATAGAGCCTTGCTTATTGGAAGTGGCTCAGTGTATAACACTTGCAATTCGGGCACATATCGGGGACTTAGGCTTGTTACCTGTCTGGTACCCCGCTTGCTTCTTGTCTTTTTAACAGGTATTTAATTGGGAATATTCAGGAATAACATCACATTGTTCCGGGACCGATCGACGTAGGTCACCTTCTTGAAATTGTTTCCGAGTATAATAACCTTGGGCAGATTGTACAGCTAGGTAAAAAAGATTTTGAGAAGGAGGCCAAGAGGAAGATCCAGCTAGGCTGGGCAGCATTTGGGAAACTACGTCAAGTCTTCTCGTCATCCATACCGCAATGTTTGAAAACGAAAGTTTTCAATCAGTGCGTCCTACCCGTAATGACCTACGGAGCAGAGACGTGGACACTCACGGTAGGGCTGGTCCAACAATTCAAAGTCGCCCAGGGAGCTATGGAAAGAGCTATGCTCGGAGTCTCTCTGAAGGATAGAATTCGTAACGAATACATCTGACAGAGAACCAAAGTTATCGACATAGCTCAAAGAATTAGCAAGCTGAAGTGGCAATGGACCGGCCATGTCTCGCGAAGAACCGACAACCGTTGAGGTAAACGTGTTCTTGAGTGGAGACCGCGACTCGGTAAACGTAGTGTAGGACGCCCTCCGGCCAGGTGGGATGACGATCTGCGAAAGACTGCTGGCAGACGCTGGATGCGTCAAGCTGAAGATAGGGTGCTATGGCGCTCATTGGGGGAGGCCTATGTCCAGCTGTGGACTAATATAGGTTGATGATGATGATTCAGGAATAACGGATCGGGCACGAAATTTTTAATAGACGTAGTTCTAGCCCTGACATAACACATAAGCTACTTTTCATCCCATATATTAGGTCCTTACATATGAAATTGGCGTTTTTCGTACTGGCCACTTTAATCACAAATTTCTCCTCTTTGGTAAGGAATTCCAAATTCAAATTTGTACAGCTATAGACTCATGTATTTGTGCTTCGATGATCGTCATTCATTTGTTTTTTTTCTTCTGTTTTTTTCTGTTTGCGTCACTCATTTTACAAAATGGAAAACTTAAAATATCGCATTATTTACGAGTACGAGTTCCGCCGTGGCACTAGTGCTGCGGAAACAACTCGAAGGGTGAATGATGTGTATGGCGGTCGTGTTGCAAAAGAAAACACAGTTCGTTTTTGGTTCCGTTTTCGTTCTGGAAATTTCGACTTGCAGAACAAGCCCCGTGGACGGCCTGAGACTCAAGTTGATAATGAAGAGTTGAAGGCTATTGTGGAAGCGGATCCATCGCAAACCACGTCCGAGTTAGCTGCAGGCTGCGGTGTTAGTGATAAAACTGTTTTAATTCACTTGAAGCAAATTGGGAAGATTAAAAATCTTGAAAGGTGGGTATACCTCACGAATTGACTGAAGCAAACCGGCAAACGCGCGTCCACTACTAAATTAGAAGAGCTTCAATTGGAAAGTCTAAGACATCCTCCGTACTCCCCGGACCTTGCTCCAACAGATTACCATTTTTTTCGAAATTTGGATAACTTCTTGCAAGGGAAAAAATTCAACTCCGATGGGGCAGTCCAAATCGCCTTCAAAGATTTTATTGATTCCCGTCCGACTGGTTTTTTTAGTAAAGGGATCAATGAACTACCTATAAGATGGCAAAAGTGCATAGAAAATAATGGTTCATACTTTGATTAATTAAATATATTATATTAAAAAATATTCGACTTTTTGTTCCTCCCATACAAAACGCCAATTTCATATGTAAGGACCTAATATCAGTTCCCATGGGATAAAAAAAGCCTTTAAACGTTTCCATAGAAACAACGCGTGCGAAGCCCTCATAATATATTAAATATTCTTCTATCAGACATTACAAATAAATAATTTAATACAATGATTAGAAGCATAAAAAGGAAAAACAACATGAATCTACTTCTATTCTAGCTTAAAATGTAGGTACTTAAATAATTCTATTTTAAACTAATAAATATTAAAAAATTAGGGAAAGCTTTATAGCTTTAATAGCCAAAATAGGCCTTACATAGTCTTCATTTATTCCGAACACTTACCTATAGAAGCGGGTCTGGTGATAGTGAGTTAGACTATTCACGGGTTTGAACGAGAATATAATGATAACTGCGTATATCATTATTTAGTTGAATAATTTTCACGAGAACATAATTGTATTATTGTTTATCATACTTAAATGTGTGAATACAATATGATAATATTACAGTACAACTTTATTCTTGTAATTTCAGGCATGGGTAAAATCGTCGAATAGTATTGTAATTTTTTGTAACTCCGCGAATAACGGTAATAGAGTCACGAAAAAAATTGAGCAGATGTATTAGCACCCACAGATCTCAAAAATGACAAAACACTAAAACTAAGGTAGTGGCGATTACCATTTTATTCTCCGGGGACGGCGAAATAAGCCCTACACATATCGAGGTTGATATTAAACTGTTAGTTTTCCTTACATATAAAAATAGTCCTATCATTTGGCTGACAGCGATAGCCGAGCCGACTTTCGTACCTTCCCACGTACCTACTTAATAAGTACATCCAAAGATACCTTTTCGCAATCGTGTTATAAATGTTACCTAACCTAGTTAACAATTTATAAGTATAGCAAAGGAGCGAGTGTAGCGAGCCGAGGAGAGCACTAGTAGCGCAGGCAGTGGTCGTGGTGGAGCGGAGGAGCGGCGTGGTGCAGCGCGGGCGCGGCGTTCTCCTTGTCGCGGGCGTAGTGGTCGGGCGGCGGCGGCGCGGCGGCGGGCGGCGGCGCGCCGTAGTCCGCCGCCAGCGCGGCCGCCGCCGCCGCCTCGTACTCGTCGCCCGACCCGTCCGACGCCTCCAGGTACCCGAAGAGCCGCGCCGCGCCGCCCGCGCGCGCCTCGCGCCGCCGCGCGCCCGCCGCGCCCGCCGCCGCGCCGCTCTCCGGCGCCGGCGCGTACGCGGGCGGCGCGGCGGCGGGCGGCGGCGCGGCGGCCGCGGGGGGCGCGCGCGCGCTCGCCGACGGCACCTTCAGGTTGCGGCTCTCGATGTGGCTGCGACACAGAGAGGCGGAGGTGAGCGTGGGTCGCGGGCGCGGGCGCGGGGCGGGGCGGGGCGCGGCACTCACTGCTCCTGGCGCAGGTGCGCCGCCAGCTGCGACTGGTCGTCCGCGAGGAAGGCGCACTTGCCGCACGCCTGCTTGTTGTGCACCTTGTGCACGTGCGTGGCGAGGCGCTCCGCGCGCGCCGCCTTGTACTCGCACAGCGCGCACGCGAACGGCTTCAGGTGCGTGTTGAGGTGCCGCTTCAGGCACCAGTTGTCGACGCCCGACCAGGCGCAGTAGCCGCACGCGTAGCGCCGCTCGCCCTGCAACAGACGCGCTGCACGTCCGAGCCGACCTAGACGCGAGCGTCCGACGTCGACCGTCGGGGCGACCGGGTGCAGGGAGGATCTTCCTCCGTGACCGTTAGAGGAACACCACCTTTACCCCGGAACCGGTGACCTCGACGCGATGACGGAGAGACGTACCTTGCGGCGCGAGGCGGCGGGCGGCGCGGCGGCGGCGGGCGGAGCGGGCGGCGCCGGCTTGGGCGGCGGGGCGGGCGGGGCCGGAGGCTCCGACTTGAGCTGCACGCGCTCCTGCTTCACGAGCGGCGGCGGCGCGCGGTAGTCCACCTGCGGGGCGGGGGGCGCGGGGGGCGGCGCCGCCAGCAGCGGGGGCAGGGCGGCGGGGGGCGGCGGCTCGCCGCTCGGCTTGGAGTAGTAGAGGGAGGGCGCGGGCTGCGGCGCGGCGGGGGGCGGCGGGGGGCTCGCCTTGGGGGAGAGCCGCCGGATGCGGTTCAGGTCGTAGGGCTGGTCGCGGTGCATGCGCAGGAAGTGCTTCTTGACGTGGTCGGCGCGGTTGAACTGCTTCTGGCAGAGGTAGCAGTGGAAGGGCTTCTCGTCGCGGTGGATGTTCTCGTGGCGCGTGAACAGGTCGCGCCGGTCCGTGGAGTAGGGGCAGGCGCCGCACACGTAGCGCTTGCCGTCGCCCTCCAGCGCGGCGGCGGGGGCCGGGGGCGCGGGGCCCGCCGCCGGCTCGGGCGGGGGGCGCCGCTCGTGGCGCAGCGACTCGACCTGCGCAGAGAGCACACTCGGTGAGCGAGCGAGAGGCGCGCGCGCGCACGCAGTCAGGTGTCGGAGAGAGAGAGAGAGACCTTGGCCTTGAGGCGCTGCAGGTAGCGCGTGAGGTCGTCGAGCGCGGGGTTGTCGCGCAGCAGGTGGTCGGCGGCGGCGGGGTCGGAGTGGTGGTCGCGCGCGAGGTGCTGGCGCACGGCGCGCGCCCAGCCGCTCGCGAAGCCGCACGCGGGCAGCGGGCACTGGAAGGCGCGCGCGTGCGAGTGCGTGCCGAGCCAGTGCTCCGCGACGCGCGCCAGGAAGCCGACGCACTCGCACTCGGCGCACTTGAAGAGCCGCTGCGCCGGGTTGTAGGCGGCGACGCGCGAGTGCGCCCAGGCCAGCGGCTCCTCGGCCGCCGTCCAGCGGTCCTCGGCCGTGGGGTCGGTGCGCGGCGTGAAGTTGGGCTGCAGGATGCCGGGCGGGGGCACGCCGTGCTGCATGAGCGCCGCCAGCCCCCAGGCCGTCAGGTGCTCCTCGGGCCGCGCCTCGTCCGGCTCGCCCGCGAACTCCAGCGCCGCGCCCTCGGCCGCCTCCTCCCCGTACAGCTTCTTGGTGATCTCCTTGAACATGTCCTCGCAGTCCAGCGCCAGCGCGGCCACGCCCCCGCCGCCCGCGCCCTCCATGGCGCCCGCGCTCGCTCCTCCTGCAACCCTGACCGCTCTCCCTGCACACGTGGATATGGCATTCATTATTATAACACAATAAGGTGAATTGATTTTCAAAGTCGAACAAACGACAGAGGTCGGAGGAAGAATCACCCGAGGAGCTCCCGAAAAAGGCCCCCGAGCTAGAGGTGTCCCGGGAGTCGGAGGTGAGACGTCGCTTCGAGCGGGGCGCGGAGGCGAGTCGGCATCCGGTGGATATCGGTCACCGGAGGAGCCAGGAGAGCCGTATGGCTCGGAAGCGAAGTCCCTAACATCCAGCCATGGGCCGGGGCAGAAGTCTCGTTTATCCCCGACTGCGAATTGGCTAAGCCTGCGGTTGCGGTCACGTATGAGCTCAGCGTTGAGGCGGCGTCGGTCGATGAAGCCGTTCAGCTACTGAGGATACTAAACGTAGGACTTCGCACGGAACTTTGGAAGGTGATGCATATATCAGAACTGAGGGGAACGGATTCGGCGCGACCTTCTCCTTGGGTGACCTGTCCGTGGAGCCGTCGACTTTCAAGCGGTCTTAGGTTTTAAAAAGATAACTTTCAGGTCAAAAGTGGCTCGGACACCAAAAGCGGCGCTCAGCCGTCCGCGCCCAGCGGACCGGCTCCCCAGGGCGAGGCAGCACGGGAGGACAACGGCCGCGACCTGTCGTAGCCGGGCCCGTGCAGCGCCCCGGGGCAGGTCCGCTCCACAGGCACACACTAGGGCTCCCCGGGGGCAGGGGCGACAGGACGACCGAACCTGGTCGAGAACGTCCGAAAGTAGCGAGGTAGCTAAACCTATATCGGATCCAGGCGGGGACGGCGAGGGTCCTCCGGGCAATCGTCCACCGAGGCGCCGGTGACGGAGCGCTGCCGGCCGAAGCACAAGCAGCCTTGCCTGGCTCCGGGAGCCTCGGGGAGACAACACTCCGGTTCTCTCACACGACGCTGTCGGTAACTTATTACTAAATAATAATGGCACAAGGGCCAGAGCATGCATTATTTAGAATGTAAACTTTTAGTCTATCACAGAGGTACGTAACGACGCCCGGCATCGTCGATCTGAAAGCACGCAGTGGGCGCGGTAGTGATGAGCTCAGCGCACTGCCGGAGAGAGAGCTTCCGCTACCTGATGCATATCTAATGTCTAAATATCTTGTTTCGGGTGGACTCTTATCGATGTAAGTATTCCAAAACTGCGAAACCTGGAACCTCTCGTCAAGTCTACCTCAACGCGCAAGGCGCTTTCGTGTTTCTCCTTTCCTATCGCCCAATTTTAATGCACTGTCAGCTACTTTCTTGTTCCTTGTTCGTAGTCAAGGAGAAGGTCCAAAGGTGGCTTCTTACGTTAGATTATGACGCTACTGAAAGACTTTTGTCGATTCGCAGTTGATTACAAATACCTACTGCTTTTCATCTCTCATTCGTCCCATCCCTACCATCCTACCCAGTTCCTGTTACGCTTCCCGCTCTAGTGATGTGTCGGTGCTAGATTTTTGTTTTCAAATCATGTAATAGGTTTATATAATTTTATTAATATGAATTAGCGTTATCAGCTGTATTTTTTCTCTTTTTTGTTTTAAAGCCATTCCGACTTTATTAAGTTTTGAGTCTTTTTTTATAAGTACCTACTTTAATTAATAGTTTTTTTCTTAATTTGTTCACTTTATTTAATTAATTTAATGTTCACTCTAAACCGGCCTCCCGCGATACAGGTTCTGAACCTAGTGAGGGGACCACAAGCAAGGAACCTATACAATGTGTGTGTATTTTTGAACCTTGATCAAACGAAATGTGCGTATATGCTTTTGAATAAGATAGAAGCAATTAAATAAATAAATAAAAAAATGTCATTTATTTAAAAAATGTATTTTATTTGAAGTAGTCTCATTTGAGAGCTAGATAGTTTACCTAGCTAATAAAATAAAAAAAATTACAAATTCGGTAAATATGCGAAGTAAAAATACTATTTTTTAGAAATTAGACAAAAAAACTATTTTCATTAGTAACAGAAAAAATAAAATAAATAAAATACACCATTTACTCAAAAAGAAAAAACCAGATGAAGTAGTATTCATTTAAAAAAATATTAAAATAGCTTTGTTTTTGAGATAAATAACATACATTCAGTCAAAAAAGTATCGGGAATGGATGATTTGTTTTTGGTTCCAAATTAAAATTTTTGTTTTTTTTTGTTGTTGTTAGGTTGGCACAACTGTTTGCCATTTTGGCGCGGAGTTTGAGTTGCATCTGTTATTTATATTAAATACAGTGCTGTTTTTAGTTACATCATATCTAGTGTGTATTGCGAATTTCACAATGGACAAAAACATCGAACAAAGAGTTTGTCTTAAGTTTTGCATCGCCAATGGAATTTCGTGTTCGGAGTCACTGAAAATGTTACAGAAGGCTTTCGGTGAATCGACTTTATCAAAAACACGTGCTTATGAGTGGTACAAAGCGTTCAAAAGCGGTCGAGATGTGATGGAAGATTTGCCTCGCTCTGGTAGGCCATCAACGTCTGCAATTGAAGTTAACATCGCAAAAGTGAAGGAAACAGTGACTGAAAATCCTCATTCAACTTTGCGAGAGATAGCCGCCGAACTTTCTGTATCTCACGAGTCGATCCGTACCATTTTAAATAATCACTTGGGTATGAAACATGTTGCCGCTCGACTAGTCCCAAAAGACCTGAATTTGATAATGCGCCTTCGCACAAGGCCATCATTGTGACCCAATTTTTGACCAAACACTCAACAAATACCATCGAGCAACCACCATATTCACCAGATAAGGCTCCGGCCGACTTCTTTCTTTTTCCTAAACTCAAATTACCACTTCGTGGCACCCGTTTTCAATCGGTACAAGACTTAAAGGAGAATTCGCGGCGAGAACTGAACTCAATTCCGGAAACAGCGTTTAAAAAATGATGATTGGATAATTCGTTGGCGTAAGTGTATCGTTTCTGAAGGAGCATACTTTGAAGGTGATAAAATAAATTTGGATGAATAACAAACATTTTGTGTATTATTGATCTTTTCCCGGTACTTTCTTGACAGAGTAGTATAATTTTTTTTTATCCCGATTTTTATCGATAAATATGTGTCGTGTATCCGCACATTTCGTTTGATCAAGGTTCAAAAATACACATTGTAGGCATACCCTACAGGTTGTTTTGTTGACAATGTTTGTCTGAACAACATTAGTTACGCAGACGATATGGTGCTGCTGGGTCCATCGGTGGGCTCTATTCAAAAACTTGTAAATATTTGCGAGAAATATGCGGAGGGGCATGGGCTGACATACAATTCCAAAAAGAGTGAATTACTGGTATTCAAAAGCGGAAATGTAAAGCCAATGCATGTCCCGCCCATAGTGCTCAATGGTGCGGCTCTGAAGGTTGTTGATTCCTGTAAATATCTAGGACATATTGTGAATGAGTCGCTAAGTGATGATGCAGACATTGAAAGGGAGCGTAGAGCACTGGCCGTACGGGGAAACATGATCGCCCGCAGGTTTGCACGCTGCTCGAGAGAAGTGAAGATAACTCTGTTTAAGGCCTACTGCCAGTCCTTCTACTCGAGTAGCCTTTGGCTTAACTGCACCCGCCGGGCGGCCAGTGCTCTACGTGTTCAGTACAATAACATTTTCAGGATGCTGATGCGGCTGCCTCGCTTTTGCAGCGCTTCTGGCATGTTCGCGGAGGCACGCACGGACGACTTTCACGCGATAATTCGCAAGAAAGTCGCATCCCTACTTCAGCGTGAGCGAGCCAGTAGCAACAGTATCCTGAAAATTATTGTATCGCGTCTGGACTGTCCCATTCAATATAAATGGATGACTATAACAATGGGCAATTGCCATTGTTAAATCCCATTTAAATTTGACCACTGAATTGTTTAAAACTTAATTATTGTATGTATATTATTATTTTTTAATTATATTTATATCTGAATGTGACATTTAAATTAATTTGTTTGTATGTAATGCTATGGATTTTATTCTGAAATAAATGAGTTAATAATAATAATACCCTAGCTAGACCACAAGTAAAGAGAATAATTTAAGTTATTTAGCAAATAGATGCCTTTTGTTTGCTTGTTTGGAAAAAATCACACAATGGTTTGAAGCGTATTTTATTAGATTACCTTCTCTATGGAATATACCTCTAGAGGCGCTTCTCGCCCGCGCTCTACGCTTCAGGCTTATATCTGATAACTACAGAGATACGGGGAACGGTATTATTTTGTACTATTTTCAAAATACCACAAACTATTTGGAAATTTACTAACAACCCCTGTCATTTGATACCCCGTTGACTTTCTAGATTTTATTTAAAAAAATCATTGAAGACTTTCAATTGCATTTATCTCTTCGTCTTTTAATTCGTAGTGGTTTACGATATCTACGTTATTGTTATTTTAGTTGCAAGTTAAATGATATAATTTAACTTAACTTTCACCATATTTGTCGAAAACGTGGCACAGGTTGCGGCTTCCGTGCCGCCGAGACCCTCAGTTTAAGTAACTACCATTTATTTATTTGGAAAACAAACAGCTTATTCAAGAACAATAGTTGAAACTTATGGGTAACTTAAGCCTAACAGTTTCCGCATTTATCCGGCACCTACAGAAGTATTTTAAAATTAATGAAAATATATTGCGATGGGGCGCGGCGGTTCCGAATGTTCGCCCTCGAAAAACAATCGCACGGAGGTGTACCCTTCCGATGTTAACCGTGTCGGGTGAAGGAGCCGCCGCCGGCGGCGCGCGGCGGGCGGCGGGCGGCGGGCGGGCGCTCCGCGGACCGTTCCGGGCGCGGGAGGCGGCCCCCTGCAAGTGCAGCGGGCGGCGGGGCGGGCGGGGTGCGCTCACCTGCGGAAAGGCCGCTCGCACACCACAGCTCGGAGCGACGCGCCGGCCGCGACTGACGCCCGCCGCGCCCCCCCACACCCCACCACCCCACCCGCCGCCATTCACCGGCTATCGACCGCCGCGCCACCCACACACCCCCCCGCGCCCCGCGCCCCACGCCGACGACACCCTACACGTCCTCCCTTCACTTGGGATCGCTCTACAAGCAGGGTCCTAGAACACATGGCATTTGACGAACTCAATAGTCATGTTATATCGTAGTATTACGATAGATCACAACTATACCTATTGTACTGTAGTTGCCGATACGCATGATCCGATGCTGACTGGTCTGGGTAAACCGGACTCAGGTAACTTTTTATTTTATAACAAATATTATATTATATACGATAAATATGAAACAACAGATTGCACAAACCGCTGTACTAATTATTAACAGTGATGCTGAAACGGTCCTCATAAATTACAATAAAATATTTAATAATAAACCAGAGGCATTAGGGAATTTATCAGGACATTTATTTATTTACTAGCTGGTACCCGCGACTTCGTCTGCGCATGATTAGTATTTGGAGTACTTGCGATTTTACTTGCGTAATTCCCTTTCGCGTGGGATTTTCGAGATAAAATAAAGCCTATTTCTTATTCCAGCTTATAATCTATCTCTGTGCCATTTCATCCAGATCCGTTCAGCAGTTTTTGCGTGAAAGAGTAACAAACATCCATCCATCTATCCATTCATACTTACAAACTTTCGCGTTTATCAGTTCAATTCAGTTTGTTTCCCCTGGGCTATACGGGTTTCCAAAAATTTCTCACTGCATCTGAACGACGCGTACACACGCGTCGTTCAGATGTTGTGAGAAATTTTTGAAAACCCGTATAGCCCAGGGGAACCAAACTGAATTCCGGGATAAAATGTATCCCATGTCCAATCGTCCCGAGTTCCATTCGAATTCATTCAATTCCGTCGTGATGCGTGGTTAAAGAATTTTTCTTTCACCCTCTCTCCCAGGGGAACCTTACCGAATTCCGGGATAAAAAGTATCCCATGTCCTTCCTTGTAGTATGAACTCAAATCGTCCCGAGTTTCATTCCAACTCATTCAGCAGTTTCGGCGTGATGCGCGGTAAAGGAATTTTACTTTCATACCCTCTCCCATGAGAACCTTACTGAATTCCGGGATAAAAAGTATCCTATGTCCTTCCTCGTAGTACGACCTATAATCATGCCGAGTTTCATTTCAATCCATCAAGTAGTTTGGGCGTGATGCGCGTTTACGATACAGACAGACAGACAGACAGACAGACAGACAGACAGACATGAATGAAAAAAATTACAGTTTTGGCTTGAGTATCGATAATAGAGTGCCCTCCAAAAAAAATTTTCAAAATACCTTCAATGTACAGAATTGGACCTGTTACAGTTTTATTATAAGTATAGATTATAAACTAGCTGCGCCCCGCGGCTTCGCCCGCTTGAAAATGTATTTGTCAAATAACAGAAATGTATTGCACGCCTCTTAGTGGTAGTTTCGTAAAAATCAAAAACACGCGTTTATTTACCTACTTTGCAGTTTATTCACACTGAGTTTTGAGTGAATCAAACCAAGGAATAATAATTTTCCATAGAAACTTTACCACCCCCTCAGAGGTAAAAATTTCAAAATTTTAATATCATCTGTGATATTGTAATTCCTAAACTAAAAAATTCACACAAATTGCCCATTTATGAAAGAAATTTGGTTCGTGATAGTAAACCAGTGGCCCGATGTGCTTGTTCACATTAGTTGGCACACCAACAATGTACACCAGTGGTCCGATGTGCTTGTTCACATTAGTTGGCACTCCAACAATGTACACCAGTGGCCCGATGTGCTTGTTCACATTAGTTGGCACTCCAACAATGTACACCAGTGGTCCGATGTGCTTGTTCACATTAGTTGGCACTCCAACAATGTACACCAGTGGTCCGATGTGCTTGTTCACATTAGTTGGCACACCAACAATGTACACCAGTGGTCCGATGTGCTTGTTCACATTAGTTGGCACTCCAACAATGTACACCAGTGGTCCGATGTGCTTGTTCACATTAGTTGGCACTCCAACAATGTACACCAGTGGTCCGATGTGCTTGTTCACATTAGTTGGCACTCCAACAATGTACACCAGTGGCCCGATGTGCTTGTTCACATTAGTTGGCACTCCAACAATGTGCATTGATGCCGATGCTGGTACAGTTCTAATAAGGCATATATTGGAGGCCTGGGATAAAGCCAAAAACGCTATTGGTGTATTCTGTGACCTTTCTAAGGCTTTTGACTGTGTGGATCATAGTACATTAATTGAGAAACTAAAACATTATGGAATTAAGAAAAAGGCACTGGATCTTATGAAATTATATTTATCTGATAAAGTTCAAAAAGTAGATGTTGGTAAACAATGATCTACGGGCTCAAATATTGAATTAGGCGTACCCCGAGGTTCAATATTAGGTCCCTTTTTATTTTTAGTATATGTAACTTTTACTTTAAATTTTTTTTAAAGTAGACAGAAATAAATATAATTTTGACGATGTAAATAATTCGCTGTCACAAATACTAAATTGGTTTACCGCCAATAACCTGTTACTTAATGCTAAAAAACAAAATGTATAAAATTCATGTTACCAAATGTTAGAGAACTCCCAACTCAAATCATGTTAAGTAATGAGATTGTTCACTTCGTAGACTACTGTATTTTTGGGGTTGCATATTGATTCAACTCTTCAATGGCAACCGCAAATTGATGCTCTCGCGGGTAGGCTTAGTTCAGCAGCCTAGGCAGTGAGAACAATTAGATATCTCACTGATCAGCAGGGCTAGCATGCGCGCCCACGAGAAGCTTTTCTCGTCTTTTTTCTCGAGAAAAATGGCGCTATCTCGATTTGTCGACCGATGATGTTAGCATGCGACACCAAATAGTCGTCATGTCACGTCACGTGAATGATTTGGTGAATGTTTATATCACAAACTATATAGGGAAACTAAGGTTATATTATGACGACCGATGTGGCGCGGTGGGCGAAGGTCCGCCTGCGACGCAGGAGGTTGCGGGTTCGATTCCCGCCTTGGAACAAATTTGTGCACGATCTGCAGAAATTTGTTTCGTTGGTCTGGGTGTTTAATATATATAATAAAAAATATCTATCTATGTAATATATTGTATTAGGTATATCAGTCATCTAGTACCCATAACACAAGCTCTGCTTAGCTTGGGGCTAGATGATGCTGTGTGGACTGTCCGGAATTATTTATTTATTTATTTATTTTTATTTATTATCTGTGGTAACCTTTCTCGTCAAACGCTTAGATGCGCGCCCAAATTTTCTCAACTTTTGACAGCATAACGCGAGAAAACTCTCGTCTTTCAATTTGAGGACGAGAACTCACGAGAAGATTTCTTGATATTTTTCTACGAATTTTGTTGCTCATGGCGGTCCCGTATCAAGAACTAATTATTCATTAGCGTTGTATAGTAACAAAAAATACGAAAAATAGAAAGAAAATTTACTCAAAAATAAGATGTGTTTGCGATTGTCTGGATTTGTTAGATACATAATTTCAACGGCTATTCGCTTTATTTAATTTCTCGGTTGGCAGCCGAATAGTTTTCCGACAACAGATTTCGAAACTTCTTCCTATTGGGGTAAGTATGGAATATACAAAAACCTTTGTACTTATACCTAATATTACAAAATTTTAAGTAAGTATTCTAATAAAGGTGTGCTCGCCTGTAACTACGAGAACAAGTGCACGCTACGGTTTATATTCTGTTAATTAAAGAGTTAAAAAAAAGACACATTTATGGTGAGATATATTTGTGTACTTTAATAAAATTATATTTCAGTGTTAGCTTGGTGACCATCTGAAACAAAGAAACATTTTAGTTTGATACTAAATTATACAGATATTATTATTTAACAACCTCAGTGGCAGAACGGGTAAACCTTGGTCTAAGTTGTTGTAGAGAAGATAGATCATGAGCTTATGGGTCAAGCAAGTGCATTATAGAAAAGATACCTATATTGTGGCGACTAAACTGAACAAATATTTTAGTTTTAGGTACTTACGTTTTGTGCGATGTCATCTTGCACTCCGTGCTTACCAAAACAGAACTTAAGGCAAATATTATTTATGATGTCTTTAATACACAAACAAACATACACAAGAAAATCGCGCGCAAATGTTGGAAAAGCTTCTCCTTCTTTTTTTCTTCTTCTTGCCTTTTCGACTGTTTACCACCATTCTACCAGTGAAAATTAGGCAGTATGGTTTTAAGGCTTTCGCTTGTCCAATAGATGGACTAATATAAAAAAAAACTACCAGTAAAAATGTTCAAACTACCAAAACGAAGGTGAAACTAAAAAGGTTAGTTTATTTCTTGGGCTGCAGTTCACAAAACCATAGACAATTGAATGAACTAAACGTATGTTCGTCTGGGTTGCTTTCTCTACGCGAGAAGGATTACTCGACAACGAGTATTATGTCTACCGACGACGTCAAAATAGTCGTCGCGCGCGCGACGACTTCAATGGCGCGCATGTTAGCCCTGCAGGACACAGCTAGGTTAGCTTAATATAGTTACTTCCATAGTATTATGTCTTATGGTATTTTGCTGTGGGGACAGGCAGCTTATATTCAGACTATCTTTGTTCTTCAAAATAGGGCAGTGCGTGCAATTTATAAATTAAAGCCACGTGACTCCTTGAGGGAATTATTCAAAGAAATAAATATTCTAACAGTAATTTCGCAATATATTTATGAAAATTTAATGTAAACACACAAAATTTAAAAATTGTTATGTTCACAATAGAAATACAAGAAACAAGGACAAATTACACATTCCTTCATTTAGATTACGAAAACTGGGGAAATCATTTATGGGTAATTGTGTGCGCTTCTATAATAAGCTTCGATCTGAAGCAACTGAACTTTCTATTCGTAGATTTAGAAAGTAAGTAAAGTAAGTAAAGTAAAGTAAAGTATCTTTATTGCGAAAATACATGTGTTACATAGGTGTTCAGGTAATATTTATGAATCAGTGTATTCTGCCAGAATGTGGCGTGCAATGTTATGTTACAAAAATATAAACAAAATTTCAATTAAATTGTTAGTACAGTTTCAGTCACAATAATAGGTACAATAGAAATATAATAATTTAACGGTCATTGGGTTAACAATTATGAGTCTATTATAATATTATTCAAATTTTTGTCATTCATAAAATCATTTAAATTATAGTAACATTTATTACAAAGAAGAGATTTTAACTTACTCTGGAATAGAGAGCGTTTTTGTTCTCTTAGCTCTACTGGCAGTTTATTGTATATAATTGGAGCAGTAATGCTCCAATTATATATTCTGTAAAGAAGATGCTTTTGCGCATCATTGTTGTTGTACAATTGTTGAGACGGACTTTGTGTTGATCGCGCCTGCTCCGACCACCTTCAGGGGGCGAGGGGAACAGATCAGGGTTACTCTTTACAAATATTGCTGTTTCGTAAATATACAGTGATGGGACAGTTAAAATGTTGTGTTTTATAAAGTACGGTTTACAAGAATCAGTAACTTTCAAGCCGAACATGGCTCTGATGCATCTTTTTTGGTATTTAAAAATGTTAATAGTATTTGTAGAGTTGCCCCAAAAAATTATACCAAATCTTAAGTTTGATGACATTAGGCCGTGATAAGCGTTAAGCAAGAAAGAAGAAAAATGACGTTAGTGCTTGGCCAGATGTCGCTCAGTTCCACATCGACAATAGTATGTAATTATTTATAAGGCAAACATGTATTAGACACACAAGTTATACACATGCTAGTGGTTTCTATTTCGCCTCTTCCACTAGTGAATAAAAAAGTGAGGCGAACTGGAAATCAATTATCACGTTATTTCTCATATTATTTTGATAATTATGTACCTATAGTATTAAATTTGACTTGTCTAAGTGCTTATTTTGTAAGCCTAAAGAAATAAAGATATTGATTTCTGATTTCTGATTTCATTATTGAAAACCTGTTTCAGGAATGTACAAAAAACTCCTGGAAATATGTAGTTTTTAACAAAGTTTGAGATCCGTAGTTTGGCTCAGCGTTGTATATCTGTTACTGTTTAATTTAGGATGCTTATGACCTCAAAGTTTCAGAATTTACTAATATAAGCACTGCCAAACACTGTTGGTAGGTAGGCCCTTGTGGTAGCTCTGCACTGTTAATATGTTAAAGCTAGGAGCAACATTTGGCAGTGTGGCTGTAGGTAGATAGGCTCTTGTGGTAGCTCTGCACTGTTAAGGAAAAAGAAAAAAGAGATAAGAACATTTTTATTTGGTTTCCACAAAATATACAGTGTAAGCTATAACTAAAACATAAAACAATAAATACATGGAACCAAAGGGTGGCCACTAGGCGCGTGCTGCGGGAGCTCGGGGAGCAACTCCAGCGCTGGTCTTCGAGACACCTTGGGCGCGTCACTGGCCATGACGTCACTATGTTCAATGTGCAATGCACGAGTCGCGCTGGGCCGCGCACGCTCCCGCCACCCGTCTACTGGCACGTCAGGTCCTCGTGCACATGGAGCTGGGAGTGCATTCATTGTATGTAAGTAACTCGTGCCCGCTACCCACCGGCGCGACGATAGCGCGGGCCGCCGGAGCTACGTGCGGGCGGCGCTACGAGCCGTAGCAAGTCTACGCGCCGCCTCGTAGAGGCTCCGCACCGCTACGCCGTAGCCGAGCTACGGCGTAGCGGCCTTCTCACCACCGCCTCCTCGGTTCAAGGAAGGCTCGGTACGTAACTACATCGACTCGTAGACTTCCCTACTATCAGGCTTCAGGTCCGTCATCTAGGGGAGGTTCGAGGGGCGGTCATGTAATCGAACGTGCCATCCTATCTCTCCAACGGTTGATATATTCTGTCGTGAGATAGAGAAGCGCGTCGACGTTGAATAGAATCGATCGCTCGCGCTCCTCCGTTCGGATACGGCGAGTGCGTGCGTCTGTGCGGCGCATGCGCGGGCGGTGCGGGGCGCGGGCGGGCGGGGCGCGGCGGCGCGGGCGGGCGTCAGTCGCGCGTCGGGTGCGGCGCCGAGAGTGGGTCCCGGAGCCGGCCGCCGCGAGAGGCGCGCGCCCCGCGCCGCATGCCGCGCGCCCGCTAGCGGCGACGTGCCGCATCGACCCGCGCATGCGCGCGCCCAGCATGTCGCGCGACCCCGGCGCCTCGCGCGATGACACCGTACGTCCGCACCCCGCCCCGCCCCGCCCCGCCTCGCACGCCCTACACTCGCGCGCCGCACTCCGCCATCGGTCTCCGATCCGATCTACGAGATCCGCATCCTGCCCTATTTCCGAGAGCTCTCGATACTGACGCGCGGACATCCGCTCGGTTCTCTCGATGGACGACCGATAGTTTGGGGCGGATCTAAAGTACTTCCTATGTGGAACTAGCTCGGGAGGTACGTCCGTCGCCCGCTCGCGCGCCGCCTGCGAGGACGCCACCTCGGGCCCCGTCGGCGGCGCGCCGCCCGCCGTCCGCGAGCTCCGCGCGGGCGGCGGGAGGCGAGCCGCCCGGAGACGAGCTCCACGGAACCGGCACCTACCACCGCTACCTCTGTACTCAGTCAAACATTTTGTAAATATGCTGAGTTCGGTCTCGGAAGCCGGTGAAGTGGTTCGGTGTCGGTCGATCGAGCTCATCTCGCAGAGGATGCTTCGGCCTCTCCGGAGCGGACGTGGTGCGGGCGCGCGGGTGTAGGCGGGGTAGGCGGTCGCGAGGCGGTGGAGGGTGGTGGGGGGGCGGAGTTCGGGCGCGCGGTACAGAGCGTTGTGTTGCAGATGTGCAGCCTGGCGGCGCTGGCGGGCGGCTGCCGGCCCCCCCCCGCCGCCGCCGCCCCCGCGCCCCCGCCCGCTAAGCTGCCCTTCAGCTGGTGCTGCTGGTGCTGCTGCTGCTCCTGCTCCTCCTGGTGAGTGCACGTCACCTCCAGCCCGCTGCACGTCACCTCCAGCCCGCTGCACGTCTCCTCCAGCCCGCTGCACGTCTCCTCCAGCCCGCTGCACGTCACCTCCAGCCCGCTGCACGTCTCCTCCAGCCCGCTGCACGTCTCCTCCAGCCCGCTGCACGAGCGCCGCCGCCGCCGCCGCGGCGCTCGCTCCTGGTTATCGATAGCTCAGCGCTCGAGCACTAAAACGACACATCGAGTACATCGCAAACAACCGGGAGGAGGTTCCTCAA
This sequence comes from Eupithecia centaureata, assembly GCA_944547425.1. Classification (NCBI taxonomy): domain Eukaryota; kingdom Metazoa; phylum Arthropoda; class Insecta; order Lepidoptera; family Geometridae; genus Eupithecia; species Eupithecia centaureata. Next base: position 13,486 of record OX155688.1, on the reverse strand, counting down.
AGCGATGGAGCCCGCCAAGTGAGCTGCTCTCGCGCACGGACTCAGACCGGCGCCCGTGCGGTCGGTGCGACTATTGCCGATCGGAAGACATCCAGATTTGTTTATTTCGGTTACGTACTTCCGTAGTATTACATATTATGGTGTTTTCTTTGGGAACAGGCGGCTGATTTTTGCCGCCTATTTTTGAAGTGCGCTCGATCAATGATATGAAACGAAGTCGCTTTCTCTGTCCCTGTATCCCTATGTCCCTATGTATGCTTACATCTTTAAAACCACGCATCGGATTTTGATGCTGTTTTTTTATAGCTAGAGTGATTCAAGAGGAAGGTTTATATGTATAATAAAAACACTCCTGTTTTTTGTGTATTTTAAGTAACTTTTTGAAAAAGTGTGATGATTACAATAGAAACGAGAACAAGTAGCTGAATTTTATACAAATTATATAAATCATTCTGTGCAGATTTAATCTTTAGTAACAATTTAAATTCACTTGAAGACACCGTACTTATTAATTCGAGAATTGAAATGACATAGTTAACTACTTATGAATATTGATTAGGGTAAAGGGAGGTAATTTCGTGATACGTTTGACATTTTATGTCAATTCTCTAATATTTATCAGTCAATTTACCCAGACAATAGTTTCTTGTTTAGAGCATTCGTTTTATAATAGTGTTTATGAACGAAATACTACATACTAGTATATGCTTTGATAAATAATTATGTTATTCTGCATTGTATATACATATAAGGAATTTCGTGAGTTGTACTGTTAGTGTCGTGATATAAGGAAGGTAAAATCGTGATAGGTAAAACATACAGGGTTTAAAAGAATAAACAGTACAATAATACTAAAAAAAGCTTTATTGTTCTAATTCTGCACATGCATCACACTGGACATAGACTTCGTTCTCATCCGGGGCAACTTTCAAGCATCTATTATGATAAGGGCGACTACAGTAGGAACATTGGATCCATTTCATGCCATTTTTTAATCTAACGTCAGTGGAATATGCTGTGTCACATACAGAAAATACCCAATCGTCATCGCTAGTTTGATTTTCTTTATCTTTTCTTTTTCTATTCTTTTTAGCAGCAGCTTAACTTTACCTTTAACTTTCGAAGATGGACCAGCAATAGCATCATAGTTTTTTGTATTTTCAGTTTCTTCAGCATCATTTTCTTCTACATATTGTGATGATGGGCCATCTATTGCCATTTCATTAAGACATCTTGCTCAAGCATCTACCTTTCTCTTAGTTGCTGTTATTTTCTGCACCTTTGTAGGAACTTTCAATATATCTTCTATTTCAACTCTGGTTTCGGTAGTAGCTCTTACTGCTGGCCTGTCATTTTCTAGGCTGTTTAGCTCTGGTCTGACTTCAGCTGGACTTTCAAAAACACGACTGTTTATGTCTGGGCATTCGTCAACGAGACGTTGTTCCGTGAGTCTTGATGGTGCTAATGCTTCCGGGCTCACAGTGTTTTTATTCAAAGGGCATATGCCACATTTTCTGAAGGCGTTTTTGATCGTGCTTGATGAAAAAGCTTTGATGAAAGCTGGATTCAAAATTGTATGAAAATTGGATCGATCGGGCTTAACGCTGTCACTCCAGTAACTTTTTAAGGCTTTGTAAACGCCTATATCTAATGGCTGTAGGATATGCGTATTATGAGCGGGAAAACTGAGGTATATTTGGTTCTCACGTGCAAGCTCGATTACCTCTGGTTTGATGTGTGAAGCATGAGAATCCATCAACAATACTACAGGTCGAGTATCTGGAATTGCTTTTATGAACAATTAGAACCACTCTAAAAAGATTTCAGCATTTATCCAACCCTTTGGAGATAGTCTTACCATTGAATTTGGAAACGCATCCTACTTTAAAACATCTGACCACCTTATTCCTTTAAATATTACCAGTGGAGGTAGCCACGTGCCATCTGCACAAATACAGCCCATTACTGTTGTGGTTGTTCCTTTTTCAGCGAATGTTCTATTGTATGTGTAGCGTCTACCAATGGCGGTGACCACTCTTCCTTTATTAGTAACATAAGTCAAGCCTGTTTCATCGCAATTCCAGATGCGGTCTGCGCAATCTGTGATGCCCAATTTAGCTAATAAAATCTAGCTTATCAAAGAAGTCAGCAATCAAAATAGGATTAGTGTACGAAGTACAATGTAATGTTGATTATCGGGAAGAATCTTAGTTGTGTCTAGATTATTGTGTATACAATTCGTATTCTAACACATTATATTGTCTACTTTTTCTAGTGGCCAAGATGTACAAAGTACAATGTTATTCAGGGTGAAGCAACATGCAAAACCTATATCATTTAAATTCTTATATTTTTAGCTTAGCAATGCCGAACGTGTAATGCGTGATGTTTATCGTTTTACGTGTTTTTTATGTTCCGTATTTTGTCTTCATAATAACTAAACTTAATCAATAAACCAGTTGCGATCTACACGCCGTTGTTGGAGTTATCCTTTCTATCCCGGTACCTCTAACAATTAGCCATTGAAGCTCTGCAAGCTGAGAGATTTTCAGCTACTCTAAGTGTTAGGTTATACCTCTTCTTAAAATTATCCCACCACCACTTACTAGCTGCCTCGGAGTTAGGGTTAAGCAGGAATTCTCTATCGCCTGTCTTTGCCAGTTCAAATGCAGTGTGTCGAATTTGATTTACTGTGAGCCCAAAACCCAATTCCTGCATTGTGATAATATAGTGATAAAGCTTTACCTCTAAATCTGCAGTCAAAGCAAAAGGTCTGCCTAGCTTAGCCAACGACCTGTCTTCTCTGTTCTACCTACGCAAAATTTGAAAGGCTCAATTTACTCATAAATTACAACTGTTATTCTTCAAAAAGCTGTTTGTTTTCCAAAGAAATAAAAAAAATTAGAGAATAACAAAAAAAATATACTAAGCATAAAATAAGGTTGGAGAATTCTCAGAATATATAAGTGCAGAAAGAAAATCGGATCTTCTTCTTAGTGGCTACAGTCTTGTCGGAGCGGTCGCGAGGAGCGCGAGGGAGGGGACCGCCCTCCACGATCCGGCACTCCCTCTCTCTCTCCCTCGCGCAGCGCTGCTCGCCTGGTGCAGGCGCGCAGGACCTTTGCTGCAGCTTTCCTTCGCTCCGTCCAGCGTCCATCGGGGATCTGCCGCGAGCTGCCGTCTACTTTTCCTTGTCCTACGAGCCCTTCCACAGAATCATCGCCTCGGCGCCGAACATGTCCGAAGAAAGCGAGATTACGACTTCGAACGACGATTATTTTCACTTCCATATCCATATGCACGTACAAATAAAATTGATTAATATCCCGATCATTTTTGTCCAGCACCACATTTCTAGAGCGTTTTTCTTCTTTTTCTCAGTTTCTCTCAGTGCCCACGTTTCAGCGCTGTAGAGAAAGACGGGAAACACTAATGCCGCATTTTTGTGCATTCGTTGTTTCTATTTCTCCATATATTCTTGAGTTTATCCATAGCCGACCTCGTGATAGCCAAGCGTCCTTTGATTTCTTCTGCGCATCCTCCGATGTTAGAAACGACAGCGGCGTCTAGTATGTATGATGGGGCGACTGCACAATTTGCGATTTTCATAAGCTCAAGCGAGTTGTCATTTGCTCGGTCGATGATCATCATCTTCGTCTCGCTGTGATTTATCTCTAGCTCTACTTCATAGCTAACCCGTTCCATTCTGCGAAGAAGCTCCTCCATGTTTCCTATGCTTGTTGCGAACAGGGTTGTCTCACCTGCGTACCGCAGATTGGAGATTTTATGAATCCCGACCGTGATTCCGTCAGACCAGCCATCAATTACCTATTCTCATTACAAGTTCTGTGTAAATATTAAATAGCGGTGATAGTGATATTATGCAGCCCTGATGAACTCCTGCACTGGAGTGGAAATTACAGGAAAATATATCGTCTGCTCTGACTGAAACCGTTCCTTCTTCGTACAGGTTTCTGAGTAGGTGAACCAGGTGCGTAGTGTTCTCTAGACAGGTGAGTCTCCCAGAGGATAGGCCATTTTACCGAGACGAACGCTTTACAAAAATTGACAAAGCAGAGATGAGTTGGCTCATTGAACACTAGCCTTTTCGCTAATCTGGCTTAGTATTGTTCACGTACCTATCCTTTCCCTTGACGAAGCCAGCTTGTTCATCTCATCTATATACATATACATATAAAAGAAAGTCGTGTTTGTTACAACACTTATAACTCGAGAACGGCTGGACCGATTTTTATGATTTTTGTGTTTTTGGATTTGTCTTCGCCAGGAATAGCATATTATGTAGGTATAAAAATATGATATTTGACAAATAAATAAATTTCCCCGAGGGCGACGCTGCGGGGCGCAGCTAGTTTAGTATATATGTAGTAAAAATTTTCATAGACAATCGGTTAAGTAACCTAATTCGAACAAAGAATAACATTATATTCGAACAGAAGATAATTATTGTAAAGAGCGCCATCTACTAAGAAAGATAAAACCTCAGACAAACTGAGTTATCCACCCGTGAAGAAACCATTCGTCCACACGCTCGATGCTCCCACATCACTCAAAAAATATATAAAAACATTCGATGAAGTGATGAAAATTTTAAAAAAATATTCAGTGTCGATGTGGCGCGGCGGCTCAACAAAACGCTAGTAAAGAAATTGAAAAAATATTGTAAAATCGATAAATCAAAATATCGACGAATAAAATTTATCTTAGTTACAGAAAATACTAAAAAACACCAAAAAACGTTGAATTAAATGAATAAGCAGATGTGGACAGAAACAGCTTGGTTTGGAATGGAAGAGAGCGAGTCTCGCGGTGAGCCTCGCTCTCTGCCACACTCACACAGTCGGTCAAGTCTACTTTAGAAAGTCTCCACACGTCGCCGTGTCCTTTAGACCTCACACTACCGTTTTGAGCTAGTATCGCCTTAGGGTTCAAAAAAGAAACCTGTTATGATTAATGAATAAATAAATAATAAAATAAATTACACGTAAACGAAACCTGAATTCTATAAAATATGGGAACTGGTTTCCAGGATAGGTAAATAGTCAATAGTCATTTATTTCGTAAAATTACTAGAATAACACGTCATTTTTTATACTTACTTTACGTAAAAGTAAAGAACAAGAAATAATAAAATACCATTATACCTAGACCAATTGTAGTTACTTTTACCACAATGGGCAGAAGTATTGAAATGTTCAGAAAGAAACATGTAGCCTAGTAGAAAAAAGAAAATAATTGCAGATACAAAGGGAGCGCGAGGCGATGCAAATGTAAAAGCTGGCAGTACTACTAACTAGTAACACTTGAAACTAAATGTTTTCATTATTGGCGCGCAGACCTCGCTCTCCCGATCTGACTATCTGAACTAAAGTACTGCGCTTGTATATGTGCGCTTGCCTATTGTATATTGTTCATCCTTGGTTGGACTTATTGACGACTAGTTGTGACCGCGCGCGCCTTGCGGAGCGGCGGCACTTACGTAACAATATGTCATCGACTTGCACGGGGCAAAGGGAACAGGCAGACTCACTCTATAGTATACTCGTGGTGGTAGACACGGCTGTACTGAAGTGGAGGCGTGTTGTTTCAGCGTGGCGGCGCGCGGCGCGGAGGGCGGGCGCGGCGGGCGGGGCGGGCGGCGCGGCGGGCGGCGCGGCGCGGCGGGGCGGGGCGCGCCCCCCAGCCCCATCGACCCGCTGCGGGCCGAGCACGAGGCGCCGTGAGTAGCCTCGCGGCCGGCGGCCTCCTCCCCGGGTCCACAGCTAACCGCCCGCTCGTTGGTTGCAGGCCGTCGCTGGAGGAGATCCAGAGCTGGGGACAGTCCTTCGACCGCCTCATGCGCAGCGCCGGTGAGTCCCGACCTCGTCCGCTCCCCGCTCCCCCCGCACTGACAAGTGGGTCAGCGCTCCCGTTCCTCGACAACACACGCGCCGCACCGCGCCCGCGCGCAGTCGGCTCGCGCGCGGCGCCCGCGCGGACGCGCTCCGCCGGCGCTCGCTCCACTGTACCGTGTGGTTGGTAAGAGGAGGCGGCTCCGTGTGTCGGAGCTGCCTCCGACGCGAACTCCTTGTGCCCAGTCGTAAGAGTCGTCTCTCCTAGGAATTCAAGATTTAAATGTTGTCTCAAAAGAAATGAATGCTAACGTGTCCGCGTCTTAACATATTGAAGGTTAGGTCATAAAAATCATATTTTCGCGAATATCCCGGTTTCTTTTGCTTAAATGAGATTTGCAGGTTATGAAAGTTGTAGAGATATAACGATAAAATTCTATACAACTTTTGTTTGAACTTTTTTTCATACAATCAACCTTTTTTGGTTCGGACAGACATGCTCATTTCTAGCACGGAAGCATGCTTTTATCGGTCAAGGGCTCATAAGTAGCGCGTGTGTAATGTAATGATCATGCTTATTTAGAGCGTGCTTAAAAGTCAAACGACGACTTCGATTTTGATTTCGAGCATGCTACCTGGCGCGCGTAGTGTAGAAGGCAAGGGCACCAAAGCTGGATCCGCCCTTGACTTGTTTGTTTTTGTTGTCGTCTTGAGGTCACATAGACGTGGTCAAAATAAACATGGATACAAGTAAAAAGTAGTTATTTTATTAGATAATTTATGTAAGTAATTTCTGTACCTAAAAATGCCTATATCAATACCCATAACAAAAACAAATTTTTCATTAAGTACTCATACTCGGAAAGTAGGTCTGAAGTTGCCTGAAGAGCGGGTTGCAAGTGATACTTTTCAGCCCTAGGAAGAATCGTTTTCAACTGATAGCTATCACGTTTTTATTGAACCATGATAATGGCAGAAAGTGAAAATAAATGGCTGAAGATAAAAAAATGCGTTAAAGCGGCAATTCGATCTTCATTTGTTTTCTCGTGTTGTTGAGTTTTGTTTGTATTACAATGAGTTCATTTAATTCAGATATGGATTTAACGCCTGATTTCATAGAAGAGGCTTTTGTGAATAGTACATAGTTACCCAAGGGTTGAATTGAAAGTACTTAACATATTTAGTGCCGAGACACTCGGGCGCCAATAGTTCGAGGGACTAAATAAGTTACTTTCACCAGAGGTAAATACTGTGCTTTTCATTACGAATACAAGGAAATATAAATAAAAACATGAGAAAACAAATTAATCAAATTGCTGCAATTTTTTTTATATATTAGTCCATCTAGGACAGGCGAAAGCCATACTGCCTTGTCTTTCGTATTTTTTGAATTCAGTGAATTGTTGCTAAGGCAAATTTCTTTTTTTCTTTTCATTTCTTTAGCTTCAGCATTTATTCTGCCATTATCATGGGTTCAATAGTAACGTTATAGCTGTCAGTTGAAAACGATTCTCCCTAGGGCTGAAAAGTATCACTTTCAACCCGCTCTTCAGGCAACTTTAGACCTACTTTCCGAGTATGAGTAATGAAAAGGTTTATTTGTACCAATTTACAGGCATAGTCTATACCTGTAAATTGGTACTAATAAACCTTCTCTAATAGAAGCTAGGAACGTCTATAAAAAACAAAGGTTGTGGGGACCATAATTTAAAACTAGACTGGGCCTAGACACATCGTTTACAGCTTGTTTTCTCTCTTTCCGAGGTTGACCCTTTTCTTTCCTAATATGACTGGGCTATTATGTTAGCTCATTGGTTTGTTTTCTATATTATTGTTATTTTGTTCTGTTTAACTCACCAGCCATAAACGCATGTGCGATTGATCCATAAAAATAAAAATAGTACATTGTTACCCAAGGGTTGAAAGTAACTTATTTAGTCCCGAGACGGGGTTTGGCGCCCGAGTGTAACGAGGGCGCCAATAATTCGAGGGACTAAATAAAGTTACTTTCACCCGAGGTAAACACTGTGCTTTTCAGTACGAATACAAGGAAATATTAATAAAAAATATGAGAAAACAAATTAATCAAATGGCCGCTAATTTTTTTTTCTTCTAGGACAGACGAAAGCCATAAAGCCATACTGACTTGTCTTTGGTATTTTTTGAATTCAGTGAATTGTCGCTAAGGCGATTTTTTTTTAGCTTCAGCATTTATTCTGCCACTATCATGGTTCATTAGTAACGCTATAGCTGTCAGTTGAAAACGATTCTCCCTAGGGCGGAAAAGTATCACTTTCAACCCGCTCTTCAGGCTTGTTCAGACCTACTTTCCGAGTATGAGTAATGAAAATAAAGTTTTACCTTGATTTGGAACGAAACAAATTTTGCTCCAATTCGATAGCGTGTCCTGCTTTTTAGACTGTCTTACGGCGGATACTTAACGTCCGATAACCGACTGCAATACAACATTTGTAACTGGCTCCTGCACGCGGCTCCGGTCCCTCCAGCTCCAGCCTCGCTATTTCATGCGATAAACATAAGCGAGGTATACCAGAGACGTTTGGCACGTCTCGTAGATACTACGCGGGAACTCAGCCGCGGAAGGGAACTGGCCCTAGTGTCAGTGCGCTCCCTTGACAGGGCTGGTTACTGTTCAGTCACAGGGCCTATCACCAATACCAAATATTTTATCTATTTTTCTTAAAAGTCGTGTACTTTGTTTTGCGGACGACATGAAGATTTTTAAAATAGGTAATCAAATCTCAGGATGACGCATTCAATCTTCAAAAAAAAAAAAGATTAATTCCATTTAGGTATTCGTTAAAATCGCAATATTTGCAGAAAAGCAGTTTGGTTAGGGATCTGGGTGTTTTGCATGACTCAGAGCTTAAGTTTGATGAGCACATTCAAGCCATTGTCTCAAAAGCCTCCAAGGCATTAGGTTTTGTTATGAGAAGTGCGTCTTGCTTTAACCATGCTAAAACATTCAAGATCCTTTACTGCACTTTCGTTAGGAGCATTCTCGAATACGCATCTCAAATTTAGAACCCTCGCTATGATACCTATATTGCTAGGATTGAGCGTATCCAATTTAAGTTTGTTGAGTACCTTTGCTTCCGTCTTAAAATTCCGTATAGCTCAACTAACTACCTTAAATTATGTTAAAAATTTCATATCCTTCATCTTTCTAAGCGGCGAGAAATTGCTGACTTATACTTTTTGCTTAAAATCAGTTCTAAAGATAAAGAAAGAAGTTGAGTTTGAAGTCTATTAATAACTCACCTTACGGAACGTAAGGTACCTACTTGGTCTTAGATAACTCATTCATACATTGCTTCATTCCTTTTTGACAGATTCATGTTGATTAGTAGAAATGTTCATAGCGTTAAAAAATTGTTGTTACTATGTTTCTTAACCGTGAAAACCTTTATTTATTTATTTAAAGGAAAACCAGAGGCTTATAAATAACAGGCTAACAAATTGTTAAATGACAGTAGCTTGGAAAGAGGTAGAATGTGAAATTGCTTACATAGATCGAGGTAATTGGCTGAAGTGTAGATAGATGCATCATAATACTAATTAAAACTAAAGTGGCACAATCGGCGGCCTTATCGCTAACAGTGTATGGAATTTTTAAACGGAAACAGAGGTATTTTATAAATTCAATCTGAATGCGCTCGATTCTTCTAATATAAACATCATAACAGGGGTTCCAAATCTGTGATGCATAATCTAGAATACTTCTAACAAATGTACAGTAAGTAAAGTATCTTAAAGGTTTTTGCGCGGTGAAAGCAAGTTGCACTCCTCATGACGAAACCCAATGCTTTAGAGGCTTTAGAGACAATGGAGTGAATGTGATCATCGAAAATGAGTTTAGAGTCATGTATTACCCCGAGGTTCCTGACAACGCTTAGGTTCTGTAGAGATTCTGATTTCAGTGAGTAGCTAAATGGAATTGTTTTTTCACGAGAAAAAGTCACAATTGAGCACTTCGATGGATTAAGCTCGAGCTCATTAATACGACAATAGTCGTCAAGCCTAAAAAGGTCCAGTTGAAGGTCAAGAGCATCAATCTGAGACTTAATAATTTTAAAAAATTTCATGTCGTCTGCAAAACTCAGCACATGAATACTTAGAAAACAACTAAAAATATCATTTACAAATATTAAAAAAAGCAGCGGGCCCAGCAGTGAGCCCTGAGGTACACCGCTGAGAATTGAGACCCAACTAGATATATAATTGCTGATCACAATGGCTTGGGAGCGATTATTGATGTATGATGCAAACCATCTGAGCAAGTCACCTCGAATACCGATGAGCTTAAGTTTCTTTAGCAGTAGCTTATGATCAATTCTGTCGAAGGCTTTGCTATAGTCCGTGTAAATAACATCGATTTGATGGTTATATCCATAGATTCAGTCAGTTAATTGTTAAAAAGAACAAGGTTAGTTACCGTAGAACGACCTTTAAGGAACCCATGCTGCGATAAATTAAACGAATTTTGAAGGGCAGCGTACACTTGGTTGTAGACTATTCTTTCAAAATTTTAGCTATTATGCACAGTTTTGAAACTAATTTAAGCTTTCTAGGATATATTTCACTGTTATTCTGTGTAAATAAGCTTCTGGTTTTCCAATAAATAAATAAAAAAATAAATAAATACATACCGGCAGCGTTCTCTGTGAAAATTGTTAGTAATCGAAAATTGTACCTACAAAATCATACAAAAATGAGGTTCCCAACTTTCTGTGGAAAAAAAACTCTTGTAGCCAATAGAGAACGCGCCGAGACCGAGAGCGACGGCAGCCGCCTCAGCCAGCGCTCGGCTACGGCTTCTGAAATATTGCAAAGAACAAATGTCGCATTGCACCGGTCACCCCTCTACCTCCTAACAACGCGAGGCCTGCGCAGGTGCTAGCTAGGTACGCGTAGTGTGTGTGTGTAGTGTGTGTGTGTAGTGTGTATGGTGTGAGCTGAGCGTGTGTTGCAGCGGGGCGCGCCGTGTTCCGCGACTTCCTGCGCGGCGAGTACTCGGAGGAGAACATAATGTTCTGGCTGGCGTGCGAGGAGCTGCGCCGCGAGCGCGACCCCGCCGCCGTCGAGGAGAAGGCGCGCTTCATCTACGAGGACTACATCTCCATCCTCTCCCCCAAGGAGGTGCGTGCGAGCAGCCCGTCCCGCTCCCGCCCCCGCGCCCGCGCCCCTCACTCACGGCCGTCCCCCTCTCTCCGCAGGTGTCGCTGGACTCGCGCGTGCGCGAGGTCGTCAACCGCAACATGGTGGAGCCGACGCCGCACACGTTCGACGAGGCGCAGCTGCAGATCTACACGCTGATGCACCGCGACTCCTACCCGCGCTTCGTCAACTCGCAGCTGTACCGCGCGCTGGCGCGCCAGGCGGACCCCGACCCCGCGCCGCCGCCCTCCTCCGCCACCGCCACCGCGCGCTAGCGCTAGCCTTCCTTGTACATACATACATTCGTCTAAACGGGTACTAATTCTGTATATAGATAGGTTAAGAGTGAGAGTAGGCGCGGCACTCGGCTGGTCCACCGGCCGGCGGCGGTGCCCCCCCCCCGCCTGTCGCGCCATCTACAAGCAATAAAGGTGGACCAATTAAGTTTGCCGACAAGTCAACGAATAAATCTGTTCATGTAATTACATACTTTTGTTTTATTTTAATTCATACGTACCTATTCAATACATACAGGGTGTTAGTGTGAACAGCGTTATCCTTGAAACCAGAGGTTCAGTATCATGAGTAGAGTCCAAAACCTATGAGATAAGGTTAATGCCTGTTTTAGTTTCGCAGTATTTTGATATCTTATGTCATAGATATTGTACGCGATATTATGGTCACCCTAGAACTAGGCAAGTTTCCAGGTTTGTTTCTAGGCAAGATAAACTGTTTTAAAACAAGTCTAAATTCACAGAATAATCAAAAAATTCAATAGACCAAAGTACCTTGGTAGGCAGGTATTTTTGCGCGGCGCGTGCGGCGCGGTGAGGTGTAAGGGGCGCAGCAATAAACACTTGCATGGCGGGCGGCTCGTTTGATCAAAACAGGTCGACACCTGCGCGGCCCCGTCAATGTACTCGTGTTGTAGTTTTACCACTTAGAAGGTGTATCGAATATTTTTGTTTCAAAAATAAATTAAAAATAGAATAATTATTTTTCGTCGGTTTTGGACTCCACTCATGATGCTGAACCTCTGGTTTCAAGGATAACGCTGTTCACACTAACACCCTGTATACACGTAAATCCAAGAGTATATATGTAGCAGGCAACGCAACTGGCAAAGGTAACTGTAGGTAGGTATTCGTAAAAGTAGACAAAAGTTGTATTAAATGTGTAGTGAAAACAATACTTATTTATTTATTTATTTAATTCGGATTGCCATCAGCTTAACTAATTACAATAGAATTTAAAATAGATAGAGAATATACTATATAAGTATGAACACAACTTTTTTTTTTCGTCGACAATTGCGTACTTAATAAAGCAATAAAATTAAACTAAAAAAAAAAACTTTAAGTAATAAGTAAAAGTAAAACTAATCATGTGCAAAAGAAGCCGAGAGTCATGCTTCGCCTTGCCTTGTGAATGCTAGTATTGAAAGGGTCAATGTCCAACATCCTGCTGAAATCATTGACAGTTCTACTTGCTCGCACTATAAATGAATTTTGTCTATAATTAGTTCCAACATGTTGGACATGCAGTAGGGGATTGTGTCTAAGCTGCTTACGCGGTACATTGAAGTCTAATTTGCCAAGAAGTTCAGGACAGTCCACATCGTTGTTGATAATCTTAAGAATGTAAAGATAATCAGCTATGTCCCGTCTATTTTTTAGTGGCAAGAAATGGAACCTCTTGCAGAGTTCATCATAGGTAAATGATTTGTAAGGAATCTTTACTCTAAAGCACAGGTATCTTAAGAACCGCCTCTGAATACTTTCAATACGATCGATGTACTTCTGATAACGCGGGTGCCATATTTGAGATGCGTATTCAAGATGACTCCTTACAAACGTGCAATATAGAATTTTAAATGTTTTGACGTTGGTAAAGCTCTTAGAAATTCGCATAACAAATCCCAGTAATCTCGAAGCTTTACTAATTATGTTGTCAATGTGGACGTCAAAGAGTAGTTTTGAGTCGTGGTAAACTCCAAGATCACGCATACCAGTAGCTTTTGTAAGAAGCTGTCCTGCCAGTGCATAGCACGTCGGAATAGCCCGAGGCTTACGAGTAAAAGTAGTAGCAAAACATTTACTGGGGTTCAGTTCAAGCTTATTTAATACGCAATAGTCTTCAAGACGAGAGAGATCTGACTGAAGAGCAACCATGTCAAGATTGGATGTTACAGTTGAGAATATCTTCATATCACCAGCAAAGCACAGCAGATTTGATGATTTGAAGCATAAGTCAATAATGTAAAAAGTAAGGGGCCTAGCAGAGACCCCTGAGGGACCCCACTAGGAACAGGAACCCAACTAGAGATATAGTTATTGAGAACGACTGCCTGTGATCGATTATCAACATACGATGCAAACCATCTTAGCAAATCACCTCTTATACCTGAATGAGAAAGCTTATTTAACAACGTGAAGTGATCTATTCTATCGCATGCT